>JAODKC010000002.1:3846363-3896689 GCA_026777985.1 Mormyrops attenuatus
GATGAAAGGCTCAATATTAAGCATTACAAAAACAACAAAAAAGCATTTATTATGTGTAGCTCCCTGTTTTAGATAATTGCTATTAGGGACTAAGTGTCCCTATTAAGTTATGTAGATTCTTGTGCTCTGTCCATTAATGTCTTCTTAAAGAAAATTCTGAGATTAGTCACGGGTTTTATAGTCAATTTATACATATAAATGTAATACAGAGAAGAGAAGAGCTGATATTCACCCCGACCACACCAGAGATTACACCAAGAACCGTTGGAAGGCATGTCTGATAAAGAACAAAAACAGTGTCCTTAAGAAAACCTTTGCGGCACATCATGGTGCACATTACAGCGAGCTACTGCACTGAGAAAGTTTGCACTGTGTAAAACATCCTCATGTGCCGATGCCACGACGCTGTAATATCCTTGAATAATGCTTTGGCTTGTTTATTTTGCTGAGGCCTGTTCTCTTGAAACTAAAATTGCTCTGATACTTGAATTGTAATAATAATACAACATATTCTTAGTCATTTTGTGATGCATTTTTAATTCATTGTACAGCTATGCTTATTTTTTTCCAAAAACAACAATGATAATAATAATAACAATAATCAGAAGAAGCCATGTTGCTCTTTTTGTGAAGCATATTGGTTCTTTTTCAGTGAAATTTGTCTTGACCTGAACATCCCTTGGCTGAAAAGAGGGGCGAGAGCACAGTTAATAGATGTCAGTCAGAGTGACCCATTTAGCTCAACAGAATTGTAATTATGTCTTCACTTATGTCTTAATTTAACTGTTAATCTTAATCTTCAAGGTTAAGGTTTTAAGTCTAAACCAATGGTAGTGTAACAGTGCAACAGACAGATGGTGTAAAGACTGTCACTTAGTGCATCAGAGTCAGTGTGTGCATCACTTTATTTTTCACCACAGAGTTGCTCCGAGGCACATAAAAGTCTTCTACCCTAAACTGACTCTTAGAGCCAAAATATGTACCCCAGCTCATGGCTGACATTGTAGTAAAGAATACTTGGACACAACAAAAAAAGGTACCATTTTACAAAAAGGCTTACTCATGCCGCTTATAAATGGTAGCGAAATAAACAAAATAATAAAAAAAAAACATTAGAACTTGTTTATAATTGTCTTTTAATGATTTACATGGTGTTACGACATAATAAATAATCTGATTATAAACCATGCATAAACCCCTTATAAGAGTCTTTTTATGAAGTGGTACCAAAAATACATATATCTATTCCTCGAGGGATCAGAGCCTCAGCCCCAAAGTCTGGGTGACTGGGTGTGTCCCACACATGTCCAAAGATGATTGTGCAGTAACTGCTGTCTTTTGTGGTGCAGGTGTGCAGGAGCAGACGTCTTACACATCAAACTCCATATGGTTACATGGATCCCAAACCAACAACGCAGAGCAATGGTAAGGAGGGTATGACTGTACAGGCTGCGCTTACATGTGATCGTTCCTTGCCCTAAATGCTATGTTTCTGTCTGGTGACACACAATACCTTGCAGAGCTTGTTTGAAAGGAAAAGCAGGCTAAAGTGTTTCTTCAGGTTTACCTTTCATCCTTGTGTATTGATGCACGTGTGAAAACAGGGACAGGGAAAAGTCACACGGGCAAATTGATCAGCACTCAGCCATTAGTTTGTTGCAAACTCTTGAAGGATGGGCTGTCAGACATGGGGGATCTGCTTCCTCTGTCTCCTGTGCTGCAGATCTCCTCATGATGGCTGCTACACTGGCCACGGTGATCGGCATTCTGGCAGCGACCCTGTGGCTGTACTGCTCATGGCGGAAAGAACAGTCTGACCAGGTGATCTGCTGAGCCCCAGCTAACATGTATTACAAGAATAAGGGAGTGGCTCCATCTCAGATGGCTCTTATGGTTTGACCAATAATGGGCATTTATGTGATGGCTAGTTAAGATACTTTGGCCAACCACAGCCCTCCCTTCTCACACATAACAATAGCCATTGTCCTTTTAATCACACATGATGTACATAAAGTTCTACAGAATGAACCCTATAAACATCTTAGATTCTTTGATTACTTAGATTACTTGCTGCAACTTTTAATTTAACTGAGGAAAGAACTTTCACAATGCGGTCTGAAAAATAATAATAACGTAACGTTTAACTAAGAAAAATGTCATAAAAGGCATGATGAATATGCATTGTCTTTAACATTAACATGTTGCCTGATTTCTGTCTCACATTAATGCCAATTAGCCAGCAAAAGATCCTGATGTCAAGGAGGAAGAGGATGAACAAGAAGAGACTGAGAGTTAATTATTGGGACAGAGCATTTTTGTTCACAGTCTTGGTGCTATGTTTGGCTTTCGCATTACTATCATTTATTTAACATATAAATACAGCATTGATGTTACAATGTTTATTGCTTGACTTCTTTTTATGTGTACATTTAATCATGCATTTATTTTTTTTACAATTGCATAGAAAAGATTTGTGTGATGTATTAGTACACATTATACTTGATAAATTTTCTACTGGATTTATTCACAAGTAAATTGGATTTCAAGCATTTTTTTTCTGAATTACCTTGTTTGAATGATATAACCGCCAGGCTGTATTACACACTACATAACTGTTACAATACATACTTTTACAATTTGTCTTTTGGCCATTAACCTCATCCAGTAGTAGATCATTGTAAGAACTTGTACACATCTGTCAAGACATGTTCTGCCCTGCAATGAGTAACATGACTAAGCCAATCAGTTATTACATAACTCGGGATCTGACACACACATCACCTAACCGTTGATAGCAATGGCTTATGATTCCCCAGGCCACACAAAAAGGAAATTGCCATACGTTTGTGAAAAATGGTGGGTTTTTGTGACTGTGGAGCGTTAATTGCTCAACGGGTCAGTTGATATGGAAACTGGTGCTTGGCAGCCATGGACACCTGAGCCCCAGTGCACAAAGCCGGGCTCATAAAGACAGAGTTGGGTGAGTTTGGTGTTGAAGAACTTGACTGGCCTACACAGAGCCCTGACCTCGACCCCATCAACCATCTCTGGGATTAACTAAAACAGAGATTGTGAGCCAGACCTTCATATTCAACACCACTGCCTGACCTCACAAATGCTCTTTTGGATGAATGGGAAAAAAATCCCACAGACACACTCTAAAATCTTGCGGAAAGCCTTCCCAGAAGAGTGGCAGCTGTTATAATGCAAAGGGGGGACCGAATGCATACTGATGCCTATGGATTTAGAATGGGATGTCATAAAAGTTCTTGTGGGTATAATGGCCAGGTGTGTGTGTGTACAGACACACACACAAGCCTTACATGTATATATTGCGATGACCACGAGAAGTGAATTGTTCAACATCTAATTGTTTTTTCAAAGTTTAGTCAAAGTAGACCCCCTTTTGCTTCAATAACTTGTATTCCAAACTCTTGGCATTCTGTCGACCAGCTTCCTGATGTAGCCACCTGAAGTGCTTCAACAACAGCCCCGAAGGAGTTTCCACAAGTTCTGGGTACTAGTCGGCCACCTTGCTCTTAATCTTCAATCCAACTCATGCCAATCCAGCTCTATAGGGTTTAGGTGGGGGCCTGGTCATCTGTCACAGCATTCAATCACTTTCCTTGTTCACAAGATAAAACAATACTGCATGCACTAAGTGCTTAGGATTATTATCTTGTTGAAAAACAAATGATTTTCAGTAGGCGTGTCCAGAATTTTGACTGGTATGATCAAAACAAAGGTTAAACTTCCTTGTACGCCCCATGAAGGCCCATATGACCAAACATCTTCATGAGATCCTAATAATCTGGCCACAGTTATGGTTTAGGAGAAGTCGACATATTCTGATAGGAAGCTGAAATGCAGAACTTGATGCTATGGTTTTTGTTGGTGCAGTGAAGAAAATTCTCCAAATGTTGCTTGAAACTTCCTCCCTGTTGAAACGGATAAAGCCCAAACTCCGCGTGACTCCCTTGATATAAAGTGGTACCGCCAGCACTGGACTGACACATGTCCTGGTTCCTGTAGACCACAGGTTTCGACAGACACAGGCTTTAAAAGCATCTGCTGAAGGTCATCATGAACACACTGATCATTCTTGCAGCTCTTGTACCAGCTGGTAAGCTACAGTCGTTGGCACAGTTGGGCATAATACTTGTTACATTATTTCTAGGCAAATATCCTTAAGCAGTTAATCCAAAAGGAGTATAATACTTAGGACAATTATTATGTGTAATGCACATTATATAAATCTGATTCTCTGTCAATTTATTCTTGACTCCTTATTTGACCATAATGTGTTTTGGTTGTGAAAAATGGTCCGAACAACGTAAAAAAACAGGTTTTATTACACTGTGGGGGACATTTGGTGAAACTGAACACATAATACAACTAAATAAATACACAATAAATACTTTGTACTTACAAGCAGTTAGATTAACTAGCGACTAGCGCGATGCTAATGTAACGTTGAAAATCCCATTGGCGCGCTAGCGCGATTAGCACTTCAGTGTTTATATTAGCTTTTTCACAGATCGCGAACCACTTAACAGCTTATCAGGTAAGTATTTAAGGTAAGTTATTATTATACCATTTTAGATGGTAGACTGTTGGTCTGTTTATCTTTGGCCAGCGATACTTGGGGAGTTTTTGACTGAAATGGGATTGTTTAGTTTGTCAGGTTTTTCATACACGACGTTTGAAAAATGGCAGCAGCTGTCAGTCAGTACTTTGGCATTTTTGGTCAAAATTACCAGTGTTCTGAAAACAGTTTGCTCAGTTTTCTGCACTCATCTATTGGTCTGTGTAGTAGACCGATGGGAAAATAAAAATTCATTCATCAACCAAACTTGAATTTATTTCTCGTGTCAAATATTGAAATGTGATTAATTCCGATTAATTACAAAGCTTCTAATTAGATAATTTTTTTAATCGAGTCCCACCCCTAATATATATAATATAAAGAAGTATATTTAAATCTGCTGTGACATAGTGCCTTTTGTGCACAAGGTGTGTAAGTGAAAAGCCTGCCGTTATGTTCTTCATTCCTCTCTTTCAGTGCTGTGTGTAAAGCATCCCTCCAGGCCTGTTGATGCAGTGAGCAGAAGTGAGTACGGGCATGCTGTCTTTCAGCAGATACTCGCACTGCATTCATGCTTCTGTGTATTTTTTTAGTTACTCTCTGATTCTCATTTACTACCACATTTTAGCAATTTGCATGGCTGCCACACCCATTGGTTGCTGCGTTACCTTACTTCACACATTTTCATGCATAATCATGCACAGACACACCTTAATGCGATAACACTTTCTTACACACACTGACACACATACTGTACACAAATATCAGCAGAATAATGGTATTGACTATGGTGGTAATCACAGGTTCTGAGATGGTAAAGTTTGGCACCCTCTGCAAAGGGAACCCGGCAAATAAACCGAGGGGCTGTGACAAATTTGGCTGTGGGAAGTATGGAGCCAGAAGGTAAAGCACAACGCCCGCCTAATAAAATGCACTGGGTCAAATATACTACTGGGAAAGCACACTGATGTCGTATCACAGAAATGACAGACTGCTAATATACATAGCATTTCTAAAAGGCCAGCACTCCAACAGCAATTAAATTGGTAAAACTGATAGGCATCAGGTACTTTTGCTCATTGCATATGTGACCGCACAACCAGATGGAATACCTTTCATAAAGGCAATCTAGGAAGACCATGCAAATTCGTTACACCAGAGATGTGATTTCCCCACAATGCAGAAGTTTATTAAGCAATGTAGAAGTGGCAGATTAAAACAGTTACATGACCACACAGGTCAGCAAAGTCAATTCCTCCCACACATGAAAAATAAAAAATACACTCAATACATTAAAAGCCAATTAGGCCATTAAAACAAATATGAAGGAACAGCACTGGTCTTTACCGCAGCTAGCTGGAAAGAGGACACCTTCCAGACACTACACACCACTCGTGAACACACTTCTAGTAGAAACCAGTGCAACACCAAGAACCCTCCACCTCCTACAACTCAGCCTGCTGCCCACTTCACCCCTGCTGCTCCTGTACAATAAAAAAAACAAAAACAAGGACACTGCTCCACCGCCGACACACGACTGAAGGGGCAATATAAATGTGATCGCGATCCTCCCAACTGCACATTCGGAAGAGCAGCCGAAGAAAAGATGGAAACCAAGGGAGCAACAATCACTCCCGCTGCCATATGCAGCCAAACCTGCGAAACATAACAAACGAGAAAATAGCATTACACACCAGAGTATGCAATAAAGGGAAGTATGCGCTCGCACATATCCACCAACACGCTGAAACCACTGCCCTGAGAGCAGAGGGAATGGAACACTGCAAGCTCCACGGGCTTACTGACTAGGAGGAAGACAGCAGGCCAGAGACCAGGATTAAATTAGGACTGCAATCCAGCCAGGACTTGCGAGATGCAATAAGCAACCTACCTCGGCAAACACCGAATCCGCAAAACGGAGGCACCAGACGATCGATATACCCCCAACGTGGCACGAGCTGGGTGCACTTAATGACGGACAATGCCTTTCCTCGTGCTGCCTTAAGCAGCTGCACTACCACACCACCAAGGTGGAAACTTCCCGATACCATGTAACGTTAGCAAAACGTATCTGTTGAACTAATTCTCCCACGCTCATATCAAAACAAATCAAAAAACTTTATTTGTCCCTGAGGGGCAATTTGAAGAAATCAGGGTTGAATGGCACCACCTAGCTCCGCCCTCCCCAATCTAAAAGCTACCAGACCAATAAACCCCAATTAAAGTAATTAGGTATGCACCTTCATATGAAAAGCAATGCCCAGTACTTCGACTTGTCACACATATTTATCTAAAACTGAGAAAAACAGCTACATGCAACAGAATGTATCATCAAATAGAAAGTGACAGTGACATTTACTGATTCTGTTAAGGTTCTGAACTTGCTGACTAAAATCCTAGGATGCTAGTCCTGCCATAATACCCCTGAGTAAAGAGAAATAACTAGACTTATTTCAGATAAAATAATTGAGTATTACTAGTGACTATGTAGTAATAAGGATAAGAGTATGTACTGTTTATCTGCAATATTTCCTATGATGTGAGGCGTTACTCTAACACTAAATTTCTCAGTCCCTTTAATGAACCTTATTACCTTCCAGGGATGGCGGCAAGCGGAAGCACTTGGGCTTGGACGTCTCTTGTTCTGATGGTGACACCGTCCTAACTCCTTTTGATGTGAATGTCACTGGACTCGCCCGTCCATACAAGAACAACAAAAACCCAGCCATTAACAATGGAGTTAGCCTCAGTGGACAGGGTAAAGCCGCTAATGTTTTTATCGCTTGATCATTCAGTGCTAGTTGTCACTCTTATATCTTAGCCAGATATATTATGGTAAATGCTGGAAATGGAAGCAATTTACAGAAGCTGCTCTGAGTTTTAGTTCAGTATCACTAACTTATTTAAATACTGAACAATGATTTTCCCTCTGCATTATACCATCCCATCTACTGGCCACGAATTAATTAAGCACAAAACTCACGTAAGATACAAAATGCATAACATATAATAAAGTCCCAAGTAGTGTAATGGTGAAGGCGGGGGTACAAACTGCATGGCTGGCAGAGTCGTCGAATCACTGATGGGCCCTCGAGCAAGGTGCTGACCCCCGAATGTTCTCGGGGCACTGGATACTCTCTGACCCCAAGCTGTCCTTACTTGTATGTTTCTTTGGGCAAAAGCATCTGCTGAACATATAAATGGAAATACTGGACAAGGTGCTGCACTCACGACACGGCCAGTTCCTAGGAAATTCATTTCTTTTGTTTCCAAGGATGCAGAATAACAGGATAACACAATATTAATAGACTTAAAACGTATATGTTTATTATTTGATTACTTGAATAAGTTCTGCTGTTGGTTCTCCATTAACTGGTCAGTCTTCCTGATTGTGATGGATTTATGAATTCATTAATCAATGTATTGATTGGCTAATTAATTAATGCAACTCCCTATTTAACCTTCCGGGCAGGTCTGTGCTTTAAGTTGTTCTATTTAAAGCCAGTGAAGACTTCCGGGATGCTGAGGAAGGGGGAGCAACTTGGAACTATGCTACCTATGCAGAAGGTCTATCCGGGCATTGGCTCCCATGTCCACGTCCAGATGTGTGACCTGTCCGATCCCACTAACTATTTCTGAGCCAGTGCAGTAGGCTTGGCTGCTCCCATTCTGCCTTAGCATAGACCGTTCCCTTACAACTTCCCTCTGAGCACTGGACACTCTCTTCCAAAGCCCCCTGCCCATGTTTCCTGCAGTAATTGTATGCCAGTGTGGGACCAGCATGCTCTGCTTTCTGCATCGACAGATTTCCAAGCATCTGTGGATTTGTACCTTATAATTCAATAAAGAATGCATCACATGCAAGCCAGGCAGGATAAGCAAGTTTTTGACCTTCAATTTGGTAGTGCCACCGCACGTTCTCCCTGTGTCACGTGTGTTTCTTCTGGTTACTTTCCTTTACTCCCACAGTCCAGTTATGTTAACTGGTGTCTCTAAATTGTCCAAATTGTATGACAGTGTGGCTGGATATGTATATGTGTCCCGTGATGGACTGGCATCCTGTCCCAGTTGTACCCTTGTCTTGTGGCCGGTGCTAGATACGCTCATTGACTTGGCCTAGTCTCATATCAGCAATTTGAAGATGGGTCTCTATAGATCATAAAAAGTAATGTATATGTGTTTGTGTGTGTGTGTATTCTCTGCCATCCGAATCACCAAAGACTGTTTTTAAGCAATTTATTCAGCCTGCATGGTACAAAAGGTGAAGCCCATCCTGATCCTGATGCTGGTGAAGCATCACAACTGTAGAAGCTTCTTCTAGCTAAAGACAAATGATAAAAATTAAGAAAGCAATTTAATGATTTTTTTTAAATCAATTTCATTGCACTAGAGATGCAATGGATTAACAATCTATCCCCCTACCGTATATTTAGTCATTAAATTAAAACAAATTGACAACATTCTTAAATCATTGCTTCTCAATAGCCACATTTCCGTACTTACATACAACAGAAAGTCACAGACTAGATTTACAGGTACTGTTTAGGCTCTACGCATGTTGACGGAAATCCTAGGATGGTATTCTTGCCATAATACCCCCAAGTAAAGACAAAAAAAAAAAAAATCAGGTAAAATAATTGAAGTAATGCAGTACATGGTAATTATGATAAGATTAGGTAGTGTTTATTTGTAATATTTCATTTGCCATGTTGCGAAAAATCATAGCATGAAGTACGTTTTCTAGCTAAAAACTATTTAACTAGAATCAGGGGTGCTGCTAGAGATTTTGGGCCTTCAGGGGTGCTGAATATGATTTTGGGCCCCCACCCCGCACCAAACCAACCCAATTATATTCCAAGTAGGGGCCCTTGGAATGGTCCTGACTTTCCTGGCCTTTATGGCGCCCCTGGCTAGAATTTCTAAAAAAGTACTATCGCGCATGACATTTGCCACCTGATTCCATATGAAGCCCGATCTTCAGTGGTGTTTGCTGTTTCCTGTTCTAACGACTGTAACATCTCTGCTGATTGTTTCCAAAGAGCTTGGCGTTGTGCCAGACACCAGTAATCTGCCATTGCAACTTTGTTTTATTGTGTGCTTCCTTTGCTACTCTGTGGGCTGCTCCATTATTATTACTGAGATACTAGTAAAAACGTTTTCATTTGTATTTGCTGTTGGCTGATTCACAGTAAGTCACTGTCAATATCTTTCTTAATTATAACTGCTTTTCAAATATAATTCAATATACATTTCTCACTCATTCTTTGAATGCATAATAGTAAATACAAAAGTTACTCTTCTTCAAATAGTTTGCATTAATCCAAAAATGAATATGTTCAGTGTTAAAATCTGCTACAATAATCATCTCAGAATCGCAAGAGTTTGTAATGATACTAGAAGGCAGATTAACTTAAAAAGTACGGTTTAAAAGACACAGGTGTTTCATTAAAATGTAATTGAATTGGGACATAAAACACCCTACTAAGTTGAAACATGTAAACCCAGCAAGGAGCAATGGAATAATTAAAGTACGTTCTAGAATTTGTTTCCCGTTTGGCAACGTGAAGGAAATGTATTATGTCATGGAAACTTCCTGGTGTTTATAGATAAGGAAGGAGCTTAAAATGGTTTGTTTATTAATACTTTAAATACATTTTAAATTATTATTATTAAATAATTGTTGTTTTATACATATAAGTCATTTTCTATTCTAAGGAATTTAGTGATTGTTATTTTTATTTTTCCTATTTGCTAAATTTATTAGCTATTAAGAATACAGCCTGGATTGTTTATATTTTTTCATGTAATTCAGGCGTCTCTGTTTCTCATTAAATTAAATTTTGAGAATGTATCGTTGTTCCTTGTAGAGTGATATGGAAATTTTGACAATCCCAAAGAGTAAAAAGGCTGCAGTATACATTCTGGGAATCCTTCTAAATATTTGCACCAGGATGCTTTACTTGGAAAGCTCTGTGAAGCTGTGTGCAAAACAGATCAGTACTGTGCAGGGACACTACAGCTGGACAGTAAGTGGAGTGTGCCCTCTGTATGTAACCCCAGAGGGACGCACTGACCCTAAACACATCAGAGCCAGCCCGCTTTCTTGGCTCCAACGGCACTCACTCAGATGGTGCCACAGATTACTCTTTTGATGGTGAAAGGCTTAGTTGCACCAGACCTTACAGGCACATTTATGTAATAAAGACTGTGTTAAAGTCAGGGGGCAAGACCAGTTTTATTTATTCATTCATATTTGAATATTGTAAATGTGGATGTACAGTCAGTCGCCGGGTTAAGAACATCTGACTTACAGACAACTTGTTCTTATGAACGAGTGTGCTTAAAATTCAGCCTAAAATTCAGGTTAAATACAATGATTCATAATAGCAAACAAAAAGTTTAATTTGGGTGTACAGAACAGCTTGAATGCTAGCGCGTTACTTTCAGTTTAGTAAAGCAGACCACCTGATACTCACCCCTGAGCAGATCCACATGTCAGCTACAGGGAATCGTGCAAAGCAGTTGGTCCTGAAGTCTGGAACTCGCGGACAATTTTGTTAATGATGTTTGTAATGAAGTGATCCTTAAGTATATGTAACCTAATGATTTACATATGTTGATTGATGGTTAGGTAATGTATGATAACTTCATGACTTTACTTGATAGGACACATCATCATTAACTAATTGATGAAGTACATATATAATATGGAGTGCGGGATTGTACCAAATTCAGATCATATGTGTGTCTAGAAGAATTCAGGGATGCCTGTTTTCTTTGTGATAATTGCAGAGAGTTAACTGCAATCTGGTCAGCTTAAAGCAGAAATTTGTGAAAGAAACTGCTCAAAATTGTCCACAAGTTCCAGACTTCAGGACCAACTGCTTTGCATGATTCCATATAGCTGACATGTGTATCTACTCCGGGCTAAGTATCAATTAGCGTGCTGTACTAAACTGAATCTAACATGGTAGCATCCAAGCTGCTCTATACCCTTATAGAAAAGAGGCTTGATATTGTTGAAAATGTTGATGCTAAATAAATAAATTACTAGAGCTCTTGTCTTCACACTGACTTTAGGTAAAGCAGCACTAATTGTGTATTGCATGCCAATAGACAGCAGAGTTTGCCAGAACTCAAACCAGGCATGCGTGGGGCCCATGTGGTTTGGGGGGCCCTCTGCTGCTAGCAAACAGTCACTACTCTAAATATTGAACATCTTCCTTGTTTAGGAGATGCTGAATGCATGTTCTGTTAACCAGCTAGCTAGCAACTATCTTCTGACTTTATTTGCTAGATATTTATTTAGTTTTTGAAACCTCTGGTGGGGGGGGGGCACATGGGGCCCCAAAGTGACTATGGGTGGGTCCCCAAAAACCAGAAGCCCGGCCGTGTAGATAGTAGGCTATTAATAAACACTTAATTATTAAAGTGAGTTATGAATGCATTACTAGTTAACAATGCCACTTAGTAATGCTTATTTATGTATGATTCGTTAGATAATTAAGGTATATGTTTCAGTATTTACCAATGTTCTAATTATTAGTGAATGCATTGACTCAGGCATTCGTTCAACTATTAATATATGATAATTTGTGTACCAGTATTGCAAAGTGTTACAATTATTATTATTATTATTTACTGTGTATTACTTTCTGACAAACCCACAAATTCCACATAGAGACTGACTTATCTCGTTCGTAACCTTGGGACTGCCTGTATTGCAATACGCGGTGGCTCAGTGGGTGGCACTGTTGACACACATTTTTGGGTCAGGGTTAATATCATGATGAATATCATCTTTGCTCATTGTGTGGCATTTTCATGTTCTCCCGGTGTTGTGCGGGTTTCCCCTGGGAACTCTGCTTTTCTCCCACAGTGCAAGGGCATTAGCAGTTAGGCTAATTGGCATCTCTAATCTAAATTGCATAAGAATTTGTATGTGCCCTGTGAGAAACAGGCCCCTGTCCAGGTTGTACTTCTGCCTTGTGCCCTGTATTTCCTGGGATAGGCTTCCCTGACCCCATAGTAAGTAGCATAAAAATGGATGGATTGTATTGCGGGATGATCACCTAGTCATTATTAGAGAAGCATTCAAATATAAAAGAGTCCATTCCCTATCAGTGCTCTTCATAAAATCAATACTAAAAATGAACTGAATAAAATCAAATCACTATCTAGAGATGTGTCATGTGATGGACTCGTATCCCATCGAGGATGTTACCCTTCAAGTAATCAAATAATGATCAAATTGTTTTAAGTTTGTTAATATTTACGCATTGCAACCCTCAAAACATGTATCCAGAATCGTTAAAAAATATATAAAAATAATGAAATTATTATTGAACAGCAGGGTATTCCCTTGCCTTGTGCCCCCCCCCCCCCTTATATCTTACCTTTACAGGTATATGGACAGCAGAGTGTGGCTCAGAGGACTAAGCCTCTGTGCTTGTGATTGGAAGGTTGCAGGTTTGAGCCTGGCCTTGAGCAAGACCCTTATCCCCTACCGCTATGGGTGGCTGCCCTTTGTAACGCACTTGCTCTCCCCTACAGAGGGCAAGTTGGGGTAGGCATAAAGAAAATTTCCCAATGGGAATGTATCAATTAATATCCTTACTGTAAGTTTGTAGACAAGTCACTGTTACCATTAATACACATCATTAACGTGTTGTAAGGCCGCAGGCCCCGTCAGTCTGAGCTCTGGCAAGCCTGCAATGTTCCACCCAGTGACCTAAGGCTGGACCCAAATCAGCTGATCACTACATCAACAGGGGCACCTCACCCCCACTGGGCTGCCAGAACCCTGCAACCAAAGTCCAGCGACAAGGCCTGATTGACTCAAGACACAGATGCATCCTGCACTCACTAACTCACACCAACACAGGAGGTATTACCCCAGACTAACATTAGGAACACACACACCCATGTCTGGTCTCGTTTGAATGGTCACAGTACGACGGGCACAATACTCTCAACCATAATGCAGCATGTTCTCACATAAGAGAAATATAGAAAGTATGGCTGAATCCACCAAAGTGGAGGATCCTATCACCTGGTAGAACAAAGGATTTCTCACACCCCTCCTAAAACAACCTTATTGGCTGAATTGATAAGATCAGCAGGTCTCCAGGACACACACAAGATCTAAACAGTCTGTAAAATAATCAATCACAACCTTTGATTAGTAAATGTAGTCTTCAAAGACATCCTGTCACTTGGTTTGGAATACTTAAGGAAGAGCCCCAGAGCAGCAAGGGGAGACGCTCTGTAATCAGAGCTCCCACATAGTGCTACGTGAATCTCCATCTGTAATCAGTTACTATGTGTCCACTCAGCTGAGGTATGGAATAGTCATATTGTGTTTGATAGGATGGTATAGTTTAGGAATTGTGGCCACATGTTAGAATTGTATTAATGTTATCCATCCTGTTATATTTGGTTTAATTGATGTGTTTTTAGTAATTGTAAACCAACTGTGTTCTGATTACTTCTTGGCTGTCTGACTTTGCGACCCTCTGCATGATCCTCGTGGACTGGGTCTATTCCCCTTTTATTTATGTTTATGTTTATTTTTGAGTTTAGCCTACTCTTTTACAGCCTCTGGCTCCGTTCCTCTGAGGCCCGCTGCGACGGCTCAAGTTGAGTACGGTGAATACCGGCCTAGCCTCTGAGGCTGGGTTACGGTAAAAGACTGGCTTCGTAGCTGAGGGGCGCACACGTGGAGCTACGGCACACACCGGCCTAACCTTGGTGGTACGGTGAATACCGGCCCAGCCTCTGAGGCGCACACGCTGGGTTACGGTAAAAGACCGGCTCCGTAGTTGTGGCGCGCACACGCGGAGCTACGGCACACACTGGCTTAACCTCTGTGGCCCTCACTAGCTCAGATGTGACAATGGTCTGCTGAGCCTCTGAGGCACTAGGAGTCGCCGGGCCCGAACGGTTGTCCAACCTGACGTCCTATTACGCTGTAGGGAGTTGCCACCTTCTAAACAGAGCCCTGCATAGCAGACCCGCGGATCGCCCTCTCGGCCGAGGCGCATCCAGTGTATTCCGCTGCCCGGGGTAATGGGAGTTCAGCAATAGAAAGCACAGCCCAGGAGTAATCTGAATAACGGAAATGTCATGACTGAAACGTAATAAAAGATCTTTAAGTAAATTGGAGTCAGATATCATTCGATTTTCCCCAAACGGGTAAGTAACTTTACAGGAGCGCTCGGAAGGACCTACATGCATTCTAAGCCTTCGGCTGTCCAATTGGATTCCGCCACTGGGCCAGTGGATGGTTCCTACAATGTCATTTCAACTGCATTGATTCATTTATTCAAGTGTATTTATTGTTAGGTAGGAATTAATTGTATTCCCATTGATTGAATTCCCATTATATTCCCATTGAAATTAAGGTAAGCAGATCCTGGGAGTATGGGAACCTATCCCAAGCAAGGCTGGGGTACAGTCTGAATGGGATCCCAGTCCATCTCAGGGAACACGAACACATGCACTAACACATGATACTGACTACACGTCTTTGGACTGCGGGAGGAATGTGCAGTACCTGGAGGAAACCAGCAGGCCATAGATTTCAGACTCCACACACATTTAGTAGATCAGTGGGATTCAGACCTCCAACTCTATTATGAACTGCCATTACTGCGATGATCGCAAATTATGTATCTACAATATTTCAAAGGGCTGCTACTTTGCTATTAAACAGCTTTATTTATCTCTGAGATTGCATCCAGGCTAGGCACTGTGCTTGTTTGCTAGGCAGTGTACTGTAATGTGTGTATCCGACTGTCTAACCACTCAGTACGCCATCAAAGAATCCTTCTGCTAATGTAATGTAAAACGTAACATTTTTAATCTTTAGCTTTGACTTGTTTTTTATTTCATTACCCATTTTCTTTTCCTCCAGACATACCGACATTGCTTGTAGTTATGTGATAACAGTCAGAGTTTTGTTAAGCTCATTTTTGTCGAAGCAGTTGTGCTTGACATTTTATGGAAATAATCATATCAGATGTCATACTATGTCAAAGCAATGTGTCATCAGACCCACAGGATACAGAGGCTAAAAAGAGAACACTATAAAGCAAACAAAGGCTTCTGAAACATCTCATTATTTCAGTCATAATTCTTATACTCATTATTAATTATCATTCTTTGAAAGAAATATCAGTTTTGACGAACAGTCTGAATTGTTTTTGTTTCTTGTTTATTGTCTTCACACATCATTGTAATTTCCTGAATCATTTAATTTTTTTATGCAGAACAAAAATATTGACATGTTGAGTATTTAGCATTTCTAACGCATTTTTAATTCGGCTAATGCTTTGGAAGAATTAGCTGGGAGTCAGTTGGGATCTCATGTCTTCTATAGACAAAGGAACTGGTGTATGTTCGAAATGAATGAAAGTATTCCTGTAAGGATAAATGAATACAGTCTGAATCCTTTCCAGTGGATTATGCATACACAGCAGGTGATGACAATGCTAATTAGAGGTAGCCCTAGAATGAAACGGTTTGCACGCATTTTATTTCTGGAACTTGAGTGCACTGCGCAGCCTCTAAACACACCACTTGAGGGCAGTAAAGGCCAACAAGTTCTGAACATGAGTCCTGTTTCCTAATGGTTTTTAATTTCCCCAGGAGATCTTTGAAGCAGAGGGCTTTTTCCTTATGGAGAGCTGTCAGGTCCTTTTATGTGAGAGTGTTTGTATGCCTTAAATGTGAATGAATAACCAGGTTTAATTGTGAGATGTCTGCCTCTCTGTCTGATATGCCTGTAATACACCTTTTTATATAGGTGTTGTTATGTATGTGCTGAATGAATGAGTCGATGACTTCTTGGCTTCTCTCACTGTACGGGTACAGCAAGTCTGCGGGGTTGCTGAAATGACTCATTTTATCTTGTGGCGTCTGATACTGAACATAGCGGGGGTAAGTGTTTCAGTTGCCTGCGGTCGATAATCTTGGCAAAAGAGACTGCCCAGTACAAGAAGGAAGAAAGAAGGAGAAGAAACAAGGAGTCTGCACCCAGCCCAACCTCTTAAACTCCTCTCTTCAGCAAAATCTCGAACTCAACACCTCTGTAGGCACCTGACTAATTTCATTCAGTTAGCTAAATGAAAATAAACACCAAAACACCAACTATATACCAAGTTTTACAAGCCCTCAAACAACAGTAAATATTCACAGAACCAGGAACACAGGCTGACCCCCACCCATTTAAACTGTGTAACTTTTCAGCCTGTTGGATTATGATTGCATATCTTTTCTGCATTATGACTGACAGCCATCTTGTTCCCCTCACGCTAGTGGCCATGGTCGCCTTGAGAAGCAACCATGGGCTGCAGCTCTGCTGCTGGGATCAGAGCTCAGATTTGCCTGTTATTTTCAGAATATGATGCCCCTAGTGGAAGAACAAAACAAAGCCGTCACTCTGCCAAGGGAGAGCGGGGTTTAGATGTCGGCCAAAGATCCTTGGCTGGCTTCAGAGCGCGGCTTTGTTGGCATATAAGGTGGATAGGAATTGCTGATTGCTGGCAGCGAGCGTTACATCGCTTCTCAAATCAGTGCTTAGTTCTCCTGTACATGTGCCGGTGATTCACCGTGTGTGAAGTGTCTTGGAGGAGCGGACGTCTGTTCTGTAGCCTGCTTCCTGGTAGGTGGAGATGATGCTGCAGACAGGCGAGGCTGTTATAGAATCAGATATGAATAACACTGTGAAAAAAATGGGGGAAAGAATATGATGGTACATTCAGAAAAAAACAGTTGAAACGCATTAAAATTTGATAGGGAGGTGGCTGTTAAGCCGGGCTTTTTATATCTCCCCATACTTGTTTTCCAGTTGCCTGGTTTCCAGAAGTTCTAGCATTTCTCGCCTAAAGAGTCCCTGTCAGGGTAGGAATGGGCAATTTGTGCCTTTGGAGGTAGACGACAAAGGGTGAGGCATAAACGCCTCTACCCAGGGTACTGCTCGGAGCGCCGCAGTAGCTCTGGAAGCCAAGGCTTCGAAAAGAAAGCGCAGCATCATACAAGACCCCAGGGATGGAAAAGTCCTGCATCTATGCTTGAAGGGGAATAATTTACAGCAAGGGGTCAGCAACGAGGACAGCATGCGGCCTTGGCACTAAAAGGTGACTGGCCTGTTTCACTTCTGGCCACTGTACATTATGTTTACTCAAGTGAAGGAAGTTAACGTATTGCACCAAACTGAAACACATGTGAAACACACATCACTATATACTGCATGCATACAATGTTGGGAAGATTACTGTTCTAATGTAATAGGTTATGACTACTAGTTACCTTGTAAAATATGTAATACGTAATGTAACTATTTTTATTGCTTCATTAAAGTAATGTAACATTACATTTGAGTACTTTTTGATTACTTTTCTAAGAAATGTTTAAACTGGGCAATAAATCTGAAAAATTCTAATGGCTATGCTGACTTGCGCTGTTTGGAAATACGCCAAAAGAAGGTATTTCTGCACAGTGAAAAGATGCAAAGCAACAAAATGAATTTTATATTCTGCATATAAGCTTTTTTAATGGAAAAGAGTATATTCAGATGGATAGCATCTTCATAATGCAGTACAAAGCATTCTTAATTGTTTTGCTGGCCGTTATGAAGGTATCTATAGTGCATTATAGATGAGAGCTTCATTGGAGCTTATGAAGTATTATAATTAACACTATAATGCCTTATGACTGACAATAAAAGATGCTGTAGTGCTTTATTAATTCATATATCAGGCATTATAGTGTATTATTTGTATCACTCTTCTTTACAGTATAGGTAGCTTCACGTCTATACTTTTGACTGGTACTGTATACGTATCACAGGGATCCTATTGGTGCTCTAGTACAGGGTTAAAATGTTGTCTTTGCATAATGAACCTGTTAGAGCAATACTGTTTGTGGACTTTCTTCAGGATGGGGCCCTGCCCCAATTCAAGAGTGATGCATATGAGAATCACAGCGAGGTTAATATGAACCGCAGTAACGTAGGTGAATATGAAGAGACATTGAAAGCTCTTTATGTCGTGTCGGTACCGTCGGGGATGCTCTCAGTAAATGAGTTGTTAGGAAAATATCTGCAGATGTTTGTAAGACTCTCAGCTGTGAGGCTGGTCAAATGGGGGCAGGGTGATGGGACTGGCGGCCGGCTTTTTGTGGCACAGGTAGAGAACCAAGCTAATATGTTTATCGGGTGCAAGTGAGCTTGTTAAAGGCTACGGCTATTTATGCTCCTACATCCACAGAAAAGATGAATGGTTATTACTCCAAAACCAATTTTAGAGAGGTGGAAAAAGGAAATGGATTTCCAGCCCTCTGTAACGGGATTTGTGCTTAAAAGATTATAGGCCTTGGTGACAGTGGAAATGTGTGGTCAGGCTTAGCAACTGTACAATTTACTCAAACTAAACATTTATTACCTTCCGACCCTGCAGTATCCTTTGTACCCGTCATGTCTGCTCATGGCCGCAATGATGCCCCGCTGATCTCTCATCAGACTACTATCAGGCTTGTGGTTTCCTGTCTAATCTATGTATCGCTCCCTGCTGCGTGCCGTGGCAGATGGGAACAAGTCCCCCCAGGATCTGTGTGCGTGTGTGCGCGTGGCACTGACACACGCAGCTCACTGCCACGCCCAATTCAAGCCATTCTGAGACCATCAGCAAAACCCTACCTCTGAACCCTCTGCCATTTTAGGTCACGCCCAGTTATCTACCACCCCCAAGGTCATTGGCATACCTAAGGCACTGCCACGCCCATTCTTTTTTTTATTGCAGTCTCAGCAGCATTTAAAGCTTTAGGTTGGGCCCCAACAATGGCTTCAGCCCACGGGCTCCCAACCCCCTTAAATTTGGCCCTGCCCACACCCCATCTCACAGCCTTTCCCGGGCGGCCATTGACGTAACCCATGTCACCTGACCCGGCAGATCTAGCGTGGCTTCTGCAGTAACCCAGCCAGCTGGATGGCGCTGGGTCTGAATACTGCGCCGAGGCAGAATCTATGGCTGAGAGGGACAAAAGAGCTGGAGTAGGCAAAACAAAAATATCCCTCACATGAGGCATTTTCTTCTCTTTGGCATGCTTGTCCCTTTTTGGAAACACAAAAATAATCTGTTTGGAGGATGATTAATGGCCGCTGCAAACAATGTATTATCCCCCGCCTCCACCCGCATGAGCCTTCTCCTTCGCCCTCCAGACCCCCCCAGAATCCTCTGGCACGACTCCAATTATCAGCCGTGGCTCCAGGATCTCAGGGAGATATCCGTCGCAGGGCTTAACGACGGCTCTCCGACTGCCGTATATTGGACTGGGCCGCTGTTTCTCCAGCTGCGAGATTAGGAGGGCCCGAAGACGAGGCAGGGGCACTCCTGGGATCTGGCGGCGGTGGATTCTACTGCCTGCCGGTCTCCACGACGACCAGCCATCGAGCCCAGCCAGAATCTTCTGGACACGGTGAAGAGCTACTCGTGAAGACACGAGTGTGTCAGATGTGCGATGCATCATGATGATAAGGAGAACGTCGCTCACTATTGCCACCTGCTCTGAGGCAAACTCTTACTGCTATTTGTAATGTAAAAATACCTTAAAATATATTTCCTTGCATTCTGTATAGTGCAGTCCTGCCTGCACGTGTGTTGCTTCTGTTTTTGTTCTTTGTGTTGCACCATGGTCCTGGAGGAACAATGTTTCATTTTACTGTGTATTGTGTATGTGGCTGAAATGACAATACACCTACTTCATTTGACTTGATAAGCATCTTGCAGAGCTATCTCACCCTTGGCTTATGTCCCAGACTAGTTTCAAATCATCACGGATCTCGAGTCAAGATTCATATCGTAGAAGCAAATTTCCATTCGATATTTTGCCCAGATTAGAAAATCTGGGAAGGCCTTGAACAGGAATCTTCACACATATAAATCCATTAGACCATTTTATATGGCTTTTAACCAAGCCTAAAGAGAAGCTGCTTGTAACCTTTAACAGAGATGAATGGTCAGTTAATTAAGTTGAGACAGGCAATTAAAAACGCCATTGTATATTTAAAGAGTGGAGGTTAAGATGTACTCCAGACCTCTGGCAAATGTACAAAAGAGGAAACAATTCAGCCATTTTTTAGTGCGACCCAAAATGGCTATAGATGTTTGTATCTGAGTGATACAGAGAGCTGCGATGGGTTGGCGCCCCATCCTGGGATGTTCCCCACCTTGCGCCTGTAGCCTCTGGGACAGGCTTTGTACCCCCCGCGACCCTGAATAGGATAAACGGTGTCAGAAAATGGGTGGATGATATAGAGAGCTGAATGCGTGTAAAATTGCACTTTGGGATAAATGTTTTTTAGATAGGTGAAATATTTTAAAATGTCAAGGCATGTCAGACTACCCCAAAAGTGGCTGAGAGGCCTCAGACTCCAGAGGGTTAATACAGTACCAGTCAAAAGTCCGGACATACCAGCTTTTAATGCATTTGTCTCTATTTTAGCTATGCTAGTCACCTTATAGGCTTCAAGGCAATGAAGTAATATTATACATATCAAATACTGCAACGACCAAGAGAAGTATTCAAAATCTCAACATTTTCTTAAATTTTAGACTCTTAACAATAGTCCCCTTTGCCTTTGATAGCAGCTTTCCAGCAATTTGTCAATCAGCTTTTAGATGTAGCCACCTGGAATACTTCTCCAACAGTCCTGAAGGAGCTTCCACAAGTTCTGGCCACAAGTTGGCTACCTTGCTCCTACTCTTCAATCCAACTCATCCCAAAGCAGCTCTGTAGGGTTTAGGTGTGGATTATGCGGGCCAGGTCATCTGTCACAGCACTCCTTCTCTTTCCATGTTCACAGGATAATACCTACTACATAACTTCGAGGAGTGCTTAGGGTCGTTATCATGTGGAAAAGCAAATGATTTTCAGTGTCCAGACTTTTGACTCTTACTGTATATCAACAATTTTAGATATTTCCTCTGTGTTTTTGATGGCAATATTAATATTTTACTATTCCTTGATAGTGATTGCATAAAACCAGTAGAGCTGCATAAAAGAAAATCACATTGCGGGCACATGGCATTCGGAAATGAGTGCTCATGCAGATTCCTTTGAGGAAACTCAGGGTTTTTACAATTGTAATTCCTTTCTCTAGGTTTAGAAGTTCAGGTTAAATTTGGGTAAAGAATCGTTTTTTAACCGTGTGACATCAGTGGGGAGTTTGACACACTGATCCAAGATCTATTCCTTCGTTCGTCGTGCCTCTCATCACCCACATGGTTGTGAATTTAACACGGTCCTTTGCATTCAACGGAATGCATCAGGCTCGGTTATATGAGGGAAAGCCAATCCCGTGCTGCTGCCACGGCCTTTTCAGCAATTTTTTCAGCTTTCCACATTTAAAATAGATTGTCAGGGAGCATAATAAAAATGAGGGATTTGATGAGCTCACCTTTAGACCTTGCGCATGAAACTTCAGTTCTTACAGGACGTCTCTCCGCCCGGTGCCGTGGACTTTTTCTGGCGTGTCCTTGTGTGGGGCCACTGCTCATTTCCGCTTCCCTCATGATCTCACAACTCCCACCCCCACCTTGCACCGCTCCTTGATTCAGTCCAAAAATATACCTGTACCAGCTGCTGGGGGAAAGGTGTGGCTAGGGGAGATGCACATGCGAGGAATTGAAGGCCACACCTTATCAGGCAGCTTCCTGTGCGTGGAACGTGAGGGTCTTAATTTGGGCTCCACAGAGCAGCCGGCAGTAACCAATCAGCACTTTTTCTGTGGCCTGGTACAGAAAACATGTGACCGTAAATGGAAATCAAAGCCTGACCATGAAAAATATCAGCAAATTATATTTCATCATTGTCAAGAGTTATTAAAATTATAAATTCATTGCAAAAGAAAAGCAACAAACAAGTACATGCTGATGACATTTTTTGTATATCTTTGTGTAATTTAGGTGAATGAAATTTCAAATCATTAGCAACATGGTCTAAATTAGAATCTAATATCAGTTGGCTTTATTTAATTTATTTTAGTTTCTGCAGAAACAATTTTATTCCGCAATTAGATTTGCTAATTAAAATATGCAGGCACAGAGAGGAACCTTGAACAGTCCTCCTTAAATGGGTCTTGCCATGAAATTGCACCAGCAGTTTCTCCAAGCTTATGTAGCTGACGTCCTGTTCCGTAGGTCAATGGCAACGCATGGGAACGTCAACCAAGGGCTGCCCCTCAGTAATTTTAGTCCTGGTAATCTAGTTCAGTCAAGGTGAGCTCAGGCGTTTGAACTGTCTGCAAAAACATTTCACTTCTTTACAAAATCACTGAACAGAGTGAAGTGAAAACAACTGAAATGAATAAACATTTCTTTTACATTTTAAATTCATTTACTTATTATATATCTATTATATTATATTATACAGTATTATATTATATTATATTATATTATATTATATTATACTTATTATAGCTCAATTCAAAATAATAAAAAACACAAATACTTCAGTTCCGCTCCCTATACATTTTCAGCTGCTGCAAGTACAATCAGCGCATATGATCATTGTTAATCTATTTGGAGGATGATTAATGGCCGGCCGTAAACAATGTATTATCACTTTTTTTCCCTGAAATTAAGCACATAAGTGTATCATATGGAGATCATATGCGTTATATTAAATAGCATTTTGGACTGTTGTCTGCTGTACTCTCGGGTCGATGTTTGCGCTGAGTTAGAAACTGCAAGCCCAGGGCCACCTTATAAACATATTTTTGATGCCTGGTAGATGTTTTTCCACTGCTTTTTTATGTCTTATTTTTTTCTGGTTCTCTTTCTCTCATATAGAGAACATGCGTCCTATATTATCAGTGTGGATAAAACAGAAGTAAACAGGGATGTGAATAAATCTCAAAACCCTGCTTCTGTGGCAGAGGCTGACATTTCAGGTCCAGAAAGTAAAAAATTCAGACCAAGATTTTGTTTCAGCCAACCAGTTGAGTACGGTATAAAGCGTCACAGTCACGAGTACGCAACTGGCTGGTTTAAACAGAATCTTGGTCTGAATTTTTACTTTCTGGACCGGGACAATCTGCCTCTGCTCATGGGTGAATGGAGATAACATGTCTCCTTGAGCGTTATGCTTGCTTGTCCATTTAACTGGCCCAGTGTTAATGACCGATCGCTCCTATTGCTTGTCCAGTTGTTCAGTAACCCTGATGCCTGTTATGGTACATTTTGTTACCCTGACACATCTGTGTTTTATTTTGTTTCTCTGTCTCACTAAAACATTTATTTCACATTTTCCCATATATGCTATGTTAATTGCATCCTGTGTTCATTTTCCTGAAACAGACACCCTGTATGTGAATTTTATTAGTCCCATCTACATGTCACCTGGGTCCGTTCACTGGCTTTCACAATCCCTATGACACCTAAATAATCAATCACCTGATAAATCAAAATATTTACATCCAGTCTTTAACCTTAAAACATGCAGAAATCATGCCGACTATTTTAGTCTTATTAAATAAAGACCAAGCTGGATTTATAAAACATATAGGCGCAGAGACACAAAACACACTTTTTAAACCGACAGGTGAAAACAAAGAGAAATGAATTTAGAATTTCGTCCACCTTTATTTACATTTCACAGCACAGGATCTGTAAGAAAGAATAAGCTCTACAGATTTCAGAAAGTAAATAAGCTGTAAAAAACAGAGAATTTTTACTTGATCAATGTAAACATCCCTGAGAGAATAAAAGATGGACTGCCCCAAGACACAACGTGGATGATTGAAGTCGGGGCTTTCACAGGACCACTCGAGACCATTCGCTTCTTTGATGTTTAGCCACCCTACTGTTGCTTTAGCAGTGTGCATTGTGGACAGGTGGAAAGGCCTCCAGCTCCTTCAAAAGTGGCCACTGGACTCTTAGTGAACTCTCTGTTCTCCTCGTTTTCTGATTCAATTTGTTGGGACGAGCTATGCTGACAAGGCCTAGGTGGGGCAATATTTTTTCCATTTATTAGCAACTATGTTGCCAGTGATAGAAGGTATTTTTCAAGCCCATGAAATGGTTTTTACGGCCCTTTATAGCTCTTCTTCTGGCCCTTTCCAGAGATCTTCTCAAGTTGTTGCGTCACTGCTTTGAGATGCAGGGAACGGCCTCCTTCATTCTGAACTAATCACAGTCATTACACTTGACCACATGTGGAGGGTGAATAGCTTCTTGTGTCATCTGGAAGGCAATCGGTCAGAGGTAAGCTTATTAACAGCGGCTCTTATTAAGGGCTACACACTTAACCCCACCAAGCTCTTTTCATTTATTTTTTTAATTAATATGTTTACTTTTAGCTGTCATATTAATGTTGTTGATTACCATATATAAGCCACAAATAATCTGAGGTAATATGTTTCATTATCAGACTGTAAATACAGCAAAAGTGTTACTTTTAAAAGGCCATGTTGTCCTTACATACACACTGTATATGCATTTGTATATACATACATCTTCACATAGTGTAACTTTTATTGAGATACCAGGGAGATATGAAGTTGATGACCCGTGAAATGAAGCATTCGGTCTTGGGGGAAATAGCTGGTGAAACTCAATTAATTCCCAGTCATGGGTACCATCTCTGAGAGGGTGAAATGTATCCATTTGGGTCACACTTGCAGAGCTGGGACATCTCATGCCATTTAGAGATCCTGATAAAAAAAAACAACCCGTCCTCTTAGTTTTACAGAATATGTCGTGTACTTGTTTCAGGTACCTGGAACCTCCGGATTAACAGTGGGAATCACAGGTTCTGTCTGACAGACTGCAGCAGCTGAGTGACTAAATGATCCAAAAACGGGTTATGATGGAATGTTGCTTTTGTAAAGAGCGAAGGTGTTTCTCAGTATGTGCACTTGACCGTCCTTGTGTTCTCACGTACCCATTGTATGTCATCTTCCATTGCCAACAAAGACGTTGCCGTGTCTCCAGACTGAGTTTAACACTTAACTTAAAGCTCTCATCTTTAATGCATTATAGATACCTTCATAATGCACTATAATGCTCAGTATAAGAATTAGGGATGGCTTATATTGCATTATGAAGGTATCAATAGTGTATTATAAATGAGAGCTTCATAAAGCATTCATAATGCAAATTTGGCTATAATGCGTTATGCCTATTATAATTATTTATAGCCATATTTATAATGCTTTATCAATGTGTTATGAATGTTTGTATGATTCTTATAGACATGGCATTCATAGAAAGTGTTACCAAAATTATGAAAGACCAGACTTGTTAATATTAAGAAAATAACACCCCATACTCTACTGTGTATGTGAAAAACCATGAGTGTGTGTTTTTGCCTGGAACTTTAATGGAAGATTTTAAAAGCATACAGAATACACCCTGGAGAAAGAACTCCGAACTTCCTGGCTGTCTTCTCCAAACTACTGATCTGAAATCAGTGCAGCCATGGCCCTAAAAACTGCAATAAGTACCCATGAAAGTCAGGGCTACAGCTTGGCTGCACTGCAGAAAAGCAATAATCTATCTTGGTTTTATTACATGATGGATTTGCTATCAGGGTCACAATAGAATGTAGCTGCCTAATCAGCTTTCCCTTGTCTTCTGCTGGCTGCCTTCAATTAAGGCCTGAAGAAAAGATGGTTGGGGGCGGTAGCAAGGGGAGAAATCTTGTCTTGGATGGAGTTGTGTGTAAAACTTTGGTTGATTAGTGTTTTTTACTCCAAGCTATGTGTCCCAAGAGGAATATGGAAAATAATGGGCGCCTTTAGAACCTGTGGGGGTTCCTGTTTGCTCTGTGAGGCATGCCCCGCCATGTACCTTACTTAAACAGCCTCAAACTTGGGGCAAAAGTTTGCAGAGACAGTGGGGGCGGCGATGGTGGACACCATAGCGCACGTGTGTTGTTTTTCCCTGCTTCTCACCCTTTTCATTCTTTTAATCCTCCAATGCGCCTGTGTAGCTGGCATATTCGAGAACTCACGACTGCATCTTCCATGGGACGGTCCATCCCCACCCCCACCAGCACGTTACAGATACCGGGAGTTCCAGCAGCCCGCCGATAACACTCTCCTCTGACGTGCCTACCTCTCCTGCCTGCTCGTCAGTGCCCTGTCTTCCTGGATGATTCCCATTTCGTACTATTGACATCCGTTTAGCGATCACAGCACGTCAGTCAATCAAGCAATACAGCGGTGCCACTGAGAAGGATGCCCAAAACTGTCCGTCAATCTGAATGACTGATAACCGAGAGCTGCGTGTAAATGCACAACTGCATGCATGTCACACTTTGAATATATCATGTTTTCATGGCCCATCTTTGGGGGTCTGCGTCTGCCCACCTGTGAATGTATTCGACAGCATGCGCATGCTACAGCATAAGCTTTGTTGATAGTAAACATGCCTTATGTCCATGTCTTGATATAGTTGATATGGATATACGAAGTTGGATATTTATATTGATGTTGATATAGATGGATTGGTATCCCTTTGTCACCCCACATCAGGGGTGATCCTAGAATTTTTAAGGCGGGGGAGTATAAGAGGGGTCATAATTCATACAAATGGGGCAATCTTATCATTACCAATGATATGTTTTGAATCGGTGACTGACAGGGGAGGGCCAATCAGCTTTTACCTGAGGCCAGTGCCCCTGTGGTTCCACCGCTATAGAAATCCCTGCCCCATATACTCTCTGCAGCTGAACAATAATGATCGAGCAGGACTTATTAAAAACTTAAGTTTTTAAGCCCTGTTTCTAGGTGTGTCACTCAAATTAAACCTGCCTGAGCTGACATTTCGAGTTGTTTAAATGTAGGAAATTGTAGAATAAGCAGACACTCTAGAGATATCAATTTATTAAACAAATACAGGACGTAATGTGAAATAGTGATTAACATTCACACAGCATGATAGGGCTGCTGTATGGCTTAACATCCACATGAGTGAATGGCTCTTTTGTAGGATTTAATATGTACACAGTCAGACGGTACTTCTGTATGGTATAACGTGTATGTGCTCATTCAAATGACTCAGAGATTGTTCTTGAGTATGAGTGTGATGGTCCTACAACCCTGGACTTAACACTGTATGGAAATCACCAGCGGGGAAAATTAGATGAGTTCCAAATTGGCCTAGTTTTCATCCCCTCTCAGCTGAGCAGCTGACAATCACCACAGTCGAGTTCTGTGGGAGATTTTTGATAGTGATGCTGAACACAGCCCATGGTAGTAAGTGTTGCTCCGAAAGGCTGACAGGAATAAACACACATTTGTCTATTGCCAAAATAATCCCCACAAACAGACCGTCTCACCAGAAGCCTGTAGTTAGAGCACAGACAATGTAATGTTGGAAAAACAGGTCTTGTACTTACAGTTTTTAACGTGGTGGGTACTGTAGAAAGGCATGGTGGTGGGACTTTCTGTGTAGTCACCGTGCTCCACATGGACACAGTATTTCTTGGGGGAGCGTCTGTTTTGTGGAAGTGACATTTCCGTATCGCTGCTTGAGTAGTATTCCAGATATTCTGCAGGCTGGCCAAAGATGGAGGCCCCGTCTGCTTACTGCGATGCATTGATTAAATTGTGCAAAGGTCAGACATAATGGAGCTCTATAATAAAAGCCCAGGGCTATTGAAACACACTCAGATTCTACGTGGTGAGTCACTCCAGTGGTGCCGCAACATGGTGATAGCCCTGGGTAATGTGGGCGCAGGGGGGAAATGCTAAATCGAGGCAGGAGAGGTCACATCTATACTTCTATTCAACTGGCGCAGAAGAAGATGGAAGCAGGGGAACGGCCTGATGCTGGCTGGGCCCAGGTTGGAAATGCTGGAGGCTAACAATAACATACAGGAAGGAGAGGGGCACAGGAGGAGAGAGGCACAGAGGCAAACGGGGGGGGGGGGGGGGGTTAGACAGTGCCAAAAAAACAGAGAAAAGGAGTGCAAAAAAGGCACCCAATAAAACAACCACGACATCAAATTTCTTCAGACAGACCAGATAGCTGTTCAGCACATCTTCACAGAATTAAGATGTATAATGCAAAAAGCCAAATTTGAATGGTTAATTTAATTGAAGATCAAAGTTTCAAGTTTCAAGTCATCAAATAGAATAAACTCTAGTTAGATATGGACCAATTAACATTGGTACATATACTTTTATAGCAAGTGCAGGATTGATGGTAAGTTTAAGAAGAGGAAGCAGGCGCAGGTAATCCTTCACTTTGATCATGTATTTCATGCTTAACCGCACAGAGACTGAACCTCTTGACCCTGTCTGCATACTGTATAGATGATCCACTGTCTGGAGAAGCTGGTATTACATTATTTTTGAGGATTTCTTGTCAAATGCAAGGAAATACAGCTTGCAGGACTGAGAAGCTGAGTAGTAAAAAGACAACTGCACATTACTGTTTAATGATATCAGCACTTATGAATCTTACATCATCCCTGAACACCTTCTCCCAGTTATGCTTCAGCAGTCATATTCATCACTCATGAAGCCAAATAAACTGTGAAATATAATGCAAACACAAAAGTTCTAGTAATGCAACATGGCTGCAACCTTTAAAATCATGCTCAGACAGGAAGGATTTTTCCCCCAGTACAGCTTTATTGCTCCAAAGCACAATAATAAAGATGTACTCAACTGCAGCCTGGTCTGGCCGTGATGGGGGATCACAGCTCCAACCTAGTTTTAAGCCCTTTTAATTGTTTTGATCATTTCCTTAACGGCATTTTTTTGGAGGGTGAAGGAATAAGGGAAGCGGCCGCGCGGTAACATTTTTGACAATTTGCGAGTGTGTTTACACCCCTTGGCCATGCTGACGTTTGAATTATGCTACAGAGAGTGGAAAACACAAACAGAGAAAATGAAACACGACTAGAAGATCAGATACACAGTGAGCGATTAAAATGGGAGGCACTGAGCACAGGTAAATTAAAACTGTTAAGCGCAAATATCTTGAAGTAAAAAAGCAGCATCAAGCAGTTTCTGCTGGGCCAAGATCCTAATTAAAATGTGATCCAAAAAGCTTGTTGGCATTGTCCACCAAGTGACAAGGCATCCTATTAAACCTTGCAGGTGCAATATTGCAGAGGTGAACCACAAGCACACACAACACCTTAAAGACATGTATTTTCAGTAGATGATAGAGAAAACCTGCCAGTTAGAGACACTCAAAAAGGAAGCACAATCTCACTAATCTGCACTGGCAATATGGTGGCCTCTCGTCTCAGCTCTGCACTACTATTGAGCCGGACCAATAAGAGTCACCCAAACTATGACATAATCAAAATGACCATAAATGAAAAGGTCAGGCACATTTCAACAGGAACTAGATCCTCATAAGGCCCTAAGCCGAACCTGCAATCCACCATCAGCCTGACACAAAGACCAGCTGAGACCACATCTGTGGAATAGGAAGAAACAGACAAAGCCTGGCTGACCACTGGCAGGTAGTCTGTGTTTTTTGCTATGACAAGACAGATGGAAGATAAGATTTCCAAACTCCACCTTTTATAGCTGCTTACTGGAAGAGTAAGCCAGGCAGAGGGCAGGGCTGATAAGCCGACGCACGGTCTCAAAAAACAATTTTGTTTCTATGTAACATCGTATTCAGGAACTTTATGTTAGATAAACTGACATACGGTGCACAAGAACTCACCTCTGTGTGGGCATTTGCTTTGTTTTTCAAGAAGCAGAACAGCAGAAATGGATTCTGAGCAGCAGCATTACCTAAAGTACAAAAAAGTACATTATTCCTCTGTCAGCATGGCAAAAAAGTTCAGGAAAACAGCCTTACCATTTGTCTGGCCTCTCGGCTCAAATGAAAGGCTTTAAACTCTTGTTTTCTTGTCAGAAAAGTTTTACTGTAAATGTGTGTAGAGGGGTTTCATAGCAGTAAATGGATAGCAGTGTGGTTCTCCATTAGTTGGGCTATTTTATCTGTTTTTTATGTCGGACAGAAGCAGCGCTTTCCTGCTGTGGATCTTCGAGGATGCAGATGTGGAAGGTGCACGAAATCATCCATTTGGCCACTATGAGAATAAAATGACATCAGAATATTACACGATTGCTGTAGAAAACAATGGGAGGGGCCTTTTTGAAATAGAGGCCTGTGATTGGCTGGAGAACATGCCACCATGATTTCTCAGCACAGACTAGGAATACGCTTTGTCAAAATCCCAGGAATGCATTGCAACCATGTGGGTATCCATAACTAAAAATAAATGGGTGAATTTTATATATGAATATATTATATATTCACACACACATAAATAAAATGGCATTTGGAAGTTGCTTGATGTACCTCTAAACATATTCCTTCTGCTTTGCCCCCCCCCAGTCAACCCCAACCCAAGATGGTTGGTTGACAGATGACTCAAATGAAGCAATTTCCAGAGTGCCACCTAAAGGGAATTAAATGACAGTGTGGGAGTTTACTTAGTTAATTAACATCCACCGTTGGGGAGACAAGGCTCGGTGACGTGTGAGGCAGCCTGACGGACAGCCCTCCCTGTGCCTGTCCGCCTCAGAGCTGGCAGGGAGGACCCAACTTGCAGTCATTGCAAAATATGTCTGTCCCCTGCCTGAGGAAATGTCAATGTTTTAATGTCACCTTCTTTATTTATTATCTATTTGGCTAACATAATGTCTTCATTCAAAATAACATACATTGGTTAAAATTTTACCATTTAATGCATCATATTTGGCAGAAGGGTACACCATAAATTCAATGTCTTGGATCAGAACAAGTAACCTTTTGGTTAAACTGCAGTATTTGTATCCCTATACTCTATGGAGCCCTTACCCCCTAAAATAGACTCATTGAAATAAGGTTAATTTAGTAACTTAAGAGCACAGGTACCTTTCAAAGTTCCTGCCCTACCCGAACATGATGATATTTCAGTACCAGGACTTAAATCTCACATGTTCCCTTGGCTGGTCGATTACCCCATATTTCTCTAGGGTGGCTTACCACAAGTGCACGGTGGGATCTCTTGGAGGAATGTTCATAGCAGGAGAACATTACTAGGGGTTAGATGCACCATGACATCTCTCCACATCAACCCTTCCTAAGGCTCGTGTGAACATAGCACTATGTGGAAGAGGCTATGGACAGCTCAGCATTAAGGAGTGAGACGCACCATTGCCACCTGTCTCTTGTCAAAGGTAATAATTATATGACAGTGGGGTATATTGTGTCTCATGCTGTACAGGAGTATATTCAGCTACACAACTTTAGGGTGTATGACATATGCCAGGTTGCATTCTCAGCCCACTGCTGTGTGCAGTACGTTATCCAAATATAATGGAAAGAGGGTCTCGTTGATATTGGAGTTCTGTGAAAATACCCAAAAAGTCTTTGACCTTGTGGTATTTTATTTTCTACCCATGATTCTGGGGTAATTGGAATACTGCAGTCTCCACTGGATTTTGAACTGGAACCCTGCAGATCTCATTATATAAGGCCAATCAGAACAAAGAAAGCCACCTTATTAGACAGCATTTTTCTTATTAAACAACAGTAAGGCGTCTGCTTCTGTGTGGAGTTTAAACAGCCCAGAATCAACACATTGGCCACTGCAGGATTGAGACCGAAATTAGTTCGCTTTGCAGTCATTGCTGACTGGAGAGACAATACCATAAAGGTGTAGGGTTCATGTTTGTATTAGCTTCAGAGGAAATGATTAAGGCCGAATTGATAGAGAGCCTCGTCAGAGTCTCTTGATACATCATCTTTCTAATTAAACAGCAGCCACAAAAAGAAGAGTGAATCAAGCTTTGACAATATCAGGTGTGACCACAGCAGGAAAGGTGAATAGGTAGAGAGAATTACCAAAGGAAATGTGTAAGACATCGGTTTGCGACATCGCACGATGGGAAACCTGTCTCATATCATGTAGCTACTAGTTTTGCTTATATTAGCTTTATATTGTTTTCACAAGATGTGCTGAGGACAAGTGAAGTTCTGTAGGCTGGGCTAAAACTAGATGCAATGCCAACAGCTCTTCAGTTTGCCCACGACTCGAAGGATCTTAAGGACCGTACTATACCTTGTGAAAGTGCAACTTGTATTTTAAAGCTGATAGCGTGTTTGTTCAGAGGACATTCCTCTAAAAAATGAAAGAAAAACTACTATTTTTCCCTTTATGCCTACCAAAAGAACTTTCTTTTCCCATCCCTGGGTACGTTCCCCAAAAGCATAGTACCTAGCAAAGTTAGGAGCTTACATAGTTGTAACCATGCAACTGAACGGTTCCAACTATGCAAGTTGCCAACATAGTTAGCAACATGGTTAGCAACTATGCTTTTGGGAAACGTCTCTGTCCTGCTGCACTGCTGCCCAATCAGATCACCATAAAGGTCCAGTGAGAACCCTATCAGTACCACTGCCGGGGGGCTTCATGTAGGCCTCTCCTCACTGCACAGAAGCTCCTTTGAATCTGCTTCCTCATGACTGGATGTTTCAGACAGTGATCAGGTAACACGAAAGCAAAATCTTTCCCTGAAACAAAGCATATTTTACTGCGTAAGGGCTCATGCAACATGAGTTTCTTTCTCCTCCATATTAACTTTTTTCCCCAGCCATTTTTGTGCATTTTCAAGTTCAGTGTAGAAGTGCCTGTTATTATTTGCACAGAATAGCAGTTGCTGATAGAAGCCATTCCCCTGTATTATTTTTACAGCTTTTTTCATCATAACATGCTTGGCCCCTTCGCTTTCATGTTTCTTACTGTTCATGTTTAAATACAGGACTTTTCTGTTCCTCACTTTGATGTCAGTGGATCCAATTCAGAGCCACATTGATTACTTTTTACACAATTTCCCGGCACTGTGGCATATTTTATGTCATTTTTCTCGCTGTTTACATTATGTCTGCACTGTCTGGAAATGAAAGAAGACTTCAGCTGTGCAATGCTGAGGGAACACACAAATGTAGCTGTGGAGGATCACTGAGGCGTTAAAAGAACCCTTTCTCTTCATATTGACCTTTTTTGTACTTTCATGTTTCATTTTCTCTCCCCATCATTGACAAATTGAATGGAAATGTGCACTGTAATTACTAGCTGAAATCTGGTTGCTGGATAGGGGCACTTATTCCCGTGCTATATAAGCATGACAGAAAACACAGGTTTTCAGATCTAGTGATGCCATTGCTGCAGAGTTGCTCACACAGTCGGGACGGTTTTAATGCTGCCTCTGTTAAATCAACTGCTGCCAAAGTGTGGATTACCTTGTCTTTCTTATGTCACAAAAAGGTATAATGAGTACCCAAAATCCTCTTCAATGAAAGTTAAAGAAATACATCAAAATAATTAGTAAAGAATATTTAAAAGTTACATTAGATAAAAAATAATCTAACCATGAAAACTTTACTGTTAGCTTTACTCTGCTAATCTGCTTTGGTTGTTTTCCTGGTACCGTGCCGAGAGTAATGAGCCATAAACAGCCTGCTTCTCCCCATTTATCTACTATTACTGTATCAGTACCAGGCTAGAACGAGCCATGAAGAACCTGGAAGATACCGTTATATTGCATTATAATGCTCAGCATATGAATTAAGGATGCTTTGTACTGCATTATGAAGATATCTATAGTGCATTATAGATGGAAGCTTCAAAAAGCATTCATAATGCATAATAAACTTGGTTATATTCTGCCTTTTTATAAATATTTATAGCATACTGTGTTATAAATGTGTTCATTTTTCAAGATTCTTATAGCCATGGAATTTATAGAAAGTGTTACCAAGTATTTTCCCAATTTATAAATTTTTCCACATTGGAAAAGAGGTTTTAAGCATTACAAATAAAGCAATCTTTTCCTCAGCTCCATAAATCTAATCGTTCACTTCTATTTTGGTTGTATAGCTGTGGCAAGCTGTTAGATAATTAAAATTCAAATGTTTCTCGCTTGAAGTAAACACCAGGAATAGTGTTCTCATTTTAATCCAGTAAATACTTATTGGCGACTTTATTTAATGTTATTTGGTTACTTTATCGTGAGATGTGTCAGCACTGAAGGATCTGCTAGGGCTTACCCTGGGGATTAGGTTATTTCTGTTTTGGACATAATGCTCTGGCCTTATTTGTGAGACAGCGTTTTTGTACAGGTATATTGTGAGGATATTAAGGAATTAGTTTATAGAAAGAGTGAAAAATTGCAGATGGATTCCCAGTCTGTTGAGTTACCGTCACTGAGATGGTGGCCATACTGGAGACATGCTGGTCCATGGGTTCCTCAGGCTGTTAGCAAGTGGAAATAGAAGGACTGCTTTGGGTGAGATCTCACACCACTGTAACTACAGTTCAATTTCCAGCGAAACTTGGATTCCTTGCCTCCTGGGCTTCTCTCTATTAATTGCCAGCGGTCGTACTTCGAGCAAGGCTGTTATAAATAGGTGTTCCTGTTAAAACACCTCAAGGCTGAGAATCGTGGAAGTGCTCTGGTTGCCCTGACAAATGCTTATCCCTGCCACGGTGGCAACACAACAATTAATGAAGTGTGACACTGAAGCGCGAGAGACAAGGGAAGCAGACTGGGAAAGAAGGTCGAGGTGATGACCCACTCATGCTGCATGGTAAACTTCAGAAACTGACAGATACCTCTGTGGACCTCACCACATACAGGGAGCATTATACAGCTGTGAACTCCCACTATCTAAGCTCGTTTTAATAACGGGTTGTGATGCCAGCTTCCACCACCAAGGGGCACTCTCACTCCACAGCAGCAGTATGTCAGTTGAAAATACTGTATACGTGTTGCATCTTCAATCCCTAAGCTCTCGATAGATGATTTTTTATTTTTTTTTATTGGGGGGTTCACGGGCGGCATCGGATGTTGCTCTGATTAAAACGTCGTGTTTGCTGTAGCTAAGCACAACAGCCGTAAAGAGTTACGGAGCAGTGAACTAGAAAATAACATTTCGAGAGTGGTTCTGGCCTTACCAATCTCAGTGACCTTTGCAAAACGTAATTATGAATCACTTTACCATTAATGCTTAACAGCCACGTTGCTGGTGTCAGAGGGAAAAACAGCATACCGGGGAGGAAAGCTTTCTGACAGGCATTGGAGTGCAGGAGCTCGGAGCAAGAGATTGTGGAGACGTGTTGCCGGGATACGGGCAACAAAGCAGAATTTTTCTCTACAGAAATGAATATGTGAGATATGATTTGTTGTGTGCTAGGCCATTGGGGTAACTGGTTATAGGGGGGATTCCTGATGAAGAAGTTATGAAGTTAGGGGTATGTGTTTGTGTGGGTAGCAGATTCATAATATACTGCCTCACATAGCTATAAATGCGTGGTACCTATGCTCTTTCAAATGCATTGATTGGAGGAATGGCACCGAATTCGAGATCACAACAAAAAAATCTCATAAAATATCAGAGCCATTCATGCTTGTCCTAACCTGTTCCATTTGCACTTCTGCTCCACGATCCTGCTGTTGTGTCTTGTCGTCAATACCCACTGCTGCAAAGGCGCTTTGCTTTAGTTCAAGATGATTGCTGATTAAATGAGTTGGAAGAAATACTCAACGAGGGAATTTCGGCTGCTATTTATGAGTTTGATTGTGTGTTGAACGCATATACTGTACATGCAGTTGCTCATGCTCTGTCGAGATGCACGGAGAGAAGCACACGCGCAAACAGTAGTCCTTTGTAGATGTTTGCGTGCATAATCTTCCACGTTTTCCATTTATTAGGCGGATACAAAAATGCTACATAATTTCTATAGGGTGATATTTCATTTAGTCCTTGCAGCAGATTATAATTAGTGGATGTTCACTGTATGTTCCATGATTTGTGGGACACGAGGGCTTAAACAGCTAGTATTACAGGCAATTTTCGACATAACATAAATCATGATTAAAAGCGAAATGCCAGGCTGTCCACTATCTATCACTCAGTGACAAAGGGGAGAATATTAAAGCCTAAAATTATAGAGCTGAGAGCCCACTATAATGCTAGTCATTAGCGCAGGCATTTATTTGCCTGCCATGCAGACGGGCAGCATTCTGGCAATGAGGATACAGTTAAAGCCAAAATAACACATGAGGCACCTCCAAAGGGGACTCGGGCAGAAATGAGCTAAATAAAAAAAGTGTTTGAGAGACTGAGGTTCATCTAGTGCGATATTTCTGCGTTTCCCTATTTTCTCGTCCTTGGATTTATTTCAATGAAGCAACTAATAGCCAGAGTAGCTGCCGGCTTGAAGAGGGTAGCGATGCCACGTGAGTTCTTCTCTTACGAATAGGGGTGAGAGGTCATGGGGCGTAACTGAGCTTGGTGGGTGATATTAGTCCTGCGGTGAGTGTTTGTTTGGGTCGGATCCCACTGATGCTCCACTAAGAGTGGCCCCTCCCAAACTGATTGGTGTGATCCCAGCACTGCCTATAGTTTGAGGCATCAGCCAATGGCTGACCATCTGTGTGTGCCTCTTATGGTCCTTTTCGTCTAACCTCCCCCCCATCATTGGACATTAAGCCAAATCTGCTCAGCCCATTTTGATGTGAAGCAGAACCCACTGGCAGATCAGAAGGATCAAATCCAGAACTAAAGATTGACATGTGTGGAGTATGTGGACCCATTTGTGGACAAAGAGCAAAAACACAAATACTTTATGCCAATATTTGGCTATGCGTTAATATTTCCTATACATTAATTAAATCTCATTTGAAGCCTATTTTTAGTTATGTACGCTAAATATGCTGCAGTGATGATAATGACATATGGCACTTAGCCATACAATTGGCCATTGTTCAATTGTTTCAAATTATGTAAAATATGCATTGCAATTCGCCAATTCTAGCCTGTTGCTGGATAATTGCACTGTTTCCCCCATGCCAGGCTGTAAATTATCACTGACTGATTTGACAGCTGGAAATACCTGATTGCCTTCAAATTTACACCTAGAATTTCATTACAATGACAAGAACTATGGAACACCCCCCCCACTCCCCCACCACCACCAGGACTACTAGCCATGGTATCATGAGTGAATTCTAGGTCCTAGATGCCAAGTAGGAGGATGCAGTAAAATTTATGAGCGGAATCAATAACCACATACATCCTGTAAAAGTCAATCAGAACAGCAACTCTGTTGAGCTATCAAACAAAAACATGCCTGAAAGACAGATGGTAACTAAAACTCTAATGGCGTAACGCTGTGGGGATGTGTGCTAATCAGAGTGTTTCTGAATGACCAGGCAAGGATTAGTCTGGCCTCGCTGTGATGGCACTGTGTTTCCCGAGGATAGCCGACAAAATAGCAGGACGCAAAAAAACATCAGTTCCTTATTAAATAAGTCATTCATATTAATCATGCAAACTCCCCAAAGAAAGCCAATTAAATATAGTTAAAATCAACTACTTTGGTCTTGATCCAACATCATGCAGACAGTTTCTGATGACAAAGTAGGCAGTGACGCATCAGCAGCCACATTAGTGCAGGGATTTTCGATGCATCCTATACCAGGTATCCCCAAGTAAAGGGAAACCAGAAATAGCGACCCCCTACCTCTAACGTGTAATTGCAAAAGTAACTAAGAACTAAAGACCCAGAACTTAACAGGTCATTCTCTGATGAGGGTTCCCTGCGAATTTCTCACACTCTGAACTGGTGGTCAATTAATGAAACACTTCTGCGGTCACCCCCTGCATTAGTGGTAAGACACGGGAGTGGGCTGCTTACTGAGAACTCTGTCATTGGATGGGTCTTCGGGTCACATGACTCAAATGTCTCCTTGATAGTCACTAGCTAGAAGGCAACCCAATGGCCTGCAGAAGCTCTGCACGTTAGAATGTGGAGAACAAATTGACAAATAAAATATGCTGCATTGCTAAAGGCCAGGCAGGCTATTCGGCTCATTGACAGTGAGGGGTTGTGACAGATGGCCTGTGAGTGGAGGCCAGTGACTGCTTGGCAAGCTGTCAAGTTAAGGGATGAGACCGGATAGGGGTGCTCCACTGGGTTTAGGGACTGGTACCAGATGCGGGTACCTCCAGCCCCTGCCATCCTGCTGCCTGCCACAATCAGAAAACAAGGCATGGCTAAACACAGCATCTGGGAGTTGATCATTAAGTCTCACAAATGGCGAACTTTGAAGTCCTTCCTTCATTTTCACCAGCATTGGGCTGCTTTGTTCGTTCCTGCGTAAACGCCTTGGCTGTTTCATTTGCCCCCTCAGAACAGTTTTATGTCAGTAAAACTCCCATAGGTGTTTGTCTGCATATAGCTAGGAGTTACTCCTATGCATGCAGAGTTTGTGTGTATAAATGCGGGAATGTGCACTTGTTGAGCCTGGCTTCTGTTTGAAGCACCATCCTGTCCAGAGTGGACTAGAGAACATAAACTGTTCCAATGAAATTTCAATTCGTATAAATGGCCACAACTGTGAGCTGTGAATGAAAGCATTACTTTGAATGTCACTTACCAAACCAAATAACTTCAGCAAGAGCAATAGTCCACATTGTTCCGGTTTCTTTAAAAGTGTCACAAAGCCATCAGTCATGAGGAATTGACTGCCAGTTTGCAGAGACACAAAAGAGCTTGAATCATAATGGTACCCCGACACCAGAGAGCTCAAGATCCTTTGCCTTTGGACTACTGGCTGGATAAGCTGCTGTTATTAAAGGAAACACGTCTGGTTTTCGGCTGAAGCGTTACATTTCTCCTGCATAATAGTGCCACAATATATATATATATATTTATATATATAAAAAATATTGTTTATACACACACACAGACACACACACACATTATTGTTGGCCCTCATCATAGTTGTTTGGGAAAAAACAGGAAATGGTCTGATGTCTCTGATGAGCTGGCATCCCATCCAGGATGTCCCCTACCTCGTGAATTCCTCAGAATTGCTGCCGAAGACGCATCCTGAAATCTGCCGCGGCGCACGCCGCCGTTACTCCGCCGGCAGGCAGTGTGCTTCCCATCCCATCGCGCTTTCACGCGCCAATCCTGGCTGCCGCCCTAAAGCTGTAGCGAAGCCAGACTGCTGCCTCCGAATGGGAGCTTCAAAATGTTGACATTTGGCAGAAAGGGAAGCCGGGCTTCAACTTGGTGGCTCAGGCGAGCCGCTCTCTCGCCTGCGAAGACACACGGTGGATCTGAGTCTGGCACTGCCAACAGCTCGCTCACGCTAAACACTTATGGCTTCCCGTACCCCGGCTGAAAAAACAACAGTGACAGCCAGCCGGCAGATGGGAGGTGATGCGGCGTTATTGCCTGTATGCTTCAGAAGTAGCACATCATGGTTCTTCTGATCAGACCCGGTGTCTTGTATAGGTCATGACGGTCAATATTTCTGTAAAGCTCCAGGGCAGACTCAAATTGGCCTGCTAAGGTGCAGATCTAATTGCATCAAAATGTGCATATGAGTTCTAAGGCCAGGTTTTATTTTTCATTTGCAAAATATGTAGCATCTATAACTTATAAACATTGGACTTATTGTCCAGGCAGCCATTTTTAATGTACGTGAAGGGGATACAGTGTCTGGGCAATCCTTGAGGAGTATTGCAAATATATGTAAAGAACAACCACTGTATGTTTGAGTCTAGCACACTGTGGCCAATGTGCCCAGAATTATGCAGGAAGCTAACATGAATCAGGCAAGTCACCACTACAACCGGTCTCAACTTTAATCTGTAGCTCTCCGGTACAGATCTGTACTGCTTTTGGCATTATCCATCCTTCTGGTACTAATCTCTGCCCCCAGCCTAAGACATTTCCTGTTTTATTCTTGAGCATTTGAAGACAAAATCTACGAGAACTGTGCTTGTCTGAACATACAGGCAGTTATGAAAACCCAGATGATTTTCTCACTAAAAAAAATAAAAAAAAAGTTACAGAAAGCTGATACTGTCATCATGTGCTAACGTTTAAATCTCCGGGCTATTAGCACACATTAATTAAATTTCCATGAAGATTCCATGGAGTCAATAACATTCAAAATCAATAGCAATTTAACTTTGTGTCTGTGCCAAGTTCTGAGCAGAAGATGTCAAAACACATTTTGTCACAGCATATGGGAAGTTTTGATTCTGGAAGTATAGTTATATAATAATAGTGAAATGTTGTAGAATAGCTCACACAAACAGTGAAAATAAAATGTATTCCCTGTACATGTAAATAAAGTTAATTTTCTTTTCATCTAGCTAACACAACATTGTGATCTGGATTGTAATCAGTATGCATCATGAATTTTGTGCTCATCTGTCAGCTAGTGCAGGACAAGTGCCTGATATTCATGCTTGTTTGAAACAACTGCCACTCAGAAGTGCATCACACTTCAGGCACATTCCAATCTAAGCATAAGTGTTAAAAGAAGCCAAAATAGTTCTGCGGTATGCTCTTCGATTCAAATGCACTGAAGACTTCCATTTCGCTGGGTTTATTCAAGTCAGATTAACCTTGGCTTTGAAACGTAACGGCTGCAGTATTGTGAGTAGGGGAAGGTCACCTATGACACGGAGACCAAATCCACCAATTAGTTCATCTTCACCATCTTAATCGCTGCATATCACTGAGATATTGCTTTTTCTCTGAGGTTCAGCTTAAAGAACTGTCATAACATAACATGCATGTATTTCCTGTGCATTTAGGGTATTTGAAAATGAGAAGAAACACAGAAGGTGTTAAATGCAAAATAGAGCTCCTTAACTTCATTTGAATTTAGCCATTATTAAGCCAAATACAGCTCTTCAAAGAGGGAGAACTCTTTATTTAGGTATTTCCATTTATACTGAATAGACATATAAAAAGATTTATTTCACATAAAATATGCAGGAGTCATTAACAGATTTAAATGACTTTTAAAAAATATTCTTGACTGCAGAAAACAAAAGTAATTTATGTTAAAATTCAGCCTATCCAAAATCTAGCTGAAATTTTAGATTAAAGTTTAATTAAATTCCACAAGAAATTTTAAAGTGAGAAATACTATTCTTCTATTCAAATATTTTCTCCTGAATTTGATTTTGAGATCTGGCTAGCAATATTGAACAGGAAGTTTAAATTTAGCCCTGAACCGATACTAACAGTTGGTAATAAAAGCAGCAGTATCAAAGCTATAGAAGCCATTGAAGGTTCTCTCATGTGCTCAAAAAGAGTTTCTCGCATCCAAACCTCTCAGGAGGGCCAGAAACACATTAGGTCTGGACATCTGAAGAAACCTGTTAATGTTTCTAAAACAGTAGAGACGAGGATGGTAGTTCATTATGTTTCTCATGATCATTTTCTAAATGTGGAATGGCTTGGGTGGCTTGACAAGCAGAACGACGTGACATGTAGAGTTTGGAACTGCAGTTGTTAAGGGATTCTCTTTTCAGGGTAAAAAGGAATCAGAAGGGAATGGTACAAAAAAACCTTTTTAATAAATAATGGTATTTTTTTTCTTGTCGTGGTTCATACCAAAACATGTGCAACATAGGGTATTATAGAGCTACTGGTTGAGAAGAAGAGTTGCAAACAGTTGCTGGGAACAAGGACCCTTACCCAGGATGCCCTCTGCCACATGGGACAGGAAGCTGATCTTAGATATTCGGCCAGTGGTTGTCTTCAGCTATTTTTTAGATATCTCACCTGGTTGTTGAGAATATGAATCCAGCTCAGATGAGGTTCATAGGTTTCCTGTGTTGAATTTTTCACTATTATTTCTTTTTCATCCACATTGACTCATACTTGAGCAATATGTTTGCTCAAAAACTGCTCTGATTATAAACTGAACTGTATCACACAGTTCAAAACAAATGATTTCTTAAATGCCAAAATCTTTTGACTTTCTTGTGTAAGAGATCATCTTATTTAACCATATTTTCTCCAGATTTTCCATAATATTTTGCATGTGTGGGCAGACATGATGGTATAATAGTTGCCTCACCCCTCTGGAGACCGGGGTTCGAGTCTCAGCCCCAGGCTATATGTGTATGGAGTTTGCATGCTCAGCCTGAGTTGTTGTGGGGATTCCTCCTGGTTCTCAAGTCTCCCCACATAGTCCTAAAGAATTCTTCAGTGAATTGGAGCTACCAGTGTGCCCAGTCATGGGTCAGAACCCTCTCCTGGGTCATTCCCTGTCTTGTGCTTTTGGGATATGCTCTGAACCCACATGACCCTGCATAGGCCAAGCAGGCATATAAAATGAATGAATCAGAATCAGAAAAAAACACTCTATTGATTCCGGAGGGAAATTGCTTCTGCTACAACTGCACAGACACACCAGTGGACGTGATGAACACTATATAGCAAAATGAAAAAGTGTAATATATCACAAACAAAAAATTAATAAACAATATACAAGATAGAATAAATGCCAAATAAACCACAATAAACTATTAAGGAGAAAAGACATATAGTCTGTGTTCTATAAATTACTACTTATAACTATGTAACTACAGTAGAGTCTCGCTTATCCAACCTTCGCTTATCTGACATTCCGTATTATCCGACGTCCCACCGCAAAAAAAAAACGCATCAATCAGCAACAAGAAGTTGCGAGCGTGAGCGTAGTCTATTTTTTGTTGCTCCCGAGTCTACCGCAGCTAATTAGTTACCCCGACTGTACATTGGCGCGCCTGTCACAGGACTGAACTTTTTAACTACATACTGTATTTAACTTCAGACAATTCTGTAGCTGTAAGTTCATTTTTTCAGTTATTTTTTTCTGTTGTTTTGTTGCAAAACATGATTATTAGGTTTGTATGTGTAAAATTATGACATAGTTTGACATTTAATAGGCTTTGTCTTAACACCTCCCATTATCCGACATTTTCACTTATCCGATGTTCTGCCGATTCGTTTATGTTGGATAAGCGAGACTCTATAGTAGTTTGCAATGTGACTATCCATCCATCCATCCATCCATTACCATCCACTTGTCTGGGGTTTGGGTCGCGGGGGTAGCAGCTTCAGGAGAGATACCCAGACGTCTCTCTCCCCAGCCACCTCTACCAGCTCTTTGGGGGGATGCCGAGGCATTCCCAGGCCAACTGAGAGATATAATCCATCCAGCACATCCTGGGTCTGCCTCGGGGCCTCCTCCCTGTAGGACATGCACGGAAAACCTCTCTGGGTAGCCACCCAGGAGGCATCCGCATCAGGTGTCCAAACCACCTCAACTGGCTCCTTTCGACGTGGAGCAGCAGCGGTTCTACTCTGAGACTTTCCCGGATATCTGAACTTCTCACCTTATCTCTAAGGGAGAAACCTCATTTAGGCCGCCTGTATTCGCGATCTCATTCTTTCGGTCATTACCCATAGCTCATGCCGTATGTGAGGGGAGGGACAAAGATGGACGGACCGAGAGCTTTGCTTTCTGGCTCAGTTCTTTCTTAGCCAAGATGAATAGGTTAAGCACCTGCAAAACTGCAGACTCCGCTTCGATTTGTCTGTCCAGCTCTCGATCTCGACTACTCTCACTCGTGAATGAGACCCCGAGATACTTAAACTCCTCCACTTGAGGCAGTACCTCTTCCCTAACCTGAAGAGGGCAATCCACCTGTTTCCAGCTGAGAACCATGGTCTCGGACTTGGAGGAGCTAATCCTCATCCCCGCCACTTCGCACTCAGCTGCAAACCGCCCCGGAGCACGCTGGAGATCCCCAGCAGATGAAGACAACAGGATGACATCGTCCGCAAAAAACAGCGAGGCAATCCTGAGGCCACCAAACTGGACACCCTCAACACCATGGCTGCACCTAGAAATCCTGTCCATAAATATTATAAACAGGACCGATGACAAAGGGCAGCCCTGGCGGAGCCCAACTTGCACTGGGAACACATGCAACTTATTACCGGCAATGCGGACCAAGCTTCTGCTCCATTCATACAGGGACCGAATCGCCCACAATAATGGATGCCGAACCCCATACTCCCGAAGCACCCCCCACAGGGCACCTGGTCGTAAGCCTTTTCCAAGTCCACAAAACACATGTAGACTGGATAGGCAAACTCCCAGGCCCCCTCCAGTACCCTCGCAAAGGTATAAAGCTTGTCCAGTGTTCCACGGCCAGGACGAAAACTGCATTGTTCCTCCTGAATCCGAGATTTGACTATCGATCTCACCCTCTTCTCCAATACCCCGGAATAGACTTTCCCAGGAAGGCTGAGAAGTGTGATCCCCCTATAGTTGGAACACACCCTCCGGTCCCCTTTCTTAAATAAGGGGACCACCACCCCGCTCTGCCAATCCAGTGGTACTGTCCCTGACCTCCACGCGCTCTTGAGAAGGCATATCAGCCATAACAGCCTAACAACATCCAGAGCCTTTAGGTACTCCGGGGTGATCTCTTCCACCCCCGGGCCCCGGCCACCACGTAGCTCTTTAACTACCCTGGCCACCTCAGCCCCAGTGATGGCCAAGTCCACCCCAGCCCCCTGGAGCCCCGTGCCCTCAGATATCTCGAAGGCAGTACATGCAGATGTATCTGAGGCAGGGATGAAGAGGTCCTCAAAGTATTCCTTCCACCTCCAGATGATGTCCCCAGGTGAGGTCAACAGCACCCCCTCCCCACTATAAATAGTAGGAACCAGGAACTGCTTCCCCCTCCTGATATTCCGGATGGTTTGCCAGAACCTATTTGAGGCCGACCGAAAGTCACTTTCCATGGCCTCACCAGACTCCTCCCAAGCCCTGGTTTTTGCTTCCGCAACTGCCTGAGTCGCGTTCCGCCTGGCCTGCCGGTACCCGTCAGCTGCCTTCAGAGACCCCCGGGCTAATAATTCCCAGTAGGCTTCCTTCTTCAGCTTGACAGCCCCCCTCACCTCTGGTGTCCACCATCAGGTACGAGGGTTACCACGATGACTGGAACCGACCACCCTGCAGCCACAACTCCATATGGCCGCTTCCACAATGGAGATCCGGAACAGTGTCCATTCAGACTCAATGTCCCCTACCTCCCCCGGTATGCAGTTGGAATTCTGCCGGAGGCGCGAGTTAAAGCTCTGGTGAACAGGAGCCTCTGCCAGACGTTCCCAGCAGACCCTCACTATGCGCTTGGGCCTACCAGGTCTGACTGGCTTCCTCCCCCACCACCTGAGCCAACCCACCACCAGGTGGTGATCAGTTGACAGCTCTGCCCCTCTCTTCACCCTAGTGTCTAAGACAGAAGGCCGCAGATCAGATGATACGATTATGAAATCGATCATCGACCTGTAGCCCCGGGCATGTTCGTACTATGTCCACTTATGGACACCCTTATGCTCGAACATGGTGTTCGTTATGGTCAAACCATGCATTGCACAGAAGTCCAGTAACAGAAAACCACTTGGTTTCAGATCAGGAAGGCCGTTCCTCCCAATCACCCCCCTCCAGACCACACTGTCATTGCCCACATGAGTGTTGAAGTCCCCCAGCAAAACGATGGAATCCCCTCGTGACCCGAAGCCGCAGGGAGACAGCCTTCTCATTCACTGGGGTAAACTCCGTTGTTAATGCACTGAGCTCTGGGGCCACCAGTAGCCCCACCTCAGCCCGGCGTTGCTCACCTGCTGCAACTCCAGAAGAAAAGAGCGTCCTCCCCTCTCCAGGAGATTGGTTCCAGAGCCCACGCTATGCATTGAGGTGAGCCCGACTATATCTAGTCGGTATCTCTCAACCTCATGCACAAGCTCAGGCTCCTTCCCCACCAAAGAGGTGACATTCCATGTCCCGAAAGCCAGTTTTGTCAGCCGGGGATTGGTCTGCCAGGGCCTCCCTTAGCCGCCACCCGATCCACAATGCACCAAACCCCTGACATTCCCCTTGTGGGCCCACCTGGAGACAGTCCTCTTTCGGGCTGGATGTGACCAGATCCTTAGAAATGACATGACAAAATAGGGACAGCATTTCAGATTTTTTGTATCTACAAAGCGATCTGGTCAAGCATAATATTATTTCATCACTTAAACTTGACTCCCTATATATGAGATTGCACAGCACAAGAGGAGAAAGTAAAACACTATGTGTAAATGCCAATAAATACCTGTTAGAGATTGAAAGGGATTGTAGCTAACTGTGTGGGCCAACAGTAACAGCAGAGGGGTACTTTTATAATGAAAGGGATTGGGTTCCTCACCTATGGACATGTTGACAAAGCCTGTTTCTAATGGATCTCTTCTTCTGGTGCAGCAAACTAGATTCACAATATGCTAGGTGCTGTTTTACTTCAGCAAAAACAACAGACTCTTATCAAAGCACGTGATGTTAGCTTGACGGTGATATCGGAAAGCCAAGGGGGAAAAATTGTGTTGTTTTCTTTACAGACCCTAAGAGCAAGTAATATTTCTGTGCTCTGCTTCATTGTCGGCTTGCAAAACCCACCGGCAAAAGGAAACTGCAGTGTGAATTGAGAATGAGCCTTTTCAGTCAAAAATACTCCTGGTGTTTATGCCGTGATGCTGAAGTGAATCTGAGGGCGAAATCCTTTAAATATTGAGCAAAAAACAAATATCTCTGAAATTTGGTATTTATCTAAGTATGAGATGAAGTACTACTACTACCACTACTACTATTACTACTACTACTACTACTACTAATAATAATAATAATAATAAATGAAATACATAACTAGGCATATGTAACAATTAAAATCTAGTTAGTTAATGCAGTTAGTTAATATAAGTATGATCAAATGAGGGTAGACTGTCCTTAGTGGACCACTTTAAATTTGAGGCTAAAAAAGTAATTATCTTTGCAACCTCAACATAAATTTAATTTTCGTTTTATCTATTTATTTAGAAGACACTTTTTTTTCAAACGACATATAAGGGAGGATCAGAGAGCTGGGTTTGCTGTTATCTTGGCAGCGATTTGGGTTAAGGGCATTCCCCAAGCGCCTAATGGTATTATCCATTCACCAGCCATGGAATTTCAGCTAGTGACCTGCTGGTCACGGACACAAATTTGGATAGTTCTGAACTGGATCTTTGATGTTTGGCCTATGCACAGCCTGTGGAATTATTAACAGTCTTCAAAAATTATAAGGTAAGGAGTAACATATTCATAACCATGATTAACCAAAACATTACTTTACTATAATGTTAGGCAACAACAGCTCCACATTTTATTACATTTTATTTTATTAAACATTGTGCATAATTAAAACAGTTTAAAAGTAAACAACCTTCAAGTTTTATAAAGGGAATGGCAGAGAGTAATAAAATGGGCAGAGGCAAATAATATTTACGACTGCTTGCTTTTGTACTTTAAGCTAATTACTTTGCAACTTGAGTGCGTGGAACACTTTGCTTTGCCTGACTTATCTTGCTCTGCAAGAGATATGCAGGTGACAGCAAGCTTGGGGGGGTCACAGCGCGGGGTCAGCCAGTGTGCAGTGCCCCTGGAGCTGGGGGTTAGAAGCCTCACTCAAGGGCCTGTAGAGATTTGGGGTGAGTTTCTCGAAGACGTCTTAACGCTACGTCGTTCGTTAGTTCTATCTTTTAACACAGAACTTACGAACGACGTAGTGTTAAGAAGGCTTCGGGAAACTCAGCCTTGATTATTCTGCTGATGGTAGGGCTCGAAACAGTGATTTTCTGATCACAGGCACAGAGGCTCAGCCCACTGAGCCACTCACTGCCCTCCCTCGGGATTAGGATCCTCTAATATGGTTACTTTCCATAATAAGAATTCCCAAGGCCGATTTGCAATGCATCATGGTCTTTGGTAATCTGCCAATAACAGTAAAGGAACATAGTTGGTTGATTCTCATCTTTCCCTCTACTGCCAGGTCTTGAGCCACAGGTAGCCAGAGGGTTACCCTCAGGAGAATCAGGGCAGTATAGCCAGCAGAGATGCAGCAGGTTCCAGGGGGCATGATCAGGGATGTAAAGGTTCAATGAATCAAATACTGAATGCAACAGGAAACCAGCTAAGCTGACTCAGGAAGCATCGAGAAATCAGAAGTCAGACAGAGTGATGATTGCGACAGCATGAAATCGAGGACAGGCAAAATGTAAAAATGGGGATGACCGGGGATCCGATGAAAGACTTAAAGTCAAAATGCCTCTAAGTAGCTGAGACCACTGTGTAGCAAATCTGCCCTAGCAGAGCAGTGCACTGCAACAGGCTTTACAGGCCGGTTTCCCTCCAAAACAACCAGGAAGCACCAGAGGTGGAATGGAGAGCGTGGAGCCTAGCTAAGTGTGTACTGCTGTTTAACAGCTGGAACAGGGCAGTCAATAAAACTGGATAGAAATTAATCATAAACCTTCCCAAAATGCTCTCCAAAATTATATGCAATGCATTAAGTAAGCAGCAGCATTTACAGGCCATATTTAACCAAAATAGCTTTTCATGTCAACCACTTTGGAAAACCATGTGTGTAACTATGTGTCTTATTTGTATTTTCATCTTGTTCTCTGATGTTCTTCTGCTTATTTAAAAATCTAAAATTGTGCACAGCATTTGAATGAATAAATCAAGGGAGGCCGTCATATTTTCAACTTCTTTCACCCCACAGCTGTGCAATATCGATACATAACACCATGTGTTAGAATCAGTATTAGAAATCCTCAGCAGGAGGCGAGCAGCAGTTCTTTTCAAATTCATATTTCTGACTGTACTTTGGCATTTGACCCAGCTTAATTGGATGGACCGCAGATTTCTGTTCAAAACCCTTTTAGCATGTAACAATGAAGAAAAGGCCTTAGAGTTTGAGGTGATTATTGTGTATTTATCACTGCTCCCAATTTCCATGATTTATAATCAATGCTATGTATTTTTATTTTCCTGAAAATGGAGTTAGACTGTTTGATTTGCAGTTCCTTGACAAATTGTATAAAAAGTCCACTTCTGCAATGGGTTGGGGGTGGAGCCTATAGCAGACGGTGAGGTATACTCCGGACCAGATACCGGTCCATTATAGGGAACATAGACTCACACTCATTTATAAGCCAGTCATGCTAATTGCTTGTGTTTGGACGTCAGAGGGGAACTCATATGACAGATGGGATCTCACATGACAGAAGGGGAGTCACATGACAGAGGGGATCTCACATGACAGAAGGGGCTCACATGACAGGGGGACTCACTTGACAGACGGGGACTCAAATGACAGAAGGGGACTCAAATGACAGAAGGGGACTCACATGACAGAAGGGGACTCACATGACAGAGGGGGACTCACATGACAGAAGGGGACTAACATGACAGGGGGACTCACTTGACAGACGGGATCTAACATGACAGGAGAACTTACATGACAGAGGGAGACTCAAATGAGAGAAGGGGACTCACATGACAGGGGAACTCACATGACAGAAGGGGACTCACATGACAGAGGAACTCACATGACAGAGGGGGACCATGTGAATTCCACAGAGCAGAGGCAGGGTTCAAACCACCCGACCTTGGAGGTGTTGGGCCATAGTGCCGCCCATTGTTATAGGATAATTTATTCCATAAACGAGGGAAATGGTAATGCGAGCAGGGGTGGGTGGGAGGCCTGGACTCTGGCCAGCTTGGGAGGGGGAGTCCAGGATACAAGAATTATCTATATGCTTGCTCTATTTTGCTTGCTTTCAGTAACCCAGAAAAAGAGCTGATGTCAGTCCTGGGCCTGGGAACCTGTCCTTGCTCATTTGGGTTTTTTTCCCCTGCCCCCGCCTTTCCCTTTCAGCAAACAGTCTCCTTGACTTAAGCTGTCAGCGTCCGGGTAGCGGCGAGCGGGGAAGGAGGCGAGTGAGCCCAGGTTACGGGGAAACGGGGTTTATTCG
>JAODKC010000002.1:3896789-3929953 GCA_026777985.1 Mormyrops attenuatus
GGTACTCGGGAGCATTCCACACGAGGTTAGGGAGGAGGCGTGGTCCACAGCAGGGCAATCGGGGCTGGGTGTGACATAAGCTTTGTGTAATTTTGGCCACATTCACACACCCCCCCCCAAAAAAAGGGAAAAAAACCTCTAAATAAACCTGTTCCCTGTTTATATCTATTTGTTGTCCTTCTTGAAGGTAAAAGTAAAAATTACTCCAATACTGAACCCAAAATCTCAAGGACAATGAAACGTTCAAATGATCTTGTACCTTTTTATTAGGGGTGCAACGATATACTCAGCCCACGAGACCAGACACGATATTGTGTTCACGAGAATGAGACGAGACGATATTTTAAGGAAACTTCAAAGAGGAAATACATTACTGGAAAGCAGCCTTTTATTTGATTATTTTGAAAGACAAAAAATGCTAAATAATGCAGATGTATGGTGAAATGTTTTAAATAATCAGAAGAAATATCTAGCACCATAAAATATTTCACCACAAACTCAAATGACGGGCTTCTCTTATATTTGACTACTCAGTTGAACATAAAATAGAATATAAATAAAACAATATAAATGACAAACATTTTGTGTTTTCTTCACCGGTGCAGTGGATTTAAGCAAAGAGCGATGACGGTGCTGCAAATGGCTTTGCGTAGTAGTAGCGTTAGCCGCTGTGTACGCCATTGTTTTCCTACAATGCTTACAGATGTTGCGTGTTTTGTCTGTCACCTTTTTGCCATTTATATTTTCCGCCGGGTACCCAAAATGCTGTCACACATCTGCTGTGGTAATTTCGTCAGATGCGAACATGCTTACATCAGCTGATTTGCAGCGCCTTCGCGGGACCGCTTTTCATTCCAACGAGAAATCTTGTCATGTTGTGATATCGCGAGATCTCGTGACCCGAGATCTCGTTGCACCCCTACTTTTTATTGATCGCCAATGCCATTAAAATACCCCTTGTGAATTATCCCAGAAAAAGTCATACTTTCATTTATTACAGTTTTTGCTCAGCTAATAAATTGCCTTCTAAATACGTAACACTCCCTCAGCATTACGGCTTTGACCTGGATATTTGCAGTGGATTGAGGCTAAGCATTATTAGAATGCTCTCATTATGCCAGGTCACACATAAATGGTGGAAATTGAGAATTTATAGCTCGTCATACTGATGAGATGTCACACCCGTGGCGGATCAGCTGCGACCGTGCCCACCCCCACCCAAACTGCCACACCTCCAGTGGTCGCCTTCCCCAGAGCACTAACAGCTGCGATGCATCACCAGTAATTAGACTCTGAATATAAGACCAGCGCTTCCCTTAAGACCATGTGAAGTATTGAGTGCCTGCACCTTACTGAGTGGTTCTTACGTCTGTTACAGGCATTCTGTGTATGATCTGTGCTTCTAACTTACGAATTACGATTCTTGCCTGTGCCTTTCCTGGTTTTGCTTGCCTTCTTGTTACTGACCCATTGCCTGTGCCTGAATCTTTTAATTGTTTTGCCCCTTTGCCTTATTGCATTGAGCCTGCCTATCCTTCACTTCAAGTTGCGCTTCCTAATTAAACATCCACACCTACTGTACTTAGATCCTAACTGTCTGATCATTACACGTGAAAAGTAAAAAGCAATGGCATTATAAATAAAATTCTAAATTATGGCATTCAGTTGTGGGATTAAAATATATATTAAAAATGACACTAGAATCTGCTTGATTTGAACGAAATGCTACGATAATAATGGAGGGTAATGGAGTTAAATATTTCAGAAAAGTGTTCGCTATCCCACAATCCAGTTTCTGCTCATACTGCTGCACGAGTTTATTTCCAGAATTTATGCTTTTCAATCAGATTAATCGATTGTGCTGGTCCCTGGTGCTGGTGCCGGGCCATTCCATGCTTGTGGGTCCTGTTTAAACAGGAAGAGCCTGACAGGCGGCCGGGCGGAGCCCTGCGCCGGGTAATGCTCCACGGCAGGCTGATCGACTGCATGGCGGTGGTCATGGGGACAGCGTTTGCTCATGATAGGACGAACTGATGAGAGTTATTACATTATCTGTGGAAGACAGAGGACAAGCATTCTTTGATTGCTTCCCATGACAGCTGTTGCATGTCCTGCAAAGCAAGTGTCTTACGAGAACAAATCGAACAGGGCGAAGGAAAGTATAAAATGTCCTCATGTGTGTAATAAATCACACCTGTCTTGTTCCCTTGTAAGGCTACGCAGACAATAAGCAGGGCAAATCATTTTGCTTACCCCTTGGAGTGACTGGAGATGATGAAGGTGTCCATCCTGGATCTGAAAAAGTGGGATGCAGAGCTTTACATCTCTCTCTCTGCCAGGAGACTTTTATTGCGCAATGCATGGTAGGAAAAAGCCCATATGGTGAGGCTGGTGCTGACAAGGGCACTGCTGCTGGACAGCCAGGGACTGGAGGGCGGTGATCTACGAATGAATTTCAAAGCCTCACAGACCATTGAGCAGGGGGTAGTGAGCTGTGAAGGGTCGCTTTCGTGTTTCCTGTCTCTGATGTGGCTCCTATTTAAGTTTTGGTGGGAAACCATACCAGGCTGGGGTTGCACTGGTGAACCATGTTGCCCCTCGTGTCATTCCTCACACGGGGCGACACGAGGAAAGGCGAACTTGGGGCATATAAGGGACATATGGACAAGCTGTGTTTTCCTGCATGAGTCGCTTCATGAATTCACTTCTCTAAACAGGGGTGTCGTTGAAATTGGTGTATAATTGTGACATAAGTGTAGTGTAGTGGCAGTAGCAATGATAAATCTCTTTTGGAGCCATTTACTTGCTTTTTAGGAGGTCTAGGACTTTTTAAGCTGTGGGACATTAAAGGGGCCATAATTCATACAGAGGAGTCAAACTTATCATTAGCCAATGATATGGTTTGAGTTTGTGAGTGACAGTGGCGGCAGCACTCCAGGGGCCAATCAGCTTTCAGCTGAGGCCAGTCCCCTGTGGCCCCGCCCCTATATACACCCCTGCCTGCAACCAATACGGGCAGCCAACCAATCATCCCAGCTCCACAACACAACACGGTGAAAGACTGCGAAACCAAAATAAATAAATTACATTATAAAGGCCTTCAGTGTGTAAAAAATATCTATGCCCACTGGCCCTTTTACCAACACAGTACACAATCAACTCCATGTTTGCACCATTGCTGCCTCACACCTCCAGGACTGGGGCTGTGAATCTGGCCTCTCCTTGGCATTTTTGGAATTTGCATATTATCCCCAGGTCACTTGGGCTTCCTCCCAGCGCTCCTTCTTCCTCTTGCAGTCCATAGACATGCAGTTAGCTAATTAGCTTTTCTAAATTGCCTCTAGTGTATGCGTGTGTGTGAGTGTGTGGATTAGGTTTATATTACATTGTGGGGACCAAATGTCACCCACAATGTGATAAAAACTTGTTTTTCTGATGTTATGGGGACAATTTTTCAAGTCCCCTGGGGCTGGGTAGGGGTTGTGGTCGTCATGTTGGGATTAGAGTTTTCTCCATAGAAATGAATGGAGAGTCCCCACAAAGATATAATTACATACCTGTCAGTGTGTGTGTGTTTGAGCCCTGCGGTGGACTGATATCATGTCCGGCCTTCTGCCCTGAGCTGTCTGGGCTCCGGTAACCCCAGGATACCAGAAAACACAGTTAGAAAATGGGTGGATGGATGGATGGATGGACGGACCTGTTTCAGTTACACTTGCATGCATTTGACCCAAACAATGCTGCGTACAGTTGGCCTGTGTGCAGATGCTCCTCAACTTACAATGGGAATACCTTCCCATGAATCCATCGTAAGAAAATATCGTAAATCGAATATGAATATATTATAAATAGATAAGTAAGTAAATACTACTGAATAAGTAAATATTTGGTTAAACAGAAAAAAAACACCATACGACACATTGTGTAACATTTGTAATCAGTACAAATACTGCAAGTGTGGCTGGGCGGATGCTTCCATTGCCTGTCATCAGTAGAAAGTATCGTACGGCATATCGCTGTGTGGGAACAGGTCCAAATTCAAAGTTTGATCACTACTGAATGTGCCTCGTCATAGCACCATTGTTAATATTGTAAGATAGGCCATTGTGAAGCGTGGAACATTTATACTTTATATGTTTTTTTTTGGTTAGGATGATATTCAGCTACAGATGTTTACTGGATGATGGTAACTACATGATGAAAAAGCCAAATTCTTGTTGCACTCTCAAGTTCCAGGAGTTATGCTGTTGCAAGATGGGTATTTATGTGGAATTTCTTGAACTCCTACCCCAGTAGTGGACCATTGAGAAGCTGGAAGCTGTTCCAGGAAGCACCTGACAGGAGGGAAAGGTACCCCCAGATGGCATGCGAGTATTTCGAATTTCACCGGTGAAATATCATACATGTAAGTGCATAAAACTAGAAGGTGCCTTGGACAAATGCCTTAGCAAAGCAACTAAATAATAAATGATTGTTTTTGGTAGAAGGATAGTGCTTAGTTCAGTATGTTAAGTAAAAAGAGGTTGAAATGAGGGAAATGAAGTTGCGTTCTTCTAAAAGGAAAATCCGCCAAAGTACACTCCACCAGAGGGGAATAGCATGTGGCAAAAGAGACAGCAGATAAGCCCCTAGTGTCCATCTAAGGGGAAAGTAAAGGGGATATCACCACCACACCAATGAGAGAGTGTCGATCCCCCGCGATGACAATGTAATTAAACCGTATCACCAAGGACCCACCCGTGTGAATTCCTAATTGCCTCACAGCTTCATATGTGATATTACATGTCATTAAAGAGGGGTTATTTTTGTAGTAGATGTCAATGCCTCCCCTTGGCGAGGGACTGACGGGATTCAAGAAAAACAGCTGGAGAATTGACTCATGTATGCAATTTATTCCTCATCTTTTCCGTAGGCTGCAGATAATGAGGCCTTGCTTGTGAAAACCAATTATTCCTAGACCAAGTGCAGTTACCACTGTTGTCCACCCACAAAGTACATTTCTGTAATCAGCCATGTTTTTTTACCACCCATAGCCCAACATCAGACATTTCTTAGTGTTTACTTGTTGTTGCAGGCTTGCGTTGGAAGGTGCTATCTTAGGCTCTCACATGTAGCCTGCTCTCTGTCTGGAAGCGATGACAGTCTGTGCCAGGAGATAGTGAAGACGGCTAGGTTACAGGTACGGACATAATGGTTTAAGCCCCAGAAGTCACCCTTGTGTTGTAACCTTGGGCATGCTCACTTTACCATAAAAGCTTTGGAAAAATAACCATTTTAAAAACTAAATGCATGAGCTCAATTTTCATACTTCACCAGGTCATCGACATTTATAGAGTTCAGCCAAAAGTCGGTTATGCTTTGTGTGATGTTATTATATGCTGGGTTCTTCGGGAATGTTATCTTCTCTTTTTAAATAAAAATAACACAAAGCCATTGTTAACCTTGCCCTACCAACAACTTGAGGTGGTCTCTTAGCCTCTCACTTCCTGTTTAGATTTATCAGCTGTGATCCGGTGATCTTAACCATCCAGCCTTGATCGGTCTGTCTTGATCTAATGGTCCCTGACCTCCAGCTGCTAACAGCCTCTAACTGCCTAGCAGTGCCCACAATGCTCATAATTGGCAACATTCACAGGCCTGAGTCTATACGTGATATCATGGCCCATGATGCATAGCATGCACAGCTTACAAAATAAACTGTAACCATCAAGATCTACATCATAGAATTACCATTTAAACGGAGAGTTGATTTTGACATATATCAATCTCCTGCAGTATGCATGTTCTCCCTGTGTGTGTAGGGCCTTCTGGATAGTTTGGTTTCCTCCTGAAACCTAGACACTTGCAAACTGGTGGACTGAGGCCTGTATCACAAAGCTGGATTCCTTGCTTAGCTGGATAACTTTGAGAATAAGTAGGGTTCACCAGGTCTTCAATATCTCAACGCTGGTTCTCTTCTCAGCGGGACACATCACCAGGGTAACACATGGTACAGAGAGCAGATTAGATTTCAGGATCACGGATATCAAACGGTGCTTGGACCAATCAAAGAGAAGAAATCAGTATATTAGCTAAACATTATCTATGAGAATCCTGTGGCTGCGGTAAAGTTAGCTGTATCCTTGAAATTCAGTCATCCGGCTGTAATATCTTTCAGCAAGCAAGCCAGGTAGTTTTTAATCACAGACCTTTGATGGCCATAGGCAGAGATGCGCACTGATCAATTTTGAATTTCAAACCCTTTTGCTATGTGTGCTAAATCTTTTTAACATCTACGAACAGAGGTGATCTCTGCTGTAATGAGATATCGGTTAAGCATTTGGAGTTGATAGCAACTCTTGCACACCCCTTGGTTTTCCAGATTACTTCACAGGCAAACTGTAATTAACATTTGAATGTTCGCTTGTGCACTTCGCATTCAATAGCTGTTGCTCTCTTACAGTCAGTGCTGGCGAATATACAGAGTGCAATATTGAAAACAGATGTATAGAAATACATAATCTGGAAATCAAGTAGTCTGCATTATAGCCCATAGTCCATTCCTGGAACCACACTTCACTGAGCATGTCTATCTCATTTAGTGTTATGGCCATTAGTCCACTTATTCCTCCCTTTCCACTTTGAATGGTGGAATTATAAAAGAACAGGATGTAGCTCTCCTAAAATATGTTAACACTTTTTTGTCTTCCTTGGCCAAATACCCACGTTGTGTGTGTGTGTGTATGTGATGGATGGTGACAAGTTTATTTAATACTGAATAATAACAATGGGATTATGAATATGGATAAAAATAAGAATAATTATGAATATTTCCAAACATTTGCTTTGTGGTTAAGACAATCATCTTAACGACAATCAAACTGTACAGATTCATTTTCGCTGTCAGCGATCTGCGGCCAGCATGCCTTTATAGCTTTGGTGGTAGTCACAGTGCTGCTGTTCACTATTAGTGTACTTTAGAATTCTTCATATTTTACCATAATTATTCTCTGTTCTACTGCATTGAAATATGTAACACTGTTGCGATCCATATTTCGATGATTGGCTGATTGCTGCACAGGGCATGCTTTTATCTCTACACGGTCGGGAAGTAATCTTGGTTTCAGTAAGAAAACCTGGCTTGACATAGATTGCTGGTATTCCGCATTGTGATACCATTAATCTTGGGTTGCATTTGCTTGGTTTTCAAGCTGGAACTTATTTTTGAAGCCTAACTTAGTTGTAACCAGCTTCGTGATACAGGCCCCTGGTGTCTCTTGACTTGCCCATTATGTGCAATTGTGTATGTGAGTGCATAGCAGGCATCCAGAGGTTAATATTTCAGGTACAGAAAGTAAATATCCAAACCAGGATTTTGTCTCAACCAACCAGTTGAGTATAAAGAGTCACAGTCACAGAGTACTCAACTGGTTGGTTGAAACAAAATCTTTGTCTGGATTTTCACTTTCAGGACCTGAAATGTGCGCCTCTGCTGGCATCCCAATCAGGGTTTCCCCTACATTGTGCCCATTTACTTCCTGGGATAGACGCCAGGCTCCGTTTAACCATGTATGCAATTAACTTTATGGAAAATGAATGGATGGATCAAAGTATGACAGTTGCAGTCAGTATCTTTGTTAAAGTCATCTAAGAGGAACATTGACTTGTTTATTTTTGGACCCATAAAATACCCCTTCACCAGGTGAGGCCAGAAGTCGGCAGAAGATTCCTGCATAGATTTACCGTACTATTTGAAAAGTTAGTAGCTTAGAGGGCAGAGCCGCAAGAGAACTCGTGCCGCAGTGTGGAGGTCTCAGCCTTTTGATGTGTTGTCTTTCTCACAGACTTTTGCAAATTGACTGCAGGTATTGCGGGCTCAGCACAGGTGTCCTAAGGCTTGCCAGTTGTGGACATACTGTTGGTCTAGTGACCTTTAACTTCTACTTCACGGCCTAAGGACCTGGATTCTTCCAAAGAAGTAGTTGAAGGGAAACTTTCACTCCTCACTGAGCCTCCGTCCTCCCACTGAGATCCCCAGGGAAGGCAGGTAACAGGCCTGACGGACCTAGATGCGTGTTCTTTTTTAGTCGTCCCCACTTTCGCCGCTTTGGTTTGAGCGTGGTTGATGAGGGGCCTTGCCTACGGCTTCGAGGCCCCTGTTTGGAGGGCTCTGCCTTTTTCTTCAGGTATTGATTTACCTCATAACTGTACAATCAGTCAATGCTAAAAGTCCCCCCATTTAAAAGTGGGACGCTAAACCAGGGTATTCAGAAATCTATTTTGAATAAACAAAGAGGCGGCTATTCCCGGAATGTTGCATATTGTCAAACCAAGCGCTGTCTGGGAGACACAACTCTTCCACTATAATTGGGCAGAAAAGCTCCATCAGAGATGTAATAATGAATCTTTCACACTTTGTTATTGACTTTCTTCCAAGATGGATACATAAAACCTTAATATATTTAATCATCCAAAACATAGATACCGGATGCTGAGCTTTCGCACTCATAAGCTCACTGGCTGGGGAAAAAAACACTGAGTGGAAAGTGTTCAAACTTTGCAAATCTTTTATTTCCATGATAAAGAGCTCCATGAAGTTGGCAGCAGTTTTAATTACGTGGAACTCAGCAAGAACTAAATCCTCTAATATGCATCCCATTAATTATTTATGTACTGTAAAATAAATATTTAAGTAAATTGCACCATTTGGGTGTGGGTGGGAGGTTAAATTATTCATAAATTCAATATTTGTAAGTGTAATAGGAAGTAAGTCTAGTCATTTAAAAATCCCTCTGCTATTAAACTCTTCAATTCAGAGTTAATGGTAATCTGCCGGCTTGTGTGTGTCTGAGAAAATGGGTTTGAAAGTGGCAGGGGTGTCTAGGCCAGAGACAGCACTCATTGCGCGGCATTTTATGGAAAGCATGACAAACATGGGTAAGAAGCAGGCAAGATGCCCAGACAGCTGACAGAGAATGGGCAGAAGTAAAAAAAACAATGTCACGTCGCAGCTAAAAGCAGGTGGAGACAGTCTTCTGCGGTCCTGTTGTCTGTCAGTTCAAAATTTGATTGATAGTTTTGTCCATATTAATTTGAGCTTCTGTCTAATAATTTACTAAGCTATCACTACAGTTGAGCTATAATACTTAATAATACAGAGTACATAGGCACTAGGACAGAAATGGATGTGTTTTCTAGGTCAATCATTTTGATTTGGACGTCGAAGAATGTAATGTGGGGTGGAACCTATTTCAGTCAGGACAGGCCATGCGCATGCTCCACACAGACAGAGCAGACTTGGGAATAAACCCCCCCCCCCCCGCAACAACAGTGCTACTTCTTGACATTATGAACACTAATGCAAACACGCACTGGCCACATCTGCAAAACACTGCAATTTCACAAACAAATCGACTAATCATAGCAAATACCTTCCAGGCACGGAGGTTAAACCTAAAGAATCCTATAACTGTGCTGAATGCGTGGATGGCCTAACTTAGTCCCAAATCAGTCTTGGCTATGTATTCATTATACCCCTTTGAACTGAAGAAGCAAGGTTTTACTATCATTCTATATGGCCAGTACGGAAGTGCATACGTTTGAGGCCCTACTTGCTTATTCCAAGCTGAATTTGACACTGATGTATTTGCAGAAGGATCCACTGTACAATTATAACGCCCTTTCTGCTCAGGCACCCGGTGTTTCACACTGATGGCTGCAGACAGGGTGTTTTGCTTGGCAGGGCTGATATCGAGCCTAATGTTGTTGTCCTTCAGGTTCTTATCGCTGGGGTGCCTGCCACCTAACTGCTGATGCGTTGCGGGCAGCGGGCAGTGACCTACGCTCATGCCTGGTCTCCTGGGTGCCACACAGACGGGGTGGGACAGGCATGGGTGAAGACGCGTGGAAAGAAATGAGGGATACCGAAGCCTTGCTTACTTCAGGAGACTGCAATTAAAGAAAAGCCCTTTATACTGTGACCCTGTGGTCTAGTGTGGGGGCGAAGATCGCATTCGTTGAGACTGGCCTGGCACTTGACAGCTCCTAAACTTGGAACGGTGTGCTGGCCAGCCTGTTTCTCAGTCTATTTGATTCTAGCTCTGTGTTCATCTTAATTCCTCTTCATTTCCCCACCACACTGACATATAAGCCTCAAAGCCTCCATCAGAAAAGAAAACTCCAAGTGTAACAGACTCTTAAGCTGAACTGTGAGCTTCTCAGATGATAGTGTAGCTAGGGGAAAATGGAAGAAGCTGCAGGATAACTGATATGAAGGACACTCTGAAGAACCTCACTGGATTAGAATTGTTCTTGTAAAAACTTGGAGCGCAACCAACCTAGCCTGCGATCATAAGCACAAACGAAGAAACAGAATGAGAGGAATCATTCAAGTCTTATAATGGACTCATCTGAAAACCCTAAATGCTAAGAAGATTTTAGAGGCTGCCTCCATGTAAAAGAAGATCAGACAAGGGAGAAAAGCCTGCAACCTGTGCTTCTTTTGGGATCTGCATCCACTGGCTGTTCTTCCATGGCATCCCAAAGCCCACCATGACACAGAAACATTGCCAAATACTCATCCACTTGCCCCATCTGGGTGGAGATCGATTGCTTATCAAACACGTTCATTTGCTTTAACTTGCTTGCAATTTATTTCACATTCACTATATGGACAAGAGTATTGGGACACCTGGCCATTGTACCTACAGGAACTTTTATGACATCCCATTCTAAATCCACTGGAATCAATATGGAGTTGGTCTCCCCTTTGCAGCTATAACAGCTGCCACTCTTCTGGGAAGGTTCTCCACAATATTTTGGAGTGTGTCTGTGGGAATTTTTGGATATTCATCTAGAAGAGCATTTGTGAGGTGAGGCACTGATATTGAATGTGAAGGCCTGGCTCGCAATCTCTGCTCTAGTTCATCCCAAAGGTGTTTGATGGGGTTGAGGTCAGGGCTCTGTGCAGGCCAGTCAAGTTCTTCCACACCAAACCCACCCAATCATGTCTTTATTGACCTTGCTTTGTGCACCTCAGGACTCCGCAACCCCACTTTGTTACTTAACGTGGTCTGTCACTTTGTGGCTGAGTTTTTGTTGTTCCTAAATGCTTCCACTTTGCTATAATGTCACTTACAGGTGCCCTTGGAGTTTCTAGCAGGGAAGGAATTTCACGAACAATATTATTGCAAATAATTATTTTTGCAAAGGTGGCATCCTATGACAGTACCATGCTTGAAGTCACCAAGCTCTTCAGAATGACCCATTCTTTCTCAAATATTTTTAAACCTGACTGCATACCTAGATGCTTGATCCTATATGCCTGTGGCAATGGGTCTGAATGAAACATCTAAATTCAATGATTAAAAGGTGTGTCCCAATACTTCTGTCTATATAGTGTACTTATTTGAATTAAGTATGTGATGTGTCAGTGTTTCAATATCACATCAGCTCATAGGTGTGTGAGGGTATTGTTTTGATCATCCACCCAATTTCCGCATATCCGGCTCAGGGTTGTGGGGAATCTGGGCAGTATTTTACAAAGCAGGATTTCCGAGTTAACTTGGATAACTTAAGCTAACTGTGAAAATCGTCCAATAGGAAGAGAGGCAAGTGACATTCCTATTGGACAATCCTTACGTTTGGCTTATCTAGCTAATGAAAAAAAAAAATCCTGCTTTCTGGAAAACTGCCCAGGAGTCTATCCCAGTTCACACAGGGCAACACTCTGGACAGGATGCCAGTCCATCACACTATTATGTCAGTTCACATAAGTGCATGTTTTTTGATCACAGGAGGAAACCCAAAAAAATATGGAAACTCCACACACAGAATAGGGATGGAATTCTAACCCTCGGCCCCAGAGATACAGGACAACACTGCTACCCACTCACTTATCAAGAAATTTCATTGTCTTACAATATAAACACAATAATATATATATATTAAACATCCATCAATCTTCTAACTGTATCCCGAGCAGGGCTGCTGGGACATAAATATAGTTATATAATACTTTTTCCATGCTTATATTAAAAATGTATATATTATTATTCACTCCAGAATATTTGCCTGGCAATGCAGTGAAGTAAGAAAGAAATGAATGATTAGATAAAGGAAAAAGAAGAGACAAGGAAAGTTTGGGGAAATAAGCTATACTTTGTTTTATATTTTAAAACTAAATCCAAATGCACTGTTGATGCCCACACACCCACCCACATACGATAGACTTGCCAGCAGTGTGTATAGCATGGGTCAGGATGCTTGGTCCTGGCATGTTTACTTTCATGGCGTGTGGAACTGTTTGAAAAGCTGCTCTCTGATCACGTGTGCTGGGAGGTAGGGCCCCAAACGCTTTTCTCCTGTTTGTAGCAGAATGTCGCCGGCTTCCCTTTGACATGACGAATGTCATCTACATGCTGTGACTTTCTGCCATTTTCTTATGCAGGACTTCAGATAAGGGTGCATGCAGCTAAGCTTTTATGATAAAAATGCACCAAAGGACCAAGACATTAAGGCAAAAAAAAAAAAACAGGTTGAAAAATTTGGTCTGGGTTGAAATCAAATCCTTCTGCGAATGAGAGTGGGAGTCCTGTCTGTTACTTAAAGTCACACTCCAAGCTCCCATTAGAACAGGACTGTCTACACAGGATCAGAATGCTCCAGGACCTGGACCGAAAATCCCTGCAGCTAAAAACACAACTCGTCCACCTGACCTTGCTGGGAACAGCTGGAGTTTTGCACTGACTGACTCCCTCTGCGAAGCCCATCCCTCAGAATGTAGACCTTCTCCAAATCAGGTGTCGTAAGGTGTCTGGGGACATCCACCTCGTTATCGGCGTTCAATGCATTGGATCCTAATTAAATATCAGAAACCCTCAATGGCATTCTGCAGCTCCCCAACTTCGGGGAGGGTGTGTATGTAGCCCCAGACTCAGTGAGAAATGGGTAAAACTGATGGGGGGGTCGTACACATACTGAGCTGGCACAAGGGGATGTAGCCAAACCCATAGCTTTGATGTGCTTGTGTACCTGCTAGGCCATATGGCCCCTGGGCTCTGCCTCAAACATCAAAAAGTCTTTGTTCAGTATAAATCAGGGGAGCACAGACGTGGACCACTGGGTGTCCAGGCGGACTGCAGACTAGCTGCTGTCACGTTTCCCTTTCTTTTAGTGCCGACTGCCTCCATGAACCAGACTCCATATGGGTAACACCAGCAATCCGCGCGGCGCTCCAGTTAGCCTGAGTTACCTCAATAAGTGTGGTGCTGTCATTTGTCAATGAACGCTGTAAGGAACGGGGCAGGGTTCAGTGACTGAGCTGCAGACAGTGTAAAGGCACGTAGTCCACAGACAACGACCTTCACCTTTTATAACACGGATGCATCCATCTTTTCCTTCATTGTGCAAAAGAATTGTCAAAATAATGTATCAAGTTATATATACATATATAACGATGTCTGCCGAATTAAATACAAATGTTAATTAATTCCCCATGAATGCTTAAGTATCAGATGTCACATCCTTTTTAGCCATATTGATTGCCCCTAATTGCTTGTATTGCTTGTAATGCTGGTCCAAGCCAACTTTCCTTTATAGGGAAGTCAGAGACAAATGGTAACTCAGGTCATGTCATAATAGATATACAGCTTATAATAGATTTGAATGTGAATGTGTAATGTGAAGTGGACAAAGTGAAGAGGTGAAAAGATCTGCGGACGCTTGGAAGTATCCCTCTAGCATCTGTCTGATGTTTCTGCAAAGTCCTCAAAGTAACTGACCAGTAGAGTTACTGGCCTGATGAATGGATGGGTCTTATAATTTAGAACATGCACATTCTACAGGTGCAATAGCAGCATAAGTGGTATCCTTGACATGCAATCAATGGTGCAGAAGTAAAGTACACGTCCCTCCCAGACCCCCCCCCCCCAAATTTAACTTGATTTTATTAATCTCCCTTCAAAATAAACCTATTCATTTAAATTATCCATTTGTACCCTCCCACCCGCAATATCAAACTCTCTCCTACACCCTTGCATGCAATCATGGCCTATCTTCTGTTCTGCAGTCCCCAACGTGACGTCTCCATCGTAGCAGCAAGTTGAAGGTGTTTAAAGGCAGCATCCAAACTCAGCCCTTCCTCTATCGCTCCTCTCTCCGAGGATCTGATGATTTCCTTCCACATTATTTTTGGAGCATCCGCTGTAGAGGATCGAGGTGCAAGTGCGTGAGCTCCCTCTTGGACTGGTACGCCTCCATCTGTTGCTGCCTCTGCAAGATATTTATTTATCTGCTCATTGGTGGAGGGAGCTGAGGGGAATGGATTCATAAAGAGGCCCATTTCCCTGGCAGCAGAAGAGCACCTTTGATGCGCTCCATTTGAGAACTTCCCGCCATCTAACCCCCCACAGTTCAGTGCTGTTGTGCTCCTTAAAGGCATCAGTGATTCTGGCTTTGTAGTGAGCTACTGTTATTAACTAGAAATTGCCTTTTGTCATAAATAGCAGGGCCCTGTTCCTTTTCATCCTTTGTTGAATTAGAAAAACATTTCATTCCTTCTTTTTCTGGAAGAACCTTTTCAAATTAGAGGGAGGAACAGCCGAAAGAGAGGGAGTGAGAGAGAGAGAGCACAACTGAGAACCTGGCAAGTTCAATTGTCAGGACAAAACTGTTTTCTTTTCTCAAGCGGAGTGGTCTTCCGTGAGCCACGTCTCGGCCAACAGCATCATTAATTGGCCAGGTGCTCTAGCCGGTTCCTCTCAGATGCCTCTGAGCCAATTATGGCACCGAGATCCATCGCTTGCTTGGGTTAAGTAGGTCATGTTCGCCCCTGTCTAATTAGATGCATCACCAGAGGAAAGCCGGCAAGCGGGTCATCCTCAGTAAGGGGGAGGTGACCCGTCTCATCTTTTGCCCGCACTCTACCTGCCTCACCTCCCGTAATTGTGCAGGTGGGGGAGAGAAACAAAGATCACTGCTTTTGGGTCGGGCTTAAATAAGGCAGAATAAATCAGGATGCGCTCTGTGGTTCACGACGAGTGTCCGGGGGTCAGAAAAATGATGGCGTGATCAAAATGAGGCTGCGGTGGGGCCATGCGGCCTTAGAAGGGATTAAACGCTGTCCTAATGTTTCAGGAACATTAAGATGACATAGAAGAGGACTAATGTCCCTGGGGGGCATGAGTGTGCTCATTACAAAAGTGTCACTTTCTCCATGACAGACTGGGCACCTACACACCTTAAGGACTGTGTATATCTACAGGTGCCTCCTGTCACAGTAATTCTTTTAATTAGCATTAAATCATGCTTAAACTTTATGGCGTGTGTACTGGTGCTGGTTGTAGGGGTGAAATTCCCACACAATCTGGGGCAGAGGTGGAAAGAAATTGCAGACTCAACTTGAACCATTTTGTTAAAGAAACTAAAAAACGAAGAGAATTTGCTTTTAAGGGAGAGCTAAACTCCGATCTTAAACTACAACTGAATTGCAGTTAAAAAACAAACCGTATATAGTTACTATCCTTCATCAGTCATCCGTCATTCAGTTTCCTTCTCGCTCATACATTTACCTTACACCAGCAGTTCTCCTATTTGGGCACCTGTGTAAAATTAGTATAGTGATGGAATGCAATCAGAGATCTCACTTAAAAGGCTATAAACCTGTCTTTGTCCTCTTGTTTTTCCTCTTGCTGGGTTGGAAAAAAATATATATATATTGTCACAGGAAATATGTATTGTGTACCTTGCAATTAATGTATGCTCACTTCTGTTAGTGCACCTATTGGACCTTAGCAAAAGTGTTCTGGATGAAGCAGTCTGATAAATGAATTAAATGTAAATGCGATGTAAATTGCATGCAAATGCTATGTAAACGAGGCTTCAGTCAAGGCCCATGGACTGAAGGCCACTACTCCAGAGGGCATGACACTTTCTGGGAGAGGTAGTCTGCTTTGGGGATGTGACTGCGAGGTGTTACCACAGAGGCCTTGTCTTTGATTGGACTGTGGGCAGAGACTCAGACGAGCCAATGAGATGATGGCAGAAGATAGATGTGAATCATACCCCTCATTCTCTAGTCTCTGAACAGTTTGTCACCCTCTGCAAAGCTATAACACTCTCGTTTGAAAAGGGAAGGAAAACTTGTGAATCCTGGGCCTTTACAGATGGCTTATTGTTGTTTTCAGTGCTAATTAGCAACCATATTAATTGATTTAGATTTTCTGCTACAGCACCAGTCCTATTTCTCCTCTTCCAAAACACTGCGGATATTACACTTATTTTAACGCTTCCCCGATCCTGTCAAAATTGCAGTCTTCAGCTTGAGATGTGTTATTTAATAAATTGCATTCTCCTGAGAAGAATCACCTGTATGTTGGTCCTGGGTATCCTTCAGATCAGGATTCACTTCTTTGCAGGTGAAGGGTTGTGTTATAAAGTATAAGAATCAGAACGGAAAGCAGCAAATGTCTCTTCCAAGTCTTGGTTCATACTAAGGACTAAGCAGGTTGGGAAACACACAAAGGACTGCCAATCCTAGTCTCTGGTCGTAGAGTTACCCTGTTTATTTGTATGATATTCAAAAAAAATGTCCAGAAATGCACAGAACCACAAATCTGAAACAGAAGTCTGTGTATTAAAGGTTCTGCCTGTGTGGCAAAGTCTCTGGGCACAATGCATTCTTGCATTCTTGGCAGGAAATCCCATTCGATCACGAATATGTGTGAGTGAAGATACCTCTGCAGCATGATGAAAGTGAGACTGAAGCAGGAAATATATGTATATAGTCATTTGATTGGATTAATTAAGCTGAGAGAAACTGACTGAATGTGGTCTGTCCTTCGCCGTGGGGGGGCGGGGGGAGGAATCTGGAAATTCTGGAAATTGTACTTACGAACTTTTTACCTTAATGTTGACTTTTACACTGTGTGGCAATATTGTTAATGTCCCCCACCCCCTCCCCCCCTCCCACACACACACACACACACACACACACACTTCGTTCTGTCTATCCATGCACTTTCTGTCTATATTTGAGACGACAGTCTGGAGAACATTTTGCGTCACCATATGCGGTGTACAGACCATGGTGAGTGTGACAATAAAGCCCCCACACCACTTGACATAAAATATGACCTGTGGGGAAGAAGAAGAAAAAAAAACAGAACGAGACAACTTCACCTTTTAGGGCTGATGGCATTTGACATCACAGTTGCGATGGAGGGCCGATGTCAGGATGTCTTGTGATGATGAAATTCTTGGAAAGCTTGAAAATCCAGGACCCTGGAATCCAGGCCATTGTATGTGGCACAGCCTGCTTCAGAGTACATGTGACAGCTAACCAAAGTCAGAGGAAAGCAACTTGCTGAGGGAAAGGAACTTTTCTTTGTTTAGTTTTTAACCAATACGACTTCGGACACTTAACTCTGCTCTGCTAGCACTCTCTCTCTTAACCGAACAGACTGACACAGTTGTTCCCTCCAAAACAAAAGTTCTGTCTGCAAAAGCTATACATAGAGAACAAATAACCAAATGCATTATATATCACGGTAAATGCAAACAGAAGCTAAATATATTCAAATATAACAACATTCCAATTCGAACCAAACATCAGCAATACTTGTTTTTGCATGTAGTATCTTTGCACAAGGAAAACATTGTCTATATCATACTTGGACTAGAAAAAAAAAAAACCTCAAGTCATCATTTTCCATTATCATCTTTTCTATTAGACTCATGACTGTTGTAAGGTATTAGCAGCTTAACTGGAACCAATACGAAAAGCAAGAGTCATAGATAAAGCAATGAAGAGTGACCTGCCTTCACACTAAGCTGGTTTAGGAGGACAAAATTGCGATTTCACAGATGCTCCACTTGTTCTAAGGCTCACAGTGTTTTGAGTATGAAATCCTGAGCCGTTCATCAATCAATCCAGCCTCCCGCAGAACTTCCGCCACTCTTTAACTGCCAGCAGCAGACTGGGATGGGATTGACGGATTGGACTGAGTTTACAGACGTCGTTGGCTGATGAGTAATGCACTTAGTTATGTTTTTTTCTTACAATGGAATATTGAAATAATTTATGACTAGAATAAAAAAGCAGCTTCATTCAGTAACCCTATTACATTTCCTTTTAATTTAGGCAATTCTATGAGAACATTCTCCGCAATGGTGGCCTTTGAAGATTCAGTTATGATATGTATTTCTTCATTTTTTTTTTTATAATACAGAGCACTGGCCCGTGGAGGGAAACACTCAATACTCAGTTCGGTTAGCCGACATACTTTGTTTTGGAAGTGCTAATTTTCACAAAATGAACTCCATCGTTGTAAATATGACTGAACAAGGTTACAAGACAGCGTCTAAGAAACATACTCAGGAAATTTCAGTTGCCGAACATAAAAAAACACTTTAACACTCAAAGAAATGCTTGATCTTATAAAGCATTTTGAACGTGTTGAATATAATGGTTAATGATTTGGTTTTGCGTAGTCTACCCCAATCCTATTTTTTCCATGAGCCCTGTTATGTTTATTGTGTGCTTTTGCATAATGCCATGTTTTTAAGGGAAGGCATGTGTCACATTGTATCAGAAATGTATATTTTAAAAACAGAAGAATTAAGAATAAAAATACAGTGAATAAATGAACATTTCCAAGAATTGAATGTCAATGATTTGCACTTGGCTTCCTTTTTCACCTGCCTTGCCCTCTGATCCACAAATCTAACCTCTATCTAGGACCTGTAGCAACTGGCGATAGGGCGCTGTTTAGAACCCAGAGAGATGTGTTTATTTAAAGTTGCAGGTGGTGCAGTGAGGGCAGAGGGGCACGCCGTTCTCAGTGGGCGGCAGGCCGTGGGATTTGTGGGAGTTTTTCCTGCAGGGCTTCAGCCAGGCGACTGCTTAACAGTCAGTTCTGGCACCTGTCAGTCTGCATCTGGGAAATATTTCAGCGATTAGTTAGAGAGGGGCCCTTCTCTTTTTATCCTGGTGGGGGAGTGCTCTTTAAAGCCACAGGGAGAGCAAGGTCGATAGTCTGCCAGTTGTAATTGAGCACCAGCTGGGTGTTATCGGTCCGTAGTTTGTGCACCGCCCTGCTGGCCACTCTTCCTTCTATACCATTGGTCACTAGCTGGTTGATTCAATATACAATGGAATCTGGACTGCATGATCAATTTCCCTCCTGGTTGGCAAATGTTATTGTGTGCCACACCCCCCCCGGTTGGCAAAGTTTATCATAGGGACCTGCCCTAGTTGCCAAAAAATCGTGAAAAAATATCTGGGGTCCCTTGCACTATATCATGCTTCACCAGTGCACTACCTTCTTTGCTCAGGACCATTTGCTGAGAGACAGGTTAAAGCATTTATTCCATTTTCACTGAATTCTTTGGTTAATTAAACCCAAATCCTCTTCGTTCTGGGAAATGACCCCCAATTCCTGACCAATCTAAACTTCTACAAAGCCTTCCCCCCTGCCTTTTATTATTTAACTACCATACAGTATGAATCATGCTCTTTTTGGCCAAATGATAACTAGGCAGTCGAAGCCCCTCTCTCCACCTCATATTCCTCTTCTCAAAGTAATTACGTGCATTATCACAAATCGCCTTGTTGTTTTGCTGAATAGCTAACCCTCAATCATTTGTTGCCATTCCGGAATTGGCAAAAGTATCTTTTTTTGCTTACAGTAAGTCGCACAGAGGATGAAAGTTGGCTTCTTCTCCTTCGCAACAATATTTCACAGCTCCTACCTCCTCCCTGAAATAAGATGAATGGGACTGTTTCTCAGGTTAGTTTGAAACAATACAATGCTTGAATTTTACTTGCTCATAGTTAGCATCAATTGCCAGGACTATTGTATGATGCACACATTAATGTTTACAGCTATGTGGATTCAAATGATTCTGATTTCTATAGAATCAGTCTATATGCGATGGCGAAGAATAAGCATGCTGGCATTTGTGGAGCAGCGGAGATGATTTGCAGCCTTGGTGCTTATTAGCTGGCAGCTGGACTGATATATGAAGCATCGCCTGTGCTGCCTAGATGTTACGGACGTCAAGGATTTTAACTTTTGCCCTGCAGAGTTCTGGACCCTCTCTGAGCTTTCAGCAGCTCTCAGCTGAGTGACGTGGGCCTGCGGCCCTCCTGCCCTCCTCAGTGCTCTTCAAAAAAATGCCACAGGAGCGAATAAGCATACATAAGAAAGAACAGTAGCGCTTTACATTAACTGCACCTTCATAATGCTTTTATATTGCATTCATAAAACGTACGCCTTCATAATATATTCATTAAGTATTCATAAAACATTCATAAACATCATGTATGTATACCTTAATATTCTAACATCTCATAACTGCTGTAATATACATCAATAACAAATGTTATGTAATAATAAAAAACATTGTAAAATTGTATAATCATGTAATGTTTGTTATTAATCTATATTAAAGTTGTTAAGGGATGTTAGGATGTGAAGGTGTACTTGCGTGCTGCTTATGAATGTCCTATGAATGCATTATGAAGGTGCACTGAATGTCCTATGAATGCATTATGAAGGTGCGCTGAATGTTCTATGAATGCATAAAGCACTAATTGAAAACATTTTGAGATGATTTATATATTTTCATATAAATTTATTACATAACACTAAATCAAACATTGTTGTTGCCAGCAACTTTTCTAATAAAGAAAAAAAACAGCAACTTAAACTGCGGTAAAAAAAAAAGAATATGGATTAATGTGCGATTACAGGGGTTGCCACTTTCTGGGAGCTGGGGGGGGATTAGCTTTGGTAGTGAAGCGAAGACTTGAGCAAAAAAACACATAGAGCAAGGGGCTTTAGGAGAAAAACACCGAAATTAAAAACAACATTGTGCATTATGAAGGTGCACTGAATCTTCTATGAATGCATAAAGAATGCATTATGAAGGTGCACTTAACGTAAAGCGTTACCGAACATTCAGCGCACCTTCATAATGCCTTTATAATGCATTCGTAGAACATTCAGTGCACCTTCATTATGCATTCATAGAACATTCATATGTAGCATGTAAGTATACCTTAACATCCTTACATACCTTAACAGCCTTAATGTACATTAATAACAAACATTATATGATAATAACAAACATTTCATTCATAAGCAACATGTAAGTATGCCTTAATACCCTAACATATATTAACAGCTTTAATTTGCATTAATAACATTATATTGTAATGTTTGTTATTATCATATAATGTTTGTTATTAATGAAAATTAAAGCTGTTAACATATGTTAGGCTATTAAGGCATACTTACTTGTTGCTTATGAATGCTCTATTATGAATGCATTTTGAAGGTGCACTGAATGTTCTATGAATGCATAATGAAGGGGAAGTTAATGTAAAGCATTACCAAATGAACGTCTGAAGATTACCCAAACATGCACCATCTTAGCTACAGGTACCTGGTCCTCACATTCGGAGTGATTTGCATAATTAGCTTGATCAGCAGCCGCTTTTATCTGAAGTGACTTACCGTGCTTATATGGCTTCCCATTTGTACTGCTGGGTATTTGCTGGAGCAATTTTGTTTAAGTACCTTGTTCATGGGTAAAATAGCAATTACCTTCATAGCCATCTAGTGCACCAGGAGCTTAACTAGTGGAAGGGCCAACTTTTGTGTGTGCAGGTCACAGGGTACAACAAAAACAGACGAGAAAGGCCATTAGCCCGTGACAGACATAATTACCTCTTATCTCTCCCCTTAACCTTACCTGTAAATGAATGCCATTAAATCACCAAAATTAATCATAAGCCAAGGAAGAAGGATCCTGCATAACTTAGCTAAATTGTTTAACTGTAAAAAAAAATCGAATCATTATTCTTACGTGTTTAGCAGTTCCTGGGAGTGTTATGTCATTTACCAAAGAAACTAACACAGTTCTCAAAATGTCAAGCTGTATCCCTAAATCATCACAAATTCAAGCATAATCAAACAAATCCACAGCTGAGTGGTTATTCTTCAAAATCAAATATTTACATTAAAACAAAGTACAGTCACTGGAATTGTTCCAAATCCATTGTAAAGGAGATCACCGCTATCAAGGCGATTCTTATGTTATTTCAATACAATGGAAATATACAGTATTTGTCTTATTGAAATGTGGATGCAAATTTACTGGAATTTTCATGCATTTGATTTTTTCTGGATTTAACAGACTACTTTAAGTATACATGGATCAAAGTGAAAATCAAAGTAAAATAAAATCTAGGAAGAAAGCTGCATGTTGAACATGCAAAACAAATGAAGAAAGGTGCTTACACCAGACCTTTCACTTCCGGTTTGAGGAGTGATATTGTTACCGTGGTGTTCGGGAGAAACAGTGACAGAGGCATCTTGCACAATTTGGTGTTCGTGCATGCCTCTAGGTCTAATGTGCTTTGACCTATGACCTCTATCCCTTCTTACATGCATATTCTCACAGTTTGCTGCATTGCAGCCTAAAACGCAAAACCTTCATTACACTGCCTGCCATGTTCAACCATCCAAAACATGAGAAGGTACGTGAGGTGTTTAAAATGTGTGAAGTGAAAATAAATACAAGACACAACTGGGAACAGCTGGACTGATAATTGTAAAGTTTAAAAACACCATTTACATACTTGGCAAGTTAATAGACATAATTGTTTTTGTTAAAGTATGGAGTTGCTTTGAAACGGTCATCAAGTTATTTTGTTTTTCAAGAAGATTTTCACATATAATCTGCGGTTTAAATAGCACTGCATGAGTTCTTTCACTGCTGTAATTGTGAAGAAATAGTGATTTGGGCTGTAGTCTGCATGCCCTCCTGGGTGCTGACTTGATGATAGGAAGCTGATGGTCAAAAATCCCACACTGCTTTGTTTGTAACTGGCAAATGAATGCTTAGCTGTCACTGTACAGTTCATGCCGATTGAAGGATGCACTTATTCATTTCAGCATCATTACTCCTGGAGCACAAGAAAGCAGTGGGGACCAATGCGGTGAGGGAATGGGGAGCACACGACAATTTTACATTTATGAATCTTATATCCGTTTATCCTTGTCAGGGATCCCGGAGGGGCTACAGCCTATTCTGGGCTGTGGAGGGCAGAAGGCGGCAGCCATAGACACCGTAGATGTGGATCCATTGCAGGACACAATGTAACACACACACAATCACACACTATGGGCAATTAAGAGGCAGTAGCCAAGGTTGGAAAAAAACGGTGCTTCTAGAACAAACGTACGTGTAAACAGGGTGAGAAGATGCAAACTGCTTCTACATGAGGAGCCGGAGGTGGGATTTGAAAATCTAATATTGTAGGTATGATGTCATCAAATTAGCCCCCACCCTCCTTCTTCAAACAAAAAAAAACTGAACATCATGATCCCTTTTGCTTCCAGTGACAGACTCGGAAGGCTTCTCTTCTTCCTTTTTTATTGCCAGTGAACAATAGCAGATGTGACTGTGGTATTCCAAGGAATGTAGGGGAATCCAGGGAAGCATTTCTGTCTTCCGCAGCCCCACCCCTCCCCCCCGAAGAAGGCCGTAAATGAGGTCTTGTACAAACACTCTGGAAAGCGGTACGGAATCTATGATTTATTTGCATCTTTTAGGCTGAATTGTTTATGTGACAAAGAGCGCTTTTAACTTCCTCATTAAAGTGGCTTTAAGTTATGACACGGTGTGGGCTTTTAAATGAACGTTTAATTAAAACCGAATGACTGAAACTGGCGATCATTTGCACTAATTGAAAACATTTTGAGATGATTTATATATTTTCATATAAATTTATTACATAACACTAAATCAAACATTGTTGTTGCCAGCAACTTTTCTAATAAAGAAAAAAAACAGCAACTTAAACTGCGGTAAAAAAAAAAGAATATGGATTAATGTGCGATTACAGGGGTTGCCACTTTCTGGGAGCTGGGGGGGGATTAGCTTTGGTAGTGAAGCGAAGACTTGAGCAAAAAAACACATAGAGCAAGGGGCTTTAGGAGGAAAACACCGAAATTAAAAACAACAACAACATAAAAAGACACGAGTGTCACGTGTGAGTCAGACAAATGGGATGCATGCATCCTCATTGCCATAGACCTTGCACATAATTACATCATGTGTGGGTAAACAGTACCAGAGTGAACGTGTCACGCCCCGGGCAGGAAGGAGGACCCTGTCTGCGACCGCCTGCACCTCAAGGCCACCCTGGTGTGGCTGTTCCATTAGCTCTGCCCCCGAGGGTGTCCTTTTCATGTATGCCTGCACGAAGCACAACGGCGCCCCCAGGAGGAAGCCACAGCTAGGTCTTACGTTGCCATTTCCTTAATAATGAAGCTGTGCGTGAGATCTCCTCTCTCACTCTCCTCCGCTCTCCATCCCTCTGCTACCCCGCTCACGGGCGAGGAGCCCATTCACCGAAGTGCTCCGAGGGCCCTGATTAGTCCTTGCTCTCTCTCTCACAATACAGCTCTGCCTACAATAGTGTCACTGTCCCATTTTGGCCTCTAATGGAATCCCCATCATGCGTGTCCCGGCCTGGAGAGGGCTTGAATGGCATTCGGGCAGATAGAGAAAAACACTCTTCCGTCCGGTTCCCCATTATGAGAGTTTTCTAGAAGCTGGTCCGATAGTTTTACAGCCCTTTCTGTGGTTTTCGAATGAGAGTTCGGGATCCATCCATCTTCTAGATATTTATCCTAAGCCAGTGGGACAGATGATGATAATAACTGATAATGATAAAAATAATAATGAAAAATGAACACAGTGGGTCCAATCGGACACCCCCGTGATTAGCTTGGAGGTCTGGAATTTAATATCTGGGGTCAGCCTTGCTCTTTGCACTGGACCCTCAAACACCAGGAGCTGATGTGGGGTTTGAGTGTGTTCTCGTGGCCACCCTAGGCTGACAGGGGGAGAGGGGAAGGTGGGGGTGACTAACCTGGGCACTTGAGGTTCTGCACTGGGGTCCAGTGGCCCCATGCTTTGGTCAGAAGGATGGGGTGGCGGGATTCTGCAGGTGGAGCAGCTCAGCTATAGCACCATGACGTTAACGGCACTGGTCTTACTATCAAAAGACAGTAAATCCTGGAGAGTGAAGCGACATTACGCCTGTTAGCGAAGCACTCATTTCAGCTTTCTGGCTGCAGCGTTACCAGCTGGAAGCACTGAGATCAGCTAGCATACGAATGAGGAACAGGAATTGTTAATATACTTTTTTTTTATCGTAAGCTGTGTGTCAGATGAGTTGGATAAAAGCTTCTGCTAAATAAATAAATAGGGCAATTTGAGGTCTGTCAGTAGTGTGAACCTTCTCTGTCCATTTTAAAGGTTGCCAAGCAGCCGGATCCCTTTAAAGTGTAATCTCCACAGTAGCCACTAGAGGGCACTCTGGCATTTCCTCAAAGCCGTTTCGAGGGTTCGGGAAAAAAAAACAGCTCCCCGTTAGGCATAATTTTCCTGGTCAAAGTATAAAATGTTTTCCGCATAATGTGCGCACACATCATCTCCTCGCAGGAATAATATCAGTCCTGCACATATCTCATTTATGTGAAAGGAAATATCTGATATAAACAGAAAATAGTAAATATGCTGTCTTTGTCATTATCAGTACTATTATGTTAAACATAAGGTATTTTTATAGGGTTTCCATTGCTGTATTCTTTATTTTTTAAAGAAGGTAAAGAATTGGGAGAAATGAAACAGAAGATGAGAGGTAAAATATTTAAATTTCTTTTATACAACACCAAGAGTGTGCATGTGATGCTAATGAAGGGACTACGGCTAAACTGCTGCTAGTGGGCTGTTGTATTGGTCCTACAAGTGGTACAGCTCGGTCCTTTGGTTTTCGGGTGAATCGGAAACCAATGAGATCTGACATTTAGGTGACCCGATTGGCCGCAACAGCTCAGGCCTCCAGCCGAGCTCACGTCAACATGACATATTGGTCGGTGTTTGTAATCGTATTCCCTACCATGATCTATGGTTAAGCTGAGTGGGATGGGTGAGAGGTTATGTATAAAGTGCAGGAAGAATAGGATTGAGGTGGTTGTCTTTTTCGGAGGGCAAAGCTCAATGGATGGTGATTTTAAAATAACACGAATGCTGCAAGGCACCTACAGTACCTATAGCTAGAGAGCCGGGTTTAAGTCACGTGTGCACGACTGAGCTTGTGTGGAGGTATTAAAGGTAAGTTAGAGGCTACTTTTTACTTCATTGAAGCCTGACTTAGACTCCTTATTTAATTTCCCCCTGCCCCTAGCACTGCACTAGTTAGGAGACAGTATGGTGTGGGTTCTAGTGATAAACCTGAAAAAAGAAAAAAAAAAACTTAAAATATTCTCTGAGGAATGTTGTGTTTTAACGGCCACTCAGCCCCACGCTTACATGGGCTGAATGAGCCTGTTTTGGGTTGAGGAGAAGGAAGGAGAGCTATATTTAAACTGGGCGAAGAGGAGAGTAAAGGACGGTACTTGGTGGTGCGGTATATGGAGGTGCAGACGTAGCGAGTATTAACGATGGGCCTACAGCCTTCCTCTTTAGCAGGAACGGGAGCAAGACGGGCGGAGCAGGGCTGGTCTGTAGTTGGTACTGAAATTCACAGCCATCCTCCCCTTCCTAAAAATATTTTAACGCATCAGACAACAAACGTAGCGAACACTAGGTGTGCAAGCACTTACACACACAGGGAAAACAAACACACAGACACATAAACGGGAGTGAGCCCATGCCGGGCTGTTTAAGATGCACTCAGTATCCGCCCCACGTCTGAGCTAATAGCTGTTCTTGTTAATTGGTGCCCCGAACATAACAATCCTTCTTTTTATGAACCGGAATCGTTTATGGTAATTCCCCCCCCCCGAACTCCCCCCTCCCCCCCTACAGCCCACGCCAGCTCTTCTGTCCGCTGCAGTGCACCGTGGGTAAAGATGGCCAACACGGGTTACTGTGGCCTTCGGTGGAGATGTGTCACAGCACTCGGGCTTTGGGCACATCTGCCCTTGGCAGGGCTCCAATTAAAACCATAAACCGGCTAATAGAGGCCAGATGGAGAGCAGCTGCTGAACTGGGCGTGGAAGGACACCATAACAGTGAATTACTCTCTCCATTGTTTTACAGCAGGCAATGATTCCGCTCAAAGGGATTCTAGCATACGTTTAACCGGACCAAAATCAGTCTGTACCGTATTCAAGGTAGCACATGGAACAAGGCGGGGCACAGTATGGACGAGATGCCAGACTGTCCCAATTCTCTTATACACTTCTTGTTATTATTAGTGAACCTGTAGGTCAGGATTTCTCAGCCCAGGCTGTGGGAAGCTGGGGTTTTGGGGGAGGGGTTGGTTAATATTCAAAAATAAATGACCAGCGATGGGCGCATATGGAAAAAATAGAAAAGGCTAAACTTATTAAATCTGGCCACCGATTAACAAGTTTTATCAGTCAGTTAAATCTTTTGCAAGGTGTGGCAGTCTGCAATCATCAAAGGGTTGGAAACCCCTACTGTAGACAGGATTTCTTCTCATCTTCTGACTGGATATTTACGCTTCCCATCACATATTAATTCAAACAGATACTTGCATATTATTTACACAACAATTATCACTATAAATATAAATATTATTATACATAAAGCGGCTGATTTTAGCAACACCACACATTTTTGAATGCTTTTTTTTGCATCTGTGTATTTGAACACACTCAAATGAATGCAGACACTTATGTGGTTCTACACCCGTACAATGGCTGAGAGCAGCCTCATCGATCCTGGCCGGGGGGGTGATATTGACCACTGGTCTGGATCAATATCGCCAGCTCTGTGACTCTTCAGCTGCTTCAGCACACAAGTCTAGTCTGCCGCCATGCCCAGATGTGCAGGAAGGAATCTTCTGACCATGAAGGCCTGAATCCCACACTGAACCAGAGGCCGTCATGTGCTTGAGATTGGTACTTATCTTGCACAACTTCAGTAAATCTCCTAATGTGTTAATAGGAAAATAGTATCATCAGGATAATTCCTTATTTGCCGTTTTCACAAGTACATAGCAATTTGTCTCTTTGCCTACTCCATCTTGCTCCCCATAGCTTGGGGGTGTCAAAGCAGAGGGTCAGTCAGCATGCAGCACATCTGGAGCTGGGGGTGAAGGGCCTCGTTGAAGGACCCAAAGACATGTGATTGTTTGGCCAAGGGCTGGGGTCAAAAAGGCGATCTTTCATTTACTGGCATAGAGGCTTATCACTCTGATCCACTCATCTCCATTCATTACATTGTGTAAATGGCTCTGTCACACAATCTGAATTAAAAGAAACTCAATGTTTTGATCAATGACGAAGTACTTTCAGTGAAATGGACTACTGTGAAGCCGTTAAAAGCCTGCGACCGTGCAGGTAACCATTTTTAAGAATGCTACCATGCTTCCCTTCATCCTGTCACTCATGAAACTGCTCTCCAAGTGATGCCTGGGGTCAGTCAACGGTAAGAGATATTATCAGCGGGTAATACAGAGGCTCTATGGTAGAGTAGCCCCAGGAAGGTCCATAAGCGAAATCCACTTGGGCAAATTGGCTTGGAATGGGGCACTGGTTTTGGAAGGACTTCCAGATGCAGGAGACAGCCCAAGTAGACTGATGAGACCAAACCAGAGGCTCCTCAAGGAAGATGGAAGCCCCTCACAGCCCCCTCACAGCCATCTGGCTTCGAAGGGGCGAACTGACACACGTGCACGCATATGGGAGGCGGCAGCGCTGGGCCCGGCCTTGGAGCTTTCCTGAAACAGAGACGTTCGGACAATATTAGGGGGAGTGAATATGTCTGGGCTGAGAGACAGCCATTAATGCAGCGTGGACCAGCCACGGCAGGAACCTTGACCTGTGGATACTGTCAGAAAGGTAATTACACCGTCAGGAAGAAAGACACTCTGCTGTTGTACACTGAGCCATAATAACAGGGTCAGACTCTGACTCTTTGAGTAATTCAAGTGTATTGGCCTGATAGACAGGGAAAGCAATGCACAAACACAAACACATCAATCCTTACATGCACACAGACACGTTAAACATACCTGGCTGAGAAACTGCCACATAAATACACATGCATTCAAGTTAAATACACACAGCTCAGAAACTCCCGCAACACGCACACATGCACACAACACGTTAAATACACACAGCTCAGAAACTGTGGCAACACGCACCTACATACAACATGTTAAATACACACAGCTCAGAAACTGCCACAATAAACACATATGCACGCAACATGTTAAATACACACAGCTCATAAACTGCCACAATAAACACACATGCACACAAACATGTTAAATACACACAGCTCAGAAACTTCCGCAACACGCCCACATGCACACAACATGTTAAATACACATAGCTCAGAAACTGTTGCAACGCACACCTACATACAACACGTTAAATACACACAGCTCAGAAACCACCGTAACATGCACACATGCACACAATATGTTAAATAGACACATCTCAGAAACTGTCATGCAAACATACATGCACATACATGTATGTTTATCAGCCATGCACTTTGCATCACTTCTAAGTGGAGCACTTTGTCCAAATTCAGTAAAATGCACATTTCATAATAAAAAAAAACATGCTATACATCCCTCAGATTGACATGAGAGAGCAGGCCAGCTACATCACTTGCGTGCATTACAGCATGCATGTCCTCATAAAACTGCGGCGTGAAGTTCTTAATAGATACTTTTTTTTCTGTCACTGTTGCCACCCATGGCTGGTGCTGATTTAAAATGACAGAACAAAGTCAGGTGGAAAGTGAGAGCTGCCAGTCACGCCGATTTCTCCAAACAGGTCTCTCCTATTTACCTGACAGGCGCGAGACTCGCTCTGTGTGTTTATGAATGTTGTGGGAGGAGACAGGGTTTGGGAACCAGCACACCCCTCAGGGCCTTTCCCCAGGGGAGTAGGTGAGGGGCGTAGATCGGAAGATTAAATGTGTGGCGTGTAGGAAGTAGAGCGAACGGTGTACAGTACAGAATATACATACTGCACACTGACGGACTCTGACTATGACCACATTTTACACCTTGCTTTTATTACACCAAGGGCAGTTTTGCTCACTCCTATCATGTTAGCATGCCTATAATGTAACCTGCCCCGGGTGGGAGGTGGGCTGCCAGTCAATCTTGGACCCCCAGAGGTATTTTTTCTCCAAGCTTGGAAGTCTTTGGTTTCCCTCTTCCATTGTCTTCGGAGATGTCCATTGTCCTTTTCCCTATTCCGTGCACCTTTTTGTATTAACGATGCAGTAAGGGAGTGTCTTGGGGGCAACTATGTTGTTAAAGGCGCTATATAAAAATAAATTGAAATTGCATTAAATGTGGGAACAATGTGCAGCATGGTGATGCAGGACTTCATTGCTTCACACCTCTGCAGACCGAGGTTCGAGTCCCAGCATGAGGAGTTTGCATGTTCTCCCCGTGTTTCCAGGGGATTCCTCCAGGTTCTGCAGTTTCCCACCCCACCCCCAACCCAAAAACAGTTCCCAGATTGTCAGTGTGCCCTGCGATGGGTTGCCGCACGATCCTGGGTTATTCCCTGCCCTGCGTCTGGGGTAGGCTCAGCTCCCACATGACCCTGCGTGGGACGAGCGGGTGAAGGTAACGTATGTATGATAAAAGGCAAGCTGCAAAGCATGAAGCTGAGGGCGTGTGTAGGAGAGAGGGCGACTTGCGAGGGCCAGAGCGTGTTTACAGTGTAGAGTGGCCGCAGGTACTGTGAGGGGGAGCCTCAGTGCACATCTATTAACATGCATGAGCTCCCTTCCTGGCTCAGACCTGCAGATATCACTGATGGGAGGGAGATGTATCAATGCAGTCCTGCATCTTCCTTTCCATCCCTCTTCTTTTCTTTTTTGTGAGGGCATACATATTTCTCCCTCTGCCGCTTCATTCACGTCGCGTGTGCGCGGCTGGAGTGTTTCAGCGGCTGTGGAAATGGAGCTGCCGGACCAGCGGCGGTTTCAATCGACAGGAGATGGAGGAAAAAGCACCCCCCAGAAGGCTCTGCTCCCACCGCTCTCCTGGCTGGAGCTCATCCTTGGTGACTTGCGCAACAAGATACTGGCTTTGATCATTACAGGCGGACCTGCACAATGTACGTCACAAGGCATGAAAGGTCACGATAGTAAGGCTGGAAAATTTAAATAAAATATATGCAGCAAGCTAAAACATTGGGTGCCTTTTAACCAGAGCTAGATAACATTTTTAAGCTATTAGTTGAATTCTCCCCAAGTGAGCTTGATGCGCCTAATGGCCTCCTACCATTTGTAAACTTCTTATGTTCTTTTGTTCTAGTACGAATCCAGACCAATGTTTTCTTTCATCCAACCAGCTGAGTACTCTGTGATTGTGACTCTTTATACTCAACTGGTCGGTTGAAACAAAACCTTGGTCTGGATTTGTACTTTCTGGACCTGAACTTTCCACCTCTGTCTAATGGATTACTTCCTCAACACTGCCAGTGATGTATACAATCTATATTCAAATTCTCATGTCACGTCAGTTATTCCATACCTCAGTTTCTCATTAAAAGCATCATTAACGTTATGTGGTCTTCGAAAACATACAGGTACTAAAGCGTGTCAGTTGGCTTTGATTGGCCTTTTATGGACAGATACATTAGTTAGAATGATAGACTTATTCAGTAAACAGATTAAATTTGAATAAGACCAGTTAATAAATCCTTGTCTGAGGTAAATAAAAATGATGAATTTCTTGCAATTAACATGCAGAAGAGAAAAGGCTGAAAGGATGAGTCCAAAAAGCAGAAATAGGCCTGGATAAATGATGACGGCTGCTTGTGATATATATTAGCGTTAGAGTTTTGATAAGTAAAGTACAGCTTATCACGAAAATAACAAATAGCATTTGGAATTAAAAAGAACACCTACATATTTATTTCCTAGTGTGTCATTCTGTTTGTCTGAAAGATTAGCAGATTATCTATTTTTTAAGAGTCTTTAAAGTTTAATTTTCAGAACCTCCAGGATGGTTGTGGAAACAGAAACCCCACCAGTATCCAAAAAGAGACCAGCTGGATCCTGACAGGCTTGTGCCAGTTATAAAAATGTGAAAATGTTTTACATGAATTTTAATAATCAATAAAACAGTTCTTATTGTATTATTATTATATACATACCGAGGGTGGCACGGTAGGCTCACACCTCTGGGACCAGGGTTCGAGTCTCTGCCATGGCTCCATGTGTGTGGACTTTGCATGTTCTCCCCGTGTCATCGTGGGGTTTCCTCCAGGTACTCCGGTTTCCCAAAGTCCCAAAACATGCTGAGGTTAATTAGAGTTGCCAAATAGCCCGTAGGTGTGCATATGTGAATGAATGGTGTGTGAGTGTTGGAATGCTGTGTATGTTTGCCCTGCAATGGGTTGGCGCCCCACCCTGGGTTGCTCCCTACTCATAGCCTCTGGGATGCGCTCCGGACCCCCCACAACCTTGAATAGGACAGGTGGTTATAGATAATGGATTGATGGATATGTACGTGTGTGTGTGTGTGTATACACATATATATGACTCTGGAAACTGCTAGCAAAACCTGCAGCAATATTAAAATTCGCTGACTGTGATGAATCATTTTACCCGCCTGGTGCCTCATGTGTCAATAACTCACATCATTTACACATTCTAAATGGTCAAGCTAGTGACTGGGGGGTGGACACTGTGTTTAATTGTGTGTTTTATTTTCAGGCACCCCTGCGTGTGCTGCTTGCATGCCTTTGTACACACAAGCCGTTAGATTCCTTAAGGGTATCTGTTTACTGTACGACACTGCAGTGATTTTCGATCATCGTATAGTTTCGTGTCTTGTGCTTGGGGTACGCATGTGCAGTAGTACCCTGAAAGTTCCAGAAGCTAACACTAAACATGATGGGAGACTTCTCAGCTGACAGTAGCTTTATACATGAGTGATGAAAGCTCTGCTCTCCAGTTTCAAGCCACAGTTGACTTGGCTCTTATAAAGCGGTGGTGGTACCAATTCCTAATAAAAATGATATTTTCTGAAATAAAGGGAACACTCTCAAGATTTTATGTGATGACAGCTGTGCTGGGGGGGGGGGGGGGGGGGGGGGGGGCGGGGGGGGGGGGGGGGGGGGGGGGGGGGGGGGGGGGGGGGGGGGGGG
>JAODKC010000002.1:3930053-3968424 GCA_026777985.1 Mormyrops attenuatus
AAACGGGGTGGGGGTACAATTTCATAAAAAAAATTTTTTTTTATTAAAAAACGGCAACCCACCAAATATTTTTTTTTTTCACTGTGGTGCAACCCCCCCCCCCCCCCCCCCCCGCTACGTTGTGGAGAAAGCGTTTTGTATAATTCAGATGGAAATTGCTCCTCTAGGTATACTTATCTGCTGAAATGCATGAACTGAGCTTTTCCATGTTCTCCCAGAATCTTCTGCTGCTGTTGCTTAGGGAACCGGTGGGAGTGGCTCAGCTCAGCGAGGAACCACCGAATCAGAGCTGATGTGCTTGATACGTGATGATATGGAAAGTCTAGATCGGCCAAATGAAGAACTAAATACAAATCGGTAAGGAGCGCATGATGATTATAGTGCGCTGCCACAGCCACCACAGAACAAACCATCTCAGGGACGAGACCCGAATACAGCCATGCAGCAGATGATACCGCAGCACCATACTAGTCTGAATGGAACAGTGTGAGTTTGTTTCCCCCCCAGGGGCTGGAGTGCCAATCCCGACAACAACCCCCAAATGTTCCCTGTAAGTTGCAGGCCCTCCTTGTGGGGCTAGATATAGATTAACATCATACTCAGGACAAAGCAATGGCAGGTTAAGGGCCTTGCTCAAGCGCCCGATGGAGTAGGATCAGTCCTGGCATTCATAGAATTTAAACCAGCAACCTTCCAATTGCCAGCGCAGATCTGTAACCACAGCACCGCCGCTCCACCCTCAAATGCAAAGAGAGAGACCAGAGACAAGACGACACAAAAAATGGACACATTCGGCTAGAGAAGCTGACCAGAAAATTTAAGTCACGAAAAGAAATGGGAGGCAAGAAATTAATGAAGGGAAAGGATCAAAGATCATCTGTGAGCTCAGAAGGCTGCTTAATGCTCCCATCGACTCGTCAAGTCTTGAGGTACATCCTCCTCCATTCCAGCCACCAAATACCCTTTTGTACTCCAGATATTGCCTGACAGGGTGGTCGGCAGAGGTGGGGGGCGGGGGGGCTACTGCAATGTGCCCTACTGATTCAGCAAAGATGGCACAGTATTGAGGGTGGGGCGGTGGGCCTGGCAGGCCTGCTCCTCGAATGATCAAAGAAGACCACAGGCCTTGTTGGCCCAGCATGAAGTGGATTAGATATTTCTCCAAGGTCCTGGGCTAATTTCTCATGGAATCCCTGAGATGAATCACCCTGCATCAAGGCACCAGATTTAGAACAGCAAATGTAACATGCTTCTCATCACCACTAAATGACATGCAATCATAAATGGTATATATATCGCTATGACTTGCTTTTTACATGTTTATTTATTTAGAAAATACTTCTATCCAAAGTGACTTACAATTATGAAAACATCGTTAGACAGTCCCAGAGCAACTGGGGAGCCCAACGGAGAAATTGCTTGGGCGAACCTGGGATTTGAACTACATAGTGACTTTCTGCACAGCATCTTAAACTGCAGAGCCAAACACTATGTCACTTCAATATCATTTTTAATATTTTTAATATCTTCTATGTCATAGGACATGACAATTCTTCTCTCCCTTTACAATGAATCCACTTATTCAAAGTTAGATTTAGGCTGAGATTATAGATATTTCAAGGACATAATAGCATATTCTGTTACCTTCTGGTCCAAAATGTTTTAACATGGATTCTTGTGAATAGCTGAAGAATCAATGTGGCAAAATGAAAATGTTCTAATAAAAATATTATGAGTATCCAAGTTGTAACAGCAGCTGTTAGTAAATGTTAGTAAAATCCACCTTCTACTGCTAATTTTATTCATGGGTACCAGTCCAAATTCACTATACATGAATAAAAGGACTGATAAAAGATTCATAGAGGGCCGAATAGTGATAGCAATGCTAAAGAGTGCTTGCGGCTGGGAAGCCCTCACTTTCATGGGACCTACTGAGGGGAAATTTCAAAGGGTTTATTGTTGCTCTCCACATGTGCACAGTCCTGCAGCCCAGATCATGGACTGAATGTGACCGAGAACCTGATGATGGAGGTAAAAGCCTCAGCAGTCGGCAGTGAGATGTCGGTAGCTCTCAAGTTCATTGGTGGTTTGAAATAGATGCAGAACTACAGTCTAGCATAACTGGAGTGAAAATCTGGGAATTTATAGCACAGTGTTTGTTTCCATCATTAATTAACCTCTGAAGATTGACTGCTGTGAGCCTGTGGATGTTTGCAATCCACGCCAGAGCAAATTGCAGGCTCCTTGAGATTTTAACTTGTGTTCCTATTGTCAAAGATCTAAACAGTCTTTGTATGTCTTATCGGTCCTCTGTGGGTTTTAATTTAATTAATTCAGTTTTCTTTGTTTAGGAGATGCTTTTCATTAGGTAGATTAGATAGGCCACAACAAGCTACAAGCCATTTAAGAGTGAAGACTCACATCCTTAACAGCAGCCGGAACAGATTCCGTAGAATGGGGAGAGGTAGCCTTTACAATAATCAGTTCGGTTTCACTTTTCGTTGGATTTACAGTAGAGATACGAGGTGAGAGGAAATACCCTCCAAATAATAAGCTGAACAACTTGAGAGCTTTATTAAAACTGATAACTCCAATGACTCTCAAAGGACTGCATCTCCTTACCCCTGATTCATACCACAGCCCCAAAGGGTGTCACTTAGAATTGTTTTGCTTATATGCATTCATAAATCGTTGATGTTTTCATGCTCATAACTGACATCACAGGGTTTTGACATTGGCAAATTCACAATCAGGATGTCAAAGACAATTTATAATTGACACTCATATTGACATATGTCTAGGACCTGATACACTAACGTAATAGTCACTATCCATTTCTGTCATTCAAACACCGCAGGGGAAAATTTATACCGATACCTGTACACCACAGAGCCTGACAATATCAAGGATCCCTGGTATGAAATATTACAAAAATAGCTCTTTATACCAAGAAAAAAATGACAATGTTTTAAATGCCATTTCAGACAAAGAATTCAGCATAAATATGACATCTGACGAGAATTCATCTGGCAGTCACACGCGAATGGAATCGTGTCACAGTGAAATTGACTGTCAGACGTGACACATGACTATAACAGGAAAGTGATATTTACATTTCGGATTAAATCTGAAGGTTATTAATACATGTGCCAGTAGATGAGTTAAATGGACAAAATATGCCTCAGATACTATGTTTGTATTATAATATGTCTCTCTGAATAATTAATAATAGGTCACACACATTAAATATAATTACTTCATAATTAACTCTAATAATGAATTGAAATGCTGCATTTACCTCTCTGGAAGCCCTTTGTCTAGAAGTCCAGAGCAATGCACCCAATGAAAAATGCACCCTTCCTCAAACAAACACTGACACACATATGCACATTGATTTGCTGATTTGGTTAATGATTTTGCATTGGTCAGACGCCCTTTTTCATTACTGCATTTCTGCGGCAGTGGTTATTAACTTGTGTGCCAAAGTCACTGCTCCAACTGGGAGGATACTGGGAGAATTCCTTAGTAAACACCTAATTACAGATAAGCTAATGTTAGATATCCTGCCAGTGCAGCCCAGTTGCCTCAGGATTAGAGTGTGGAATGACAGTATTTATAGTTACTATGTACAGGGCACTCTGTTCCTAGTAATAACTATACTAACTTGTAGATTGACATTTTCCTCATTCCAATATATTTATATTGATATTCTCAGATTCTTCTTTAGAACATCACTATACCATGACACCAGCCCTATTAATTATTATGAATTGGATGATCTTACAATAGAATTGCAACACTGTTCTTAAAAGTTCTTTGTGGTCCCAAGGAATGCAGGTTGTTGTGGGTCCACAATGGCTCTATAAACCAGGAAATGGTATCCCGACATACTCTCCCGGTTTTACTGTACTCTAAGTTTGGCTGGAGTAACAAAGGCGATGAATGCCTACAGACACAAACACAGGCCCCTTTAGCAGACAGAAAATGAAATGGCAGTTGAGTTTGCTGTTGAGACGGAAGAATTTTCCTAGGTCCACTTGGTACAAAAAGGAGTTTTGAACTTCATTTCCCCCAGAGGGATCCGTTTGAAAACCTTCTCGGTGCAATCACTTAGAAGCAAGCACCCCACCCAGGCCGCCATTTAGCAATGGCAAGAGAAAAACACAAGCGCTGTGGTGAGACTGACACAACGATGTGTTTCTTTCTAAGGGATTCACTTTTCTGGAAGGAAGAATAGAGGAAGAAAAAAAAGAACTTCACTGATTCCTGTCAACTTTCCCTCCCCCATACTGTAGTCTGGCATCTCTTTCCTGTTGAAAGTCTTGATGAAGAAAAGTTATTCCAGTGCTCCCATGTCGACGCCTACCTGGGGCCCCAACCACAGAGACCTTCGAAGGTGGCACCCCTCTGGCTCCTCTCGCTGCATTTGTTAGCTCGTAGGCCCAGTGCGTCTCTGCATCTGAGGAGCATGAGGTCCTGCTGGGTAATGGGAGTTTTTATTGCTATCCTGCAGAGTCCTGGCATGTTTCTCATGCTGATCCTTCCCACCTCCAGCCATGGCCCTCATACATAGTCAGACATCATTTTAAAAGTCTTGCAATCTTGGAAAAATAGTAGTTATTTATTTAGGTTTACAAAATCTTAACACCAGGAGATATGAACTGAATGGGAAAAGTACAATTCTCGGTCAGGTTTATGAAGCACCTGAATTGTCAGCAAACTGAAACGGGAGGTAAGACAGCGAGGAGCTCCTAGTCTTCTTTCATCAGGTGACACCTGCGTGGCGTAGCAGGAAGCCAAGAGATGGGTCAGTAATACCTGCTTGGGTTGGAATTCATGGTAATAACAAGAAGTCATGATGTTTATGCATGTGACGTGGCCAGCGGAAACTGATGCATCATAAAGTATTTATAAGGTACTTTGAAATAGTATAGGAATCTAAATGCCTATAAAAACGCATTTGGTGTTTGTATGGAGTTTTTAAAATAGTGACTAACATGAGAGCATCAGCTGTTATGTGAGACTGTACAATGGCGCTAGCTTTTTTTTAAATGGGACTCTGGCATTTCCATAATAACAGTGGTCCATTTACTCCATGTGGCAAGACCAAGATGGAGAAACCATATCGGGGGGGGGGGGTTAATATGCATTCTGAAAGACAACAAAATAACAGAGCTGGCTGGATTTCTGCAAATACCACCTGCTACTATTGATATGTCACTTTTGATTGATACAATGAGCACCGTCCAGGCTGAGCAATTAGGAGCATCATCATCAGAGTGCAGTGTGACGCAGCGGCTTCAGGGACGCACTTGTTAGACTGGAACATCTGTGAGCCCCCCCCCAAGAGCTGCAGGAGAAGCTGTGGAGAAGAAAACAAGTGAGGAAAAGCCAGCAGGGTAACATTTCGCTGCCCTTTCTTACCTAGCCCACCCTCCCCCCACAAACTGATCACTACCGTATCTGCATCTTCAACTACAGTCTGAACTGGGGAGCTATCAGAAGTTCTCAGGAACAGGCAGCAAGAAACCACCAAGGATGCTAGAGTAAACAGGAAGTGGACGGCGAAAAAGCGGCAGAGATGGAGAGCTGGAGGTCAGGAAGCAGAAGAAAGGAAACAAAAACTGAAGAGGTGGAAGTGAGAAAGGAGAAGCGGAAATCAGGATGAAAACACAAAAGCCCCCCCAACCCAACCCCACCCCCCTTCAGGTGTATTTGTAAAGAATATACTTTTGTAAGTGCAGAGCAGTGACAGTCTTGTTTCTGACGGCATTCAGCTAGCTTACAGAATCCATTATGAGCATGATGTCACCCCCTGGACTCAAGGCAAATGTTTGATTATGATTCTAAGGCTGCGTCAAAAGCCCAGGTCTTTAGCTCAGATAACAAATCACATCAGGGGATCGCCAAGGCTGCGGCTTGCTGGGCTAATTACAGCTCCCGCTGTGAGTGTGCGCGGCTTGCAGCTGCTGAAGGAGTGCGTTTGATCCCCGGTCAAGTGAAACCTTTTACAAGCAGAACGGGTGTGCCTATCCATCCATGTACTCCGTTTCCCGCTGAGGTTAATGGGCGTGGAACAGTGGAAACGCGCATGAATAAGCAAAGGATTCTACGTCCAGCGGTGGACGGCTAACTGAAGTGGCACTGACTGGTTTCAGGCAGCGGCAGCGCTGCAGATCTGAGCAGAGGTGTGTGCAGGGGATTGTGGGAGAATGCGGAGCAGGCAGACGGCTCGCTGGAGGGCCTTGGGAGCAACTGGGAGCTGCCGGGCTTTCAAGACCCTCGGAGGCAGAGCGGCAGCCTTGAATTATCATTCGACCTTTCCCTTGCAAAAAGACCTAGGATTTCACAAAACATTATATTATGTTATCAGAAAAAAAGCAGAGCTTCATCTAGCAAAAAAGGAAAGAATATCTGGTGATTACAGTCAAAGAGCTAGAAAATAGAAAAGAAAATTTCACCCTTTTAGAGGAAAACTTCAATTCACCAGCCTTCAATCTAATTTAATTACACAAATAAGTCACTTTCTTTTGAAATCATTATATATTATATTATATAATGCATCTATCTTTTCAAAAAAGATGCCTGTCCTAGAAAGGTATGTTCAGTACGGCATAACAAAGATAAACAATAATAAACAAAAATGCACATGGAATTTTAAAATCAAATTCTATATCATTAAAATATAGCTCATAATTTGATATGATTTTCATTTATGTCACAAATATTCACACAGCACACCTGAACAGAGTATAGTGTAATATCAAATTTGACTAAATTAACCAAGATGGGAAATCAGTGTTGTAGGTGGTAGAATACTGGCCGGTAATGTCATGTAGAGCGGTGGGTGGATTTTAGGGAAAAGCCAAGGTATAGTGTGAGCAGATCTTGGGGAAGGTCTACCAGACATTCGTGTGAGCGTGGGACGGGTGGGACTAATCCACATGGAAAACCTTGATCACTTGACCCCGTAGCCATTGAAAGATATCATGTGGTGCAGCAGGTGGCGCTGGAGGTGAACCTGAGGGAGATAAAGCCTGTTTTTACTTCTTCTGTTTGGACCTGGAGTTTTTATCTCTGGGGCTATATTTGTAACAACGCACCATCTTGAAGCACACGTTACAGGCAAAATCAAAAGGCAATTATAGCCCACTTCTACATTTATTAGTGAAAAGTCTGGTGCGTAATTTCCGCTTCTGTCAAGCGTACGCAAGTTTCCTGCTTTTACAAGGACAGATTCAACTTTGAAAGAGACTTGCTTTGAGAAAGTTGGGAGCAGCCACTACAGCTGAGACGATGATAGAATCCAACATGAAAGAATGGCAAGAGGGTAAGAAGGAGATGTCTGTAAACTTTTCCGAATGTTGCCTCATCCTCACTTCATGCCAGCCTGTCCGTATTTCATCCCCCTGGGGACGGACGCGCCTCTCTTTTGAAACTCATGTTCAGAAGCAAAATGGCGGCTGGAGTCATGACATCGGCCTGTCCCACGGGCACGGTCGCGGTCCCCAGGGCTGGCATGCACGCACACGCACACACACACACACACACAGGTTGCACTTGGACTGCCAGTTCACTCCCTGCGTGACAAACACAGACTGCATGCTTTTACCGGTCCTTATGACCCCAGTGCTCTGAAGACTGCCAAGACTAATGCCCATTTTATTCAGTTACTATTTAAACAATAAGTATATGTCTTTCTAAGGCACCTCCGGCACGGACAGACCTCATGCATCTACAGGTCAATATTTATACAGCTGATAAATATTTATACTTTTCTTTTATATAGGAGTGTAAGCTGGTTTTAAATCAGCTTCCTGTCAATATCACAACAATTGATTGTGAAGCATCTGTGCTGAGGACAGCTATGGTGAGTATCGACCCGCCATGCTCTCCCCACCAACATGCCCAACCCGAACTGTATCGACGTCGGACTAAGGCTTGTTACGGAGGCTGCCACCATTCGTCGTGAGGTGTTTTCCTTAAGGAACCAGTGCGCCGAAATGAACTGGCTGAAGGTGCATGGCGCTGAGCTAATCCCTCCATCACTGATGGCCCCACAAGTCCTGGGAGGATGTCCGTCAACACGTGAGCTCCCTTTGCGTATGAAGGGTGTGGCTGCATGCTGTCTCACAGCAGCCTGAACATACGTCTTTATCATTTATGCAAAACGCTGTTATTGTGTTGTTCTCCAAAGCCACATGAGGCCTCAGGAGATTTACATCACAAATATAATTTTTTCCTTTCTTGCACATTTTCTTTTCAACTCTAATGAAGGCAGACGCAATCTTTAAGCGAAGTATACATCATCTCGACAGATAACTGTAGACATGTTTTGTCAACTACAGTAACATGAATCAAATGAATAAAACGAAGGCATTAAGAGGGATTGGAGTCTGACCTTTATTCAGTGTGATCAGAAACAGAAATCAGGTTGGATAGTGCTAAAATAAAAACACTAAACAGCGATCAGAGAGTGGCACAGGTAGGACCAATCAACGCCAGAAACCTTGGTCACCTGACCCCGTACACACCCCTCAATGGTGTCCTTAACACCTATGCCATTGAGAGAGAACATATCTTTTAAGTACACCCTTTAAAAAATAATACACAGAATAAAGTTTTCATCTTTTTTTGCTACATTTAACTTAGCAGATACTTTCATTCAAAGCGACATACAGGGTCAGAGAATGGCTGGAGCTGTTCGGGGTTATGGGCTTGGCTGAAGAAAGGTGAAATCACTCTGCCACGACACTGGCAACACTGAAACCCACTGATAAACAGTGAACACTACCATGGTCTAGGTACTAGGAGTTCTGGGTGAAGTGCTATGACCCTGTGCTGAGCTGGGCGACGCCGACCAGAGCCCAGCACACTGTAACTGCTGGTATCCCACCATATCTCACCAGCACACATCCATCGGGAGTCGTCCATGTTGCGGCTAGGAACTCGGACTTCCCTCTGCTTATCTGCTGTTAACTTACGCCGTGGACCGGGCAGCCGAGCTGCTCATTCCGTCAGTTGAAACAGACCAGTAAAAAGGAGACAAGAAAAACAATGGCCACGCACACGTGTGTGGGTTACATTCAAATTACATTGTGGGGACTAAATGTCCCCCACGATGTGATAAAAACCGGTTATTTTGATGTTGTGGGGACCATTTCTCAGGTCCCCACAAAGATCTGTGGATGCAATCAAAAAACTAAAAATGCCAAAAGTCTTGTATTTTGTTTGGTTACTTATGGTTAAGGTTTAGGGCTGGGTAGGGGTTAAGGTCGTCATGTTGTGATCAGGAAGAAAGAAAGGAGAAAAAGAAAAGGGGAAAGGAAAAAAAAAGAAAAAAGGGAAAAAAAATTTTCCCCATAGAAATGACTGGAGAGTCCCCACAAAGATATAATTACAGATCGGGGTATATGTGTGTGTGTGTGTGTCAGAGAGAGATATTTCCTATTACATTGAGTACCCAACAGTCCAAGTGCTGATGAAATGACAGTGACTCACAAGCTAAGCTATCTTTTCCTCACAAAGTGGTTTACATCAATGCAAATATAAAAAAAAAACAAACAAAACAATTCTTTACATTTTGAGGGTATGGAAATACTCCATTCTCACTTCTCTTATACAGGTTAACCGTGGTCCTGAGCAATGGACACCTGGCAGAGAATAACCCAGGACAGGTTGCCAACCCATCGCAGAACACACACACCATTCACACACAAAGGCACAACATGGCGAGAAGGTGCGAACTCCACACGCGCAGAGCCTGGGCGGAGCCTCAAACCCTGGTCTCCAGAGGTGAGAGGCCGTTGTGCCACCTCTAACCAGCAATCAATAAACAAGAAGTTATAGCAAAGCCTCACTGGGTTTTGGGTGCTAAATAGTGTAAAAAGGGACCTTCTAGCACACAGTTGGGTGTGTGTTGGATGCATCAGCAGTCTCTGTAACGTGAAGATTTGTGATTCACCCCGAACTCCCCTTTTGTAGCGACAAAGCCCAACCGGCACCAGAACCAGCAGCATGTATTACAGATTTGCTCTTGGCTTTTGTTCCAAAATTGGCTGAATGAACATATAAACCGTCAGATTAAATGGGGCCCCCCCGGCTCACCGCCTAATCTCCTAAACCACCGTTGTGCCCTGAAACAGAAGTGGCATGAGATTGCATTCAAATTATCCAGAAGTGACAAGGGATGTTATTCATTACAGAAACTCTCCGTCTTCTAACATACATCCTTTATTTTTCAGGCAATATATAAACGGCAAATAACAAAGGGAATTAGGACCGGAACAGGATTTAGGAATTTGGCAATTAGGAATGTTTTCTTTTTTTTGTCAGTGTTTTACAATATAATTGTCATTTATGGAGATGAAGGAGTAATTGCAAGGGGTGGCTAATAAAATAATAAAACAAATGAGGAACACTGAAGCTAATCCTTTGTGGAAGGTAATTAACTTGCTGTGCGCCGCTCACTGGTCTGCTGACAGGACTTATCAGCAGCTAAGCACAGAAAAGCCCCTGTAAAATATACGTGTGGGCAGCTAAAGTGAAGTCAAACAAAGAGACAGGGAAGGTTATTAAAGCGTGAGGAATTAGCATGTGCTGCGCTGGGTGTGAAGGCCCCCCCCCCCAGCCCGTTCTCACCCGCTGACAGCCTTGGACGCTCCACTGAAGGGCCCCCAGCACTCCAGGACTAAAGGAAGGTAGGCCGGGTTCCACACTGAACGACGATCCGGGATAAGAAAAATGGGATAACCCACGCCTATGTGATTTTCTGGACATCAGCCCAGATTCAGTGTGTTGGGTCTATCTCAAGGCAAGGAGATCCAAAGGGACCACTTCAGGGGAGGATCTAGCATTTTTTTTTTAAGTGGGTTGCATAATAGAGGCCGTAATCCGTGCAGAAGGGGCAACCTTATCATTAGCTCATGACATACTTTGAATTGTTGAGTGACAGGGGAGGGCACTCTGGGGGCCAATCAGCTTTCAGCTGAGGCCAGTGCCCCGGAGGCCCCGCCCCCTTTTATATACCACTGGACAGGTTCAGTTACCAGAAGAGGTATGTTTGCTGCAGTTCATATAGTATGTGCCTGAGTAAAACTGCAAAATGAGTACGTTAAGAAATTCACTTTACAATAGTCTATGCTAAAAGACAAGGGACATACTTATCCAACTAAATCCAAATACACAGTGCTCACACTTGCTTAATTCAGTAAAAAAAAAATGCTAATTTATTGGTTTTATAACAAAAAGCATTACTTTATTCATTTGGTTCCAAAAAGCATATCACATTAGAAACAACCAGTAATTTTAAACAAAGCATTCCTTTGTAGTAGCAATAAACTGAAAGCCAAGTTGTACTTCTTAAAGAGCAGTTCTGAGTCAAAAAGTTCATTGACAAATAGTCTCGTTGGGTGCTGTTTAATTAGTACCACCATTGCAATAACATAATACACCTAACATTTGTATTTAATGTTCATTTGGGAGCCAGTGACTGCAATTGCAATTAGTACCAAAATGGCAAGAACAGAACGGAATGAGTCCGTCCAAAAAATTATGACACTTAATAAAAAGAAAACATCTGAGCAGAAGATATATGCAGATACATTAAACATTGCTAGTCAATGGAATATTGTTACGAAACCAATAAATTTGTAACATTTTTACAGAATTAAGCCCCCCAAGACTTTCTGTGAGCACTGTATAAAATCCTGCGGCATAATGAAAAATATAGGCATAAAAAATATGCAATATATTAAAAAGCAGGAATTATAATACCTGATCATAATTCAGAAATAACTGGTGTCACAATTCAACTTTTAAGAAGATCTAACCGGAATGCAACAATTTGGAAGGATATCTGAAAAAACGAACGGGCCAATTTGATATTGACCCTGGAGCCCATGGGAACTCAGACTTAGAGGCAGTGTGAGACTAACAAGCCACGACTGCCACACACACATTCGGACCCAGTGACATTTTATAGATTTATTTATTTTGATTTGTTGCTCTTGAAACCATTAAAAAAATTCAAATATGATCCTGATTGCATTTGAAGGGTTTGGTATTGAATGACCTTATTGTGTACACAATTGACGGATGGTCTAACCACTGCCCCAGTTATATGTGATACTGCAGATTGAGACAAAACTGGGTGGCGTTGATTTTTATATTTTTTTTTGGGAAGGGGGTCTTTTCTCCCCCCGTACATAATATCCTCACTTTATGATGTATCGTATTTTAAACATATTTTTATTCTCAATTTTGAGTGCATAATTACAGGCTGTACAATGAAACGTGCCTCTGTTTAAGCAAGGCGTGCAGTGTCAGTCCAGAGCTAGACCAGACTTAATTATCTGGAGAGGAGAGAAGAGAAAATAAGCACTCCTGGGGGAGAATGAGCTGCCGAGGCCCTTAAGAAACCAACGTAGTTTTGAATATTAATAGAAATTACAGAAAGATTAAGGAGGAAATGATTTTAAGTGCCAGTGCAAGTTTGAGCTATCACAGCTAATGGGGGAAGCAGGAAATGAGACTTTGTTGGCCATTAAATATTGAAGCGGTGCATGGTAGATGTGTTTGGAGGCTGAGAGACAGGGGGCGCTCTCCGTGCATTGAACTTCTGCCGAGAGGTACGCTCTCATTGAGAGAAGCAGCAAGAGAAATTTTCAGCTGCTCTCTTTTAGTTCTAGAGACAAGAAAATGAACAAAAAATAAAAAAAAAACGGAAGTTGAAGGCGAGTCAGTGGAGATGGGACTGGCCACAAGCAGGTTTCAGACGGCTGTCGTCATGTGGTGGAGGTCGGGGCCGCGTTGCCGCTTGGAGTCGCGCGTTTGATCTGTATGTTTCTGAGCAAAGCGCCCCAGTCCCGGTTTACTCGGTTATGGGTTCGGCCAGCTGTTGTCAGGCTGGCTGGAGTTTCGGCAGAACCGCCGTCACACGGTTGCTCACTGTGTCATCATAAGCCTCTTCACGCGGATGGACGTAGACGGCTTTGTTTTTAAAAAAGCCCCGTAACGTACGTACTGCAGTGCCCGAACTTACAGTGGCTATCCTTGTCCTGGAAGCCTACAATATGTCTGCAATTTTCACTGACTTATAAATAACCGATAACCTTAGAATTTCAGAATAATTGCATTTAGCACTCAGCTAGGATTAATTTCTGCAAACACTCCAGTGCAGCTATAAATAAATTTCTTCATGCCATATCCACTGTATGCAACAAATATTATACTACACTGTCTTAGTATGGGACCCAACCTCTAATTTTACACCCAGGATTAATATAGTGCATAATTTTTACAACACTTATTAGTCTCGACACTGTGTTTAACATAATTTCTGTAATATCTGTGTCTAATGTAATATCTGGACACATTCTCTGCCTCTGGTGTTGGGGCCACACATAATCTAAAATATCCCGAAAGTATTAAAAGGATTTCAGGCACAAAATTGAGGCTCTGCACATGTAGCTACTGCCGTTGACTCTCCTGGTGCATCTCGTAACATTTTGTAGCGGTACCAGTATTTGTATCATCAACATTTAATTAACGCTGTCCAGGATCTTCAGACACATGAAACGGTAGGATGTGTCAAACTGCGCCTGTTCATCAGTGCCGGTGATTTATTTGATCGACTTTATGGAATGCTTGCTTATTTTGAAATTCTCCAAGATGCTAGTCCTGCTCTCAGGAGATGCCCTGACCTCTGACCTTTCTTGGTTAGCAATCCACACAACGTCTGTGATTAAATGTTCTCTCTGTTTATCTCATTTGTCTACATCATATCAAGCTCTATGATGCTGTATCATCTTATCTAAGAAAACCCCTGAGCTGTAATCTGCATTTGCACTATGCAAACAAATCAGCTTAAGTAACTTCTTTAGGGCAAGTAAAAACATCCCTTTTTTAGATCCGAAGCTGCTTATCTACTGCTTCCTCATCCGTGGCACATCCTACCCAGCCAAGAAGACGAAGATAGCTACCGCGCACTTTGGGAGGCGAACGGGGATGTCAGAAACACAACTAAGTTCTGTTTTATTGTAGAGATGGAATTTCCTCTGTGTCTGCGACGGACAGATTTTTATGCCACATAATTGCTCTCTGGTAAATGTTCCCGAAGGCTGGCTAAGGCATGTCACCTCGCCCCCCCCACCCCCCACCCCCAACCACCCCACAAACACCCCCACCCGCACCTCGAGCACCTCGCTGGAGCCTCTTGGCTGTCCTCTGCGGCTTATTTATTTTAATCATTTTCATTTCCCTCCACGCCTGGCATTGGCGGCTGCGGACAGCTGATAGGTGACAGTCATTTGTCAGCCACACTGTGCTACCTGCCAATTACAAAGCAAAAGTTTTGCGGGGTTATTGTGGAAAGTAAGGCTTTAACAAGCATTTGTGGGCCAAAGTTGATTTTCTCCTCGTTTTTTTTTTTGAAGAGAAATAATAAGAATCCCACAGAACAGAAGAAAAATGTTATGTTCTTGCCATATAGTATAAAGGACACATGATGTCAGATGTTTTGATCTGGATGTGTTCAGCTGGGGCTTTAAGTCTGGATTCTGCTGTTTCAATCGACACAGAATCTTGTTAATGTCCACTCCCACGGCCTTTTTATTGGCAGCGCCCGGACCCCACTTTTAATGGAGCCTTTAATTGTCTGTCGGCAGACCGGACTTAAGCTTGGGAACATTACCAGAAGTATTCTGGGAGTACAATTTACAACAATTTACACCATTTTACAACAGAAATAATTGCCATGGGCATTGTCATGTCCTTGAGTCAGGCCTGTTCGGGTCTGGCAACCCTACCCACATATGCCTCTCGGGGAGTGGGAAGGCGGGGGGGGCGGTGGATAGGGGACCCCCTCCATACATTTTGCAGAACAGGAGGCTGAACAAAATTTAGCACCCGGCTTACATGCGTGATCGATAATACATTTTAGGGTTGAAATCCTTTAATTTAATACGGGGCTATGTGCCCGTGTTGACTGTATTACCTACAGTGCTCACAGAAAGTCTTGGGACGCTTGTAGAAGTGCTGCAGATTTATTGGTTTCGTAACAAAAGTCCATTATATTTAACATATCTGCACATAACTTCTGCACAGATATTGTCTTTTTATTAAGCGTCATAATTGTTTTGAGTGACTCATTCAGTTCCGGTCTTGCTATTTTGCAATTAATTGCAGTCGTGATTACTGGCTCCCAATGGGATAGTAAACACAAATGTTTGCTATTTTATGTTATTGCAAAGGTGTTAACTAATTAAAAAGCACCTAATGAGATTGCTTATCAATGAACTTTTCAACTTATAACAACTCTTTAGAATTATAATTTGGGTTTCAATTTATTACTTATTTAAATTAATGTTTTATTTATTACTACTGTTTGTTTCTAATGTGATAAATATTTTTGTAAACAAATGAATAAAGTAATGATTTTGGTATAAATCCAATACATTTGTCAGCACTGTACTTTGGCCATCAAGGTATGAAACCTAAATAAATGATCCAATTCCTAATCATATAGACACTGACATTATCATTTCAGACCTCATCTGATGCTTAAATGTGTAAGAATAACTGTCTGCTTTACTTTGCTGGTGGAGACACACCCAAATAAATTAATATAACAAATCTGTAAATCGTACATAACTCTTTGCGGCTATTCTACTATTTTGTAATGGTATGGCAAATTTGGCCCCATCACAATAATGTACATGCACAAACAGGCACATTTAGGGGTGACCGTGTAGCTCAATCTTGGGCCTAATCTGGCACACCGCGCAAAACGTATTTGTGTGGGTAGGGGGACGGATGGTATGTGAGCTTTGTGCGGAGCTGCACCCCAAACATCCCAGGGATTAGCCGAAATCAGGCAGGCACAGACGTTCAGGGGAATCAAGCCACTCCGTGGGAGAGGGAAAGCGAGAGGAAGAACAGGCCACATAAATAAAAGAGAGGCGGCACCGCTAAAAAGAATCATCCGGAAGCATTGATCTCCTCTCCAATTAGGCATGCTTGTGTCTTAATGAAAAACGCTGAGTGTACGCGAAGCCCCGGCTGCATGTGAGATTAAGGGCAAAGGGGGGCCATCCTTTCCAGCTGTCCTGAGCCAGCAGAAGCAGAGCACCCCCCCCCCCACCACCAGCACAAACCCCTACCTTTTAGAAGCAAGCGCCTTCCGTGCATTTCAGCGCTCATCCAGGGTCATTAATTACAGAGGGCCGTCTCAGGGATTGGATAATAGGCCCGTCCGATTAGACGCCATTGCCTTGCTCCACTGTCGGCTAAGCATTCTGGGCCGGGAACGATAAGGTGTTTGATCCTGGGAAAGTGTCAAGTCAGTTGAAATAGGATAACAAGTTATTTCCTTTGGGTACAAAAGGATTGTTTTTTTCCATCAGCATTTTTTTTAGTGGCAGAAGGAAAAGAATAAAAGGATAAATTGGATTCCTGAAAGGAGACACTGCTGATACACAAAATGCCCACAACCCTGTTGCGTGAAAATTGCTAACAAGCCACGGGTTTCTTGCGGCAGAGCAGGCGTTTGCAACCTGGAGCGCGAGATAGAAAGAACAGGTGTAAGCTCATCATATCTCAGGGACAGACCAACCCCAAACTCTCTGTGAGGATGGGGGACAGGACTGCCAGCTGAAGGTGGGCAGGTCCTGGGCGATGAGCCCATTTTCCACTTTGTCTCGAGAACACAGCGAAACACAAAGAACTTTTGTTTGGCTCGGCTAAACTCGGCGACATCGCCACTTAAATTGCCTGCTCTTTCCCTTTGTCTCTCCCAATATTGCTTTTGTACCATCAAGACTTAGGCTTCCACACTGTGACAGTACACTGTAAATCTTGTTGTTAACCACTTGAGTTTTAGGAACAAACCAAACTTTGTATCCTCATTTTGGGTCTTTGTCGAGGTTACCCTCGTCTCCGCAAATTCCGTCCATGTGGTAGGTACTGTTTCGATTGTCCTTGTGGATGCTGACTATGATGCCGTTGTGTTTTTTCTTGTAGTTTCTCTCTTAGATATTTTGGTGGTTGTCCTTGTGCTGCTCCTTGTAGCATCCCTTGTGGGTGTCGTTGGTTTTCAATATCTTTTTGGCTATTTAAAATTTAATTCTGACCAAAAATAAATATAGAATTCATCATCACTGGGCTCCATTTTGCATATCTAATCTATATTATGTGTGCCTCTGTTTTTGAACAATATTACACTGTATTCTGTAAGCATATTGTATGTTTCTATTCTGCTTTGTGCTGGAAGCATATTTACGGGAATAATTTTGTCTGCTGGCGATTGTTGGTATTTATCTGACCACACCGTGAACACATCTCCGTTCAATTAGCATACTCAACATCACTTTTCTGCCATATTTTCATTACATTATATGTATTTACTGACACCTTTCTGCACTTTAATCATGTCCATGGAGTCTTCAGTACTGTATGACGTTAAAAAAAAAAAACAGTCAGAATAGAAGAACAATAGTGTCCTTTGGGTCTTCGACTGCCAGCTGTCGCCCACTTACTTAGGAATTAAAAAGCATAGTTTCATTTTATTTCTTAAAAACAACTCAGGTTCTGTTTAGTGTAACCATCAAAATGAGCAGGGGGTCATATGGAGTTCAGATCTCACCTACATCTCTGTGTGTGGAGTTTGCATGTCCTTTCTGTCTTCAGATGGATTTCTCAGGTTTCCCCCTGCAGTCCCAAAACCACGCAGCGAGATGAACTGCCGTCTCAAAGTGCTCCAGTGTGTGTGTGTCCTGCGAAGATCTGTGTGCCCTGTGTTTCCTGGGACAGACTCCAGGTTCACAACGAAGGCGAATAGGCTGAGGAAATAATTAATTTGATATTAAATGTACAAGTAAAGTTCAGCAGGCTAAAAGTAGCAAATTAATCCAGTCAAAATGTGCACATATTTAAGCAGGGATCTGAATTTAAAATGAACAAAAATATAATAATGACCATATACACTGTAAAATCTTTAATTATAGGTTTAAAACAATTTATATTATATTTGATTTTATAAGAAGTACAGTTTATATCATATCAGGGAGAAATAATAAACTAATATAGTTATAGATGTATTTTAAAATTGAATTAAGCATAGGCATAGTAATTATTTTGCAGATGGGGCTTAATTTGTAGCAATAAATCACATTAATTGTGGCATCACTTGAGGTTATTTGCCACAATAAAGCAAGAGCTGACTGCTCAAAAGAACTATAAAAATGAGTCCTGTTAAATGTCATTGGATTGCATAAATCTGGACCATCCTGTCAATCTCTGAAGGCTGTGAAATTACAAGGCTAATGGTCCTGCCATGATGAACTGCACTTATCTGTCTTGGCTTCATAATACAGACTTTAAGCACTAAAACTCTTCTTGTACTGCAGTGCTCATTACCTGCCATTTAGGTAAAATGCTCTAATTAAAGCTTGACATTATATTTTATCACTGTCCTAAGCTCAGTTATGTATGCACACGGTATGACTGCTTGGTGAAGTAGCTTGATGCATTTACTTTTACATTTCACACTTTATATGCCTAACTGGCGATAACGCAGCCAATAAACAAAAGAAAAACAGCTGAAAAATGGTGACACAATGGGGTTCATATATTCATCATCCATATTTTGCATCCATGCCATATTTAAAGCACAGGGTCACAATAAATCTGGTGCCCGTCCCAGGCAGCACAGGAAGTGATGTAAGGGGACACCATGGATGGGATGCCAGTCCATTACAAGGCACACATGCCCCGATACACAACAGGCCATTCACACACATCGATTTACGTAGTGTAAGCAGAGGAAACCAGTGCAAAAACACAGGGAGAACACACAAACTGAACTCATACAAAGCCAAAGCCCCCAGCCAAGTTTACCTGGGCTGTGACTGCATCCACTACTGGGCAGATGAAAATGCTATTTGAACATATTAAGTTCAATAAAATAAATTTTAATTAATTTCTATTGTAAAGCTTTATTTGGAAATGTGGCTTCCTCATAACAATGTGCAATAATTGTTTTTTGCAAATATATGAACTTGTTTTTTTTTTTTTTAAAAAAATCTATTTCTCTGGATGAAGGACTAGTTATGCTCTCTCACCATGTACCCAGTGGTTAAATTAAAATCAAGGTGGGGGGGGGGCTTTCAGGTACCGGGGTGTTCTGAATAAGCCACTCTGCACATTTGTTTGTTACATAGTTATCATATATATTTATGATGCAGTATGTGCATTGGTCGGCATGCTGTGTTGCCACTTGAAAGCAATAAAAAGTAAACTAAAAAATGTGATCAAAATGTTATCTTTATTTGATTTTTTAAATTTACACACATTCTGTTAAAGTACCATAATTTGATTTTTATTTGATTTGATTCAATTTGGGTATGGCCACATATGGTGAAACAGTACTTGAATTTTTAAATACGGCATATAAATGAAAATTTCACTACATGTAATATTCTTGCTTATTTATTCGTAATGTCCCCGTGAAAATGCATTAAAAATACATTATTCACGGACTGCTTCTTACACATATCTTTCATGTGGCTGAGTTTAGCTAGTCAGTGAAGTTTTGGCAGAAGTACGGTAAGTGAAATAAGTCAAGATACAAAAACATGGTATCATGTATGAATATTGCAATTGCTCAAGAAATGAAAAATTGGTTAGATCTGCTAACGAAAATTAACATTAACCCGCTGATAAAAACATAATTTTTAGCACAAAACGGGCCTTTTATTAAAATCAATCTTTTGCTAAATTGTAGGACATTGAGGAAACAAGATTAACATTGATGGAGGCGGAGCTGGGATCCGTTTATATTCGAACCCAATTTGCACCCCCTGGGAGAAAAGCCTGGAGTTGTTTCTTCTCCCATCCTTGGTGCGGCCACAGTGTCACTCGCACAGCCATTGCACAACAGTGTCGATGTTAGTAAGAGAACAAGTCAGAAAACAGATTGAGCAGTATTTTATTATTTCGGCTGTTCATCAAACTTCCAGTGAAGAATAACATTGTTGATAATTGGAATTTATTGCCTGATGGAACAAGTTAATAAAAAAAGTCAAATAAAAGAAATTCTGCTGCTACAAGACTGATCCTGATAAATCACGTTGAATTGTTATGCGGCTTTCCTCCCCCCTTCGACGCCTCTGTATTCTGGGGCCGCGGTCCCATTCTTTGTCAGTTTCCAGAGGCTGGGGGTAACCAGGGCTTTAAGACTGCATGCTACTCAGAGACCCCAGAGTGACATAGCTTGCAGGTTTTGGGCTTTTTACACTGAGCTTGGTCCATTAGCACTCCATGGTAGTGGGCGCTGGCTTTGATCTCTCAAACATCCATTGATTATTCTGGAATGTTCCCTGAGAGAAGCCTGCTGGAGTGTCCACAAGAGCACTTTGTACATTCATGTTAATGGTTTCCTGTGCTCTGTTCCCTTAGTCATGCTTGCATTATAACACGGTCTAAGGGACTCAGAGTATCAGAAAGTAATTCACATTTCCAATTCATACAGGTCAGAGGAGAAGCAATTTGTTTCTCCCGGTACACATATTCCTGTTTGGGAAGGCTCATCTTACTGGGGTGAACACTGGGGAGAGGCGCAGTATGTGAAATTCTATAAAGGACTGCAGCCTTAGACTGGTTCTGACCCTACAGCTCAAGTAACAAATTTCAATTATTGCTGGTAAGCAAAGACTAAGAACTTTGAGGCAACTTACTTGACAGGACACAAATGATATAGTATTATTACTTATGTATTAATTAACCACAAACTAAGTCTTAGTTACATACTGAGCTCATGTTAATTCATCATTAACAAATCGTGACGCATGTCATCTCAAGCACATTATATTTGTTACTATATCTTAATTCTGTAAACCTTTGTGAACTACTAAGGAACTACTGAAATCATGAATAACAAGCGAAATACTGATCATGTTTGTTCATTAATGAATTGTGACATCTTTTGACTTAAGCAGCAACTATATTTGTACATGATTTGTTTATAGTTTGTACTTCAGTAGTAATTGAGTTATCACTAAGTATTTGTGCCCAGTCAAGTAAAGTGTTACCAACTTTTGTGATAGTAGTACAAAATAAAGATTAGTCAGGAAATAAGGAAATGAGGACCAGGTATTGCTTCAGTGAGCTCAGTACTCTTTAGATGGATCTTAAGCAAGTGGCTTGATTTTTGCAAAGTTTACACAGGTTCCACTTGCGTTTGTCTTGAGAGGGTATAGCCTTATTGGGGGACGTGTTTATATACCATAATATTGTGATTAAGAGTATATAGTAAGCAATGAAAATAAAAATAACATATTTACTAAGCCATCACCACACAGTATTCTGTGAGGTCAATATACAAATTATGGAATAAGAGAAAAATATACAGGGACATTTAAATAAATATTTAAGTATAAAACTTGCCAGACTGAAGAGACTGGGGAAATGAGCATTATCAGATTAAGGAAATACGTTATATCTGGGCTTCTTCAGACTCTAAGTAAATATGGGAACCTCTCCAGAGAAGATATGTATAAGGCTGTGTAATGTTTGCTTTATGTACACCACACTTTTAAAATATACAGGGCCATAAGCAAAGCGCATGTGTTCCAAAAAAAGACTTACCAGGCAGTAAATTGGTTCTTCTAATCCGACATTCTACTCAAGCCTGTTCAGTTTAAATTCTGCCTGCAAATTATGCACAATTTATCTAAGAATTTCTGGACAGTGCTCAAATTACTCCCATGACCCTGTGCAGGATAAATGCTTAGAAGATAGATGGATATGCGGATGGATGCTCAAATTATAGTACTTTAATAGAATGTGTGTAAATTTACAGGCACCTGGGCAACTCTGTCACAAAACTTGATTAGAAAGAAAAATGTAATCATTGCGTGGTGTGAGTTTGGTATTGGTGATTAATGAAGAGTGGTGATACTCCATGTTGTGTTATGGATGGGTCAAATGCTCACTAACTGCCCCTGTCCAGTGCTATGCAAGAAGTTAGCCTGTATCTCCATGAACACCAACAGCATTTCTGGGTTTGCTATACCTAAGTCCTGGGCTATAAATACTCAACTAAAGCCCAAAGGTCCAAAGTCCACTGATTTGGCCATTAGTCTGGTGAGTCTATCCGCTGCCACTGCACTTTGGGGATTCATTATGTGTGAGTTCATTGCTTGTAAAGTCATGGGACCCATAGATTCTAACCGTGTGTCTTATTGGCTAACTTAATTGTGAACCCTTGACCCCTCCCCTGGGTGAGTTGGGTGCTGGATGGGCGACAGGGGCTAATTGGAGAGAAATTGTAAATGTAGGGTACAACTCAAGTCTATAGCCTAGTGGTGACAGCCGCTCCATCCCCCCCCAGTTAAGTTTAGACTAGGAAAGTGATAGTTGTCCGACAATTGCACAACAGCTCCTCATCTCCATGGATTAGAAGAGGGAGGTGGCACAGGATATGAAGGCTCAACCTGCAGGGATCTCATTTTATTTCATTTATACATTCTCCTAATCGGCTGTATGAATGACTGACAGCCCGCCTCTCCATCCTCCACCATACAATTGGACAGTAGCTCTGTCCATTTGACAGCTTGGTTTAACGAGACAGCTCCTACCCCATGACTCAGAGAGTGGATTGTTCTTTTCAGAGAGGCCACTCGTCCAGCTCATTTTAAACATGCTGTGTTGAACTGAGGCCGTCAGCGTCTCCTTACACTTGGCGAATTTTGAGAGCTTAACCTGTGGTCAAAGCCCGGTGGTGCCTCTGGGCCATATGCATCATGTAGAGAGTCCTCTTCTCCTGAATGCAATGCATTGTGGGTGAGCAATCACTCCAGGGACACTCTCCTAATTTAGGTGTGTGTGCATGTGCAGGCTCTCTGCATTCGGAGCACATGATACAGATTGAGATTTGGAATTATTGCTGTCAGGTGTAAATAATCCCCCCTTGCAAAGGCAGCTAGTATGGGGATGACTGGCTCCCCTATAGGAATCTGTCTGCCCAGCATTGGCAAGCTGATTGATCAGTTCCTAATGTTTCTTCACAGTTTCTATTTAATGAGACAGTAATAGCCCATGGTCAGTGAGGAAATGAGTATGGCAGAACAGAAGCAGATATGTGTGTTGAATATGCAACCAAGGTGTGATCAATCCAGCAGTGCCTTCACTGGCGGCAGAGAAATGTTATGGTTAGATAAGTAACCTTGCCTCTGTGAATGGGGAGTATATAGTGAGAAACAGCGTTTAATAAGCCGAAATACTATTTCACTATTTCTTGCTGGCATAATCTTTCAGGGGGACAGGCTTCAATCCAACATGCAGAGATCTGACAGCTTGCCCTGGCATAATTATTTACTTGCAAATCCAACGTTAGTTAACTAAACAATTAGCCTTCACAGAGAAAGCTCCAGCCACATGTTGGTTGGCGCCTTCACTTGGCAGCTTTGGGTCATTGTTTTTCTCCTGTTTGGCGACATTAGCAGCTGCCAGCTGGAATTTGAAAAAGACACAAGAACAGCCCTAAGACAGAATTTGCTTCATACCCCACAGAAAACAAGAATCCTGGAACGATAGGTGACAGATAGAGTTTCTGGGAAAGACCCCAGCCGAGGGATTACTCCCATAGGCACGATGTAGCCTCACGCTAGTGCATAAACCTCTCATAACAGTTTACTGATGCCGCAGGAGCAATTTAAAAAGGATGGGGAACACGCTGTGAGCAACACCTGCTACTGCATGTAGTAGAAGCTCAAGGCAAAGAGATTAATAGTCAGTGCAAACATTGTAAAGCTAGTCAGGCTAGCAGAATAGCTTGGTGGCTAATAGTCTTGCTACACATTTCAACTTGGTGTCTTACTCGTAGCCTTAACAAAACAAAGGTATTTAGCATTTGAACCCTGAGCAGGATATGTGGTTAAAAGATGGATGGATATATTGACTTAAAAAGGAGCTCAATTAAATATTTAGTAGACTGTAATATTTTCTGCAAGATGCAGTATGTTTTTGGATTTGACATTTTAGCTAATGGTTTTCGTTTTTTAAAAATGTAACTAATATGAAAGACAAATTTTAATAAAGACTAAACAGCATTTTTGTCAGTAAGGTTAACTGTGTTAAATTAAACACATTATCATATAGTATACTTGTAAAACTAAACATGAGTAAAGACAGAGGAAGTGAATAACGTGTTGAAAATAATTAAGGTAACCTTTTCAAATAAATGGCATTTCTTATGGTCAAGATATTCATAGACAAATAAAATAGAATTCCAAACGAATTTATTTGTTACAAGAGGGAGACCCTAACATTAACATGGCAATTAACATGGAAGTTGAATATGTGAACACAGATTGTCCTTCCACAGATAATGATACCACACTGTGATTTTTCTTTCCTTCTGTGCCTGGACCAAACTGTGCTTCTCCACAGCATTAAGAAAAATGCACAGAAAGTGCACATTCCACAATGGAATCAGCGGAAAAGCAACGGCCTTTAAGTTGCTTCGAGTGAACGTTGTTACGCCCGCAGATGATGCTTTGTGAACCTTGAGAGCTCCGAAGGGCTGTCATTGTGAGTTAAGGAGCCACGACTCTCAGCTTCCCTTTGATTCCTCTTTTCATTTGATGCATATCACTTTCATTTCCTGTTTTTGGCTGCAGCTGCCTGAAATAAAGCAGTAATTCCACAGCAGATTGAAATGTATGAAATGTAAAGTATTTAATCATCTTTAAATCATCTCTAAAATGTATTCTTAACAGTAAACACGTTATACACATTCTTAAATATTAAAGAACTGCATTGTGACAGCTAAACCCACAATGCTTGAATTTTTAATTTTGCATTTCATCAAAATGTACATTTTAATGGAAACAACATATGAAATTATGAAATCATAAATTATTTGTATAAATATGACATCACAGCTACTTTCGGCAGATATGATGAATCATTTGTGAATCATTTTTGAAAGGCAAAAAGTTTTGAAATAGCTTTGCAACTAAGCACATAAAGAGAAATAAATCCGTTTTTAATTGCACATAATTTCCCTTGTTATTCTTGGACAAGTGACTTTAAATATCAGCTTCTCAGAAGGCAATGTGCAAGCAAGTGTAAGTAAACATGAAATGAAAAGGCCTTGTTTTCTTTCGATCAACCTTCAAGAAACCTTCACTTTTTGCAATTCTATATTCAGTTTTGCAGTATTGCTCTGTGATGAATTGACATCCTGTCCATAGTGTTCCCTGCCTTGTGTCTTCTCTGGGGTAGCTTCATGGTTCACCTCATACTGAATAATCAGTTGTGGAAGATGGATTGATGGATTATGGCAAAGAGCTCAAAACTGAAAAATGATCCTTTTATATATCACGAGATTGCAAGGTCTAGGTGGTGTTGGTGTACCCTGCAGCGACATCATAAAACCCTGATAGTGAAAGTCAATCGGACCATGGTTGAGTGTGTGATGCACAATGGAATCATGTGATCAGTTTGGTGTATGTGTGCTAGTATTACATAAATGTGCAACCAATAGCAAGGGCACATAGATTAAGCTGCTGTTGGATCCAAAGCGAGAACATCACAGATAAGCATGTCATGCAGCACTCAATAGTGCTCTGCTGCCAGTGGTCCATTTGATTCTGCTCATGACCTCTTTAGGGCAGCTGGAGACCAACCCCTTCAGTTGCTGGTCTTTCCAGCTTCCGGCCGGCGTTTCCCACTGATTTTAGGGTTTAATCTCCATGAGCATGGACGCGCAAACCCTCTGGTTTGTCACCGAGGCTTCAACGTGGAGCCGGGGGACCTCATTAGGGCCGGTTGGACCATTTTCGGTCGCAAGGGACTGTCCAGACTTTGGGCAGCCATGGGGCTGCTTCTCCCAGAGACGGCGGCAGCACGCTGAGCCAGGCGAAATGCCGCAGAAGGATACGGCTGGGGAGGACAGGACGGTGAGTCGCCGTAATGGGCATGCTGATGACAGGCCTCAGAAACACACCGCTGTCACTCAGCTGGCACCCACAGCAGGATATGATGTAATGGGCTGCAACAGATCCCTCATTACGCACCTCCCTCAAAACTTAGCTTCTAACTTAGGCCAACAGGAAATTACAGAGGTGGGAAAAGTCTGTTTCCTTTGGCGATGGCTGGAGAGATTGAGTATGGATTGCCCTTTTGCACACTGAATTATTCCCGATGATGATTTTGACATTGTCCTTCCCATCTCATTCTTCCCAGATGCTGATGCTTGCCTTCAATTGAACCTTCAGGGAACCACCACTTAGTCCTAAACTCTCTCAACTGTGATTTTAGATCTTTACTTCTGGATCATGGAGGTTTACTATTGTAATGCTGAAGTTTAAAAAATGTGCAGCGATGAAAAAAAATACAGGCAGTTTACTCCTCCCAAGGCATGGGTTCACATCCTTTGGCTGAAAGAGCAATAATATCACCGTTGAGCCCCTTCAGCAAGGCACTTATCCCCAGCACCACCAGGGACATTAGCTGACCCGAAACCTCTCTCTCACTTGTAGGCTACATATAGTACCAGTCAAAAGTTTGGACACACCTACCCATAGAACGATTTAATTGTACTATTCTCTACAGTACAGAATAATTATAACATCAAAACTATAAAATATATATGGAATTATACACCACCCAAAAAGTATTAAACAAAAAAAAATCTATATTTGTTGGGGGGGGGGGGGCAGCTCTGTGGATTGGGACAGAGATTGCCCGTTCAAATCCCATGGTTGGCAGAGTGATCCCTCATTTAACTCCTTGAGCAAGGCCCTTAACCCCAATTGCTCCATGGACTGACTGACCCTACTGTCTCCCCTACCCCAGTTCCATGAGGTGGCCTCCTGGGATGCCTTTCCAGCTGTCCTGAAGGTGAGGTCCCACATATTCTGAGCACTCACTGGCCACTTTTCATTCACTCTCTGGTCAAAGTCCACCAGAACCATCTATATTGTGTTTAGGTCAGGTGGCAAGGTCATATGATGCGGCACTATCACTCTCCTTTGTAGGTGGCTTGGTGTGTCCAAACTTTTGGCTGGTACTCTACATGTATGTCTGGAATGGAATATGTGAAGACAACCCAATTTCCCCAAAGGCATGAATGGACTACGTCTATTCTAATACATATAATAAAACTATTTTAACTTGTGAGCTGCGTCACAGTTACATAATGCATATTTTCTCATTATTACTTGCCAAAATGAGGGCTGACGATGCTTTTGTGTTTGATAACAGTGTTAATCTTTCTTGACATTATTTAGGATGTTTCCTGAATGAGTGATTATCCTGTCACCTGAAAAACCCTCGCTGCTCCACACCGGCATTTGTCGCTGCATCTGCGACGACTCGAGGCTTCTTCGGTAGGAGGGCTTTGTTAGTTAATCCCAGCGGAGGCACAATAACAGAAAACCCATCCATGACACTGACATCATCATTATCTGTCTCTGACAACAATGAACAGCGGCTTTGGACAACTTGGGATGCCAAATGTGAAGCTGACTAGAGCAGTGTTTCCCAATCCGGTCCTCACAGACCCACAGACAGTACTCATTTATGCTCCCACCTGGAGCTGGAAGGGAGCAAAAATGTGAACTGTCTGGCAGGGAGCTGGAAGGGAGCAAAATGATGGACCAGCTGTGGGTCCCCGAGGACCAGATTGGGAATCACTGCTAGATAAACTCCAGCTTCAATCAAATACACACTGGGACTCTTCTTGACAAGTGTCAAACTAAATTCCAACAGATTACAAAATGCTTGAAAGTCTTCCATGTGACACTGAAAAAGGACAGATGCGGGTTCAACTCAGCAGCATGAAGGAAAGAGGTTTCAGTCTTTCTTTTTTTTCCACTTGGCATACAAAACATATTTGGAAAAACATCAGCTTCCAGTTCCAGAGGCAATACATCACAGGATGAAAATATAATATATTCGCATAATACATCAATACATCCATCTTCTGAAATTATATCCAGTAAAGGGGCACTGGGAGCCCGGAGCTAATACCAGACAGTACAGGGAACAAGCAACACTCCGAACATTACGCTAGTGCATTGCAGAGTATACATACATACACACACACAAACAGTATATGGACAAAAGTATTGGGACATACCTCATTGAATTCAGGTGTTTCATTCAGACCCATTGCCACAGGTATATAAAATCAAGCACTTCGCCATGCAGTCAGGTTTACCAGCGTTTGTGAAAAAATGGGTTGTTGTAAAGAGAAGTGAATTCAAGTGTGGTACTGTAAGAGAATGCCACCTTTGCAATAAGTCAGTTTGTGAAATTTTCTCCCTGTTAGATATTCCATGTTCAACTGTAAATGGTATTATTGCAAAGTGGAAGCGTTTAGGAACAACAGGAACTCATTAAGTAACAAAGTGGGGTCACCGAGTGCTGAGGCAAGTAGTGCGTAAAAGTCGCCAATGCTCTGTTGATTCAATAACTGCCGAGTTCTGAACTTCCTCTGGCACTAACCCCAGCTTAAACACTGTGCGCCGGGAGCTTCAGGGAATGGGCTTCCGTGGCTGAGCAGGTGCATACAAGCCTCACATCACCAAGCGCAATGCCAAGCATCAGATTAAGTGGCGCAAAGCATGCCAACAGTGGACTCTGGAGCAGTGGAAACATGTTCTGTGGAGTGACGAATCACGTTTCTCTCTTTGGCAGTGTGATGGACGAGTCTGAGTTTGGCAGATGCCAGGAGAACGTTACCTGCCTGACAGCATTGTGCCAACTGTAACGGATTATGGTATTATGACACACACCAAAATCTTGTGGAAAGACTTCTCAGAAGAGTGGCAGCTGTTATAACTGCAAAGTGGTACCAACGCCATATTGATGCCTCTGGATTTAGAATGGGATGTCATAAAAGTTCCCGTAGATATACTTTTCTTCATATAGTGTATATTGTGGGCCATTTTCAGACATTAGTTGCAGGTCTTTGGATAGTGGGAGAAAACTGGAATTGCAAGGAGGGAACCAATACAACATGGGAGAACTGCCCACACCAAGGTGGGATTTTTGGGGGGGGGGGGGCAGTGCCATCTGACAAAAAAAACTGGTTTGTAGGCACCCTTGTAAATAAGGTAATGTTCTGTAATAATATATTCTCAAAGTGACCAATCAGGGTAAAGGGGCACCTATCTAGGCAGACAAGGAATGGCTCATCTGCGCAGCTGGACTTGGAGCACGAGCATCTGCACAAATCAAGTTAAAGTATGCGCAAACAGAGGAGTGAGAATCAGCACCGATGGGTGTGGAAAGTGTGCATCTGTGCCGAATGGAGTGAAGGAGGTCAGCACCTCTCAGTCATGACAGCCTCAGTGTGTGCGGGCTTTTATTCTAGCGAATGTCCTCATTAGATACTAATCATCCAGCTTCATTACAGAAGCTTTGGATTACAAGAATATGTCAGAGAGCCACTTTGGTTAGCCTAAAAGCGTCTTCCACAATCGTAAGAGGTGACCGCACTTTGGTTTTCCATGTTTACGGCTAAATGATTAGCTGATGTGTGAAGTGTGGTTTCTCTGAAGGTTTCATGCTAAAGCCAATGTACATGACCGGGCGCTGGGAACAGGGGCAGAGAGGCCCCCGGCACAGACAGCATCTGCGCACGAGAACATCGATGTCAAGCAGCTGCGGGGAGCAGAGGCGGGGGCCAGGCATCTGTGCAGACGAGGGGAGGGAGGAGGAGCGAATGGAGCTGCAATTACAAATGGGAAGACAATTTTAGGCAAGCGCTCAGCTCAGGTGTGGAAAGTGTAGATGAATGGTGTGTTGTCACATTTTTAACACCTGCGATGTGGGATCATTAGCCTCCACGGGCCCTCCAGCGAACACAAGCGGGACAGAATGATCTTCACCTGTAGCTGACATTTGCTGCTGACACGCGCTCTGTCGCTGCCAGGTGTGGGCAGGAATCCGGCAGACAATTACGAGCAGAAAGATGGTCTGAATCATGCGGTTTCAAGGTCCAATCACTCATTTTAGCAGCCTGCACTTAATGCCTGTTTTCGCAGTAAGCAGATATCTGAGTTTGAACCGTCAACGTGGATTCGGGCATGGCCAAACTTTACTAACTTGGGACTCTGCTGTTCACAGAAAGCCAGTTGTATGAAGCAAGATTTCCTTTAGCATTGCTCCTTAATTACATTATTCACATAACCCCATTCTACTATATTGTTATCCAGTTACAGTACATTACTCACTTAGCCAATTCTCTCATGCCGTTCTATAATTACATTTTCACATTTTGTCGTATAAGGCACTTATTTTTTGTTTCTCTCTATCAAACATGCATTAGCATTGCCAGATTTCACAAGCTATTAATTTTGGGTTGGTTATCTTTATTCTCACAGGCTAAAATTGGTTACTCTCACTCTCCTTAGCTAATGTGTTGTGCTACAAATATTTCGGATGAGCTACCATCACACTTGTGGGTTGCTGGCTGTATCTTACTTACTAATTTGACAGCTTAAAGCGTTAATCATAATTGTGTTAGCTACCATCACTTTTGCAGGCTCCGGGATCATTGCTATCACTGTGATGGAATGATAACTATGGACTGGTTACCATCACTGGCTGGTTAACCCCTTCATGGTCTCCTAGGAAGTGCTGATGACGATATAAAGGCAGCTGAGCAACACCGCAGCGTTTCTGACAGTAAGTGAGGGGACTTGATAGAGAATGAAGATGGCTATTTTACATATTAAGCATCATTTGAAGGCTACCTTATGCACTTAAACACAAGTGAATTATGAAGCTCCTTATAGGTGTCAGTCAAGATAAGCGAACATCTTGTTAGATGCATCATGGACACCACCCATTAAACCACAGAGGCACCGCACATTTGCGTAAGCTATAGCAGAGAAAACAGGCCTGGTTTTGTTTTATTTCTCCTGCAAACAGATTTTCTTAATATGAGCCACGTAAAAACTTCTCACCCCAATTCGCGCCACAAGTAGGCCCCCCTTTATTGATCTGGATCCCCCACTTGTGTTGGCTATTGTCCTGTGGTCCTCAAAGCGGAAGCTCATGACCTGGCCATGCAGGCCGAAGATGGTGTCTAAAGATCCGAGTGGCGAGACACATGGCTGATTGCAGGAGAGGGCACGTAATCCACCCCCTCAGCGACCCTTTCAGTCACATCGGGAATCAATCAGTTCTTCATACCCAGAGTCACATACTAGATTAGTATGTGTTTGGGGGAGAGGGGCTGCAAGTGTGGCTTGTGGGGTGAGAAGCCGGCTGGATCTTGAATGGCTCCACACCTTGCTGTGCGGAGTCCAAGCCCACCTCACAGCTCTTGTCTTCTCCACAGCCTCCCCCACCGCTACCCCTGTGGACCACTAATACGGCCAATACAGATGGGACACTCCAACTCCCAGCATGCCGCGTGCGTGTGTGAGTGGATGATAAATTATATTGCAGTCTGCTACCTTTAAGGGATGGCTACTCCTGGCTATGGAAATACTGGCACTTGTCCCCCCCTCCCCCGCCACATTTAGCAGAGGAAATGGCACATTCCCACATGCTTGGGTAGCTGGTGTTCCTGGAGAGAGATGGACAAATTATTCAATATGCGAGCAACCAGCACATGCTCCTGTGCTCCTCACGTGGAATTGTTTATGTCATCGTTTACAAGCAGTATAACAATGAATTATCCACCCAAATGAGAAAAATTAGCTGCGCCGCACAAAGAAGAAAAAATATTATGGTTTGCTGGTAATTTGTCTCCTGCTTGCACGTCTAATTGCTGAGAGCCATTTATTACCGTTTGGGATGGTGAGAATGCTGTAGTTTTGCAAGCTAGACTATCACTGCAGCACCTGCACAGATATACCGCTATTTACCATTGTCCAGTCTCATCATAGTGGCCCGGATAGTGCTGTCATCTAAATGAATGGGATGTAAATGTAATCAGCAAATCTTTGGTGCATTGGTCAGCTGTGCTAAACTGCAGACCTCAGGGGTGCCACAGGAACGTCCGAACGGATGTCAGAACCGAGGTGAGAGCATAAACGATAACCTGGGATGGCACGGTGAACCCCGGGGAGGCAGGCAATTTCACAGCCATGAGGCAGATCTCTGATCATGTCCGGGAGAGCAGGAGAGGCATATGGAAGGCTGGTTGCACCTTCACCGTAAGAGAAATCGTGCAATGGATGGAAACACAGTGACCGTTTTTCAATCACTTTTACTCGTCTAAGTCATACTCAAGTGGAGATAAAAAAAAAAGTGACGTCATTTTGATCTGGAAGCTGCCGGCAGAGATGTGGGAAATGGCTGGGGTTTGCTGTTCCTTTCACGCATTCCCTCTACCGATAACCTTTTAAGGGGTGTCAATTTACTTTTCCTTATGTCCCCGGTGCCCTTTGCATTCATACTACATCTTTCTGTCCTACTGAGATCTTTTGAAACCTCTACCACTAGAAAATATAGGCTCCCTGCCTATTATCCAATATTGATGAATTGGTATTAAAATCAAGTTCATGATTCATGTATCTGCATATATATCCACATATTTCATAGGTTGAGAATGAAATAGGTTAAAAACTAAACTGCAGTATATTGATATGAATAATAAAACATTATAACAGCATTTTTCTTATAATATAACAAATCTGAATGGCCAAAGGAAACCCAATGATTATTGAATCAGGACGGTATAATATAAATCATCAAAAATGAGTACAGGCAGAGGACAGCATATTCTTATGCTTATAATGGTTATTACTTTGAGGCTGTTACTGAGCAACAGCAACAGATTGTATTGCTTGACCTCTGACCTTTCAATTCCCCGTACCATGGCTCTCTCATAGTGGCAAACCTAAGGCTGATGAGGAACAGTAGAGAATGCCTGGGAGGTGATACAATTCGACTGATGCATTCATTCCGATCCTCTCGCTTTGTTAATTGGATCCTGGCTGCCTTTGATGTGCGCCAAAGTACGATTTCTGAGCGTGCTTCAGAGTGCTTGATTGGATAAACAAATGGATTACCATGGATAATAAATTGGCCTCATGTTTTGTTTGCTGAAATTTTTCTCATATTAATCTGTGCTGTCGGCCAACACATACACACACAAAAAAGCTACAGGAAGTTGCACAATCCTCAGGCTGACTCAATGGAAGCTATGGCTTATTTCCCAGAATGCTCCATTAAGTCTGCAGGTCACAACCCCTGATAAGACACTGCTAACCTAGGCTTGGCCTTCCGAGGCCCTTGTTGGAGATTAGATCTGGCCATTAGTGACCAGCAGGCAGTACTGTCCTCGTTAGTGTCCTCATTAAGGAACAGCAGGGCACCTAAATTAACAGCTCAGGAGTTTGACCCCCCCGTGGCAACACCTGAATGACAACCTCTTAGCTTCCTGCGGACTCCGTCACAAACCCCCTCAACCTCTCCCAGACTGAAGATGACTCATGAGAGAAACCTCAGTTTACTGCCTATCGGAAGAAGAATCACTTTATCGAACTCTAACCACGATGCATGGGAAGTCAGGCGTTTTGATGTCATCCTCTGAAACAGGTCAGATTCTGCAGGTTCTAACATTTTTCCTATCACGTTTACATTTTATTCGCTTACCTGACACTCCTATCCAGAGCTACTGTGACACAAATAACACACCAAGCTCAAGAACATTGGACACCGGTGACACTGGTGTCACAGATGAGAAGCCTTGTGCGCAATCAGCACTAGTGTCATTGTGAGAGTGCAGTCAAACTTCTGCATGGTTTTCATTCCTGTGTTGATCTAAAAAAAGGCATGCGGCCTCCTAGTGGTGCATCGCATGGGCGTAAAAACAGTGCTCTGCTTGACTGTGCTCTCCCAGGAGAATGTGCCGGAGCCAGACAGCCCTGACCGGACTCTCCGTCCGATAATCCCCACAAGGAACGTAGCTAAGAACCCAGATTCTGGCATGAGCATACAGCTCATGAGTTCTCACCTGCACGACATTGGCAGGCCCTGCCGTGCAGGTTCCTGTTGGGGAGGATGGGGAGTGGGGGTGATTCGCGAGGGTCAGTGGGCGGGCGATGCACGGTCACCTCCAGCTGTGGGCGGAACTCTGTACCCACCTCCCTGCCCCTCATCTATCTGTGTCGCCAGGAAGGCAGCCTTTGTCGTATTACTAACAGATGAGCTTGCGCATGGAGACAGGGCAATGCATTACAGCCAAAGGCTGCGCTCCCTAGAGAGACACACGTGCGGAGCCCAGGTGTGTGACGGAAACAAACACAGGGGATCTCATAACCTGCGTCAACAAAGATGAAGCAGGCACGGGCCTGCAGTAGTGCTGAAGATCTTTCGGCTTCCCTCTTAGCTGATGCCTCGCGTGATCTTTGCTCAGCCTTGATACCCAGCTCGTCAACTGCGAAGTGAGACTCAGCAATGCTCTTCTCGCTGGAACGCTGAACTCCACAGCTCAAGCGTATAGTAGCGATTACCATACCGGACTCTGGCACTGAGAGCTGCAAGTGAAGACGAAGTGTCCTCAGCAGCATGTGGCACAAATCAGGGGCACATGCTGGAGGGGATGCCAGTCCATTTGACAGCTCCTATAAAAATTATTCCACTGTTTGTTAAGCAGCATCAGCACTAAGATGCATAAAGGGAAAAGGTAATTTAAACAAGTCATCTGCTCTAATAATCAATAATATATCATAGTCCTTGTCTAAAGCTTCAACAGCACTTATAGGAACGTGATTCCTTTCAAATTCCACAGTTTGCTAATCACATGTGCTGTCAGGGGCAGTATTTCTTGACAGGGCCTGAGAATAGTAAGGATGTTGTACTCTCACAAGGGAACTCATTTTACCCCTGACTATTGTAAGATTTAAGCAATAAAACTTTATAATATCACAAAAGACACAGGCCCTGCCTTGCTACCTCAACTGAATTTTTCATCTTCTCTAACCGGAGCGCAGAGAGCTTGTCATCCAATTGATAATCCCCCAAAGAAAACAGCTCCCGGGGGATTAATGTCGAGAGAAAAGCCTCACTTGTCAGGGTGTGGGGGGGGTCGAGCGGGGCGGTGGGGTAGACCATCACTAGTATGTGAGTCTGATGTACTCAGGAGAGCGAGAGCGAGAGGAGAAGTCCAACATGCAGCTTAGAGCATCCTCTCGCACAGTTAGCCTTTGACCTTCACCGTTGCCGAGTAACTGTTTCTCCAACATGTGGATCCCAGTACAGCCCAAAATCCCAAGGGGAGCATCAGCAAATCTGATCTGTATTCTTCCCCAAGTGCTGCTCTGTTGTTTCCTCCCTGGCCTGTGTGCCTTATGGCCCTCTTTATAATTGGACCCTGGTAGTTATTTGCTGGCAAATCAACAGGCTGTGCTTTGGCAGCCCCAAGGACAATCAAGCTTGAGGTTGCAGAGGTATATAAGCGTGTCCTTCTCACCTTCAGTATCACATAAGTCTGGTACCTGATTAATAAAGAATATATAGCACATGTGAGAATGTTGGCTTGAGATCTCCAGTCAGGTCCACAGTAGAGCCGATTAAATAGTTTTCACGCTCCTCAGTGTGGCCGCAGGGTACGGTCAGCCGGTTCCCTGCTCCCACGACGGCATCGTTTCCATTCCGACGTAGCGGGACTCCGAGTGGCACGGTCATCATCCCACAGTCCGTGCAGTGGACAGTCGCTCGTTTCAAGGCTGGCTTGCGCAGCGGCGAGCGGATCGGAGCTCTTGCCGCGCTTCCTAAGCGACGGATCGTGGCGGTTCAAAGCATGAGTCTGGCTAGATGCCCCGCGCCGGGAGGGAACACTTCCCGTCTCCCGCAGGCGAGTCGCTCACTCGTTCCCTTTCTCCAGCGTTCCATGGGCCCCCCGCTAAACATGTGAGGAGATGACAGCCGTGCCTGCCTGCGATCAAAATGCGTCTTTTTGCTATTCAGACATGATAGCGCATCGCTCATTTCTTCAGGTCCCGACAGTGTCATAAATACCCTGGATAAAAAGACTCTTTGTCTACTTGATGTTAGTAATCCCATTAGGCAATCGCCAGTCTTGTCAGTTCTTATTTTTTTGCACTCATATATATACTTCCATGGTCTCTGCTCTTTTTCCTTTTTTAATATCAGTGTTACTTCTAAGGAGGAGCCTAAAAGCCCATATTCTGTTGCAGGAGTGGATGCAAGAGTTCAGGAAATTAGCGCTACTTTTCAAAGGGTTTGTTTGCGCTATTTCTCCTAGAACAAGGACCATGAATTATGGAGGGCCTTTGGGGAGAAGTTGCTACATGAGAGATTACAGCACAAGGAAGACAGCACAATTATCATTTTAATCAAAGGTTTGCAATGTGCTAACAATTCGTTCCCGGGATTTAAAAAAAATTAAAAAATCAGTAGGAGGCGCAAGTCCAGGGGAGTGGTGCGGTTTCAGGTTTTAATGGCTCATTAGAAGCTCAACTCAAACAGGAGGACAGGGAAGCATAAATTCTGAAGCGCTGAATTTCAATCACTCCAAAGGATTTTTTTAATGCAAAAAGGTACTTGGCCTCTTTTGGACAAGTAGGAGAAGGTTTCTTTCCCTGATTCTAGGGCTACCAAGACACAATCAAGGGATATTAAGTTTATGTTTATAAATTAATATGTAAATTACTCAGCTCAATCAGTTTTAAGACTCTCTTTACTGTAAACTTCCCCAGAAATTTATAATACATATATGAAAATAAAATCTGTTTCTATCAGTGGCCTTGGTAGATGGGTATACTGTTATACTGTATGATTGCATATACGCAGATTCCCTCTATTGGCCTGCATTTTTGACAATTTTTAGGTTGGTAATGGGCGTAAATTACTTGGGGATGGGGGGAGGAGGGGGTTCTAATGCCCCAATAATCAAAAATGAGCAATATAACCCCTCCCCGCCCCCCAAATAATCACAAAATGGGTGGGGATCTCACCCTTCCCCCCAACGTGGACCCAAAGTTACACCTGAGATGTGTATACGGTAAATCCATTTCTCAGAGATGTGTATGTCTGCTACTGCCCCTTGAGTTTCTACCACTCAGAAAATAAATATAAAAAAGCACTACAACCAAAAAGCAAGTTTTCAGAGTGCATCTGCATCAGACTGAAAATGTGATTCCATGACCACTAAAGCCTACAGGGTTTCGGTGAGTGGCAGGGAGCACAAGGCACCTGTCTTTTGGAGCCCAGGGAGAAACCAGAGCGAATTAGACATGATGGAATATCAATATATGATCATCAAAATGCAGGATGCCAGAGGTAAAACTTACCAGTCAGGGTGGGGGAGGGGAGTGCTGTTGGTAAAATTCACCAAATTTTAACCAAAATCATTATATAAATGGTTTCGAGTGGACATTTGATTTTTGTGTTTTCTTGCTAAAAAAAACATGTCTAGATCAGCAGGCCCCCCCCTATAATGTGGGGCCCAGGATTCACGCCCCCCCCACCCCAAATTCCACCCCTCATTACACACCAAGATTCACCAATTCACCTGAACTAACTTTTTTGGGCTACCCAGAAGGGACCCCACTGCTCCAATGATGTGAGCCTGCAAACCCCACATACAGCAGACAGGTGGAGGAAGGGGAACCTCCAGAACAGGGAGTGCGAGGCAAGCCTGCTAAACACAGCACTGTCACGCACCCCATGTTCTACTTAATTTTACCTGGAATTGAATTGTTTACTCCTAAAAAGGAAAGGTTAAAAAGTAGATCACCCTTCTTCCAGCAGAGGAAATGCCAGCAGGCTTTGGGAGACTGAAAAAAAAAATTGGCTTGCAAAGCATTATGGGAAGGACAAGGACACAAGTAAGAGTTTTGCAATGCAAAGCAAGTTTGCTTAAGTGCAATTGCAGCTTTTTTATTAGTGTGTGTACGACATTTCCCTCTTAGTCCTACAGCGTATGGACCTGCCTAGCTGCGGGATTACTGTGTGCTACTGAATCATGAAAAGATGTAACCCATATTTCTGTGATACGGTACCACACAGCACTCCCACAGCTAGGAGGCTGTGATTGTGTGGACATCGGTGAATCGGTAGGTTTTCCTATTTGGTGCTTATGTGGATCTGTATGCCTTCCTCCCTCACACACACATACCACAGTGGCCTAATCAGGATGAGGAAGAATTACTGGGTGCCAGTATCTGCACTGCCTGAGCCCTTTGGGCTCCTGCTACAAAAGAGCTGCTATCTAGTCCTCCACGATTTGGACTATACCTCCCAGAATGTTATGACTGAGCCCGGATATCAACCACACAAACCGATAAAATCTGCCTCACAGACGGCTTTAGCTAAATCCCGCTATCCGCTATGCTGTGAGGGTGACAGTCAGAGAGGTAGCCAATACTGTGGAAAT
>JAODKC010000002.1:3971999-4016421 GCA_026777985.1 Mormyrops attenuatus
GCGTCGGGGGGGGGGGGGGGTATTAGAGCCGATTCGCCAGCTGGGGGCAAGGCGGACGCGCCTTGTTACTGAAGCCAGAAATGCGGAATTCTCCCCGGGGCGTGGGAGTTTACGGACAAGCACACATGAATATTCTGGTACCAGCATTTTTCCGCCACTCTAATTTCTTTACGTGTCTTGATTGTTTTTTTTTTTTGTATCGCCCCAACACTAATTTTAATTGGGGAAAGAAATAACACAGAGAGAAGCAGGAGAAATGGCATTTCCGATGTGACTCTCGCGTACAATACCTCGGCCAGGAAGCGTAACTGAGACACCTAATTGGAGAGAAGCTGCAAAATGGAAGACGGTGAATAGAGTGTAACAATGAGAGTCTGACGAAAATCTGATATTCGCGTGCAATTTGAGCCAGTTCTAAAAAAAAGGAATCCAACCCAAAAAAAGATGAGAGTGTGTGAGGTGATTTATTGGACTGATTTCTGAAGAAAGACAGGAAGACCACAGGCTGAAAATGCTTGTCCTCTGCTTGCATCCCTCCTGCTGGTTTCATGACAAAGTTGGAAACCAGTGGTGGTGGCAATGTAAAGCCTGAGCACACCAGAGCGACAGTTTTTGCCTAGGGGAACCTTGACAAAGTCCTGCTCATTGGATATGTTCTTGCAATCTCCCGGTGCTGACTCCCGAGTCACCTACAGTCTCTTGTACTCAATGGAATGTCGTGCTGCGTGATTGATATGCCAATTCCTCTAGTGTCGTTCTGTTATGATTCTGTGACACAGCGGGACCGATCGTTTTGAAAGGGAGCCACGTCGGTTATCTTCACTTGGCGTGACATCTGTTCCCCCTCTTCAGCAACCAAAAAGGCTTTTGATAGCTGCCAGACTATAGACAAGTGGCATCACTTAAGCACTTGGAAAAAGTGCAAAGTGTTAGCTACGGGAAAACCAACTCACCTTTCAGTCATTCACTGGAGGTTCACAAGGCTCCATTTTGTCTACTAAAGTAATGCTAATGGTCTTCCTGGACTATCGATGCTGGCCAATGCTAATCCTACATACAAAAATATGTTGTTGTGGTATTGCTATCTGTCTTTCATTTACTTGTATCCACATTACATCTACGATTATTTATTTGTCCTATAGTTTGTTCCAAAGCACTGGACAAGTGAGGCAAGTAATACATCACAAGTGATGCTAAGCTGAGCTATCGGTGTGTGGCCAGTAGCAAGTGCACATGAAGACAGGAGCAAAAGTTATACAATACTGTGTTAGAACCTAACATAAGAAAAACTAGTCAAATCAAAACGCCATGAGGAATAGGTTTCTACTAGACTATTACAAAATAAAAGAACAGCGTATACAGTGTGGCCAAGAGACTATAACCAAGGAATAGCCAATGAAGACAGAGAGCATGTTAATGTGTTTGGGTGAGACACATAAGGCGTTCCTGGAAAATATAGGTCTTACAACATTTCTTGGGAGTTGAGAGTAACTCTACAGTACTTGCTGTCTTACTGCCTGTGGCAACACCAGAATACAAATATACTGAATCAAGATCATCACTGCAAGAGAAAGATACAAAAACTCAGTTTTAAATGGGATATGTTTGATATTCGTGGGATTACATCATTTAATCATATGATATAAAAAAAAAGTATTAATGTATGCTAGTTCAGGTTAACGTTTAAGCATATATGTGTACGTTCAGGGGTATTTGTATCATTTTTTTAAAAAGAAGCATCCTGACATATAAAATAACATAAAGACTTTTTTTTCCCCAAAGGTGGAGACATTTTCTGTCAAAATAACCAAGCAAATATCAAAGTATAGACAGGATATTTACTGTAGACTTCTCAGTTTTGGGTTACAGATACACAGTCTATGCTTTTAAACTGACAGCATGTGTTGTATTGAAAACGTGCTTGAAACACGTCATGTCACTACAATAGGGGGTTTTTTCGACTTGAAAGGACCATTGCGAGTGTTTCTATGCCCCCGGCATATCAGTCCTCCGACCTGCAGTGCAGGGCTGCCCCGCACGTCCCACACGTCTCTGTCCTGTTACTGTTAGTACCACTCAGTTGTCACTTGGTTTTGTTTTTCTGTTTCCTAATGACTGTCACAAGAGCAAACCCAACGTATGTGTTTCACAGAGATGAGACTTTTAACCCAAATATATCCATTCCACCGATTTTCTGAAACTACTTGTCCTTTTCAGGGTCGTGAGGGGTCCAGAGCGTATCCTGGAGGCCACAGATGCAATGCAGGGAACAACCCAGGGTGGGGCGCCAACCTATTGCAGGGCACACTCACACGCCAGTCACTCACACGATATAGGAACTCCAATTAACCTCAGCATGTCTTTGGATTGGGAGGGAAACTGGAGTACCCGGTGGAAACCCCATGATGACACAGGGAGAATGTACAAACTCCACACACTGAGCCATGTGTCATGCCCCGCCGGTGGACCGGCAATGGGAGGTAGCTGCCCCCGACTAATACCCGGACTCCACGTTAGATAAAAGCCCGACAACACCGCAGCCCGGTGCGAGGTACTGTTGATGCATAGAGACATACTAAGCGTTCATCTCCCTGTCTCCTGTCTAGCTCCGTTCCACCCCGCTTGCCCTGCCTGACTCTCCCTGCAACCCGTCTCAACCTCCCTCCTGCCCTTCCTCCCCCCGCTCTTCCTCCTCGTGAATTCCCCGTGTGCCTTGTCTGCATCTTCGGACGGACCTCCTGGCAATTGACCCTTTTGCCTGTGACCCAGACTACGGATCCGGATCCTGACCTCGGCCTGCCGCTTGTTCCCCATTTCCTGGTTTTCGACCCTGCCTGCATGACCACGTCTCTGCCCGCTGCCCGGTTTTGTTCCATCTGCCGAGTTAAATAAAGGCTCTGTTAGCAATCCCTTTGTTGGTCCGAGCGGGTTCTTGACACCATGGCGGAGACTCAAACCCTATTCCCAGACGTGTGAGGCAACAGTGCATTTTTTACTCATTTTATAGCTCTATAAATATATGTACATAAGAATAAAGACTTTCATATTCATATAAATAATATATTGTGCCAAAGGCAAATACGTCAAAAAATGAACCCTTTAAAATTCATATGTATTAAAAATTGAACAATTATTTTAATTTTAATTATCAAGCAGTCCTTGAGAACTAACTGTTTTGGATTTTACTGTATTTAGGTATAACGCTGAGATGTGAATTGCATTCAACATATGTTTTACGTTTTGTCACTGTCCTACCAAATTTGGCCAAACCATGCCAAATTCATTTGGTTTCCCATTACAATTGAAAGCAAGAAAGTGACGGTCATAAGGCTCAGTTATGTCCATCCATCACCCATCCATCCATCCATCCATCCATCCATCTTCTATAGTTTACAAGTAATAATTAAATATTAATACCCCTTTGAAGAAAGATATGATGATACATTGTTCACCAATGGAAATCGTAGTTGAGCGGAAAATATTATATGATCCTGACGGTTTTGGTATTGCATAGATTTTATATGGACCTTCACAGATTGCCATTTTCATTGCTTGTCAAACGCAAAAGATGGCAATGGAAGAACAAACCATAATGATCTATTCTGGTACAGCTCAGTGCTTGAAGACTTGTTATAGTGGCTTCGCCAGAAAAAATGATTCTGTGGTGCACATTAAGTTTTATATGCCCAGATGATCTGTGGGATATCGAAAAAGTCTGATAGGGAGTTTTAGGAGCATTGTACAAAGCATGGGTGGACAAAATATGCAACAATGAGTCATTGCTGGTTGCTGCATCACTTTCTCACCTGTCAAGTACCTGTAGACCTCTTGTGGACTCGACGGCCAGTCTGCCATGTATTTCTATACTGCTTTGATCCAATTTTTGGTTATTATTCCAAGGACCAGATATTGTCTATAGCCTCTATATCTTCACCATCAACACTAAATTTAGCTACTGGTCTTGTGGCAATCTTTGTTTTCTTCTTATTTAGTCATATTCATTTTCACTCTGCTTTATAATATTCTTTTGTGTCTTCTTGCGTTTTCTGCCATAAATGCATTTTTTTTTCAAGTTTTGAGTCCACAGTCACCTTCTTCCTGCCCAGATTTCATGCATTATATATAATGCAAATTGTATGGACTTGGTGATGCTATGCATTCGTGTCTAACTCATTTGTCACACTGGAACCACTTTCTCCACATTCAGTTGGCTTGTTGTCCAAGATATAGATTTCTTCACAGGTTTACCAGAGAACATTCCACAAGTTCATATGGTAAACATGATTGATGTCTTAGTTTCAATTAACATAGAACATGTTGAACTCCTTTAGGTATATTTTGATTTTTTTTTGACTATTCACCATTGATATCTCTTGTTCTTTAGCATTTCCTGAATCCAGCTTATAAATTTGACAGGTCTTTTTCTATGAACGACTCAAATCTATATTAAATGACCCTTCATTGAATTATTGCTAGCATTTTGCATCATGTCTCCTTTTTGTAATTGGATTATAAACACCTCTCTTCCAATCTGTATGCCATTGAATTGTTTTCCAAAAGTGTTGGCATCATTTCATCAACATTACTTTGATTCTTCTTCAATCCCTTGCAATATCTCTCTTTAAAAGCCACACATACCCGTGACCTCCCTTTTAGTTGAGATCTCAGGGGTAATATGACATACTCTTCCATCATTAGAGGTTCTTTGGGTTGTGTGGATGTCTTTTCTATGACAGTATGTAAAGGTCTTATGTGTATTCCTTTGACTCCTTCAGTTATTATTTGCCAGTTGATGACTTTGGCTGAAGTTCATATCTTTTTGGTTTCTTGTATCTAAGGAACAACAGCGCTTGTGTTTATTTCCTTCTTTAATTACTTTGCAGATGCTGTTGTACTTGTTGGTCTGTATCTTTCCTGGAAGCTTTCTAGTACTGACTCCAAAAAATCTACTAGAATTTGCTATTTAGTTTTTTAAAGAGATCTTTATCGATTTTAGCTTCTCATTTCTTTGTACTTCCACTTTGCCTTCTGTCACCCCGTTTGATTTCTTTGGATTTTTCATTTTAAGTTTTTCTCACATTCCTCATGGATGACTTCTTTGAATTCCAACCACATTTCCTCTGGTTTTCTGCCAAGTTGAATCAGTTCCTGATGTTTTCCTTGAAATCAGTGCTCTCCTGGTGATATCTGAGAAGTTGGATGGTCGTGTTGTTCGTTTTCAGGTTCACAGAGTTCGCACATAGGTAGTTCATAATATTTGAATAATTTGCTCAAGCTATGTCTTTGCTACATCAATGCAGCTCTTCCAATATTTTGTACCGAGAATGCGGTCAATTTGATTTCTCTGGATTCCATCTGGTGATGTCCAGGTGGATATATGATGCTTTGGTTGTTTGAAGAATATTTTGGCAATAAACTCAACAGATTTGCAGAAGCTTATTAGTCACTCCCCAGTTTGTGCTTGTTTCCAGGTCCATGCTGGCTAACTGTGTTACCTACCTTCTCATTTCCGACTAAGGCATTCCGACTTCAATAGGAATATATCTCATTTGAATAAAACCTTTCAGTTTCTTCTTTATTCACTTCAGTTGCTGGGGCATGAGTCTGTATAAGTGTCATATTGAAAGGGTGCACTGAATATCAGATTGATATCAGCAGGTCATTCAGATCGTTGTATCCAGTTACAGTTTTTCTTTTGTCCTTCCTCACTCTGAAATATACACCATTTCTCATTTCCAAAGTAGTAAAGGGTTTGTTCACCAGACTAAAAATATCCTAGTCCATTATATTTTGCTAATTCCCAAGATTCCAATTTTTTGTGATCCATTTCCAACTTTACCACATCTTTCCTTTCTTGATACATGCTTCGTAAGTCCCAGGTTGTTCTCTGTATGGCATAGTCATACTAGCACTGAGACATCCAAAAGGTTTTGATCTAACTGCATCACAAACACCAGCCATATTCTTGAGTAGCGAGGGACGTAGATTTGAGGATGGACAATAGAGACATGTCCCTACCAATTTTGTGGGAAAACCGTGTGGGACTGCTTAGGTCCCTACCAATGCTGAAACCAAACTTACAGCCTTGTTGAGTAGCATATCGTGCTATCCAATCCGAGGGACACATCCCACAGCAGTGCGTTCTTATGTGTCCAGGTGTGTCCATGTATAAGATGTTCCTGGTAGGTCTGCTATTGCCTTTTTGCAACTTGAAATAGTATCACTGCTGTTTCTACCCCTGCAATGATATACTTCTGTTATATGCCTCATGTATATGTCAAGTTTCCCTTTATCATCAATTTGTTACCTGAATGGTCTTCTCAGAGTAATAACAGTAACCGGACATGGAGTAAGAGGGAAGATGCCCTGAGTTTATTCTCTGGTATTCATTTGGTAAATAAATCACGTCTATTTAAGGATGAGCAAAGAAGAACCCAACATTAAAACACAATTCTGAGTGAGTATATCAGTAGAACTGTTCCCAGAATTAGAATGTTAATTCTGTCAGGAATGAACATCTTTGCTAATTCCTTTGCTCAAACCAAGGAAGAATGTTTTACGAAATGATAGACCTAGGCACCACTCTCATACAGGAAGCAATCAGTTGCTTTGAGAAATGGCAGAATCTTGTTAATAAAGTGAAATGTGCAGCACTTAGATAATTAATTTAACAGATAACACCAAGAATGAACTTGTGGTGAACCAACAGCATGGTTACATAATGTAAACGAATATCCTTTTTTACTGCAGTTTAATTTTTTTTTTTAATTTTTAAGTTTTAGAGTAGTTTTATGGTAATCGTTTTCTTGAGTATGTTCATAAAAGAGGTAATTATTCCCCTCCTTTGGAAAATGACTTTTGCACAAATAGACAAATAGTGCTGAGATATGTGAAAACAACAGAAGCTATCATTGGCAAGTGAGTAAGTGTTTAATTTCTTGATAAGCCCAGAGTTCTGAAAGGAGGCTGCGTGTTGCGCTCCATAGAAACAGACTCCCAGAATTCCTTGCTGGAGCTGCAGCTTTCAGTGGAGGTTATGCTTTCACCTGGAGCTATCGTGGCATGTGCTTTGTTTCAATGGAAATGAAAAGTGCTTGAGGAATCCTTGCAGATTTGTTTCCTTGCTTTGATGTGCACAGTATTTGGTGGTGATCATACCCACACTCCTATGTTCCTTGCTAGTGTATGACTCATTGGTGTAGGTGCTTTGACGCTCTCATGGAGAGGCTTGGACTGCTGGCTTCAGCATAGGACGTGACCATGCCAGCATATCAAAACCTTAAATGCAGCTGAAGACACACAATGTAACTTGCATAAAACATTTAGGCTTTTATACAAAGTAAAACACAGAAAATACACAGACAAAAATAGGCTTTCACTCCATTCGGCACAGATGCACACTCTTCACACCCATCAGCACCGATTCTCACTCCTCTGTTTGCGCATGCTTCAACTTGATTTGTGCAGATGCTCGTGCTCCAAGTCCAGCTGCGCAGATGAGCCATTCCTTATCTGCCTAGATAGGTGCCCCTTTACCCTGATTGGTCACTTTGAGAATATATTAGTACAGAACAGTGCCTTATTTACAAGGGTGCCTACAAACCAGTATTGTATCTCAGATGGCACTGCCCCCCACCAAATCCCACCTCTGCTCTGCGAATGGGGAGTTCTCCTGTGTTGTGTGGGTTTCCTCCCACTATCCAAAGACCTGCAACTAACTCATGTCTGAAAAGGGTCCACAATATACACTATATGCAGAAAAATATAGCGACACCTGGCCATTACATCTACAGGAATTTTTATAACATCCCATTCTAAATCCAGAGGCATCAATATGGAGTTGGTACCATTTTGCAGTTATAACAGCTGCCACTCTTCTGCGAAGGATTTACCTAAGACATTGGCATGTGTCTGTGGGAATTTTTACCCATTCATCCAGAAGAGCATTTGTGAGGTCAGGCACTGATGTTGAACATGAAAGCCTGGCTTGCAATCTCCAGTCTAATTCATCCCAAAGGTGTTCGATGGGGTTGAGGTCAGGGCTCAGTGTGGACCAACAAAGTCATCCACACCAAACTTACCCAACTCTGTCTCTATGGACCTGAACCTTGCTTTATGCACTGGAGCACAGTCATGCTGGAACTGAAAAGGGCCTTCCCCAAACTATTCCTACAAAATTGGAAGCATAGAATTGTTCCAAAATATCTTCATATACTGAAGCATTGAGATTTCCTTTCACTGGAACTAAAGGGGGCTAGCACAACCCCTGAAATCCCATACCATTATCCCTCCTACACAAAACTTTACAGTGGGCACAATGCAGTCACGGAAGGTAACATTCTCCTGGCATCCAACAAACCCAGACTCATCCATCAAACTGCCAGACAGAGAAGTCTGATTTGTCACTCCACAGAACACGTTTCTACTGCTCCAGAGTCCAGTGGCGGCATGCTTTACACCACCACTTTACACCACATCGATTTGTAAAGTACATGTAAACATCTTAGCCAACTGAAATCGGAATAAACTGAGTTTCTCTAAGTTGGACTAAGGCACCCAGATAATGAGACTGGGAGTAGATTTACTCCTGCATGTATATGTTCAGTTGGACTCAAACTGGCCTAGGTGATCTGTGCATGCTCCACAGCTTCCCCGCGGGCTTTGACCTGGAAGTGCTACACTTTGAAGTAATAGAAGACGGACCACAGAAGAAGCTTGGAACATAGCAGAGATTGCATTGTTGGTGCACTCTGGTGTCGTCTGCCTTCGGATAACACCATAGCTCACAAGGAATAGGGTGCATCTCATTTGTAAAATATATATTTTTTTAAAAGTACAATGTACAGCATGTACAAAATGTACAGCACTGTAAAGCTGTCCAAATGACCACTCAACTAAAGGGTGCTTTTCTACTGCAGCAGTTACTATACTTTTGGTACTTCAGGAAGATACCAAAAGTATGGTACTTCAAGGTATTGGTTTTCCACTGGCGTAAAAACTGGTACCAGCACAGAATGACATTACAATGTGAAGTAGGGTATTTTGTACTGAATTCGAAAAATGGCTGTACTAGGACTGGATGACTTGTGATATTAATACCAACATTGCATGTTAAGCACATCCAATGCTTACAGTACATTCCTTATTATAGCGCAGGAAGTGTACGTCTCACTGAAACATTTTCACTCTGTCGTAGGAAAAAAAAAACCTAGCAAGCTTTGCAATTTTAATGATTATTCCTTTTCACGATTATCAAGTATATGTTTGAAAATCAGTTTAAAGTTCAGCTCTGCTGCTTTTACATGAGTGCTGCATGCGATCTCCGAGACAATCGAAATCAATTTTCATCCTTGCTGTTTAAATCACTCCTAGACAGGTTCGTGAGAAATGTATGTTGAGCGCTCTTTTTGTTTCATAAATAGCCCAATATTTTCTACAACAAAATCATATTGCAATATCTGAAAAATTTCCAATACCATGCTGTCATAGCATATTATACAGAATACTTTATTTCTTGTTATGCTATCCCGATCTTGCTGTATCTGTTTTTCTGACCGGATTAAAGCTTGTGTCACTTCATTTGCCATATTGCCACCTATAGTAGCGGAGTCGGATGTACTTCAGTCAATAAATCGGTTCCCCTCCCATACATGTTTATTGGGACAAGGAGCGTAGTCCGATTAAATGGCGTAGTTGAGCTATATCCGTAGCTCCTCTTAGCTGTGCATGAAAATGTACTGATAGACACAGCATCCCAACCCTAACATACAGCTTACAAAGAGCTGAGAGCATACAGCTGAGAGCGCAGGCTCAGCCAGTCTCTAGAGCAAGGATAGTTGAGGGGCTGGATTGAGGACCCAACGCTGAACCAATATGGCGGTGACAGGATCTGAACCAGCGACCTTTCAATTACAGGCACACTATCCTTAGTTAGAGCCACACGCCACTGCCGTAAAGCATTGTTCAATACAGAGATGATGTAAAATGTACTGATCTTCTGTCCATCATCATTTGTTTTGATCCACTCGTTTTGGCATGCTTTGTATCTGCTGAATCCTCACCTAAAGAGTGAATTATATAATGACTCCATCCAATACAGTCAGAGATCTCTGTGTTGTGATCTCTTTTGCCCTTAAATATGGTTTTCCTGTTTAAATGATTGGGCTACTCATCATCATTGAATATAAATGTCCCTGTAGTTTTATTTGAGAAATCTTTGAAGCATGTACTGTACATAATGTATTTGTTCAGTATGAAATGAGAATGGAGTTCCACTGAGATCACTTTTTTACAGTTTTATACAATACATATTTTTTGGATGTTTATGCAATTCTGGAGTGAGAGACTGGAGAAAAGGAAAGCTCAAGAAGTTTGCCAAAATACACCCCCAGTGGTCTAGGCCTATTCCATGAGACTGCTACACTTAATCCAGTTGGCAGCTGCGGATTGGCCTTCTGTACCAAAATTGGTTACAAAATTTGTGGGAGAAAAGCTTACATATTTCATATGTTTTTTATGAAACACTTTATTTTACAATGTTGTTCTGTTCCAAAAATTTTATAATTTTGCCTTTCACCTTGGCTGCATTTTAAGTTCAAATGAGAAGCATTCTTGTTCGCCAGAAAATTCCTGGGTGGGAGAGAAACGTGGGCAAAACGTGGTGGAGGGTAGGCTTTCCCCTTCCAATCTCCTTACTGCACTGATCACAGGTCAGACAAGTGCCAAAGTTGTGGGAAGCAAGTCGGTTTTCAAAGTGAAGAATATCACAAGGTCGCTAAATTTTGAATCTCGAATGGGCGCTTCTTTCATCTTTTATGAAGAAATTCAGGCGACAAGTTCTCCAGTCAGAGTCAGAATTGTGTAATACGATCTTGAGAGTCTGTCGCTGAGAAAAAAAAAAAAAGCATTGCGACAGAAACGGTCAGGGTTAGCTCCTCCGAGATGATGAACACTGAATAGGTACTTGCCGCACAAATCAAATCATACCTGACCCAGAATTGCTGGAGGTTCCTAAACAGCTCTGAAAGAGAGAGTCTTCCAGCGAGTCTCGAAAAACATTGACCATTCATTGACATTGTCTTCATCCCAGCAGAAAAAGCTTATACAAAGGTAGAGTCCAATAGTCAGGAACCAACGAAACGTCCCAGACGGCAGACTGATTGTTTCTAATTGGTGAGTATGACAGAAAGGAGACACAGCACAATTTGAGGGCCATCAGGATAATTGTGACTACAATGAAGATACATTCTGTATTTAATAAAGAGGGGGTGGACCTTCATTTTCTTCTGGGAGAAAATAGTGACAAACTCATTTGTTATACAGAATCTACAGTAACACACTAGAGTGAAGCTCTACTGATTACAGAGCACTGATTAATCTTTATTTGTCAGCATATATCCGTAGGGCTGGCGTAGCGGCTCAGTTGGTAGCCTTGTTGCCTCAAACCTCCAATGGGTTTGGAGTATCAGTCCTCACTCTACTCTATGTATGTTGAATTGGCACATTCTCCCCATGTTGTGTGCCTACTGGATATTCCAGTTTGCTCTTGCAGTCCAGTCATGCAGTTGGGCTAATTGGCATCTCCCAATTACCCATATTGTATGACTTTGAGCGTGCGTGCCCCAGTGACCCCTCCCTAGTGCCCTATGCCGCCTGGGAGAAGCTCCAGATTCACCTCGTTAGAGAAGAACAAGCTTGTCACATTCATACTGTGCATGACCCATCTACAAGCGTACATGTTCAAAATGAATCTGGCAAAGGAACTAGCTGGAAACAACCAATCAGTTGATTTTATGAGTTCAAGCTGTGCGTGTGGGAAAAGGGGGAGGGATTTAAGTGCATATGTGTGTTGGTGTGTAACCTTCTGAGTGCATGATTACTGTATCATTAAGGTTTTAAATGGGTTTAAATGGTCTTTAAATAATGTTGACTGCTAATAAAAACTTGAATGGTAAATGTTAGCAACTATAGCCTCCATATTCTTCACCTCCTCTTCTTCTTTCCCTTTGTCATAATGAGTTATAGAGACAAGATGCATTCTGCTTCCTCCTCACAGAGCACCGGTCAGCCCCTGCTTATTGAAGGAGGGAATTCACAATGAAAAATATGAGGAGATCTGTTACTCATCTGATTGTACTTATTTGTCTGTGTTCTGGTACTGTGGCTGGTGGAACAACGGCAGCTAGTCGAATCATGGCTGCTCTCTGGATTGAATTACCTTTGTTGGGTTTTTATAATGTTATTATAGCACCATGAAGCAGATGCCACTGTGAGGGACAAACCAGATTTCACTGAAGCTTTGCAGTGAAATGTATGAATCCGCCAACATATCCAGTGGCAGGAAAAAGCAATTAAAAAATAAAAGTGAAGCACGGGAGGGTACTCCTGACCGCTGATGGATCATTATAACCTTTATAGCATTTATTTCTATTTATTTTTTAATAACAAAGTCATCCATGCACAGAAAGAAGCCATTTAACAACAACGCCTCACCTACACACCAAGAAATCTGCGCTGGAGCTGAAAATGAGCCTTTCCATAAAAATAATCTACTTATATTTATATGACCCATTTGTCAAAAAAAAAAAAAATCAATCAGCTGTCACTGTTGTTTCTGGCTTTTGTTGTTTTGATGAAGAGGGAAACAATCATATCTAATTCAGTGTTCCGTTACTATAATGGAAAATATAACAGAATTGAACCTAACCAAGATGGGACCATATTATAAGGGAAAATAAATATGCCCTTTCTTACTTTAAAAACTCCACTTTCTTTAGCTGGAAAAAGAAACAGAGTCACTTGTGCTTGAAAATGTAAGTGGCAGGATAGTGGTTACAGTATCTGAGAGAGTTAAGAATATATGAGTAAGGGAAAGATATATGATGACAAATTCATTTTCTTATGGTTCCTTTGAATTGCTTCAATAAAAAAAATCCATTTGTAAAATGAATAAAATGTGAAAATGTATCCTTTGTACTCATTATGGATTAAAAGAACTGCGTAATATCAAATAAACTACACTATCCTGTGTTTCACACAAATGGCTGCTTAACTTCTGTTAAGCAGATAAACATTAAAGCACAAATTCCGTAACAGGAAGTGTGTTATCTGAGCAAGTCAGGTATGCAGCTAGGAATGATGTGCAATGATTATGTAGTGCATGACTATATAGGACATATGTCTCAGATAGCGTTGAAAAATCTCCCTTTTTATCAGGTTTCTCTAACACCTTTTCAGCTGATACTGAAGGAGGGGAGCAAAGTTAGCTATGGGCCCCAAAATGGCTAATGCAAAAAGGGTAGAGAGCAATATGATCCACAATCTGTGTGTTAAAGGCTAATGCCAAGCGAAAGGAAGGATCAGTATGATCCAATTGACATGCCTTTATTTTTCTCTTCACAACTGATCCAAGGACATCCAACAGCCTGGAAACCTAAATTGTAACCAAGACAGTGAGAAAAATCATAGAAGGTCATCTGATAGCCAGTTTACAACAAATTTTCCCAGGACTTCACAGGTTCTTTCCTGCTATCATTTGACTTATCAGATACAAATTCTGTTAATAATAATCATCACTTTATTAATCCCGGCGGGGAAATTGTCTTTACACCTCCCTCAACTTGCTCTTTGTAAGCAAGCTGTCCACAAAGGGCAGCCATGCATGGGAGCACCCAGGGAGCTAGGGGTTGAGGGCTTTGCTCAAAGACCCACAGATGTGCTGAGGCTGCGTTTAAACCAACACCCTTGTGATTACAAGCACACAGGCTTAGCCCACTGAGCCACACACTGCATACAGGGTGCACCAATACTTTTGGGTGACAATATTTTAGAGAACAAACAATAAACTCACGAGCTAATGAAATTTATGTTAAAAGTATAGATCTGACGGAAATGCACTGGGATCAAAACTTCTTCATTATTAAAAGACGTTTTTTTTTATATGTCAGTGCGTGGGTCTCCATCCGTTTGATAGAGAAGATAAAATATAATAGCGGTCTCAAAATTCCCAAAATTGTCACTTGAATACGGATATAATATATGTACACCAGTCAAATTCAGTTCAGGACTGTGAGAGTATATTCAGACATAGAGAAGATCAGGGAGAAGACCATGTAAAGGAGGACGTATGGCCTTAGGCAAACTAAGACAGTCAGCTGATCCAACAGACGAGTACTGTTCCATGTCCATGACGATGAAGCTCCTACATAGAAGCTAAGACATGGCGAGTCAGCCTGCTAATGACAGTCTACATTGGCAAACTGTCCTTGATATACCACCTTCAGGCTGAGGACACTGTAGTTATGAATTTGAATTCACCTCAACCGTCACTTTATGAAGATTCAGGAAGAGGAGTCAAAGACAAAGAAAGAGTGAGAGAAAAAGAGAAGACCAGTCTCTGCAATAGTAGCCTAACTCTTGTATCACCAAAAAGCCTCAGGACTGTAAATTACAAAGAGCAGCCACTTCAAAATTTAACCACAATGTAGTATTACATCACCTGTATGAATACTTGCACAGAGGAATGTCCAGGGTTGAATATAATTCTAAATCCCTTCAATCCAATTTTATTTACCCTGTGAATCCTACTAGATCTGTTTTCTCCATTTAAGTGAATGTTGCTACAAGTTGTCTATGAATGATTTAAAGGATAGTTCCTGTGCGTCCAGTTTACTTGGTTGCAACACACCTGCGCTCTCTATGCAACACTGCCTATACTTCCTGTTTTAAGGACTTGTTACAGGCTCTTAATGAGGACTTTCAGTTTATTACTTAAATTTGAAAAAGAACATGTAGAGCAATTTCTTTGTTATATGGAGTAAAATTTCCATCAACTTTCCTGAGCTGACACGGCGTGATGTAATGTCTCATGGGACTCAAATCTCACCTCTGAACGCATGAATCGTTTTCTGACCTTTCTCTCTTTGCAAGGCTTATGTCTACATTCTCCAGTTTCCTTCTGAATGCACATATGTAAATTTCCCATACTCTGGGAGTGTATCCCCTGCCTCGTTCCCTGTGCTACCTGTGTCATGGATCAGCCCAGGGGAACCCCGTCGATGTCATTCGGGGATCACGCCCTAAAACACTGGTCCAATTGGCCATGCCCTTTTACCAGCTGTATTCAGTTTTCTTTGCTTACCCCACTATTTAAGCTCCTGAGGTGTGCTGGGCTAATGTGACATCTTCTCAGTTTACAGAGTTCGAATGTTTCCCTGTACGATTATCTGCTTATTGGTTTTCTGATTCTGCTATGTTCCTCGTCTCTGAGTCTGACCATCGCCTGCCTGACCTTTTGGATCCTGTTTTTTTGCCCATGCTGGATTTGGACCTGGATTGCAAGACTCGGATTTTCCCTGTCACATTAAAGCCTTTCGTTTATTTTTCCGTATATCCGCATTTGAGTCCTTATTTACTCCCTGTACTCTGTCCCAGCCTGGGATAGGGCCCAGGCTCAACACAGCCCTGTGTTGGATAAATGCTTATGGGGGATGGATGAATTTAACTACTTAAATAACAACTGCATATTAAAAAACTTCCAGCCAAGAAAAATATTTTTATTACTGAATGTCTTTTATACTGCATTAAATATCTTTTTTCTCATAGGTTTTACAATATAACTTCTTCTAAGTGAAAGTTTCACATCAATACTATCATGTTCATTCATTTAGGAGATACTTGTATCCAAAATGACGTATAACTACCAGTCCCTGGAGCAATTGGGGTTAAAGGTCTTGCTGAAGGGATCAAAGGTGAAATTACTCTGCAGACCATGGCACCCTTATTATTATAAATTGTTATTATTATTATTATTATTATTATTATTATTATTATCGCAACAGAGAAAACACAAGTTTGAGTGAAATTTTTCACAATTTCTTACAGTAATAAACTTGCTGAAGAACCATGATGGCAGGTTTGAATTAAAGAATTATTGACAATTACAGATCAATAAGCCATTTCACAATCATTATCAGATAAATAATTACTAAACTGAGCAATTTTAGATTTTAGTTTTTTTTGGAAGTGTCAAGCCAATATGCCTGCAACATTTATTTTCACAGTTGCAATGTATTACAAGTCACGACTCAGCTGTCTGGATAGCACACCCAGCCGACACAACCACTGTGCAGCATGAAGAGGTCTGCAGATTCAAGGGCGTCTCGACCCCTTTTGCAGACCCATCTGCAATGGGCACACGGCTTCTGGCTGTGACAGATATGAATCCACTATGAGACTCAGCTGTACTCTGAGAAAGGAATGAAGCAATAAAGCTTTCTTCTCAAGAATATCAGACATTTGTCCAGTATACCCAGTAATGAGTGACAGGAACTAAATGCCCATTCCTTAAAAGAAGACCGAAGATGTTCAGGCTTTGGATTGCAGGCTCAGTATGTGACTGCCTGTAGTCAACGGAACAGTGCGTAGCAGCATTCTCTGCCTTTATTAATGCATTCATGCCCAAACGCTCTGAATTCAGTATTACTTAAAACTAGATTATGCTTTTGTTTCATATTTATAAACCTCGCTTAATATTATTCTTGTATTAAACTTATTCTTTGAAAATACATTTCCTGACAGCTTGGAAAGAAAGTCATTTATATCAAAGTAAATTTCTCTTGTACAAATGCATGCAAATCAATTAATGGAAATAGACTGGCCTGCATTAACGTCATGGGCATTTGGGCCCAGAGGCAAAGCAGAGCAGCCCCTCATATGCCCTCTGCCATCCCATTCACGAAGTTAATGCCTTTTAACATCTAATATATTTAATAAGATTGTATATTGTTTTTTTTTTTTTAAATACGGCACTCACTTTTGTGACATTTTCCGTGTTAGACACATTTCTGAATTTCATGAACCACCAGTCAGTTCTGCTTCTTTCTGACGTGACATCATGTGTAGGGTAAATGAGTGTGTTGCTAGGTAGTTTTAACATTAGTTAGCTAGCTTAAATAAAAAAAAATAATAACAAAGCAAAAAAAGAAAACAAAATAGGAGCAGGTTAGGGCCCTTTGAGGTGCTGTTGCCCTGGGGGCACTTAATACTCTTAATGTCAATTAACTAATTGCTGTTATCAGTTTACTGTGCCATTATTAATGTACAGTACTGGTCAAAAGTCTGCACACATCAATTAAAAGACATTTGTGTTTCAGTAAGATAATGACTGTAAACACACCTCAAAGTTATTTAGCAAGTATTATCTTGTGAACATGGAAAGAGATGGAGTGCTGTGACAGATGACCTGGCCCCCACAATCCCCCCAGCTAAACCGTATAGAGCTGCTTTGGGATGAGTTTGATCGAAGAGTAAGAGCAAGGTAGCCAACTTGTACCCAGAACTTGTGGAAACTCCTTCAGGACTGGTGGAGAAGCGTTCCAGGTGGCTACGTCTGGAAGCTGGTTTAGAGAATGCCAAGAGTCTGCACTGCTGTCATCAAACCCAAAGGGGGGCTATTTTGAAGAGTCTAAAATTTGAGGACATTTTGAGATGTTGAAGACTTCTGTTGGTCGCTGCAATATTTGATATGCATGACTTCATTGCCTTGAGGCCTTTTAGTATACCAGCAGCTAAAATAGAGACAAATGCATTAAAGGCAGATGTGTACAGATGTTTGAGCGATACTGTACTTCCCAGGGGGTCAGTGTGTGCCAGCCTTAGGTATCAGTGAAAAGTTTTTGGGTTTCAAGCTGGGAGTGAAACTAAGGGCAGCAGTGAGGAACCATGTTGACATTCAGCCAGCTGTAAAATCAGCTGCACTGCTGACCTTGGAGATGGTAAACATTGGGTGGCATCATGTCAGGCTTGTTTCTCTTCTGGGGGGGAATCTGGCATCCTTTTACACTGCTCAGCCTCAATGCGTCCCTCTCAGCTGACTTAATAGAAAATATGGCACATTCTTTATCTGCAATATCGACGGACACACTTGTTCTTTTTTGCTCTTATTCTTTTGAGCTGTTTTTCCTGTACAGTTGACTGGCATCAAACTTACTGCATTCAAATGATTCATAACCCACAACCCAAATACCTACAGACATGTACCTTGGTTTCATACATATATACCTTTTTCTCCCCTTGAGTTATGAGTCCATCCATGAATTAGCCATAGTCGTTCATTGTCATGTATATATGAAATTGGTCTGTGTTATAGAATAAGATATTGCACACTTTTAAAATATAGCACAGATTTCCTTAGAATAAAATTTGCTGAGCTTCTGTGGTTGACCAGAGGAAAACGTTTCAGGTCCACAAAATAAAAATACGACAAGATTTTGTTTCAACCAACCAGCTGAATATAAAGAGACACAGATACAGAGTACACAATTGGCTGGTTAAAACAAGATCTTGGCCCGGATTTTTACTTTCTTGACCTGGTTTGTCCTGGTGGTGACATATACCGGTCCTCTTTTCTCCCCATAGTCCTACTAATGGGAAGCTATTCAATGAAGAATTCTGTAGCTACAACACACAAGTGATCTTAAGCAGCTTATGATTTTTTCAGTGATATCTACAGGTTATTTTCCAGAATTATGTTCTGGAACCGAGCCAAGACTTGTTTCAGCTACCTTTAGGTTACAATTCATTGTTATTAACCGCTACAGATACAGATAAGATAACAGGAATCAAAAGTGTTTGGTTTTTTTGTGGAAGGAGTCTTTGCTCTTTGCTTCGAATGGGGTACTTATGCTGAATTTCCTTGTGATATATTCAGAGCCAGTGTTTAATTAATTCACCCTTACAGTTTCTCCGCATGAAATATACATGCTCTGCATAATCTTTCGAACATATTTAGGATAGCGGCTGGGGTAAGGTACGCTTCCGTTTGTCAGTGGGGATTGAAATTTGAATGTTTTAGCTGCTTTCATAAAAGGTAGAAATAGCTATGTCCTGTATCTCATGATTTACATCTGCGTCCACAAGATCCACCATCTCCTATCGGTCAGGCACTCATTACCCTCTGCTGTGCCCTGAAGATCGCCTTAGATCCGGATACAATATTGATTGTTCTATTGCCACTAAATTTACTATTTTGCTTCATAATTAGGTAATTCACTACGAGCTTATTCATTGTATGGTACACGTCACCCATGTACCTTTTTTTTCCTCTTACACGATTTTGAAGTTGGTTTTTATGGATTGACAGATTTATGTTAAGTGGGACATCGCCTGTGCAATAGCACAGGTGGTGCTGAAAGCTTGACGCTGTGGAGATGTTTCTCAGCAGCGAATGGAAAGCTTGGGAAGGATTGAAAGGAAATGGATGGACCAAAGTACAAGCAATCGTGAGGAAAAGCTTGTCTCAGTCTAGTAAAGACTTAAAATGAGTAAAAATGCATCTTTCAGCACAATGCCAAAGCTACACTGGAGTGGCTTAAAAATAAGAAAGCGAATGTCTTTCAGTTGACCAGTCCAAGTCCTGACTTAAATCCTATTAGGGGGTCTGTGGAAAGACTTGTGGGAAAACTGCTGTCCATAAGCCATCTTCAAGCAACTTGGGAGAGCTTGAGAAAATCTGCCAAGAATGGGCGAAAATAGAAAACTCCACATGTAAAGTTGGCGGAGATTTAACCAAAAAGGCTTGTGGCTGTAATTGCAGCCAAATACACATCCACAAACTTATGGGCATTTTTTTCATTTAATAGGTTTTGCTGACATTTACTGCAACTTATTTTCCTTCAGAAGTCTTCATGTTGGATGTTGAGGTCTTGAACAAAAAAAGTCTACAAAATTATGCAGACACATCTACGATTTAGAAACTTAGAAAGTGTTCAGACACATATACACGGAATTGCAAAACCTAGCAGATAATCATCATTCAGCCCTTTTTATTTCCTCTTTTGATTTGTCTATCTTGAAAAGTGTGTAGGCATAAAAATAATGTATCCATGTTGCTATAATGAAATAATGCGTATAATTTGACTGTGTGCAAATTAATTTCAGTAGTGAGCATATTCACTTTTTTTCAATGTTTAGCACTTATTCTAATTTTATTTTATAACTGTGTGTTGTTTTAAAACCTGACAGCATGGAAAGATTGAATTTCTTATTATGTGTAGCATTTATGAATATTATTTATAGTATTCCTCATATATAATTTTTATTAGCAAAACTATAAAACTGCAATATTTATCCAGATCAGTACATATATGTAAACAGACAATGCTGTTCTAAAATGCTGTTTTTTTTTATTTTATTTTGTTTGTATCGCTTGGTGAGAGTGTAACATTTACCTTTGACCTGCATCTGGCGGCAGAAAAAAAGCTAGGCTGTTTGTTTAAGGTTATTGGCCTCTCCATTAAGACACGGTAAACAGGAAACAGATGCACCAGGTGGAGAGGAGATACTCCATCGGGTTTGTTTTATTATCAAGCAAAATGGGTAATCATGAGCAATGCTCAAAACCACAGCACGGTGAATGGAAACAGGGTCAGCTAAAGGAGCACTTTGCGTGCAGGTCCATATGCATTTGAATGCATCTTGAAACCATTAATAAAGCAAAACCACACAGTACAAAAAAATGTAATTTAATATTTTCATTTGTTTAGCTACTGTTCACAATGCAGGAGGTCTTAATAAATCGACACATCAGATTTACAACTTGGAAAAGGCACAAGCAAATTAATATTGATGTATACATGCACAGCTGACTTCCTTCTTCATTTTTCCCAGATGGTTGATTCAGCTTGGGCTGAATGAACCACCACTGTCGGTGTATTTATGAAGGTTTATTTAATGGGAAGCTGTGATCGACCGAACTGAACCAGGGCCCCTAATGTCTTCCCTCCCTCAGCCTTATGATTTGCACTCAGCCTCTTCTCATTGCAGACAGATGGAGAGCATCGGTTTGGGGAAGAACTTATGGGATGTGCCCCCTCCAGCTGCCTCAGACCTGATAGTAATACATCTGTAAGAGAGATTGTCTTACGCAAGCATGCACAGACCTGTTTTTATTTTTAGTAGTGGATTTTCGGATCCACATGTTTCTTTAAAATGACCGTCACTTCCCACTGGAATAGTAATTCACGGCTGTACGGAAAGCTGGTTAAAATGATTACCAAGTGCAGTCTCTGGGTAATCCGTGTTTATCAATGGACTGAAGCTTGTTTCTGCTGCTGTTGTTATCAGCAGTATGGATTTCTGCACCTCACTTTCTCTCCCACTTTCCCACCCACCATGTAAGAGCCTAAAAGCCCAGTGAGCGCGTGGAGCTCGGTGCTGGAGAGCATGAGCCGCCGGTGGCCTGGCTTGTTACTGACGTTTTCTTGAAGCCTTAAATGTCCAGGATCGTCACCCCTCCGTGGCTTCGTCTGCCTGACATAATAGGTGATTTTTCATATGCAGGAAAACACCCAAAGCTTAATATGGCCTTTATTCGTTAGCGGCACAGATTTTTAATCCATGACACCATTGATGAAACTCAGTTTTGAAAGGAAAAGAAATAAAATGTCTGGTGCTGGGAGATGTACCTTTGAGAGAACAAAATATATTGGTAACTTGGGGTTAGAACTGGGAATAACATTGAGCAGAAAATAAGCCTACATGACAGCCAAAGGTTTCTTTCTAATTTCTGGAAAAAATAACAGAAGGCACAGTTTCCCTGATTGAGGCATCGCCTTCGTGTGTAGATGCCTAGCACTTAGCGGTGACCAAAATTTCAGAAGGAGATGTAGGCAGGAGCATTTGGTGTAACTTTTTAATGAAACACTTTCCAGGCGGGTCTGTGCAGAGCGAGCGTGCGATCGGGGTTTGATGCTAACAGATAGGCGAAGGACATGTGCATGATTGACTGGCTTGGTCCTTTTAGTTAAGCCATACTTTAGTCTGAGGGACTTTAATCTTTTCTCTTCGCTTGACTTCACAAAATGGGCATCATTAAACGTAGCTCTTTTGGATCATGCACACGAATCTTAGCAATTTTAATGTGAGACTTTTATTGTCGTTGAGCTGTGTTTAGTTGTCTGAGATTAATGGTTCTGCTGAAGAGAATGCCCAGCTGACCTTTAAATCACAAACTTGTCAAAGTTTACACATGCCTGTAAGATCTGAAAAACCTTTAAAATTCTTTATTCTGTGCTTAATTAAACATGATCTTAGAAAAATATCCTGCAATCCTAATTGAAAAGATTGTGTTTAAACACCGATAAATACATTTTTTTTGGAGCAAAGAATCAGCTTAATTCCCTGCCAGGAGTTCAAAGAGATATTTGTTGAACTATAGAGCTGGAAAAAAGATTCTGGAAGGAACTACACCCATTGGCATGCGGAAACAAATGTTTGCTACCCTTTTCTAAAGGTCTCTTATTGATATTTCATTTCATTGTTTTCCCATTTCAATACAGAATGGTTGCCATGGTGATTCATGTCACAATCACGTGAATGCATTTAAGATGTGGTCTTCCTGTGATGGCACAGAAAGTGTCTTTGTGTTTGTTTCTTTTTGTTTAAATTCTGATGTGTCTGTGACTGCTGCTGGCTTGTCGTATTAGGCATGCGTCTGTGTGCAGTTCTATTGGTGTGCATTCAGAATGTGTGCGTGCGCCTGAATGAGTCTGTCTCTGTTTACCATGGTCTCAATAGTATGTTCTGTGTGAGCACCAGGCTATGATTAGTGAAGCTAAAATGGAATGTAATGAATCTCTTGCGTAACTCTAAAGCCAAACTTAAATATTGGCTGTAAAATGTATCAAATTACGAGGGGCACTTCCACATGGAGGAACAAAGGTGTTGGGCAGCAGGGTTTAAGGCTTATTAAACGAGCTCAGCATAAATGGAGACAATGCCTCCTTATGGCAGATGAAATAAGCAACCTGCAGAATTCTACACCCCTAATGCATAAAGAAAGTGCATCCAGAAATCTATCCAACTTTGTTTCCAAATCCGGTCCTTGGGGACCCGCAGTCGGTCCATGTTTTTGCTCCCTCCAAGTTCCCTACCAGACAGTCCACGTTTTTGGGAGCAAAAACCGTGGACTGTCCGTGGACTCCTGAGGACCGGATTGGGAAACACTGCTTTACAAAACTGGAGCGTGTGTTCCCCATTTTTCCCCAAACACTATCCCTACTTTCCTGTAACCTTTCATGTAACGTTCCTGGTACTTATTTTGAATACAGTGTAAGATAAGTACACTTACAAATTCTGATTTGAAAGGTTCCACATTGTATTATTATAATGTTAACTGAAATATAAATGAAAAGTTGAAACTAAATATTCATTAAAAACAGTGTCACAAACTAATTAAAGTATAACTGGCAAGGCAAAAAAAATATATATACCGAATACAATTTGAATAATACAACAACATAACTTGACATAAATAACGTGTGTATGTATTGGTGTTTGCTGCCTATTTTTCAGTGATAATGACTATATCTGCAGTTGACATTCCCTAAGAGGGTAGACAAGGTTGCGATCTCCACTCGCACGGGAAGCTGTCAGTGCTGTTACACAAGTTGTCCTTCATAGTGATGGGCGGTGATAAATGTTAACTCTGCATCCTGAATGAAAGGGCAGCTCTCTGCATGCTGCGTCAGTGGGATAAAAGCAAATTCCACAGTGAGTGGATGGAACCTAAGCATTTGCTGGACCTGCGATGTTCTCTCCTCTCTTGTCTCCCTGTCTGCTTCACTGCTTGATATGAATGTCCCTTTTATCCTCCGAAGTGTTTATTACTGTCTATATTACCAGGAACAGAAAAGATTTCAATGTTCCAACGGACGTCTATCGGGGGGGGGGATGGATGAATAATATAAAATAAAAAATCTATTTAGAGTTCTTGAATACTTTTAATTCTTGCTTAATTGAAAGTAAGTTTTTTTTTAAAGCAGAAACAAGTTTGCCAGTTTTAATTATTAGGAAAGCAAGATTATTGCAGCCTCTCTGTAATAATTCCAGCATCAGAGCCGCAGCTGCATCTCACACAAAATGGTGATTTCCTATATGAACGATGAACTAATTAATTAACCTTTACACACCAGTAAACATTTTCAGACCATCACCCCTATGAATATTTGTGTTTAGTGAAAGAATATTTTGAAAAAATAAGCAATTTATTTAAAAATATATATAGTTACACTTTACTTGAGGGGCACAAATAACTTAGCTACTCAGTTAGAATTCAAGAAAAAATTCATGAACTAATATAGTTTTTGCCTGAAATACATGAACCATCATGACTGATTAATGATTAACTAACATGAGATCAGTATAAAACTAACACTTCGTTTCTGGGTAATTAATACAATAAGTAAGAGTGTATTTGTCACGAGAGACCGGGAAGCAAGCGAAAGGAGCCGTGAAGGCAAACAAAACGGGGTTTATTGAAACCACAGGACACTGGGAGCACGCAACATTATTGACTGGACTGGGGAAACGAACGTAACGCGGACTTAAATACAAAGAACCAATGACAGCAACGGGAAACAGCTGGTGAACACGGGGAATCCACACGAGGTTAACGAGTAGGCGTGGTCGACGAGGGGGCTGGACGAGCGGGGCAAGACAGTATTACTATATTATTTTTCAAGCCAAGTCAAGTAGGTCTTTAATGTCATTTTTACCTATACACAGCTGAGTACAGTACACAGTTAAAAACGAAACAGTGTTTCTCTTGGACCTAGAAGCTTCATAAAGTAACACAAGACTAATGCATAATAACTTCAATTAGAGTGTCACCAAATATATTTAAAAATCTATGTAAAATAAGACATAAGAGCTGAATATCATTCTCCTGTTTTTTAGAGTGACAGCGCTAACTTTGACTAATTGCACATTTTATTTCCCCTACACATCCTGTGGTGTGCTGCCTAGAGAGCCCAAAATATCAAGATATTCTGCCTCGCCTGCTGCCTGTGACGCCTCCGCTACCTGTGGCGTCCTTCCGGCCTGTTCACCCTTCTGTCTGTGACGCCTCCACTACCTGTGGCGTCCTTCCGGCCTGCTCGCCCTTCTGCCTGTGACGCCTTTCCTGCCTACCCCGCTGCCTGTGACGTCCCCGCTACCTGTGGCGTCCTTCCGGCCTACTCGCCCTTCTGCCTGTGACGTCTTTCCTGCCTACCCCGCTGCCTGTGACATCCCCGCTAATTGTGACGTCCCTGCTACCTGTGCCGTCCTTCCGGCCTGCTCACCCTTCTGTCTGTGACGTCTTTCCTGCCTACCCCACTGCCTGTGACGCCTCCGCCACCTGTGGTGTCCTTCCGGCCTGCTCGCCCTTCTGTCTGTGACGCCTCCGCTACCTGTGGCGTCCTTCCGGCCTGCTCACCCTTCTGTCTGTGACGCCTCCGCTACCTGTGGCGTCTTTCTAGCCTGCTCCCCCTTCTGCTTGTGACGTCTTTCCTGCCTACCCCGCTGCCTGTGACGCCTCCACTACCTGTGGCGTCCTTCCGGCCTGCTCGCCCTTCTGCCTGTGACGCCTTTCCTGCCTACCCCGCTGCCTGTGACGTCCCCGCTAATTGTGACGTCCCTGCTACCTGTGCCGTCCTTCCGGCCTGCTCACCCTTCTGCTTGTGACGTCTTTCCTGCCTACCCCACTGCCTGTGACGCCTCCGCTACCTGTGGTGTCCTTCCGGCCTGCTCGCCCTTCTGCCTGTGACGTCTTTCCTGCCTACCCTAGTCTCCTTTTCAAATAAATTTAGTTCTGAGACATCAATATATTTATACTGTAGCATTATGTCATTCTGGAATGACCAATAGGAGGGACAGCACAGTAGCTATGCGGGTGGTACTCTTGTCTTGCACCTCAGGCTTGGGGGTTCAAATCCCAACCCTGCTCTGTTTATGTGGAGTTTGCATGCTCCCCTTGCACTTCTCTGGGCTACCTCTGGCTACTGTGGTTTCCTCCTACACGCCAAAGACATGCAATTAAATCAACTTGTGTCCCTGAATTGACCATTGTACATACCCCCTATGGCGAAAGAGCCTCCCATCCTGTGTGCTCCTGTGCCTTGCGACCGGTGCTGACTGGTGTAGGTTCTAGGCCCCATTGTGACCCTAATCATGATAAGTGGTCGGAAGATGGATAGAAGAAAATGCTACATGGCAATATAGTAAACTTGCATTAAAGCCTCTGCCCATGCAGATACTGTACTATCATAAAAACGGCTTTATATAAATACTCTTAAAATAGGTAAAGTTTAAAAAGAGTGGTAAGTACAGCAACTACTGCAATTATAAAGTATTGGCTGGAGGGCTGCTGCAGTAAAAGATTTTTACTGTGCTGCAGTGAAAACGGCCTGCACAGCAAAGTGACAGAAACTTTCCATCATCTAAAAACAGTACAACTATATACATACATTACTAGGTGTGTTAAACAGAAAAAGAATTAAACAGAACAGGGTAAAAAGTAAAATAGTGTTCATATCAGGGTGATATTGTATATTTTGCATATTTTAATGTGTTTTTGATGAGCAGACATGGAACAATTTGTAGATCTTGATTATTATCTTTGTGGACTCAACCTCAATTGCCGTGATAGTGTATAGACAAAGTTGAATGAATTGCAGGTGTATATTTGCAGGTATATATAAAGTCTGGCTTTATGCAGCTTAGTCCGGCACTGACGGAGTGCCCGTGTGATGAGAGTAATATTGGGTTTGAAGCAGCACCTTCATTTCCACTGCTTGGCTCTCTCGGGGTTTCTAGGCTTTGCATCATCCTCACGAAGGGAGTCGTTGTCAATAAGTGTCCCGTGGAGTCCAGGGGATACGCAGTGGAATGTGCCAGAAAAGGTCCACCGCAGTGATTCTCAGATGGCACCCCTGATTGGTCAAAACCGGACTGCCCTTCTGCATCCTACAGCCTTGGTTCCCCAAATCCAAGAGCCACCCAACACCCACCCAACATTTTGCGGTAAGAAGTCGGCCGTCTAGCTCCAGCAAACATGGAATGTTCAACTAATGTTTGCCTATGCTTCTCCTATGGTACGTTTTACAAAAACTTTCTCATAATGTTTAGAGAACATTCTTTTCAGGTTATTATGCATCAGAACGATTCCCAAGCTTAAAAGTCCAACGTTACATAAACGTTCCTGTGACATTTATAGAACCTAATTGGAACATTGTCACAAGGTTTTCGAAAGGCTTCTTATATTATATTGATGTTACCTTAACCATGGCAAACCATAGCAAAACCAAATAAACCACCGGGGAATGTTTCCATAACCAAAACAATAACAATGCTGTGAATGTTCTACGAACCGAAACTTGTTAGCTGGGTCTCCGCCATTTTAGATTTGGGTGAAAGTTTTCAGAGTAGTCTCCGGCTGGCCTCAGAGTGGAATAATGAAAGAGAGGTGAGGGTATTGCACCTCAAATGAGCTTTGCTGTGAAGGCCTGGTGGCTGGATGTTGCACTGCGTGAGACAGATGAGCACAAGGCCTCACTTATTATCCCGCATTACAGCGGCGATGTTCTGTCGCATGCAAGGGGGGCCACTAATTGACTGGCCCTGGCAAGTGAACCTTGTCCATGATAATCGGGGGGTGGGAAGGGGGCACACTCGAGGGATATCACATCCCTCCCTGCAAACTTAACAAGCTTGGATTTGCTTTCCGGATTGATAATTACGTTTGTTTAATGGCGTATCTTCGGTGTGTTGACCGGGGCGCTTTAATTAATGTATTATGAAAGGCTGTTTACGAATGGGGCTGTTTACCAAAAGCTGACAGTAATCCGGCTTGCCTGTCAGTGTGTCGCACGCCCAACTGTTACAAGCCTGCGATGAACTGCAGTCATTAGGAGCAGGTGAATGACAAATCTCTGTTGATTTATGGGAGTTCTCAACTAATGACAGAAGATGCTGCACTCCCCTGTTAGCATATGTGCTAGCTGACGTGTCTGGTGTCCTCAGAGTGTTTCTGTAGTGAGATCACAAATCAAATTAAGTTAGGCCACACAATTTTGGTTTTTCTCCAGGTCCCACCTCGAGCTAATTATTGCAGGAGGTAAAACATGAAATACTTAATCAGTGTGCTTGGCTTTGTGTCACGTAACAAGCTATTTGGGGTAAAAATATTTGCGAGAGCATCCGATGAAAGGAGCTGTGAATGTTGCACATAAGAAGTGCGAGTGTCACACTCGTGGATGATGGTGAATAAAACACATGGTGAGTTTTAACATAACATCTGTGGCAAATGTGAACATAATCCATGGAGTTGTGCTAAATTGCACCCAAAAGGCTCACAGAACGGGGTTTTTTGAACACAGATTCAAGCCAGGACTGTGATCTTGTTACATTTCCTCGGTAACATGGTCCTACACAAGGACTGGGGTTTAGACTAAATCCTGTGTAAAATGGTCTTACCCCTGTGGGTTAGACTGATCAGATGATAAAATAATATCACATTACAAATTGTAAAGTAAGTCTCGTAATCCCATAAACACACAGGCCTCCCACAATCAGACAAGCACTGATCCACCCTCTTTACCTTAGCCAGATCAAAGGCATTCTCATCCTGGCCACTGGCACCGAAGAGAAGACTAGGAAGGAATGAAATATGAAGGGAGACAAATCCTGAGATCATGTGGGTGTTGGTTGTCAGCTACCTGATGAAACAACAGAGATATTTGGAGCTAGTCATAGGGTTACATGTTAACACAAGAAGAGGTTGCGGTCTCTTGTTTAGTTATCAGGAAACACATTAGTTACTGTTTTCAGGATAATATGGAGTGAGCATTCTCTTGGTTCATGACTATAGATGTATTAATATTAATGTCTTTACTATTTATACTATTTATTTAATTTCAAGGAGAATTTCATTGTGTGGAAAAAAAACACCTTTGATGTTGTGATTCCTACCCCATGTGTTAATATAGATATAGATATAGATATAATATTGATTCTGCTGTGAGAGTCCATGATCTTCCACTCTGAAGGCCCAGCTCAAGCAGCACCCCTCCAGCCATTACACACACATATCACTCTTGGAAGGGTTCACCATGGCTGCCTTCTTCTCTGTCAATCCTGTGAAGCTGAGATATATTATTCATTAAAGTTGCCTCCACAAGTTGAAACTATTCTACACAAACGTCTTGTTCGCTGCGACACCTGTCAGCAGTCTGAAGGTGGTATCACAGGACGGTACCACCATTTCAAAGTCTCCAGGATAGCATTTAGTAAATTATTGAAATGAGCACGACAGGCCCGGAGCTGAAGGTGTCAGGGAACATCCACTGTTGTTCACCATGAGCCCTCGCTCTCCAGCTAATGACTGCTGTCCCCCACAGCACAGAAGTGAGATGCATCGAATGGTACCTTTACTCATAATTATTGTTATTATCCCAGACGTCAAATATACAGCAAGTACCTCTAGCGGCACTTTGGAGAAAAACAAAAACCTCTTTTTGTGATTGTCGCCACGTTTCAGTGCCCAGCGCAAATATTTTTGGCGTCAGCTTGCTGCTTCCCTCGTAACTGGGTGATCTTCTTCACACGTGACCCTAACATGGAGATGCTTGAGGAGAACAGGAAAGAGGCAGGCCCCCACTTCAGTCCTGCCTCACACATGTTTCTCATCCCCCATAAACTAAAATGTTGTGCTGGAATACCCCAGTACAGAGAGTGCTAGACTGAAAATCTAAAATGCCCCAGGTTCGATACTGGGTTTCAGCGATGAGTGGCACAGGTGTGGGGGGGGGGAGGGTGTTTGGTGGCTCAGCTATCCATTGTGACACTTCTCCTTTTTTGGGGACGATCTGTGGCTCAGTGCATTAGGCCTTTGTTCTTGCGATTAGATAGCGACCAGTTTTAATCCTGTGCTTAGCAGAATAGTCACATCTCCATTGGGCCCTTAAGCAAGGCCTTCACCCCTCCCCCCAACATGCCACCAGATAAATGGCTGACCCTGTGACAGAACCCAAGGGCTGCCAACTTCAGTCAGCTGACTGGCGTGAGATTTTCAGATCGAGACAAGTCTGCACACTCATTTACATGTATGTAGCAGTTTTATTACCTTGTAAATAGTCTGTAAGGTTTGCAAACTGCCCTAACGCTTTTGATGTAGCTAATTTGAGGTTTATAATGGAATATTATAGATTTGCCATAAGATTTCTTGCGTGAGTGAGAGTCTAAAAGCGAGAGTGCTACGCCAGATGCGGGAGAGGTGGCAACCCTGCCTAAGGCGTCATTTTACGAGTGAGGTGTGCCTCATGAGAGCATAACGGCTGATGTCTGCTGCACATGTGAGACTGTGGTCATTATGCTGCACTCCCAGCCTGACACTACACCCAGATTGACACGTGTAAGAGTGCCTGAAAAGCCCACGCACAGAAGTGTGCACTAGTAGGTTTCCGAGCACTCTCAAACAGTCATTTTGCTCAGCATCTTCTGTTTACGTGAGGCTGGTACTTAGACCAGTGTACTTAGTGTGCATGGCAGTGGAACAATGAGCACTAAACCCTAGACCTGCAGTGCATCTGACATAGCAGTGATTAATTTTGTGTATCTTTCACTTGTTTCTGACATCGTAGCTGAGCCTTCACAGTTTATCAGTCACTTTCTAATGGTAAAGTTACACTAAGAAAAAAAAATGCAGATATTTAAATCATAATTTAATTACTTTTTTCTTTTTAAGTCTTTTGATTTATGTGTGGATCCCAAGCAGAGCTTTTTCTGGTGATATGGATGCTTTGAAACTTCAAACAGATATACTCACAATTTATATTACAGAAGTGTGCCGTGTGATCATTTGACCAAAAGGAAAAAACCTAGGAGTGAAATGAAAGTCTTATTTAATGACTGAAAAGCTCGATATTTTAAGTCTAGCTTCTGTCCATAATGTATGTCTTTCTGTGCATCTGTGTTTTAATTGGTGGTTTTTAGACCTAATTAGTTTTTCTGTGTAAATGACCTTGGTACAAAACGTGTGATGGCTGATCCATTATATATCTTCATATATGTATCTTAGATATCTCTCTCTCTCTCTCTCTCTCACACACACACACACACTAGTTTAATCAGCTATTAGAGGAGCTGCACTTACAGTTGGTGAGCTGCAGGTGACTCTCCGTTGCTAAATAGGTGCTTATATAACAAGGATACCCTGGCCCCCGTTCCCACGGCGATAGCTATTAGTGTTTTTTTTCCAAGTTTAGGTGTTGCTTGCTTGCAAAAAAAAAAAAAAAGAGTAAACAATGGGTCTTAATTTTTTTGAAGACTATCCAGCTATTGACTATAAATCCATTTTTCATCCAGGTGCAATTTTTACCTTCTTATTAACATCCCATGGAACTTAAAAGGGCAATCTCAGCTGTGGAAGAGGTTGTGCAGGGACTCTGGGCCTGCACAGTCCTAATTATGCCAGCATATGAAGACTTGAGTTTTTCATATGTCTGATCTTCCCATTGTTCTACCTTCTCATATCAGTCGGCGGGATTATGTTTTATGAGTACAGCCAGATATGAGCAGCAGCTATCAATGGAAATCAGACTTGACCTGAATAGCAAAGACAGGATTTCAAAGCCAGGACCTCTACAGCATAGAGGGAATGTTTTCCCAGTGATACATTATGACACAGAGGTCTCTGCTTTCTGTTACCCAGCTCTTCTGTTCCTGTCTCAGCATGGCTGGGATGCGCAAGACCGAAAACGACAAGTCAAAGCCTGCTAATGTGCAGAGGATAATGTACAGATTAAAGAATTCAGCTCTTCTCTACAATGTTGCTGGTCGAAGTCTTTATTGGCTAGCTGTTGTTGTGTCCATAGGCAAATACTTGTTTGACTCTGAATTGTTTCGGGAAATGTATGGAAATGTGAGCTATTTAAGTTCCTTTATTGGGAACAAAAGTTTACAACAGCACAGGGACTTAGATCTGAGGAAAAAAAAGTTTTTGACAGTGAACATCTGCTATTCTTTATCATACTGATATAATCAAGTTAGGTTCGCTGAAATGACATGTCATATACTGAGTGCAGTGATGTGGCACAAAGCATCTCTATTCTATTTCAGTGCATTTAAGAAAACCAAGATTTTAATGAGCATTCAATCTTTGATTAACTCCGCAGGACATTATGAAATCCTGCCAGCCAAATGTGGCATGGTGTGTGAATAATGCTCAAGCAAGTCCATCATACTTACTTTTGTTTTTTCTGCTCCAGGACAGCATGTGTGTGTATATAATGTAGAGGTACAGGCTTACCTAATGCCCTAATGCATTAATTAACCAGTAACTAAGTATTAGTTACATACTGATCGCATGCCTGTTCATCATTAATAAATCATGACAACTCATGTTTTCCATTCAGGTACTATATTAGTTAACAGTTAACTAATTAGTTAATAAGGGTAAGACCACTTAAGGGGGCAAAAATTATTTAACTCATTTACTACTGAAGTAAATGAGTAGTAGTACTACTCAAGTACAAACCATGAACTAATATACAGTAGGTTATTTTTCCTGTGAAATAATATGGTCAGGACTGGTTAATTAAAGCATTAAGTAAGCATGCACTACTACATTATTCATGTCCCCTCAAGTAAAGTGTTACTATATATGGGTCTATATATGCTTATATGTAATGAGCCAGCAGGCTAATTCCAGGGGTGGTATATAATACTCTGGTAATTTAACTAATGACAGCAGGGAATTGTTTTTAAATTTTTAACAATGTTTTTAAATGCTTAACATATTCCAATTTACATTTTACATTCATTGCATGTTAACAGATACATATATACATATATTTCAGGGACTGGATTTTCTTGTCAAGGAGTATTTTTTTTTTTTTACCTGAACTGGCAAACTGGACTTTTTTGTCTAATGATTCCATCTAGAATATATAAAAATATCCCTTTGTGACAACTAGTTTAAATGGACCTATACATCGTACATTCAGGAAAAGATATGAGTACCTTAATCTGAGAGATATGTGAGAGCACATTATAAGACATCATGTGAACATATAAGAAGGGAATAAAATTACTGGAAGCCAATACATAGTGGTGGGTGCTACCCCCTTTGCCACCCAAAATTAACGTCTAATTGCTGTGGGTTTTTGTTCAATAAGAGCAGTGTCACATTTAATTGTCATTTCCTCTGGCCACTATTCCAAAAATGATCTTGTTGCATGCGGGGAAGGGAGACTGGTGAAACCTACTGATTGAGCCCCAGATTCGCTGGGATATTTCTGTCTGCTGTTCAGAGCACAAGCAGCCTTACCTTCACAGATTTCCCGTCCCTGTCCACGGAGGAGGCCACGTCTCTCACGGCACTAAGTACTTCTCACTTTCACACTCTGGGCTTCGGTTCACTTCAGTATAATGGATCTGAATATGACTGGCTTAATGTATCATTACTGTCATTATTTAGTTCTTTTTTGTGTGGCTCAGTGGGTTTTGTTGCTGTGCCTGTGATCAGGAGGCTACCAGTTCAAATCCCAGAGTGATTTCACCATTGGCCCCTTGAGCCCTTATCCCCAATTGCTTTTGTGACTGTCTGACCCGGCCATTCCAATTGTAGACCACTTTGGGTAAAAGCATCCGATAAATAAATAAAATGTGAAAATGTAAAAATATAGCACCCTATATAAACCTTTTATATCAGTTGAGCTTCACACTAACTTGCTTAAGGGTACAGCAGTAGGCTCTTCTTTGGACTATCAGTGTTAATATTGAGATTACAAGTCAGGAGCATGTCGTCTTAATCACCCATAACAAGTATTCTGGGGGATTCCATTGGGCAGACAGGAGGGAGTTCAGAGCTACTCAGACACAAACACAACGGGTTGAACCAGATTTGAACTTCTGGTCACTCTTTGTCTGCTAATCTTCTGAAATGAAATAATGATACTTCATTGATCCCCATGGGGAAATTCTTTCTTTGCCTACCTCTATATGCTCTCTATGTACAGGTAGGTGAGAGGAAGCTTGGCAGTGATGGGCAGCCACCCATAGCGTTTCTTGTGGAGCTGGTGGATAAGGGTCTTGTTCAAGGGTCCATAGCCATGACTATTCTGTCTGGGCTTGAATTGGCAACCTTCCGATCACAGGCAAAGAGGCTTAGCCCACTCAGCCACACACTGGTTCAGGTGAAATAGCAAGCTAAAAGACCTTTACTGGAAAAGGATGCATACGAGTGTCCATGATGGTTGCATCATGATGGAAGTGTGGATGGTTTTATTTTTTTCAGTTTAACATGAAATGATGAAAATAACTTGCATGGTTAAAAAGTGCCTGAGGTTTCCCCTGCTGCGAGCACGCCGCATGAGCCAGCCCGCTAACAGGACGCTTGGCCGTCCTCTTGACTGACAGCTCCGGGGAGCACTTGTGGTTTATTGCACATTCCATAGACTGGCAACCGATATTGCGTTTCTCATGTCTAATGGGCAACTGGAGATGCTGCTGGAAATCACACTGTAATTATAAACGAACAAGTTCTAGATACTATACATACCCGGCGTCCTGTTCTGTGGCTCTCCAAGGCCTGCTTGTAACTTCACACTTGACAGCTTTATTGAGGTCTATTACTGCTGCTGTCCCAAGGTCTGGATATGCCTGTTATTTGGTTATCACCTAACACCCATCCCCAACCTGACAACAGACTTAGGTTATCATTCCAGAGGGAAAAGAAACTTTGTTATTACATACTAAAGATCACATTATCATCTCCCCCTAAGATTCGGCGGGGGTAACATTTCCTTGAGTGCCTTCCATAATATTCTCGTAACTGTTGCTCCTTTCCTGCCAATTCACAAGCTGTTTCAGTTGTGCAACATGTGTCTCATTGATTATAAATGGACTTCAGTTACCCCAGGACAGGGTTTCCCAAATCCGGGTTTGGAAGGCCAGAATCCAACACAGTTTGCTGATTTCCCTGCTCAAACACATCTTAATCAGCTAATAACCAGGTTTAGTAGGTGTGTTTAAACAGGGAAATCTGCAAACTGTCTGGGATTCTGATTCGGACCGGAGCTGAAGAACCCTGGCCCATGACCTGGAATTCAAGTGTGAGTGCTGTGCACATTTGGAGCCGTCTCTGTGCCATCATTGTGTTTTTTTCTACTGGTTGTTTTGTTTTGATGTCTGTGGTGAACTAGCCATGTTTTATAGTTCATTTATTTATCAGATGCTTTTATCTAAAGCGATGAACATACCTGAGAATGCAGGGTCAACTGTACCCTGGAGCAGTTGGGGGTTAAGGGCCTTCCTCGCTGGCACAATGGCAAAATCACTCTGACAACTATGGGATTTGAACCAGTGACATTCTGATCGAAGGCACAGACCACCTCCCTATCTTATTACTATTGAACATTTCTTTCACAGCTCATACACCTGCTGAGCTGGATATTTCAAGGTGGGCAAACAATCAGTCGAAACGTACGCCTGCGTGATAACGCTTAAATGAAACATGCATGCGCTCGCTTGAGAGAGACACGTGGCTAGAGTGCAGGTATACTGCTGATTCTCTGCAAAATTAAATTCGGGAGGAACAAAATCTCTTTGTTTCCTGGGCGTTTTCCCTTTGAATATATAATGAAACAAATGAGGCATTTAATTGAAAGTATCAAAGCTTGACCGTTGCCTCCGATAACATAAACGTGTGGCACAGCCCCAGCCTAATAATAGCTCTAAGAATAAACACAGATGCACTCTTTTGATGTCATCTCCCCACTGCGAATAAACCTGCATTCTGAGGTTCCCCTTCCCAGCACAACGATGGGAAATGCAACGTGTTACCAATGTAAACCTCAGGAGAGGCCAACAAAGGGTGAATAAAAAGGTTTAAACTGAAGGAATAGCCATAAAATATTGAAAGGCCTTTCTTTTTCAAAGAGTTTCAAAGCCTGGAAGAAGGAAGAATGAGAGATTTTATTCTGGTGTTCTTTTTTTTCCCCCAAGCAGAACCTCTGGGACCCGTGTTTGTTGCACAACAAAAAAGGAAGACAACAAAAGACGCCCCTGTGGTTTTTATCCCCAGTCCCTCAGCTTCCTCATCGGGGGGGGAGAAATGACCATTGAGTGGTGGAACCATGATAAGTGCAGAAGGAGCCACCGCTGGGTGACTCCCTGATGCTGAAGGACAGCTGCTAGGTAAAAACATGTGACTTTGTTATCCATGCAGAGCTTCTTCCCACTGCTAACTAGCTCCTCTCTTCAGCCCCTGGCTCTCTCCAGCAGTATCCAGTGAAGCTTTCCCCATCATGGCCGATTCTGGGATGTTTTAAAGACGGAAGGCAGAAGAGCGACCATAATTCATGCAGCCAATGATACGTTTTGAATCGGCGAGTGACAAGGGACAGGGCACTCCGGGGGCCAGTCAGCTTTCAGTTGGGGGCAGTACTCCTGCGACCCCACCCCTATACACGCGCCCGTTGCCCATGATTGCCAGCCAATGTCATTCTACTACATTCACCTAATGCAACATATCTACATTCCCCTAAGTCTGCTAATCCATGTAGTCATTCCATCAGTAATCACTAGCAAGAGGCTATGCTTGTAACTAACGTGGTCCTAGTCCCCCACCACTAATCTTTGTATCCTTGTTCTCCACCTCTGACTAATTTTTCTTATGCCCCCTGACTCCTGCAACCCCCCGCCTCAACCAACAACCCACATTTATCTCCACTAACACAATGCAATGGCAAAACCACAGTCTGGGGTCAGGTGTCCAACTCCAGGATCAGGGAGCCAGTCTGGATCATCTGTACACACCTGCCGCTCTGCCCTGATCACCTCCCTCTGTTAATGGAACCCACCTGTATGTTATTTCCTGCACAATTCTACAAATTCTGGTTGTTTCTGACAGTACATTGCAAGGTCTTGTGGGTTTTACTCCAAAATGAGCATCTCCTATGTGACTTCTGATAGTATTACCTGTGCAAATAGATCCGTTGCCTGATCACCCAGCTTAGCTTCTTTAGATTATTTGGGTTCTGTACTTGGTTCTCTCTCAGTTTGGTTTTCCCTCTTTCATGACTACAGGTTGTAGACATTGCTTTTTGCCTTTGGCAAAACAAAACCATCATGGATCATTCTGCGAATCGACCTCCGTCTGATTCATCACACCAGGTTCTGTTCCGGAGGATTACCAATGTTTAGACTTTCACAGAATCGGATGGCTGCTGCTGAGTGGAATTCTGGAGTTGCCACTACTTCATTTCCAACCGCAGTTAAGAGATTAAGGAACTATTCTGTTTGGTATCTGTGTAAATAAGGGTTCACTTTTATACGGAAATATGAATGAAGTCATGTTCCACCTCATAATTATCTGACTATGTAAAATGGGACTGCGTGCAGCTGTCAAGTATCAAGTAAATAGAGGAACAAATAAGATGAAGAGCAGGTAAAGGCTATGGTGGAAAAGATTGATGCTATACTGTAGGAAAGCCTACTGTATTCAGTGGAGTTTACCGTTGACCATCAGTGTGCTTGTCACTTGTCCATTCTGGTTGATCTCTTCATAAAGAAGTGATGACTGAACTCTGGCATTTGACAAGTGGTCTTCATAATCCATATCCTTTGGCGGTTAACAACCCCTCCTGACCCCCCAACCCCTGCTCTCAATAGTGGGGACCAAACAGGAGATTAGTCCATGAACAATGTGCTGCAAAGTTTGCAGAAACTCTGAGGTAGACAATGGTGGACAGAATTAAGGATGTTGGAGAGCAAAGATTAGCTGTCGCAGCACAACAGCGAGCAGCTGCTGTGCGCAGATACTGCTGCTCCAGGCCTTCTCCCATCCAATTGCGTAAACAAACTGCCCGTCCACTTGATTTATGGTGCACGTCAGCGGCTTGGCGGCCATTATTCCATCTGAAAGGACCCGGGCCTCGTCAGAAGGATGTGTCTATGATGTTTCCCTCTGCAGGTAGGAGGGAGGCATTGTGGGATAGTAAGCACCTTGCAGATTTTCTCAAACTGCATTTTGATGAAGTGTTGCCCCGACTCCTCTAGGGTGCTTAGCAAATGGGTTTGTTTAGCAGGAGCATAAATTATAGGGCTGGCAAGCAGCTTCACATAACATTTCCTTCTCACAGAAGCCATCTGGGATTCGATTTGTTCTCAGGAACGTTGCCGCTAGCTAGTTGGTATTTGGGTACTCACACACTGTGAGGCTCTAGGGATGGAACAGTTATGGCTTGGATGCCCTGACCTCATGCATGGGGTTTTAGTTCTGAGGTCGGAGAAATAAGCATTAAAACTCACTCACTGCGACCTGTTAACTAGTGGCAACACAGGCCATACTGTACAATCTGTCTACTCAAATAAACTTCTTTTTAGAGTTAGGGAATGGACGTTGTTGTTGTGCTCAGTTAAAACACCCTCTTACTACGGTAACTAGAGTAATCAACATTATATAATACGTTTCTTTACAAGGTTTGATATATCTGCCTCCTCCTATTAAATACATTTCTACTATTGCTAAAATAAATAACAAAGACATCTTGCACGCTGGCTGTGTAATTCAGAAGTGCTTGGGTTTCTGTGTTCTTCAGCACCCCCCTCAGATTTGAGTTGGAGCAGTAACTTTTGACGCACAATTTACTATACGTGGGGGACCCGTTACATTGCTCTGCTGAATGCCTTCCATCAGTGACAAGTCATGTGACCGATGCGTAGCGTGCACAGTGAATCATTGCTCTTCAGATGGTCCTAAAAGTTGTTAATATTCTACCTGTGGGTTCCTGGTCCCCTTACAATCACAGAGCTCATCTGCAGCTCATGACAGCACAAGTACTAGGGCTCTCCCAGGCCTAGTCAATCAAGCGACTATCCGTCACACTGATTCTTAGGTATCGACTCTTTAATGCGGTGATAAAGGTGGATTCTGCATGCGTTTTTAATGGACTCCCCCCAGCCCCGTGGCTTCAGAATATGCTGGGCAGTGCTGTCTTAACTGCAATTTGAATCGGGGAGTGTGGGCTATTCATCCAAGCCTGATCTCATTGAGATATCCATCAGCAGCTCAAGGGGGATTGGCTGGTTCAGAAAGAGTAACCTATGGGCACATTAGCGCTAAAACCAGAGGGCAGAGGGACACTACCATTCATTACCCTGGGCTAGCGTGCACTTTGTCTCGTGCCCTGTCGACTGGGAGGAGTGCTAATTGCCTTCACAACTCAGAAGGTATGGGGATACAGATAAACACGTCACCCGTAAGCACCTGTATAATTCATGTGTGCTTGGGTGGGATTGGACATTAGCTTTTTATAGCTTCTACAATGGAAACAAATTTATTCCTTAATATAATGGTGGATTTATGCCCCTGCTTCCTCTGTTAATCAAATCTGGGTTTACCTCGCTATTTTATGGGCTTTTGTGACCTATACTCAGTTGTTTTGAAGAGAGCATATTTTGATGGCGGTAATTTCTTCATGACGAAGGTTGGGGAAGAACACGAGGAAGCTAGAATATCTGTCAGTCAGACAAAGGACTGGATCGTGTATAAACACACGCGTTTAGGGGGATATCCGTGGCTGAAATAGCCATGATCACCTTACAAGCTGTCGAATAATTTGTGAATAAGATGGCGTGATGCTACTGAGCAGCCTGATGAAAGCTCCTAGCTGCCTCCTTACTTCTGTCCCACACATTCCCGGTTTGTCCCTGGCTGTGTGCCGCTAACCTTGAATGACCCACACACTCACATATTCTTCTCTTCATTCAGGTCTGGTATGACACCTTGTTATTACATTCACCCACCTGTCTCACTCTGGAAAGCCCCCCCCCCCCCTTCCCTCCCAATGACAAGATTCTGAGAAATGCTTGAAGGGAGGTGGGGAGGCATTTCATATGTTACAGTGTGGGCTGCCCAGGCCTTGTCTTAAAGCAGCTTCAACTGGTTCAGTGTCATCAGCCACTGTCCTCAAGATTCTGAGAAAACCCCCAGAGATAAAAACTTCAAACTTAAAAAAATGTCATCTTGGGTTCTTGGCAAAAAGATGCAACCAAAGTCAAAACAAAAACCAAGCGCTTCGTTGCTTTTCTTCTGAAACAGGGTGTGTGACTGACACCATTATAATGAGCTACAGGAGAACTCGACCCTCTCCTATTGTGATGTCACTGCCAGTCCCCCTCCTTGTGCTCCTGATTTGAGCTCCATGCAACCTGCAGGTCTACTTATGATTTAGGCCAGGCTAGCCCTGCTGCTAGCAGCGTGCAGGTAGGAGCGGATGCCTGCTAGTGCTCCATTAATGAGGAGCAGGACTTCTCGAGCAGCTGTTCGCTGCCCACTGAGCATCCCCCAGTTGACAAGGTGTCGATTTTACATGCAGAGGGTCAAGACTTTGGCCCTGCTCCACTGCCCTGATGCCGGATACAAGGAGACTAGACGACTTCTCCAGACGAATCAGTGCCACCCGCCAAGGAGAGGAAAGGAGGCGCAAAATGTGGCTTGCCGAGGTCGGGTCACTTATTCTGCGTTCAGCAGCTAGAGGGAAATGACATGCCGACATTTTTCACCCACCTGCTCTGCCGTGTCTGCGGACACTTAGGACAGCCTGGGGAGAACACCAATAATGTGAGTCAGAGACGCACTACAGCACCAGCATCAGAAGCAGCATCAGTGGCCCTCTGACCATCAGACAGCTGCAACATTTATCCCTGGTTCCTAGGTCGACGGAGATTAGAGCATTACTAGTAAATCGCCTCGTGCACTAGAGTATAGATATGGTTCAATATATACAATGGCTAGGATCGCAGACCCCAGCTCTTCAGATTGTCTGGGCAATTTTTAAGCCCTGTACAATATGTGAATTATAGATCAAATCTAATAATTACAGTCTTCTAATTTACCCCCTTGTGAAGCATTCCTAAAATAGTAAGGACTGGTTTAATCTCTGGTACCAGAATACCCCCGTGCATGCTGGTTTATATGACTTTTAGTTAATTGAATTGGTAACACTTTCTATGAATGCCATCTCTATAAGAATCTATGAAGAAATTCATAACACATTATAATGTTTTCATAGAACATTATCAGCAAAGCTATAAATATTCATAAAAAGGAATAAAATCATAGCCATGTCTATTATGCATTATGAATGTTTTATGAAACTTTCATCTATAATACACTATAGATACCTCCCAGTGGTGGGCAGGGTTCCGCTAATCTGTTAACTGCTAATTAGTGAAGGGAACTTTTAGCGTTTCTACTAACTTTGGAAACTGTTAGTGGACCAATTACCTTCCACTAAATTTAGTTGAACTAAGTGTAAATTTGCTAACATTTTTTCACAGGTAAAGTGAATAAAGTTTAGTGAAAGTTTTAAACATTTGTAAACCCTAAAATCATACATATTTGTTCCTGTCTGGAGCAACAGTCTATCTGGTACACTGTTGGCTGACTATGTGTAAACACAAGATCTGATTGGTTGATAACTTATCAGATTTAATGTAGTCCCGGCTAAATGCAAGTGAATGAAGATAAAGTCCATTTAAACTGGGGTCCCTGAACTAAGGGAAAACGGCAGCCTGTATCATGAAGCTGGATTTCTTGCTTTGCTGGGTAACTTGTTAGATTTCAGGTGCCTTCGTTTAAATCCACTTTACTTTCGTTGACTTACATTTAGCCCAGACTCTCTTAAATCCGACAAGTTATCCAGCTAAGCAAGAAATCCTGCTTCATGATACAGACCCCTAGTTTTATTGACCAATAAAGACCTGAGACCCCACTTCCTAGTTCTGGGTAAATGGTGTCATGTTTGTAGTCCCCAAGCAGCTTCACTGAGGGCAAATTTCAGTATGGGCCATTGGCGAAATAGGGCTTCCCATAAAAAAGCTTATATTGTGCAAACAGAATATCATAGAAAGAAAATTACAACATAGATTGTTGTAACATTATTCCCGAGACTCTACAGAATCCAACCATGCCCAACTGGATAATTCCTAAATATCCTCAGGTAATTAGTCCAGTCTGACAGATGGTGTTAACAAGTTAAAGTTTTAGCTCTCTATGTGTGTTCTTAAGGGTTTCAAAGTCAAAAACTAATCTGAAGCTAAATTCATATAATAAAAGTTAGCAGTAAGTATCAGCTTGCACTGCATATTTTAGTGGTTTATCGGTTTTTGAATTATTGATTAAGTTATTGAATTAAAACTTCGGAGTTAGCAGATTAGCAGTTATTGAAGCTAATTTTTCGGTTAGCTGTGCCCAACACTGATACCTTCATAATACAGTACAAAGCATCCTTAATTCTATTACCAAGCATTATAATGCATTATGAAGGCATCAATAGTGCATTATACATGACAGCTTTAAGTAAAGTGTTACCATTGATTTTTTAATTTATTTAATTTACCTGTAACATGAATCATCATAAAAGTCATATTTATCAATTCTGAGGCTGGATTTTTTTTTTATATTGATTTTATTGATACTGCAAAATAGCACAAGGTCGGGTTAAAGTAGAACTTCTTATGCATGGATGCACATTGACAATACTCTTCTTACAGAATGTAAATTGTAATTGGTAACAGTCCAATAATAATCAGTTCATTCACATTTTCTGTGCCTGGCTAATTGGGGGCTCCACCCCTATCTCTGTGCCTCGCTCACTGGAGGCTCCGCCCCCTTCCCTGTGCCTAGCTCTCTGGGGGCTCGCCCCTTTCCCTGTGCCTAGCTCTCTGGGGGCTCGACCTCCTCCCTTTGCCTAGCTCTCTGGGGGCTCACCCCCTTCCCTGTGTCTAGCTCAATGCGGCCTCTGATCTACCTGTGCTAGGTTGGGCCATCCCACCGTTGTGTAATTTTGGGCGCACTCCCTAATATCCACTAATTTATGAATCATTATCTGTAGAATAATATGCAAAATCATCCCTGCAAACTCTGTCTGGCCCATTGTGTGTGTATTTATGTGTGTGTGATTTCCTGTACTCCTTTCCAGCGATCACTCTCTGCACTCCCACCAGTCGACTCAGTAGCCTGGGAGTAAGCGGAGACCAGGGTGCGCAAACCCATTACAGCTGCCCACCCCCGCAGCTGGAGGTTGAGGCAGCTTCCCACTAGATGGTGGCGTGTCGAGCCATTTGACTGACAGCCACTGCTTGACAGAGCCGCTGCCGTGGCTTAAGACAGAGTGAGCGAGAGATGACTGCATGTAGGGGAGAGGCGGGTGTTTGTTCCGACAAGTGGGGCCACGCACCCGCTGGCAGGTTATTTACTGAGGCCTGGTAGGCCAACAGTATCTGATCCAAGGGACTCCTGCCGGCTCATGGAAGACAGATAGCATGGGATGCCATGAGCTCAGAAGGAGGGTCCCCATGGGGCAGAGGTAGTGTTGTTTGCGTGTGCCTGTCCCATGTGTTCCATTGGCTTTGTGAGGTCAACCTAACAAACTCCTTGGTTTTCTGGACATTTCGATACACTTAGCCAGCACCCACCATGGACTGTCCACTGCGACTTCCTTTGGGTTGCATTGAAGGGACTCTTTCATCAGATATAAATATGGCTGTCAGCCTTGACTTTGAACTTCTTTAATCCTTCTTTTTTTGCATATTATTATTCAAATAATGATTTTTAATGCAGGGGATATTAGGCAGCATGCTCGAAAACTATGACGAAATAAACTCAAAGGCGTCTTTTATGACTGCGGGAGGCGTGACCCTAAAAGCAGACGCTGTCGCCATTGAAGCCCAACAGCACGACTTGTGAAAATTGGATCCCAGTTGAGCGAGCTTCTGCTGGGAGTCGTTTGGCTTCTTTGTGAAGTTATTTGCCATTAATTCTTTCCCATCCCGTGCTCGGCACATTAAAAATTAAAAAACCATTCGTTGGTTTGTGAGGCTTTGTGGGAAAAGCAGTGTGATTCCGAAAAAGCACGGTGGATTCATTTGAACGACAGCAACTGCAAAAGAAGAAAAAACACTGGAGACGAAGAAGCTATTGTCATTGTTTGTTTTCTACATCGGAGCGCAAAAGCACGTCACGACGGATCCACAACTGTAGAATACACACCGTATATTTTAGATCTGTCCTGAGGGACTAACTGAAAACGTTCCTTGCAAGTGCCTTTCCTCCCACTAGACTGTGATATGAGTTGTCGGCAACAAACTCACCTCAACAACTCTTCCGTCTCTCCTAATGGGCTGAATACCTCACTTCACATGAATACTGACTGTAGCAGAAAATCTATGGAGACCAAACTTCTTGAAAGAAAAATGTTTCACCAGTTTTTGTGTTTTTTTATGTTTTCTTCTAATCAATTAGTTACACATATATTTATGCTACTATCCTGATGCTTCTTTACATTCCCTTAATGTTCTTATGTTGCGGTTCTGGTCCTTGAAAAGACTTATTACATTCTTGCTTTGTTAGAAGTTGTGTAGCTCATGTTCCAATGTTGTTTACACTTGTACCTGGGCATTCATTGGAAGCTCAGCCTAGCTGCACTTATGCCTTGATGGGTCCTTGACAGTCTCTTTTTTTGCAATGTGCTATTTGCCTCACTTTGGAAAAAATTTCTACACATGTAAAATGTAATGTAATGTGTGTATGTATATA
>JAODKC010000002.1:4034652-4074169 GCA_026777985.1 Mormyrops attenuatus
TCTCCGGGTCGTCCCCCGGGTGTTGCCTCTATTTTTAAAGCACCCCGGTGGCTTTCCCCACTGGCGCCCTGTCCCTTTCAACCCCCCCTACTTGTGGGCTTTGTCCCCCCCCCCCCCCCCCGCTTTTCCAACCACCGTCATATGAATAAGTATATGAAATACCTCATTGTTTTTGTGCCCTGCATTGAAAAATTCCAGCTAATGAATTGTAAAATTGTTTTTAAGCTATTTATTCAGGGAAGTGAATATTTCCCCAAGCTGCTTCTCTTAATAATTTATGGTTTTATGCATCACAATTTGCATTCTTAACAGAAATGTTAATTGTTTTGCGCATATTATTGGAAAGCTATAATTCACTTATGTATTAATTCACTTCATTTATTCATACTCTACTTGCTCTGCAGAGTTCCAGGGAATATTATCGAAACCCAGGAGAGCAAAGACCCTAGGGCTAGCAGCAGAACCAAACAGAAGGTACAAGAGGTGAACAGGCAACAATTAGCAATGGACTACATCATCATCTTCAATTATCTGCTAAAGAAATAACATCTTGAAGAAGCAAACTTGTTTGACAGTATTTCATCCCCTCTCAGTTTTTCACAAGACTACCAAGGCATTCTCAGGCAAAACTGAGGTAAAACGGTTCAGTCTGCATGTTAACCATCTCCTCTAAAATCCTTTAGGTAAACAAGTTATGGAGCCGCCCAAACTGCTTAACAGGTCTCCATGGGGCAGCCTCATGAGAAGCAGACTGCTGTCCATGGTGCTGGACTCGCCTCTGGCACAGACGACGCCGTACAGACGGGAGCTCACCACGTCTAACTATACTACTGCAAACTCTGAATCTTTCGTCTTTCCTAACATTTCATTTTTTGCTCTCACTAGCAAGACATTGTTGCCATTTAAACACGAATACAGCTATTGATACACTATTGTCCCTGAATGCTGCACCAGCTTACAGTTAACTAGAATGTAGCTTATTTTGCAAGACAGAGATATTTTACTAGCTTGCATTTCCATTGTCAATAACTCCTCCTTTCTCCCCGCTGGTGGAAGCACAGATATGTTTTCCAGTTAGGAGAAGCTGGCCAGATGTGGTGCAGCCTTACATGTCTGCTAGAGGAATCGGCCCAACAGATGCTGTGTTTTATAGAACACAGAAAGGTGACTGAATGGTTTCCCCCAGAGCTGAACTCCCGAGGCGTGTGCAAAGATAACTCTGTTATTCCTTTTGTTTCTGTGGTTGCATTCAGAGCATTTGGTAATGCTAATCCCCATCATGACGGAGAGAAATGACGCAGAAAACGAGCTCCTTTGTCTCGCCCGTAGAGCCGGCCGCCTCAAAAAGCTGGGAGTTATTGACATTTTGGTGGCTTCCTGAGCACTTTGCACTGAAAATGAGGCCCATTTCTCTTAATGGAACTTAGACAGTGTATATTCCAGCATTTTCGGTAAACACTTTGAGTCCTTTTGCTCAAATACTCCCTCTGGACAAGTCGAAAATATATTGATGAACAATACCAGGTGCTGGGTTTCGTCTTACCACGTTTCAAATATATAGTGAGATTACCCATGACAGCTATATTGATAAATGTATGATCTTTATGTACAGGTTTGTAGAATTTTCTCCCATATGTCAAAGACATGCAATTTGAGTGCAGCCGTATGCCTAAGCTGGCCTCTGCAAATGTGTGGCCTGTGATTTCCTGGCATTTCATCCAAGGTGGCCCTACCTGGTGCATTATTCGTCCTATGATATCCATAAGCTTCATGGTGACAGCAGAGCAATTCTGGGAAAATTAATGAATGAGGACAAACAAGGTGAAAACACATTTATACAGTTATATAAAATTAAAACCTTGCCCTTAGGTAAATGTATATTGCATAAGGGATAATTTGTGCTTTGTTTTTTGACATTCCTGATGGCCAGCCAATGGAAGACACCTACCTCCACATACACTGCTCCCACCATAAATCATCTGCATACATTTGCAAAATATAAAAAAGTGCATTCCTTCGTGCGGGCACCAGGTACGTAGCGGAATTCCAATTTAATACTGAACTAACTTTAGTTGCTAAGTGGATCTTAGCATGCGATCGAAGCAACGACTCCTTCGGAAAATTTTTAAATCTTCACTTCTTTAAAATTATAAATTAATGATTAATCTTGAACTAATGTTAATCTGTGTACATTTTCATGCACCCCGGTCGCCCAGAGGAGGATGGGGTCCCCTTCCGAGTCTAGGTTCCTCTCAAGGTTTCTTCCTGCTAGAGGGAGTTTCTCCTTGCCACTGTCCCCTCAGGCTTGCTTGGTGGGGGTTTGGGCCGGTTATATGTAAAGTGCTTTGTGACAATGACTGTTGTTAAAAGTGCTATATAAATAAAATAGAATTGAATTGAATTTAATTTCATTGAATATATAATGAAAGTAATAAAATCTCTTCTGGCTAGACCTCATTGTGTCATGTCTCAGGCTTTCAAAAAAAAAAAAACAAAAAAGCATAGGCGCGCACACACAGACGCGCGCACACACAAACTCCTGTACATGTATGCAGGGACTCAAAACATATGTGTGAACAATTACAAATACAGCCAGACTGAGACACATTTAAACATACACAATGATCCACTCAACCAAGTAACTGCATTTGTTAATACATTCTTAACCATAAAATAGGACACACCAGTTAATTAAAACAGGCATATTGTAACTTGAGCACAGATGGAAGGATAATGATAATTAGTCAGAAGGTTTATATTTTTAGGTTATAAGTCACACCTGTGCTTGTCTCAGCCCTGCTGGTTTGATGCTAACTAGCATCCCCCCCTGTAGGGCCCCTTCAGTACAGCGCAGACATAAATATGCTATTGTGAAACTTATTGACTCAAAATAAATGCTTCGTCACCTTCAGTGCGCTTCCAAGTCCTTTACCCAGCCATCCCATTGCTCCTTAAATGAAGCAAGTCGGATTGCTGGACATGTCTAGGCTAACTTCGGGGAATGCTTACCGCATTCATTGAGACGATGTACCAGTACTCATAAGCCGACGCTCCCTTTGTCTGTACTCTATAAACATCTTCAGCCTGTTTGATTTGTAGCCATTTTGCACATTTTTTCCATTTCTGTTGACTAGATATATTTGTGGTTATGCAGCACATACCAAAAAAAAAACAACAGATTTATTGCTTTTTCTGATTTTTGATCCGCAACCTAATCAAACATGCAGACCTCATGAGTATAAAAACAATTGTATTGCTAATTAACTCTTGGATTTCCATGGATTATCTGCCACAGACATGGTTGTCCTGTATGCCTACCTACAAATTCATTCACCCGATAATAACTCAAACCTTAACTTAATCAATCGATTATTTAATGTATCTATTAAAGTTCCCTCTGGTTCATTCATGTCTACCTGATCAATCTTGGGTTTGGTCATGAAGTCACCCTGTTCTTGTCGCCTCTTGAGGCCAACTCAGCTGTCCTCTCTATGTACTTAGGAATCTGCAGCCCCTGTCCTGTCAGTACTGAATAATAGGAGAATGGCCAGTCAACAGGTAAAGTGTGACAGGCGAAAGACCTGCCACCACATGTGTCTGCACTTAAAGATTGTATATATTTTATTCCTCCACCTGACCCTGATGGATGGATGTATGAATGGATGATGGATGGATGGATACATTTAGATGTCAGCTTTGAAAACCCAACCCAAAAAAACAGAAATTATAGTTGGCTGTTTTGTTGAATCATGGTTGGCTGGTTCTTTGTTGTGACCTGAGAAACTTGCAGTCATTGAACGGAACACAAAAGCTTACATCACAGTTGTCACGCCCTGCCTGTACTGTACCTCCCTCTTGTGTGCCACACCCTCCAATTTACCTCGTGTGCAACCCTGATTGTTACCAGCTGTTTCGTGCTATTTCCGGCTTGTCTTGTGTATTTCAGCCCACGTTCGAGTACGTTTCCCTAGGTCTGTCATTGACCTTTTGATGTTACATGTTCCTGTGTCCTGCATTTGGAGTGATTCCAAATAAACCCTTCGATCCCGATTCCTCATCTCCCCGTTCCTGCTTCCGTATCCAGCGATCATAACAACAGTGGTGGAAAAATAAGAATTAAAATTCTGGACTGAAAAAAGTGCAGAAATAACCGCCATTCATTTGTTGTGACAAGACCAGATAAAAGGAAATATGCGTGTTTCTATGACAAAAATAATTGAGTTGAAACAGTTCTACATGAAGTGGTATAAACTTCCTGCACTGCACCGTGAGAGGGCCATACTGCACTACATAACAAACAAAAAAAAAAAAATCAGATGCATGTCAAAATGTTATGTTATTTTTACGTACAGGTTTCCTTATCTAATACTTAACCTTAGTTGAAGAATTAACTTTGCGTGAGGATAATGCAAACGCAGAAATAATTAAAGACACGTGCTTTTCACCCTACTGAGAGCAGAGCAGAGAGATTGCGCTGCACTTTAATAAACTGTTGCCATGAGCAGTATGTGTAAATAATCTAAATGTGCTCTTGGGCATAACCTGTTGGGACAAAGCAGTTGCCTGGATGATGAGCTTTCTTATGAAGTGGGAATGAGTGAATGACTGGGGGCGGGGTTTAAAATGCTGGCCACTTTCAAATTGTCCTCTGTTGCTTTAAACAGCTTCTATGGAGAAATTTTTCACGCAATTTATATTTTTAACAAAATGCATGCATAATATAATATAATATAATATAATATAATATAATATAATATATTGCAATTGGCGCAAGGCAGGAACCAACCTTGGATGGGGTCCCAACACATCACAGGGTGCACAATCACTCACTCACACATACGGTTAGTGGGAGGACACCGAAAGATCCAGCGTAAACCCATGCACACACTGGGTGAAAGCAGCGTTATTCATGGTGTCGTCCTCAATACTAGGCTTGCAAGATGTGGGATGTTAATATTGACATTGCATGCACATGCGACTGTCAAATTGCACACACTCTGATAGTCAGCTGGGAGGAGAACGTCAATAAGTTGCGCTGAAACATTTTGCAGCTATTGAAAACAAAAAAATGGTCCCCACAACATCAAAATAACAGATTTTTAATCACATTGTGAGGATAAATTCAAAACTAAGTTTTATAAAAAATCTGTGACTGCCCAGGGAAACTAGAGTATTTAAAAATATCTGCATTCAGTAAGAATCAAGGGATTTTTTCTAGGAATTTAGTTAATTTTAAATTCAATATATAACACTAAAATGGCTGTATGATTAAATATATTCACTCCACACAAAAGAGTCTTTGCTCAATGAATTTAGACATTTCTAGCTTTAAGCTCTTCAATACTGTATGTCAAGAATAAAAATCAAACTGAACCATGATGCCCCCCCCCCATTCACAACACTATCTTGCAATAATTTGAGAAGGCACATTACCCATAAATACATCTCGGTATTCTTTGAACAAATACCACACTGCCCTTTTCAACCCATAAGGCTGCCATCGATGTGATGGAAGCCTACTTAAAATTATAAGCCATATTGCTCTCACATTGTCCTTGCCCTGGACAACTTTCTTTAATGATTCATCCCACAGATGTAATGACAGGACGGGGAGATGATCCAAGTGTGAGTGCATCAAGTCTGCATCCAGAATTGTAGTCCAAAGGCAAGCAACGGGTCAAAAAACAGGCAAACCAAGCTGGATAAATCAAAATCGTGACTCAGATCTCTAACCGAAACACAGGCAGAAATCGATATGGGGATTATAGGGCGAATAACCAACCCCACTAGGCGAAGAGCAAGAGAACCAAGAAAACAAAACATACACAAGGAAGCAGGTCATGTCAAGCACGCTCAGTATATTGGGAGACTCAATACTGTACAAGTACCAGCTAATTGCGTTGCGCAAGAGTATGTTACAACAAACTTTCTTAAAGTTTTGTTTTCCTTTTTAACTATTCATTGTCATTGTGTCATTGTGTTTCTTATCCAGACTATGACTGGGTTGTTTGTCCCCCCCGTCAGGAATGTCCCAGCATCATCAGCTAAATGGTACAAACGGATGCCATCTTCCAGGTCCTCCTGGAGGCTTGTTTAAGAAACTGCCACTCTAATACCACCTCTTCCACCTCATGCTGTGAGCACACATGTTCTAGATGTATGGTGCTTGCTCAACATTGTGAAGTACCTGCCATTTTCAAATGCAGGACCATAATTAGCTGAGCTAGCGGCTGAGAGAGGAATTAGAAGTTACAGATGGAGAGAGCCAGGAAAAATGCTACATTTACCTGCCGATCTTCCAGTAAGTGGACCATGCAGACTGCTTGCTGCTTTGGATCCGTTCCCAAAATGACACCTCCAAAGTACCTGTATGGTCACTCACTTTGTGTGAAAGTTTGATGCGAAAGCACATTTTTGCCAGCCAGCAAAAGCGAGCTGAAAGTCAGAGGTACTTTAAGGATATTTACAGTCTTAAAAATCCAACTCAAGACTAAAGCTGGCACATTCTTTAAGTTAGCAGCTTTGTTCATATTGGTTGTTGGTGGAATTAGGAGTTGATTATAGGGATTGTGTAGAAACAGGCATTTAAATGTAAAAAATATGCTAATTTCAACTTTTGTAAAGTTAATATTGGTGTGAATATTGGTTTTAATGTCATACTTTATCCAGATCTTTTTATTGCAGATTAATATTGGACTATTCAAAAAAAAAGTCAGTCATTGTTCTTATTAATGCATTTACCAGCTTCTAGTCAATCTCTCCATCTTCCAGCCACATATCCTGGACAGGGTCATGGGGGGCTGCAGCTGTTCTCAGGCAGCACAGGGCACATGATACATACAGGCATACACCTGGAATGGGATGCCTCTCTATTGCAGGGCACATACTTGCAGATTTCAAGAGGCCAAGTAGCCTAGTTGCATTGTCTTTAGACTGTGGTAATAAACCACATGAATGTAGAGCGCCAAAGAGCCAAGGACTTCCTCTCCCTCCTGGACGCCCACCTGGAGAGAAGGCAAAATCCCACCGTGTGGAAGGTGCCCAAGGCCAGAGCACTCTTCGTGTGGGCAGGGGAGATGCTGGTGGGGCTCACCCCAGGCATGGATCTCCTAGAGGCATAGAAGGTCTGGCACTATATGAAACAGACGCAGTGGCTAATCGAGCAAGAGGCAGCTCAGCCCACTGACTCTACGTAGCTCAGCCTGCCGGTTCTCTGCAGCTCAGCCAGCTGGCTTTCCGCAGCTCAGGCCGCTGGTTCACTACAGCTTTCCCCAGCTCAGCCTGCCGGGAGGCCGCCACCGTTCCTCTAGAGTCCTGCCCAGGGGAGACCGCTGCCCATCCTGAATCTCTAGTGTTTGGCCTGAAAGGGGTCTCCGCTCATCCTGTTCCGACCCAGGGGCCATCTTTGCCTCTGCAACTCCCCCAGAATCCGTTCTTGCCTCTTCAGCTCCTCCAGAGCCTGCCTTTGCCTCTGCAGTGCTTTCAGAGCCCATCTACATTGCTGCAGCACCTCCAGAGCCCAGCTTTACCTCTGCACCACCTCCAGAGCTCAGCTCAGGAGGGGCCTCACAGTCTGAGTCCCAGGTTCCCGGCCCAGAGAGGGCTGCTCCACCCACACTCCAGGCTCCTGGCCCAAAGAGGGCCACTTTGCGCGCTCTCCCACCTCCTCATCCAGTACGGGCCACATTGCCTGGTCCTGGCGCTGCAGCAGCCGAACTGGACCCAGGAGATGTCATTCCACCTGTCTTTGACCCAGGTGAGAGCACTCCTCCAGTTGTGACATTGCTCTGGGGTACTCAGCCTGCTCGCCTTCAGGTGCCCCAGCTGCACCCTGTTCCTGCCTTGAAGTTCCTTTGCTCCCCTGCTGCTCCTGCCCTGCAGTTCTCTCGGTGCCCTTCTGCTCTGGTCCCGCTGACCCCTTGATGCCCTCCAGCCCCTCTTCCCCTCTGAGACCCTTAGGTATTTTGGTCCAGACAGGGTCTGCCTTGCTGGTGAAGAGGCTTAGGATGGTCCGTGTCCCAGGGTAATCACCCAGCTTCCTAGGGTCCGGAAGACTCCTCAGACACCCTCCGTTTTCATTCATTGTGCCTCAGTGCCTGTTTCAGTGCTCTGTCCTGCCTTTGTTTTTTCCTGCTCAGTGTCCGCCTCTCATTAGCCCCTTGTTAGTCTTTGTACTTAAGGACCAGTTTGTCTCATCATCCCCACTTTGGTCATTGACGTCTAACCTTCCTATTGCCTGCATCCTCCCTGGTTTCCAGTCCTCCAATCTGTGATCCCTCACAGTCCTGTTTGTATCCAGCTTCTGGTCATTTAATTCAATAAAACCCCTTTGGTTTTGCCACCATGCCTGTCCTTGAGTCCTTCGTTCCTCAAGTCATGACACTGCATATGCATGCATATGAATATCTTTGAATTATACTGATGTTCTATTCTTGGAACCAATCTGGTGCTGTAGTAATGAGAATGCCAGACAGACAAGACATATTTAAGAAACTTTTTCATGATTTGGATTTTCTTCAGCGTTAGAAGAACCTCCATATCCAGAATGTCCCCCCATTCCATTACACCCCTGTGATATTACAGGCTTCCAATTGCTGGAGGCCAGTCTACTCCAGGCTTTATCTTGGTGCTCACTGACATCTGCACTGGCTTCATATTTTGCCCTCTACTGCTTCCCTGCAGATTGACGGAGATTTGTTGTCTAGTCCACTAGGAGGAGTGAGTGTCTTACCTACTTAATGAATAAGTTCTTTACGGGGTAAAGGCCATAGGGAGAAAGGAGCTTTAGGTGGATTTTTTTCCACCTACTGTTCCCAGGGGGTTCCAAATCCGGGGGACAATGTGGAGACTTCAGCACCGGCGGTGAAGTGCACAGACTAGCAAGGCCTCTACATTCATCTGCTTAAAACCTGTCTGTAGTGCTGAATTCCCTGCTGCAATTGGCCAAAGTGGTTTTCACTTACTTCTAAAAACTGTCCTTGCATAAAAAGCAACCTCTGTCCACGACATTAAAGCCCACTTTACTTGTCCAATCTACAGCCCCTGTGTGTGTGTGTGGGGGAGGGGGGCATAGTGGGAACAGAGAGTGTTGGACCCCCCTGAAAAAGGCAACACTGTATGCATGATTTCAGACCCGTGTATGTGAGATTCCAGGCCATTCTGAACTATTCAGGCCCACATGTCTGTGTTAACACAAAGACACAAAGAGGCAATATGACATTGCTTTCCAGCTACTGATAAATGAAGTTCCTTTTTTTATCGCACTCTTACATTTTCTAAAAAGAAATTACATAACAGCGCATTTTGTGAAAGTATCTTCTCTGGCGGAGCTTTAAGGGGCCTGTCACAAAAGCGGCAGGCACGAGGCATTGTGCTTCCCTGTGAAAAGGCTCCTTTCAGCAGATGTTCTTTGTTTGCCCCTAGCAAGTGTTCAAAAAGTGTAACGTGGCCCACTGCCAAGCATTTGGAATTTCGTCATCTCCAGGTCCTTGGCAGGGGCTACTGTAGCTCGATGTTAACAGCGAAGTTTGACCTGCCACGTTGCATTTTTTAACAACGCTGGCTAAAGCACGTGTCTGAACAATGAGATGTGTGTAGCTAGACAGCTGTTTTTATCGGTATGTGATCACCTGCTGTGGCTGGCCAGTCTGCTATTCATCTTGAAAGTCAGGCTTTCTAGGATGTGATTCAATCATTGTCATTAGATTTTGCCTAAGCAGTATGCATACCTGTAAAATTTTACTGCAGCTACAAACAGATGTCTAAGGGGTACGTTTTCATCACATACGATTATGCAATTGCGATTACATCCTTTCTCATAGCATTCAGTATTGAAGTTAATTGATCCATCCTTCTTCCAAGCACTTACCCAGTACAGGTTTGTGAAGAACATGGGTTAGGACACCCTGGCCAGTCCTTCAGAGGTCACATTATTCGAGTGTATGTTAAAATAAATGTTTCCACCATTCATTTCTATACCTGCATGTAATGAAATTCATTAGGTAGGCAAAGCATGTGGATGCATTTCACCATTACCTTATTAATTCATGAATTTTGGGAAGAGATTCGGATTTTATTAATAAGTTCTGTTTAGAGATCCATATTGTTGTTGAGTGTTGGTAGATGAAAAAAGGAATTACAGAGTATGAAAGGGAGGTTGAGTTAAAGAAGAATTCGAAAAAGAGAGAAAGGATAGAAAGTGAATTGGCAGGTAAGAGAGGGAGGAAAGACAAGATGCTTAGCATGCATGATATTATGCATGATTTTATGATATTTTATATTATGTCACATATACTTATAACATATACTTATGGAAAACATGAATAAAATTACTTTTTGAATTCCACTTGGGGATGAGATGGCGGTGTTGTGGTTAGCACTGGTCACACCTCTGGAACCTCACACCTCTAGAACTAGGGTTCATGTCTCCACTTGGGTTACATGTGTGTGGAGTTTGCATGTTCTCTCATGTCAATGTGGGTTTTTTTCTGGGTACTCTAGTTCCCCCCCACAGTCCCAAAACATGCTGATATGGAGTTGCCAAACTGCCCGTTGGTGTGTATGTGTGAGTGTGCCCTGCGATGGGTTGGCGCCCCTTCCTGGGTTGTTCCCTGCCTTGTGCCGATAGGCTCCAGAGCCCCCATGTCCCTGAAGCAGTTTCAGGAAATGGGTGGATGAATGAATTCCACTTATGCACTCTAAATTAGGAGTCATGGACTCTCCATTTTGCCTTTAACACTCAGAAGCTTCCCAGCTGTGTTCTTCCAAGGTTCTCATTATCATCAGAGGAAAATCTTGGATCAGACCGATGGTTCCATTTTCCTTGGAAGTCGGAAGTCAGTGTCGGGAATAACGTCACACCCAAGTTAACCGCGTTCCAGTACAACAAGTCGGAAAGCCATTTAGCAATACCAGTTCTAGCCAGGTTTGTTGTTAGCTATTCTTAGCAATACCAGTTGACAACAATGCATTATGTGGTATTTTGGGCATACAAACACCGTACAGTAGCAATATGTCCACAGATAGAGGCTGGACACTACTGTGTGTACGACTCGTTTAATGAGACACAATTAAGAAATAAAGTGCTAATAAACAGTATATAACTGCAACTTTCACTTCTGTTAATGAATGCCGCAGATATCTTGACTTTCATGGCCAGAACTCTGACTTCAGGGGGAGTTCCAGTTGAAATTTCTGACTAGGACCTTGGATATTCAGACTACCCAGTTCAAATGGAACACGCTATGAATCCTGCTCTTGGAGGACCCCTTGGAAGGATGTTTTGATTCCAACCCATACTGCTTTCAACCTGCCACATTATTAGCCTATTAAGGACCATGGTGAGCATGACTTAGGTAGAGTTGGAATGAAAACATTCTGGCAGGGGGTCTTCCAGGAACAAGACTGAGAGTCACTTGATCACATTGAGTAAGAGCTGGCAAAGCCACTTGGAGTAAAAGGTGCTGTTTTCTGTAGGAGGGACATAATGGACCAGGAGTGGTGTTTCCTCTTCATGACCTTGTCATCAGAAGAGGAATGAATGTAAATGAATGAATGTTACATTTATATAGCGCTTTACCGAACCAATGGGGAGCCACTTCAACCAGCAATGTGTAGCACCCACCTGGATGATGAGACAGCAGCCATTCTGCACCAGTATGCTCACCACACAGTAGCTAAGGTGGTGAAGGGGCAGGAGGGAATTCACCAGTTAGATATACGGGATGATCAGGAAGCTAGATTTAATAGGGCCACAGCAGGCAATTTTAGCCTGGACATCAGGGTACCAGCCCTCCTTTTTCAAAAGATGCCCAGGAATCTTTTTTGATCTCATCCAAAGGATGGGACCGTTTTTACAGCACAGTGTCCCTGACACTACACCGGGGCATTGGGATCCACACAGAGCACAGGATAGGCTAACCTGTTGGCCACACCAACACCTCCTTCAGCAGCAGCCCAGCTTTCCTATTGGTCTCCCATCCAAGTCCTGGACTGGCTCAAAGCTGCTTAGCCTCAGATAGATTAGTTTGAAGTGCAGGAAGTATAGCTTCTGACAGTGGCTCCCCCAGTTGCCAGTAAGTGAGAAACCACTTATTGAAAGGACAGCCGGCCCCCTCCCTTTGCTTCTAAGGTCTAACACATTCAGAAGTTGAGGATAAACAAATGAATAAGGCTGCACTGAGCCAGGATTATTTGAGATGATTTTGTGAATACCTATGACTTTATTGAAGCTACTAACTATATAAATATACAAGTCACAGCTTACATGATGTCACTGGAGAAATTAACAATCTTCAGTTGTATAATATCAATGGAACAAAGCATTACTGACATTACTACTTATTTAATATTTTCCAGATTCCAGCATTTGACATTTCAGTTGTATAAAAATCAGTAGGAAAGAGGTATTTCTAATGACTTTGAATTCTGCATGAAATTATCAGTAGGGTAAATATTTCGGCACACAGTACAAAGTCATTATGGTTGACTGGATTAAGGCATTCATCACATTTACATAGAGCCAGTTCCCCTTGGTTTAATTCAGATGTTTTGGGAAGAGCATTCTCATTGATTTCAAATGTATGTGTTCACTATCACATTGCAGGTGAGGCCAGGCAAGGCTAAAGGGAAACAGAACTGCGGCCATTTACATGTCATTTAATGAAATCACTGCTTCATGAAATAAACAGGTTAGCATTCTGCCTTCAAAATCACAATGAAAAATGCATACAAAGAAATGAACATCACTGGCAAGCATATTAGTGCATACACACACACACACACACACACACACGTTTGTACTCGTATCTTTATGTGGACCGTCATTCATTTCTATGGGTAAAACTTTAATCCCAACAGTGACAACCTTAATCCCTACCCAGCCCTAACTTTAACCACAAGCATCCAAAGAAAATACAAGGCATTTTTAGTTTTTTTGATTGCATTCGCAGATTTTTAGTTTCCCCTTGTGGGGATCAGGGAAAAGGCCCCACATGCTCAGAATAACAGGTTTTTATTGCATTGTGGGGGACATTTGGTCCCCACAAAGTAATATATATATGCTCACGCACACACACACATACTGTATACACAATATAATAACGTAAGCCTGTTAACTGTTGTTAAGCTAATAGCACCTTGACATGCCAGGTCACAGTTATGAGCTGTAGCCAAGATATAAGGAACATGGGTTTACACCTGCTGCACTGGGATGACACAAATCATAAATTTAGGGTGAGGAATGAAATCAGTCCTGTGTGCTAATGCTAGTGAATGCTCAGCACACCTTCACAGTTCAGCACACCTTCACAGTTCAAGACAGACATACAAACACGCTTGCACAATCAAATAGTAATGTCATTTTCTGAATGTAGATTTTTAAAATTTCTTACAAGTATTTTTCATCATCTAAAGTTATTTGCATACATTAGTCAGTATTTTGTGTAAGTTGTTAAAAAAAATAATTATATATAAAAATAAATACAGTAGAGCTGACAAAAACATTTTTCAAAATCTCTGATTTGCTACAGTATTTAAAAAGAAATATATATTTTAAGAGCTAAAAAAAAAAATTCTTCTTGTACATGGGATTAATTTTGCAGCCCAGATTTTTCTTTATAATTTGTCCTGCGGTGCAATGTGTCATATAGTCAAAATACATGGAGACACACTAACAAAGGCCATACTGGTGAAATCTGACAGACACATGCTCACAAATAAAATAAAGGAGGATGTTAGATAAATTTATGCTGAAAATAGCTTCCCTGAACAGAGAAAGTGAGTGAGTGAAATGCAGTGAGGGCTATTGTGTATAACCTGAGGGACAATGACAGACATGAAAAACACCTCATTCCATTGTCACATCCTGCCTGTCAGGTTTATCTCCTGTCTCCTGCCTGGCGTGACCTTAACAAGCCATGCCTGTTACTAGTTTGTCTTATCTCTCATGTTAATCAATCCCAGCTGCTTCTCGTTACCTGCCTTGTTTGTTCTGTATATATGTACTTCCCAGTCCTGTGTTCCCCAGTCCAGTCACTGAAGTCCTACCTTCTTGTCGCCTGTGCCCTACCTCATTCCAGTTCCCCCATTTTGATCCCTTGCAATCCTGTTTATTTCCTTCCTTTGTTTGTTTCAATAAAGTTTGTTAGTTCAAATAAACTCTTAACTACAGTTGCTCCCCGAGTCCTTCGTTCCATTGGTCATAACAGAATGACTGGACTCCAAAAAAAAAAAAAAAAAACTTTGTGACAACATTAGCCCTGGTTTCCAGGCATTCCTACACACCACTAACTGAATTCCCCTTGTTCCCTGAATCCAAAGACCAGGAAGGTCTGCAGAACCGCAGGATCCTCAAGAGGCACCCCACCTGCAGGTCGATAACTTTTTGCCCTCCTGGACTAACACATGATGTGGAGATGCAACCTGTGTGGAATGGTGTGGAAGGTGCCCGAGGCTCGCGCAGTCTTCCTGCAGGTAGGGGGAATACTGGCGGGGCTCACCCGAGATATGGGCCCTCAGGAAGTGGAGGAGGTTATATGGGGGAAATGGAGCAACTCCTCACCCAACTCACCTCCTTGCAGTTCACTGCAATCCATCCTGCCTATTCCAGTCAAAGGCAGAGGAAGCTAGCAGTGACCGTAGTTCTCAACCTGCCTGACTCGAGAGAGGCCACTGCTCATCACGAGCTTCTAGAGCCCGACCCAGAAGAGGCCACCTTTCTTCCTCCACTTCTAGAGCCCATCTTTGCCTCTGCTGAGCCTCCAGAGCCCATCTTCATCTCTGCCATGCTTCTATAGCCTGTGTTCACCTGTACTGTGCCCCTGGAGACCATCTACCAACCTCCCAGCCCAGAGAGGCTCTCTCTGTTCGTGTACTGAGCTCCCAGCCCAAAAAGGGCCACCTCACTTACACATGATCCCTCAGCAGCCATGCCACTCAAACCAGACCCAAGTGTTCCGGCTTCACCCTGCTCACCTCCTGGTGTTCCGGCTTCGCCCTGATATCCCCCAGATGTCCCAGCTTCACCTTACTTGCCTCAAGGTGTCCCGGCTGCACGCTGCTCACCTCCAGGTGTCCCTGCTATGCCCTGCTCGCTGCCAGGTCCCTTGTTTGTTCTATATATACATAATTCCAAGTCATATGTTCCCCAGTCCAGACATTGACGCCATACCCTCTTGTCGCTTATGCCCTACCTTGTTACATTTCCCCCATTTGGATCCCTTGTGATGCTGCTTGTTCCTTTAGATCAAATAAACTCCTTTTTGTTTCTACACTACGCCTGTCCCCGAGTTCTTCGTCCCATTTGCCGTGACACCCATGACCCCTTTATTTTACATTTCTCCCTCTGCTTTTACTCAAGCCTCATTTTTAAAACAAATGTTTAAAACCTTTTTATGGACTGTGTATGTAAATGGATATTTTATGTTGTACTTCTACAGTTAATGCACTGCAATCACCTTTCTTGTACATATTTCTTGTTTTCTGTAATGTCTTATTTACTGAGCCTGAATGCAAGTTTTGGATTTTTTTTTTCCTCCGGAGTGTAAAAATACCTAAGAAACCTGGACTTAACTGGCCTGCCTCAGCTGCTGTAATTCACATGGGAGCCCGTAGGGGGTTCCAGGAGGGACCCTGATGGGAAGTCCAGTGTTGACATGCAGGAAGTCATTTCACTCATCGTTATTCATTCTCTCATCGTGTCCCCCAAGGGTTAATTACAGCTGTTAGGACTCGCATGGTGCACTGGGGACCTGCTACATTTTAAGGCAGTTCCAGTCGTTTAGTTCGGATGGGAAAAGCGGGTGCGCACACACACACACACACACACACACACCAATACTTGTGATATGAGCTTTGTCATTGCTCCATCTTGCCCTGAAGTTGATTTTTACGCTGAATGCTTGATGCGTACAAAGCTTGACAAGTCATTTTATGCCCAGTTGTTTTATTTTATTTGCTTACCAAGCTCTTTTATCAAAAGCAAATTATGCAGCCTACAGATTCACTCTACCAATTTATGAGACTCTCATATTTGTTTACTGAATTCTTTCAGGCATATTGACCTCATTGAATGGTTCAGTAGGACATGAACTGGGTATCTGGGCATTTAACCATTGTGCTTTCTTTTACACTGTAATGGAAAGATGCAAACAAAAATGAAACACACACAGTAAGAAAAAAGTGCTTGTTAGAATAGACAGATTGGCTTGTGAACCCCCAACACCATTTGTAGGTACATACATCAGAATTTCATCGTGCTGCATGCCTTGTGCAGAAATGATAAAGGCAATAAATGTAATGAATAAATTTAAAGTTTAGTTTGATATAAAATGGTGCAGCTGATGTGGTTTTTCCGAGAGCAGAGACTGTGGCGCATTTGTTGAATGGATGCACTTGACATTCATGGTTGATGCTTCTAATGGAATGCGGCAATCAGCGAGAGGTCGAGGTAAATATGACACGAAGCAAATATACAGCTTATGCTGCCTAACAGTGTGCTGTGTTGAAGAGGCTGACTTTTGAAACCGAGGACGTACACTGAAAACCAGCCTTAGAAATAGTTGCTTTGAATTTCTAGATGAAAGCATCCAGGCCTGGCCTCTGGGGTGTGTATTTGAATGCCACACCATTTTGATTAAGCTCTTCTTCCAGCATTTGATGCTCTGAACAAGCATTCTCAGTGTAGAAGCATTAAAGAAAAGAAATCCTTCCAGTGCCCTGGAATTGGTCTACTATTGGTCTACACCAACTCTTAGGTCCACCATACAGCACTTACTGTAGGCTGCTACTCCACACCATCTGTAAGGTTCAGAACATAGAGCTCTAGCATTGCTCCACTCCAGCCCTCAGCATTCTATGTTGGCAGTCAACAGTAGTCAACCAACATTATATAGTCTTCCTCATTGAACATTATCTTCTCCCACCCTAGGCCCCATGGCTCACCCTTGAAATTAACATATCTAACATTAGTTCTGTTTTCTTTTCAATTTCAATAGTTGAAATGCTTTCTCAACCCCTTTGCAACCTGATGGGGATCATTAGCTTAGAAATATAGGAAAAGAATGTATATTAAATTAACTGAAGATGCAAACTTTTCCTTTGACCAACTGCCAGCTTAAAACTGATGAGGGAATGTTGCACCCAGAAACAAGCTATTTTAGCATTTTGCATATGTATAAAATAAGCATGCTTCTGATGTACGAAACAAAGACAAAAAAACACTCATTGCAGCTATAAAGGCGATGCTTGAGTTTACTGCTAATGAGTCTTATACGTGTTGGAATTGCACAAAGAGCCGGGGACCTTTCCAGAGTATGTGTATCAAATAAGATATGAAAATTACTGACATATGCAGGTGGTGCCTTAAATGCACATAATTAAAGTCCAATTTAAGGATAAAGGGTATAATAAAAAGGGTAGAATGAGAACATCTAGAGTTCTTTCTCCACCTATAATTGGGATCTTTCACTAATGGTAACAAGGCCAGCCCTGTAGTGAATAAGGTGTGAGGTCTCTACATAAAGCATAAAATCACTCAAATGCACTCTCTTCAAAAGAGGTCATGGGGAAATTTGCAGCCAACCACTTTATAGCAAATTAAGAACTCCACAGGGGTTAACAGTGTCAACAGGACGCCACACTGATTCTCATTCAATCCAAAATGAGTTATTGTCTCGAAGCCAGTGACTGTTAAGGTTGAGCATGGCAGACAGATTTCTCAACATTCAGTGTAAGACTTCATGGTTCTCAGCCGCTTGAAACTTGATTTGCAGAAATCGAAGCAGAAAGTGAGCAAACACAGATACGAGGCCGACAAAGCAAAATTCAGTGTTCAGGGTTAAGTGGCGAGCCCTGTGCTGTCCTCAGTCTGGCTGCAAAATTGTTTCATTAACAGCACTGCTTTGTCAGAGTGAGTCTTCCTTTCCTGTTGGTGAACGAAATCCGTCCAAGTGAAAATGAAAACAGAGCTCACTCGTGGGATTTTCAAAAAAAAAAAAAAAACTTCAAGAATAAACACCGAAGGCCATAACAGACACAAAGAGAAAGCATTGACTGGAGGCGGCGGGGGCCTTTATGCTAAATGCATCTTATTCATGTGTATGTGGGCTGCATGCATGGTTCAAGTTACTGCAGGACTTGCACCATTCTTATTGGATAGAACATTCCATATTCTTTACCAATTAAACTCTTTTCTTTTAATGAATCAGTAGCATTTGACTTGACAAGGGCAATATGAGCACACAGTAGGCAGCAGAATAGCCTGCCACCTCCAGGGTTGGGCATGAGAATCCCTCTCCCAGCTCTTTGTGAAGAGTTTGCATGTTCTTACTGTGTTTGTGTGGTTTTCTGCTGGATTCTACAGTCTAAAAAATATACAAGCAATTCAGAACATTTCCATCTCTAAATCGTCTGTAATATCCAGGGTGCCCCCTATGATTCCCAGGCTAATAACCTGACCCGGTGACTATAGTGGGCCCAGTTGTATGGAAGACAGACAGATGGGCTAATTAGAACAGATTTGCCTTTTCTTGTATTCTGCAATCTTTGCTTTAGCAGCATAAGATAAGATATTGGGTCTCTCGGCATCTGTATCCAATGAAACGTTTAGTTGAATTCAAATAATTACACAGTTTAACTTTTTATTTTGCTGAAGCTGCACTGACTGATTTGAACAAGTTGGTGGGCAGGGTTACATTTTTAATCAATATATTTCCACTGTCCACAGGATGGGAGAACAGAGTATGCCGACTTGTTTTATCACAAGATTGTTTTAGGATGAGGAGTATTAAGAGTTACCTTGTGTAAATACCCTTCCATTAACTTACAGGCCTTGGATTATAAAAGATTCAGCCAAGCTCAATTTATTGAGTAAATAAAACTGAAACATATGCAGTTATAAAGAAATAAACATGACTGCAACACATACATTGCACGTAACCAGAATGGTCACTGATATATATTCATGAAATCTTCTTTATTGCATCACTGTAAAGGAAGTCAAGGGTTTTAAGTGGTTTCCTTTCTATATGGGACACATAGTATATTTAACAAATCAAAGCCACAAGAATGTGTGCATGCAAACAGTCAAGTAACTATGACTGACAAAAATTATATTTCAAAATAAAGATTTCGTTGACTTACCTTGGACATCTTGTGTGCAGAATACACACCATAATACAAATTTCTGGATCTCAGTTTGTCTCAGATTGTTACACATTGTGTTCCAAGATACTTTAGAGAAGTGATACCCTAATGTGTGCTGCAAGTACTTCAAGATTATATATTTCATTGTAGTGTTGTTTGATGTCTATTTTGATGCCTAATCCTATTATTTGTGTCTGCAAATCCCAATAGACACGTCTATATACAGGCTTCGACGTGTGCACATTTTCAAGGAGTTTCAAGCCCTCATTCATGAAGCATGTTTGTGTAAATTTCTCTCTAGAAACGTTAATTCATTTGGAATTATTCAGAATTTCCCTAGGACCGCATGCATTTTGTTCCATATAATTCCATATAAATGTTGGTAATGTAGTCATATTAATGGAATACTAATGCACTAAATCAGCTAAAACCTGGGGTTAGGACAAAAGGTGGCCCATCACTTAACACTTTTGTCAGAAAAATATCAGAAAATGAAATATCTGAACAGTTTGAGACCCTGAGTCTTTCTGGCGCCGTGTCCAGTGCTGTCTGCATGGTGCTTTCTTTTCCTTCCTCGCCAGCCCTTCTTGGGAAAAGGAATGAATCATTGATTACTTTCTATTCTAAAAAGGGCCCATTCAAGTGAAAACTGGTGCTACTGAAATGAGGGCTGATATCAAGGCCTACCAGACAGAGAAAGAGAGGCACCGGGATGAACTCTGGCATATGTCATTTCTCTTCTTTGAAATCCTCGTTGCCTACTTGTCTTTTTTCCAGAAACAAATTAATATAGACAGACTATGTTCATGTTCAACCTATTTTGCATGTGTTCTGCTGGGTACTCATAGGGTACTCATTTTCTCTCATAGTCTACAGATATGCAGTTAGGTGAAATGATTCTTCTAAATTTCCAGTAGTGTGTGATTGTGGGTATGGATGGCTTTGTGTATGACCTACGCAGAACTGATGTCCAGTTCAGGGCATACTCCTGCCCTGTTCCCTGTGCTGCCTGGGATAGACTCCAGCCCCCCACTGCAATCCACTGCTGTATAAGTTGGACTGATGAATGAAACTGTCAAGGCTTCACACCTAGGGTGTCCACCTATCTTGTGCCCTGGGCTTCCTGGGTTAAGCTACAGGCTCTCTTGTACTGGATAAGCAGTTTAGAACAATGGACGGGTAGATGGGTGGATCAGTGTCTTCCTTGAATTCCTGAAGTTTAACTGAATGTCGACTTTTTGTTAATACACACACACAAATTTTTTTCTGTGGATGCTGCATTTTTTACTTACTATGTTAGGGGTATATTATATCGCCCATGCACAATAATCACCAGGGCTTCAGACAGGCGAAACATTTGGCCGGACGCCAGTTTTTCGGTACTATACAGATGTTTATTCATGCCCACAATTTGTTAAGCAGATTCGTAGTATGGCTGAAATATTGAGATGCGTTTTGTGACTAACTTGTACTAACTTTTGGGCGTCATTATAATATCAATATAATATCGCACAGCCCTTCCCTGTTTGTTCCCTTGCGTATCTCCTTATCGGTAACCCCTCCGTGTTTTCAAGGCACCTGTTAAATAGTGAAGACTATAATAGCAACAAAACTCTCCTTACCGTTACTACTAAATTGTCATTATCACTGTCATCCCATAGTTATGCTTGTATGAAGTATTGACATATCACCACCCAGTGATAGTATTGCTACTAATATGTAATTGTACCCAAATTAGACTCATAGATCTACATGCTCTCTTATGGGACACTTGTCGCACACTAAAACCAAAGCTGTAAACAATACAAACTTTATACTTCACTTATAATTAGCCATTGTCAAAGGCTTAATCATCTGTTCCGCTAAGCTTCCTGATTAAATCTACAGCCCGCAGGACTATAATCTTTAAAAGTTGCTCTTCCTGCTTCATGAGCGGATGGGTCGATGCTTTGACTTGGTCTCCACTCTTTTCCATGTTGTGACTAAGCCAATGATGAGCAAATCAGACATGACAGATAAACACTGAGCATTTGGCAAGGGACAATAATTGCAAGTGACATGCTTTTGTCATGATTTTACTAATAAAAAAAAACACACACACACACACACACACACACACAATGTAATGTACAACTATGACAGATGAATTCATAGCTTTCTATTATATCTGTATGATGGAGTGTAATTGAAAGTATGTCTGATATGTCTTGCAGACGGTTAAATGGCCAATCCATCAACAACTGCTTTTATCATCTACCTAAAAGAATGTAATTGTAAAGATGCTCTTTTCTATTTCATTTGTCATGGTGTTAAATACATGCAAAAAAATCCCTACATACGTCTTTCCCATATACTGCAAATTGTGAAAAATTGTTCTTATGTAACATGCATGATCTGTCGCTTAATGACTTGAGAGCAATAGTGGATTGTCAGAAATGGGGGTATTGTCATGGATATACAGCATCAATGAGCACAAGTGTTAACAACGCATTTTGTTTCATGTGCTTATTAGGAAGGGACATGACCTAATAACCTCTAAATAGAAAATCTAACTTAGAAAATGATGCACAGCAAATGAACACTGTCCCTGTCATATTATGTATGGTAGGAAGAGCTTTTAATCGGACATTTAATGTCTGATTCATCACTAGATATGGCCGTATATATATATATATATATATAACTGTGCAGTACCATAAAAGAGTATTTGATTTTCTGCTTTTTTGTGTATTTTTGCATTAAACCTTATCAGATCTTGAACCAAAAATGAATATTAGATTAAATGGAACATGAGTGAACAAAAAATACATTTCTGATGTCTCCATACTTTGATGCAGCTTTTATACTTATTAAAGAAAGCTCTGAGACACCAAAAACTGTTTGAAATTGTAATTACATTAAATCTCTGGTTACGCCAACTTTAGCATTAATGACGGTAACCAGATGTGTCCTGCAGTCATCGCTCAGCTACTCCCTGTGCAGTGGAGAAATGCTAGCCAAATCCTCCTTAAACTTTAAGAGTAACGTTTTTGTTTATCCCAATACAACAGAACATCCGCTACTGTCCAAAGATGGGATTGGTACTTTCCTGATGGGATCATTAAAAAAAAATAAAAATGTACTGATAGTTTATGGGAAATTTGAATTGTCTTGGATGAGAATAATTCTGTTTTTATGCTTTTAGGCTTTTGATATTGGAAAAATTAAAAGAGGATAGTTTTGAGGTTTTGTTGGGCCTTACTCAATGTCACTGTTAACCTTTTTTTAAGAAGGTCTTTTTGAATTTCTAGTGTGAGCGGCACTGTGGACCTCCTCTTACCTTAACTTTGTGAGAAATTTATTCCGATTTTTATTAATCAGTACATTTTCACACCCACATGTGTACATGCCCTGTGACAGACTAACATTCTGCCCAGTTTCTCCCATTGCCCTGTGCCTTATCAGATAAGTTTCAGACAAAAGCATGTGGAAGATGGGTGCATGAATGGATGAAAGATTGCAGGTTTCATTACTTTTCTTACCTAACAAACACCAAACCTTGGTCTCATGTGATTTCAGTGTTGAACTAAAATATCTTTCTAAACACAGAAAATTCCCTTTAAACTGCTGGTAACTTAAAAGTTATTTCACTGTATTTTCACCCTGTTTTATTGCTTTTAACTTCCATTTCAGCTGCGTTATAATATAAAGGATGAAAGGTGTCTGCTTAGATTCAGGTTTATGCTCCCACACATAGAGGAATGCTTTCAGAAGTGGATAAAAAGGTTTTTAGCGCCTTTGGTCTATAAAATCTGAGCACAAAGAGTCTAGTATTTGGTTCTGTGTTTATGCGGCTACCACTTCAGTCGTCGTTGTACATAAAATGAAATCCAGCCACACCTACCTGACCTTCTCATTATGGTGTCACATACAGTTTTTTTAATGCAGAGGAAATTGCTGAAATCAGATGACCACTAGTAATGTGAGAATTTTCCTCAGCGGAGGGGGCGTGGGTATTGCAGGATTTTTTGAATACATAATACCACCAATTGCCCTCCAGGCCTGTAGGGGGAGCTTTAGAGCTATGATACTGCGTGATGCATGAAGCAATCTGTGAGGTTCACCTTCTATTTATTCCTCATTAAAAGTTTATCAGCTGCCACAAATGGCAAAGATTAAAGGAAGCTTTTTCCCTCAGCCTGTTTCTCTTTTTTTTGTTTCATAATGATTTATTTGTGGCTTATCAAATCAGAAAGCAAGAAGTGCATAGCATGTATTCCTAAAAGCAATGCAAAGTATGGAAACATTTAAAATAAAGCGAAACAGTAGCCCATCTGCATCGTTAGTTAATATAATTAGCTGATATGAACTTATATTGTATGAAGAAAGATCATTTTCCCTTGTAAGAAATTGTTTTGATTTGTTTAATCTAGGGAAGTGATGTGCCATGGTGGGCAATATCTTTGTGTCGTATAGCTTCCGGGTTTTAGAATAGAACCTGGATCCAGCCCTGTGTGTCCACATGCTTGCTCTGTCTTCAGGTCAGGTTAACAGACATCCCAGCTTAGGTATACTGATTCAGAGGCGGACAAGGGACAACTAGAAGGTGGGGAGAGGGGTTGCTGGCTAGATCTTATACCCACCCACTCCCCCTTTGGCAAATTTTGTCAAGACATACCAGAATAGTGTTGCTTTTTAAAATACCATGAAAGTACTCTATTCTGCAGTGCAATTATGTGAAATAGTAATGTCTTGTCATTTTGACGGTAGATTTGTCGACCGGGCACTTGAGGGGTGTGTGTGGGGGGGTGCTGGCAGTAAAATTTGCTGATCAGGATTAAAGGGTGCCGGTAACATTTGTCTACCGAGTGAGGTGGGGTTGCAGCAGTAGAACTTATTGCAGGCTAATTTTATCGCCGCTGAATAGCAGAATAAGAGATTTCTGGGATGTTGCACATCATTCGTGGGGATCAGGGAGCTGCTGTTAATTTGCAGGAGACTGGTGGAACTTCTGCCAGAGGTGGGATGTCTGTGTGACCCAGTGATTTCATCCAGAGTGTGCCCTGCCTTCTGTCCTATACTCCGTGGTATAAGCTCCACATCTCTTCAGCCACAATTTCATTTGTTTATTACTGATGGGTTTTATATATTTTAGATACATTATATATTATATATTTTTAGATACATTTGATGGAGATGTCACACCACATCTGCTTGTTGTTCACACTCTGCATTTTAGCAGTCTCTGACATCCAGGGATGTTTTGAATCTGGTAGTAACCAACAGTAATGCAGCACTGACAGTTTGTGACGATGGGCCTATTGTACAGGATTTTGAGCAGATCCTGTGATTTGATGTGATGGTCCCTGAGGCAGCTGTTGCGGTGTCCTCAGTGTTAGCGTCTCTCAGCATGAAGCCATTGTGGCGAGAATTCAGTTTCAAAGTATTCCATTATAGTTATAATGTCCTTGTCCACATTTCCTATGCATTCACTGTGGCATCAGCATTGCTTAGCAATGTGGTCTCAATTAGCTGTAAATAAGGTATCATTGTGCTTTTGAAGTTCACACAATTTGTCGTGTCAACTTAATTTTAAAGTGTTTGAAATGATCAAAAACTCACTCTTTGCTGCTTTAGTCTGAATCAGAAGCTTGACATCAGAAGTTAGCGGTGGTATTTGCAACATTTTTTTTGCAAATATTTTTGGGACAGGGATTATCTTCAGCACACCACCCAATTAAGGCCGGCATCAGCGTTACGTCCCTCCCCCTGTACTGCGGTTTTTAATGGCATGCACGTGCGACAATAAGGGCGTAATGTCTTCCACAGACGCTAATTGTCTGAGAGCAGCATTATGCGTTTCAGAGCTGCCTGCCGGAAAAGCGTCTCCGTGGTACATGGAGGGGGGACTGAGTCACCGTTTGGCAAAGCTGAGGATGACGGGAGGCTTCTCTACTCTCGCCAGGCGTGCAGATTTACGCGCTTTTCCAGAACAAATGCTGCAAAATCATTTGACGACTTTCTGTTGAAGTGGAGGCGGTCATAGAGGACCAGCGAATGTGTTGTTTATGTGCTGAAGTACTGATAATTAAAACATCCAAATAAGCCCCATGTTCTAATTATACAGTCTATAGTTAATAGTAGGTGTTCCTATGTACCTATGGATAATTATTATGATAAGTCCAAATTGTTTTTCTTCCCCTGTAAAAGACATCATTAATTAGTATGCAGTTTAGACCAAAGGCTTATTTACATGGTCTGTCTTGCAATTAAATCCACTGAATTGGGCACATTTTTATTTTTTTTTATCCCTCTTTAAATTAACCTCAGGGTCAAGCATTAGTTTTATTCATAGTCCATGGAAGAGTTCCACTGCCTGCGGTCATGCATTTAAGGCCTCTTTCAGAATGGTACTGTATCTTGTTAACAGCTTTCCTGCCCAGTACACTCTTCCTCCACATATTAGGTTAAAACAAATTATTTATTTTCACTAGAGTCAACATTAGTCTGCAAAATCTATTAATGCATGACAACAGAAATGCTTAACAGATTGTTCTTTCTGCGCTATGCTATAACCTTTTCTTCGGTGTCAGTTACTTATGTTTAAAGCAATTGAAAAACAGAATGTTCTTGTTTTTCACATTTTAAAACACTGATATATATATATATATATATATATATATATAGTTTTCCCAAAAAAGCTCTACTGATGAACATTTAAACTGGATCACAGAATTTTGAAAGATCTATTACAAAATACATTTCAAAGTGTTTTCCCCAAAATTTAACAGTACTCCCTGCCTTTTGCAGATCCCCGCAGCAAAAATTGCAGATGAAGCTGCAGGATTTATTACTGAGAATTTCCAGGTTCCGTATTTTATCAATTAGTATGTAAACGGTACGTAAACACATAGATCAAAATGTCCAGCCGCTGAAAAGGGTAAGACCCCTTACCCCTGGTTGTCTTTCCTGTGTGTTTTTTCATGGGTCTTCCCACCTAGTACGTTAGTTTCCTTCTCAGAACCCAAAGACTCGCTGTTCGGCTAAAGTATCTACTATAACTTGCACTGGAATGCCTGCGTCCATGCCCTGAGCCGCAATGGCATCTTCTAACCTGAGTGTAATGTCCATATCAGTATACTACAGGGAGCCATGTTGTTGTTTGCTATTATGGATACAGACTCTTTGGCTTTATTACATGACAACATTCATCCCAGCAGTACCTCATATAATTGCCAGTTTTGCAGTGTATTTAGTAGATTGGATTGAGGCTGGTCAAAAACCTACATGCTGGAGTTCTATCTGGCGTGTAACCTATTTCAGCACCGTACAATAACACTAATAAGATGTTCTATCGAGAGCCCCTGCACACGTTCTCCCTGCGACTTGTCATTTCACAAGCTAATTTCATTACCGGCGCTGTGAAATGCATTGTTTTCTGCTGTCCAAACGATGGCAGGTTGCTGTTCGAATGCGGGGGAGGGGTGTATGTAGACTGACTGGAGGAGAGATGACAGCTGGTGCTGATAGAGAGGTTTAATAATGCACTGGAAGCCCCAGTGCCTGCGTATTATCTACAACATAGGTGAAGAGAGGAGAGGGAAAAGTATGAGCGTATAAGCCATGGATGAGGAGGGTGAATGTTTCATGTTTAGCAAGCTGATCACCTACACACTTTCCGGAAGAAGACAGTCCATCATGTGTCATTATCACCCCCCCCACGCATACACTTTACAATGCTTCTTGTTGCTTGAGTCGCGTTGACACTGGATACATGGTTTGCAATGAATGCAAGGCATTGTGGGATACTGCAGACTGCATTGGCTGGTGAATCAGAGCCCTCGGAGCATGAGCCTATGTCAAGCCACCGTCTGTTTTGCTGGCGAATTCTCCGATTCATAGTGGATGCTCCCAGCAGACTATTGAGTTTTTAATGAACACAAGTTGTCTGGGCAGGATCATTAACAAGGTGCATGCATTTAGGACAGTACTTAATAGAAGGCTTTTGAACATAGTCGGTAGATTATCGAAACACAGATCAGACATAGTAATCAATGTGGTTCTTGTTGGCACGTCTTCTCAAAACTGTAGCTGTGCTCTTGACGTAGCTTGATGCCTCGAAAAATTCTAAAACTTATATAATTGTTTTGTACAGAAAAGAAAAGGCTGTCTACTCCGGGGCCACTATTAATCTGACCAAAGGGTATTCATTCTCACTAAATTGCCACAAAGCAAAAGAAGCCTATTTGGTAATGAAGTATTTTGGTAGTGAAACAGGCCTTAGCAGAGATTTCAAACCTGTGGGATGTCTTAATTTAAAACATTTAATTTCCAAAATAGGACCTACCCTCACAACTCAGTTTGCACCATCCCAATTGACAAATATGTCCATTAGCATAGAGCTGTGGTTTAGATAATGTTCAGAGATCATAGTTCTGAAAAATACCCAAACTACCATTACATGTGGTTTAAATGAATATAATACAGCACGATACATGGATAACAGCTTCTCTCTTTCAGTCAGTATATGCAGAATTAGGGCACACTACATGATCCACCTGTGATGGGTCCTGCCTCCCATAAATCCTCTTCAAAACCTAAAGTGTGAGGTGGTACCAAGCTATATGTCCAGTTTAGATGTTTTTAGGTAAATAGTGCATGTTTTCTGCATCCATTGACAGCAGTGGCAGGTACTATACAGACCTGCTAGGGCTGGTTGAAAAAACAGGTGTCACAGTAAGCTATTAATGGTGCTGGTGTCCAAGTCACCACTGTATGATACAGACGTAACACACAATAGGCTGTCAATAGAGGGTGAACTAAACCCCATTCACAGAGTTGGGGAAAACAGCAAACGAGTGGTCTGGCAACAGGAAAAAAACAAAACTGTGAGAAGCAACACCAAGCGATTGCATAATTTATGTTGGTTTTGAATCAAGCTAATGAAACCAACAAGCTTAAATAATGGATGACCTGTGGCTCTGTTAATAGGCTTTGGAGTGGCAATAATGGACTTTGTTACATGCCCTGTGGATATTCTGGCTTGAGTTCCAGCTTGCCAGGTATTGATCCCTTTAATACCCAGTATGTCAGGCACAATTACTCAGTCGTGGCCTGGAACATGTGATGGCAAAAGACCAAAGGTTGCATCTTGGGTAAAGGATATTTTTAATCTTAAGAATGCAGCCTTTGTAAATCAGATTATCGGATTAATCAAGAGAAATCTCTCAGCTCCATGATCAATAACATTTTGCATATTCATCCACTTTATAGTAATGAGTATCTGTGTTTTGCTTTGCAATTTGATTAAACAATGGTAAATAAGGACCCATAAACCCAAACCCTGCAGGATAATAAAATATCCATTGGCGATCGTACTTTTGCATCAACTGGAATTCTAATAATAACCTGTGAAAATGGGAATTGTTAAATCTGTAGAGTGGAGGTGCAGTACCTGTATGAAACGGTTTTTTTGGAGACATTTCCAGTAGTATGTGCATAGACAGAACTGAGCTGTCAACAGATTTGGTTTGTCAAACTGCTCCAGCCTGGCTTCACTCCTTGGAACAGGTGGCAATTTTGGGGTCACATCTTTGTCTTGCAAAACAAACTATTTGGCTTCAACTAAACTAAACATCTGAGATTTGAGCTGGGCATTGCACTGAATAAATAAATCTATTTTCCATTATGGGCAGGCAGAAGGCTAGGGTTTTGTCTCTCTCTGAGAGGTCAGGACTTTTCCCATGGATAGAAGCTGAAGTGATTTCAGTCTGAAAAATGTGGGGAAGTTTGCTCAAGTTCTGAAATATTGTTTAAGAGCTTGATGGTAAAGTTTCAGTGAGAAACAGCTCTGCCCTTCGCAGTGGCGTCAGGGAAATTTTTGCTTGTTGGAATTTTCTACAATTTGATTGGTAGAGGAGGTGGGTCCAAGCTACTAGAGGAGGCAGGGCCAATCTGATTGGTTATCTCTCTGAACCAATCATTTAACCTTCTGCCCTCAGAACATTTTTGTGTAAGTAAAACTTCCCTGAGCAAAATTTTACCACCGTTAGCCATATCTTGACAGAAACCTTGACCATTCGGGGATGTTCATTACCAACTCTACATGGGGAGGCAAACATGACAGTTGTGTTGCTGACTACTTTAAGACAAAAGCAATCACAGATCAATGACACTTTTTTTGAAATGTGCTGAGATGAATGAAAGAAATGCCCACACTCCGCGCTGGTAAGGGGGCAGAGGGACAGAGGAGAGTGCTAAACCCTGTCGCTCATGAGAAACACATGGCAAGACAAAAGAACAGACCTGGCATTTAGCTGTACCACCATGTCTGGGATGAGAGCTCTCACCGAAAAATGTGCTCGCTGGAGATAAGGAGGAGGACAGAAGAAAGGTTCAGCAAAGCATTGGGAAACAAGCTTCCAGAATGAAGGGAAGGAAGACTAGCTCTGGAAAGTGTTGTTATACTTGAAGCCAGTTAGAGAACAACATCTAATGAGGGTTTCTCTCAGCCCCTTGGAAAGTCCAGCAGAAAAAGACAAGAGCACAGTAATTTCAACGCCCACTAGGGCTGTGTTACATATGCATACACTGACAAAGGAGTTCCACTTAAAACCTACAGTTAATTTATTACTTGTTTTGAAACGTCATATGCAGCGGAACTCAATACAAAAGGCCGAGTTAGAAAATGCATGCTTTATAAAGTTTAAATGCAAAATGCAAAACATTTAATGATATTCTCAGTTTCTTAAGGAAATGTAGGCCCAATTTAGTCAGCCAAATGACGCCTTCCTGTTATACACATCATTGCACCAAAGACTGTTCATTTATGGCTCATTTTAGAAAATCAACTTGTTTAAATGACACTACTGGTTGCAGAACTATTTGTGAAAAAAATCAATATATGTCATGACATATGTGTATAACACATGGAATATTTTTGACTACAGAGGTGCTAAGACGCCCCAGAATAGCAGAGAGGAAACATTGCCATGTGTACTGCATTAAGCAGCATCTTATGTTATGGGCATAGTATTTGGGTAATTTGTGGAACAATGTTAACATTCACAAGGCACTAGAAATGTAACAAAGATTTGCTGCAAATTCACCATTTATAAAGGCATTTCTACCATCAACTTATCCTTTACTAAATCCATTTCCATAGGTCTCTATACATGGGAGTAGATCATCCTCATCCAAGCCATGACTTAGGCATTCAGTGGCATGTACCCCAAGGCCAGGCGTTAATTAGACCCCCTAAACATTATATGTACATGCCACATACATACATTTGCATATTTATGTTTATTTTATTTAGTGTCAAATGAGTCTCTATACTTTTTGGTGCGATACTTCTAATCAATGCTGAGACAAACCTCAGGGTGACTTACATGACATAATTCATAAGTCAACTCCAAATTTAAATTAAGAAACTCCATACCTCTAGGAAGAAATTAGGTGCCTGTATTGGCCCAGTAAGCCTGGATGTGTGTTTTCAGTAATACACACTAAAGGAGTATCCATCAAACGATATAATTCGAGAAAACCTACTGAAGGGTAAACAAATGTGTTTTATGTTTTTTGATATTTCTTCTGCACTTCCATACTGATGGAAAGAACATATTTGACAGTTGGACAAAGTACATACTTTAGAGCCAGTGGATCTTGGAGGACATCTGGGTTTTCAGCAAACTCTTTATCCATTTATTGAGGCTCAGGGTATTGCCTCAAAATTATAAAGTAGATTTGGCTGCTTCCAACCGCTACAACATACAAAACCTCTAAAAATTACTAGGTAAGTGTGTGTGTGGTCTGTTTTACTTCATACTATATTATAAATTATAGTTCAGCTTAATTAGAAATAATCAGTCATTCAGGTGTTTAATTTTTCATTTGCTACAACCTATTAACTAATCCAAGTTATTAAATAATTAATCATAATTATATCCGACACGTTATTTTACTAATGCTAAAGAATGAAGAAAGACTAAAATCTCTCAAGATAAATTTATAGATGCAAACACAGGTCAAAATCAAAATGATAGCCGAGCCATGTCTGATTAATTAACACTCAGCTATTGCAAATTAAGTGAACACACAGAAAACACATGCATCTTGTCTCAAACGAATCTAAAAAAAATTGAAAATTTGCAAAACCTATTCATTTTACATCCATTGATGATTTTGTGTGCAATCTTTATGTCAAACAATAAAAGTGTTAATACAGCTAAATTTATTATTATTAACATTATTAATATTATTATTATTATTATTATTATTCTTATTATCATCATCATCATTTCCTGTGACCCTGGCAAGGAAAAGTGGTTGGAAGATAAATTTATTATTATCATTATTATTATTATTATTATTATTATTCGTTAAAAATATATATATAGTTCCAGTCTGACCGTGGTCATGCAAAGGGCCTTGTGGTCTTAGTTAAAACCTCTAAATTATGATACTTTTCTCATCCATGCGACGTACATAGTCTGACCTAATTGTGCAATGGGATATTTCTTATGGGATGTGACTGACTTTAATGGATTTCTAACCCGAACGTTTATTCATAAACTTGTCAAACAGGTGCTGACATCACCTTCTATCAATTAAAGTCCTTAGCAGACATAGGCCTGCATGTCCAGAATGCCAATAACAGAGTGTAGATTTATTCTACGAGCCATGCTGTGGGTGCAGGAACGGGGGTGACTCATATCTGGCTTAATTATTGGTGACGTAAAGAAAGGCTATTTCCCCAAAACTATGACGTCAGGCTGACACCTGTCACCTTACAGACGAGAACTAATGTTCAACCCCTTGATTATAACGCTGATATAATGTATAGGCTATGACTTGGGAGATGATGTCACTCCCCCCAATACTTGCCACTAATCAGGGGTATCAAATTGGTCAATTATCTGTATTGAGCCACAGAAGGATCTCTGAGAGTTAAAGCAGTGATCCAAGAACTAGACATGTAAAAATTAATTTTGATGGAAGTGAAGCTAAATCAGTCAACAGGGAGCAGGAAGCAAAATATGTGTAGTTTTCAGCTGGGCCCAGCTGGGGACAACAGTCACAGTAATCATAGCATGAGAGATGTTTTTGGTTGATCTGCTCTTGAGTGGGCCGGGTCTGAATTCTGAAGGGTTCTTGGTCTAACTCAGGCCCGTTCTTTTGTTAATCCTAAAAGCATCACACTCCCAGGACTTCTAATCATATAAACCCTGAACAGACCTCACACTTTTGTGCCATCAAGTTGACTTCAGTTCACTTCCATCTCATTCTTTTCAGTTAAACTTTTCGCCATGCTCAAGTAAAGGCAGCCATCGAAGAAGTGCGTCATCACGATGCTATGAAAATTAACCTGTATTGTTTAGTGGTTTAACTATTATGTATGGAAGCAGGCAAGTGATATGAGCTGGCACTCTGTGCCCTCATCTCTTTGCAATGCTAGGTCCTCTACCTACTCCATGATTTACGGCCAAAGGATACACTGGAGGGCAGATATTGTGTTCATTGCCATCAAAAAACCGTAACTTAGCATTTTGCTTATTATTATTGTCAGGATAAGAATTAATGAAGCATTACAGTGGGTTCTATTGACAATCATAAGGTATTGTATTGTTGATTACAATACTTCATAATCTCCAATGATGCTCTCATCTATAATGTACTATAGATACCTTCATAATGCATTATAATGGTCAGTATAAAAATTAAGGATGCTTTGCACTGCATTATGAAGGTATCAATAGTGCATTATAGATGAGAGCTTCATAATGCATAATAAACATGGTTGAAATGTGCTATGCCTTTTTAGAAATATTCATAGCCATGAATGCATTGTAATGTGTTATGCATGTGTTCATTAATTCCTATTTACACAGAATTCATAGAAAGTGTTACCAACCTAGATTTTTACCACATGAAACACTTGTTAAAATTTCCATCTGTCCTTTCTTTGATCTGACTATTGTTTGACCTTTCACTGACCTTATTTTAACCAACCAAAGAAAGGTATTTCAAATATCCCAAATCAGATAGAGATAGATAGATAGAGATAGATAGATAGATAGTCGGCATCATATTTATCTGGCACTAATAGGCACAATCCACAATAAAACCCACATTTATTAAGTATGTTGATTCCTTTTGCTCGGTGTGTGATTTCACAGTGGGTCAAAAATGGGCAAAAAAACTGTTCTAATTGTGTACCCCGTCATTCACTGGCTTGTTGGGTCTATGCAGAAGGCCTGCGAGCATCACCAAATCTGACCTGCTGTCATTCTCAGTCTCTTTCTCTCTTCTGTCACTACATTGGATTTATCAAAGTGATACAAATGCATAACAAAAATGAAAACTCTGTTCCCTCTAGTTCCACTTGGATCGCTTCCGTCTGAATAAGAATGCCACAGTGCCATTACATTGTTTCAGTATTTCCATGACAACGGCTCTTTCTGTCAGACTCCATTGTGACATGAACTGGGAGGGGTCGCAATGGTAGTCCAATCCCCTCGCCTTGCCTTCAGTCTTGTGCTGTAGGTATGCAGTAAAGTCTGGCAGGAGCAAAGGCCCGGCCCCCCGCCAGAGAGGTTGCCAGGTAACATCGCAACAGCATACATTCTTCACCTGAGCTGCTCCCAGAAATGCATATATGGCATTGTAAAAAAAAAAAATAAAAAAAAAAAAAAGAGTAAAATTGCTGCTTTGGATTAAAGATTCTAGAAAGTGAAATAAATGCAGCTTGATATATTCTGTTAGAAACAAGTTTAAGCACTCAGTGTCACATTCATGCGTTTGAAAGGAAATGGAGGAAGACTGTCAGACCTATAGATGGCATATAATGAAGCCTTATAAAGTTGTGCCTCTTTTCTTGGAGTTTCTTGGTTCATTTTTTTCCCCTCTTATCGCACCACTACCGCCCACTTCCCACCTGCAACTCTTCCGGTGTGGCATAGAGATTAATGCTGGCAGCTGAGAGAAGGACATGGACTAGACTGAACAAAGGGGAGGGAGGACTTGAATCTGGGGACCTGATGTGAATGTCAACAGGCTGCGATAAACAGCATTTGTGCTTTCAAGTAGGCACTATGCCAGCTAAATAAATAAATAAATAAAGAATGTTGGGACTTTCATTTCTCGTGGATGAGAGCTGACGTTTTTGTTCTTCCGACCATGGCGACACACGGGGCGTCACTTTGCCCACGTTGGCATGGTTTGCCCAAATTGCTCTTCTTGCGCAGAGAGTGAAGAGCTCTGTGACAACGCTTTTCCGTGAGGCAAAAAGAATCTGCAATAATAAGCCTAACCCTCACAGATACACAGTTTCTTCATCCTCTGGCACTGGAAAAATGGCTACAGACAACACCAGTATGGTTCAAAAAAGGCCTGTGAAGGACGAACAGGACTTGAGGCCAGGTTCTCTCGGTCTGGAACTACTAGGACAACTTGTAAACAATGAACACAACAGTTCCTCATTGCAAACCCCCTGTTATTATGTCAATGTCTGTCCTACTGGGTAAAATAAGAATTTTGTACAAAATTCTCACATGCTAAAATGCTTTTAGCAACAGTGATTCAACGTGTTTAGGAACAAGTGTAATATAATAATATAACCAGTACGTGACAGAATACACAGTACAGTATGCTGTCCTAGAGTATGAGGAGGGGGGGATATTTTTTTACAGAGGAGATACCTATTGCAGATGATAAACTGAGGGCGTTTGCATTAAAAATATAATTCCCGACTTAGAAACACAGGACACCAAACTCGCAGATAGGATTTGTCTCAGACACATAGCAAATAATGTATTTTGCACTAACACAGTTATCTTGTGATATCTGGCATGCAGAGTGAATAGAACATGGATATCCTGAAGGTTTATTCCTGCCATTTTCACAAACAACGCTCGCATTAGCCATGACTGTCTGTTGAGGAGATTCAGCTTGTTGCTCCCTGCTCCACTAAACAGTTTATAGAGCATAAGTTAAGGGGAATAGGATTGAATATACCACTTCTGTTCTAAAATGGGCTCAGATTATCCGAAGGAACATTGAGCGTTCTGTCACCTTTACTGCAAAGCACTCTAACCCCACTTTGAACCTTTCGTAATCGACGTAGGAAATGCAATTCAGTGTCACGTATTCTTTTCAATCATCTTCCCCTTCACCCAACTCACAGGCTACCAGTGCCATTTGGAGCTGTTCTGCTGAGTGAATGACCCCAGTGACGATGGACGAACGCTTCGACTGAAGACTCATTTATCGTCTAAGCTTGTCATTCTGCGGAAACAGCCGGAAAGGTGCCAGGAGGGTCACCAACCGAAATGTGTGTGAATTGTCTCAAATCACAAAAGAGAATCACTGGAAAGGCTGAATGGAAGTAGCTTCTGCAAAAATTAAAACATTGGGCAATAAAGGTACCTAAAATAAAATAAATAAAAATACATTGTGACTTTGTGAATTTATGCTGTTAATAGTCAGAAAATGGCATCACTATATTCAAGGTTTTTGGAAGAGTCTCAGATGAAAAATGGCAGTCCCAGTCGCCCTGCTATCGACTTGATATAAACAGATGCAATACACTCTGCTGATACTGTCATTCCTGAAGGCTGACTCTGCCATCTCAGATAACAGTAAAATTAACAGCATGACACACAAAACATACAACACAAAATCCACATCCACGGTGGTTGCACAGCTGTTGCCAACCCGTGTCCATTCCTTCCAATGGTTCCGGCACACAAATAGTATGCTAAAACTAACTTGGATATTACTTGAATGTTTTATGCCCAGACCTTGAGAGCCAGGCAGTGTCTGTTGATTCACTTTAATAAAAATAAATAATGTGTTTATGAGGGACCAGGAGCTCCAGCATGGTGTGCATTGCCGAGGGGGAAGATGGCAAGAAACCAGAGCCTTTGCCACAAAGAGCAAAAAGGGCTGATGCCAAGGACAGAGATTTGTTGGTGACCATGTGCTCACAAATGCCCCGCCCTCCCCCTGTTCCACACCTGGATTTTCTCTGTTGTCAATGCTGCGTTAGGAAAACGGGAGCCAGGAATGCCTAATTACATCTGCAGGTCATGAGTCTGGCAGGTTTTCTGTTAGGGCCCGGGGGCTGTTCATTCTACCCCAGTACTTACAATGTGTAGTCTCTACATGTTCCATCTGAAAACATGGAAACATCATTTATTATGATAAATTCAAGAGTAGGTGGATTTACGGTCTATAGGACTTTGCTTAGAGTATCCATGCAAAAACCTTTAGCTTACACTCCTAGTGCTCATAAGGCTAAAAGTCATAAATACAGAGGAACACATAACACAGTGTGTAATTCTAAGCTTTTAATGTGGGATCAAAACCTGCACTAATAAATGAATGGAAGACCAACAAATGACTTAAATGCTAAAATAGTGCTTACATTTATGTAAATGGACATATTTGAGTTCAAAACCCCCCCTTGCAACTTAGAAGGGATTTGAAGACAAGAGGTGGAAGAACATCACTCTATTGCCAGATTCTGTTCATTCCTTTCATTCTCTGGCAGGACTACAAAAAGCAGGATTCCTGGAAAAAGGCTTTTGAGCTCCCATGAAAAAAAATTGACAGAGAAGTGTGACAGTGGGGGAATGGCTTACGACACTGCAAGAGAGAGATGACAGTGTACAGTGGCACCAAGGATCTGGTGTCAGTCAGCTGTGAAATGCTTTAAAACAGTGCGTTTGTTGGAAAAACACAATAGTTGAATGCGGCGTAGGTACACTAAGGGTTTGTACACATGCAGACATGCACAGACACAAACACATGGAGAGGCACGCACATGCATTAAATGGCATAGGCACTGAAAAGTAGAAACACACATGCTCATTACCTAGGGCACAAACACACTCATAGACATAGCTATCAGAACAGAAAGGTGCAGACAAATGTCAGGATTGGTCCCTGTCCTGCCTTGGTTCAAGTGTCATTTCCTCATTTGGCCAGCAGGTGTCTTCCCATTTTTCCCAGGTCGGTAGCTCCTAGTACAAGGGATGGGCGATGTTATCCACAAAGGGCCAGTGTGTATGCAGGCTTTTGGGATAACCAAAGGTCAGCAGTTCAACCCCAGGTGTGAGGACTCTTCAGCCAATCAGTCCTCTAATTTGAAATCTAATTAAGGATTTGCAGTGAAAACCTGTATATCCAACGGCCCATTCTGGATAAGATTGTCCACCCCTATCCTAGTGTTTCTCTGTTCCCCTGGCCGGTGCGTGGCTTAATGGGCTAGGCAGGAAGCTGTCATCCAGGCTCACTTTTTGTCATGGGTTGGGGTTTGTGTTTATGTTTCATTCTTGGTTCTTGTTTTATTCCTGTTGTGTATTTCTGCTTGCTTCCTTGTTTTGTACCTTTATTTTATTCCTGCCTGTGGCCCAATTTTGTAGTGCTTGTTATTCTGTTTTCTCCTAGTGTTCAAACCCTTAAGTATTTGTTATAACCCTCACCTGTGTCTTGTTCCCAACCCTATTGTTTGGTTAATTGTTTTGGTCGGCACCCGCCTCTCATATGGGCCTCATTATCTGTGTATTTAAGTGCCTACTCTCGTTCTGTTCCTTAGTTGGCCACTGTGTTCGATTGTTACCTTGCGGTCATTACTGTGTGTTAGTTGATGCGTCCTTAGTGTTAGTCGATGAGTCCTTAGTGTTTTGTTCCTTGGTTGTTCCCCACATGCCTTCCTAGTTAGTTAGTTTTCCTTGGGGTTAGTTTTAGTTAGTTCTTATTTTTCCTGTTTTATTTTCTACCTCTCATGGTCCATTTATTTCCCTGGTTCTCCCTTCATGTTCGGTTTCATGTAATAAAACCTTGTTTGTTTGAGAGCCGCTACGGAGATCATCTTTCATGCCCCGCATAACAAATCCACACTGACTTCACTCTAAAGGACTACACACCAACTATAAAACCTTCACATTGCTAGCCATTAGCATTATTAATAAGTTAACTGTGAAATCTTATGTGTTTAAGTATTTTACTGCTACCAAAGATCATAAAGCACTATTTAGTCATGACATGAGTAAAGCAATTGCTCATTCTTGCTCTCTAAAAAAAAACGTGAATTTTAATTTGCTGAGTGGAATATTGGAAAAAAATTGCATGCTGTAAAACATTAAAAGGGTATCTGCTGAGAAATATTACTGGATTAAATGACCATCGTAGAGAAAAACAATTAGCTTTATTTCTAAATGCAAATTTAAGCAAGTAAAATACTGTAATGAAATGGCCAGCTGAGTGAAGTGGGTTGGAGCAATTCAGTTCACTTAAAGCAAATTTTGTTATGTTGAGTGTTTTAACCATTGGGACAACTGAAAGGAGGATATCTGAGAATAAAATCTTTAAGAAATGGTGAAAACATGTTTATATGCAGCGTGCTGTTAGTCTCTTCCACAGAATCCAGCTGATAATCACATTTAAGTCTTTGGAAGACTTTTGTTCCTCATGCCACCAAACCAGGCCATGTATGCATTTACACCGGGACACATTTGAATGGTCATTAGACCAGGGTTATTATATTTTTGAAATTTGCACTAGTTTTTATTTTCATTTAGCTTTCCATTTTTTTCCCAGTTTAAGTTCAGTATCAGTTTTTTTATTATAATAATAATAATAATAATAATTTAATAATTAAGAATGTACAAATAGGTTTAGTCTCATTTTTATTTTATGGACATTTGTAGTTTTGGTTCAGTTTTTATTTAATTTCAGTATTCATTTTGGTTTTCAGTACCATGTTTGATACCACATTGGAAGTGACTCCTCCCATGCTTTCAATCTGATCATGAATCCGCTAAGTAGAACATCTGAAGCATTTTGTTTTCCTGCCTTAAAATTCCATTCCAGACCCCTCACCTCTGTCCTGTAACACCAACATGTTTTTATAGCTATGAAAGACCTGGCTTATTAATGCTTCCAGGCCCTGTTTACTATATGCACACACTTGATGGGATTTGGCACTTTTGGAGAAAGTAAACTCTACCTGAATGTAACCCAGTGAAAACTGCTAAGGAAGCAGTGGTTAGAGAGTGAGGAAATATTCTTAGAAGTATTAAAGTAAAGCAATCAGACAATAATTTTACAAAGCATTAAGAGAATGTATTAAACTTTGTTTCAACAATTTCAAAAACTCTCAAAACACTTGAAATGCCAAAATCAACGTTTCACTCAACAGTGAATGTGTGAAAGATTCTAACAGTGATTTTCAATACCAACAAGCCCTGTTTTAACTTTAACAATAGGTATAGGAATAAGAAAAAACAAGAAATATGTATTATTGATAAACGTAAGTGTCAGCGTCCGGGTAGCGGCGAGCGGGGAAGGAGGCGAGTGAGCCCAGGTTACGGGGAAACGGGGTTTATTCGGA
>JAODKC010000002.1:4074269-4153861 GCA_026777985.1 Mormyrops attenuatus
TAATCGGGAGCATTCCACACGAGGTTAGGGAGGAGGCGTGGTCCACAGCAGGGCAATCGGGGCTGGGTGTGACAGTAAGTCCAATGGCAAACCATTAAACAAAGTTTGGTGACTGGTTTCCATTTAGAAATAGTCTCATATTTTAACAAGAGATTAGCTTAAAGGAGTACATTCTCATTTATATAACCACTGCACAGCACATATGTATAAGTCTGAGACAGAATGGAGAAAATGTGCAGCAGCGCTCATAAGATAAATCTTAATCTCTACTCTCTGGATCAGAGTTATTTACAATTTTTTTGGGGAATCCTAAAGAATCCTTTACCTTTGTCGCGAACACTGTTGCTAGTCCAGCCGAAAGCAGCACACATAACCTTGATGGATCCAGAAAACAGTATACACGAATACCTAGACCAGACGAGAAATGCACCAAGATGGCGGACAGCGGACTTTACTTCCTGTGGGTGGTGCAGTGTGACGTAATTGCAACCCACGACCGCAGTGCAAATCGAGGGGATAAAAATGGAAATTAAGCTGATTTTACATTTCTATTTCACTTTAGTTTGTGTTGCATTGTTCAGTGTAGCTTTTTAGCTTTTTTTATTTCGGTCAACTAAATTATTTTTCACTCCTAGTTTTAGTTTCAGTCTTAGTTTAAGACGTTTAAGAATATACTGTATAATAAATTCATACAACCTCAGGTCCTCAGGTTATGAACGAGATCGATTCCCTAAGTGTCTTTGAGTTGAATTTGTAGGTAAGTCGGAAAAATAATCACGATACACAATAATGACAATAATTATAGTCATAATAAAAGTACTACATAAAGTACTATACTGTACCTCAAGCTGACAAACCGCTGAAGCCATGCAATGTTTTTATGAGTGTCACGAAGTAGTACGTGCCTTCATTATTGCAAACCATTGTATTTAACCAAACTTTTTAATATGGCAGGCTTTATACTGGTCCGTTCATAAATACAAGTTGTACATAAGTTTGATGTTCTTAACCCGCGGACTGCCTTGTACCCCCCATCCACCCCCATCTGTTAATGATAGATTTTCAGCATTATTTTGAGCCATCTCCACAATGACAGTACCGTTATCCATATGCATTCCTGTTTTTTGTATACTGCACTGCTGTTGCACTTCTGTCATATCGCTATAAAGGCATTTTAAACAGGACTTTTCAGAAGCACCTGGCAGCTGCTTTCTCTTCCACAACCTTTTGCTCTAAGCCAGCTTGTAGACCCAGCTTGAGCTAAATAATCTTCATCCATGCCTCTCTACTCTCTACAGAAGCCCCAAGTCCCCAAGAAACCCCCAAGTATTGGATCAAGGGTCTTCTTGTTGCTCGAATGCGTGTGTATACGTATTGGTGTGTGCATATGCTTCACGGGAATGTGGGAGAAGTGAGATAAGAAAATGTGTCACTACACAAAGACACACAAGGCCCCTTAGTTGTGTTTTACTTTGCTGTAGCTGCAAAGGCTTGTATTGAAATGTTTTCTTTTGAATTTGACAGCCGCTAATTGTACCTTAAATTATTTTCAGGTGCTGAGAAACTTCTTGTCGTTGCCTGTTCTTCGGCAGTTGATTACTGAAGGTCAGCATTTTTCGCCCGTATAGGGTTGTTCGTTTGCATACCTTAATTTCAATGTGGATGTAGACCTTGTGGTTAAATAAAAGACGTTATTAAAATGATCTCTTATTATGCTTATGTAAAAGGCGTAGGAAAATGTGCATTTATGAAACAGATTTTTCAGTAATATCATTAAATCTTGAAAAACAAAACAACAAATAAATAAACACACTGAGGAGAAGCACCCATAGAGCTTCATGAGCACTCACGCCTCTAGATGCCCAAATTTTGACTCAAATCTACAAGGAAGCAGTTTTAGCCAGGTGAGACCGTCTGCCTTGAACCATCTGCATGTAATGGCAACTAAGCTTTGCTCCTGACCTCCTGTTAATCTTTTGGTAGGGTCGGCGAGGGGCCGGATGGTGTGCTTGCTCTGACTTTTGCATTCGCATTGGCTCATCTCCCTGACCACAGGCAATTATCCCAGCACTCTCTATACCTTACCAATGAGTTTAATTACTGCATTTATCTTGATTAACACATGGACAATCTGTGTTCCCTTCCTGGAGGCACCGTGACTGGCAAGGGCAGACAGGATTATGGGATGGTGTACACCTTCTTGAAGCATAGTGTGTTTTGAATGGTTCTTGCATTCAGGTTTCACATCGGCACATGGTTGGGCAAGTCGTCCCACAGTGTCACATCACATTTTCAAAAGAAGCTCATTCTATTTTCTCCTGTCTATGAATGTTAAATGACTAGATTAGATTTATGGCTACACAAACTCAGTGATGAACTTTGATTGTGAGCCAGAGTAAAATATGACCTATTCAGAACTATCCAGACTATTAAATTACATGGAAACAAAGGAACATTTAAAACCACAAAACGTCTAATATAAAGTATATATATAGAGATATTGCTCAAGGTTGACTGTGCTACCATGAAAGGACAAGCAAACAGCTTAGAATGTGGGGCTTCATTACAAGACAGGATAAAAGAACACAGATAAAAAATGCCAAAGAAAGGGAGAGGTGAAGGAGAGGGATGCACTAAAGAGTTTAAAACTTTAAAATGGTTTATTGGCCAGACGGGAACCCAAGTGTTTGCATGTCAAGGAACATGCCATCTGAGATCGAAATCAGAACGCGGGTTGCCAATCAGGTTACTTCAGCCGTATTTGACAAATTAGCATTTTCATCTTGCACAAACCACCCCATGCCATCTGGTCCTCCTACAGATTCCCGACTGAGATCCTGCTAATTAACTGGCTGACTCTGTGATGGTAAGAGAGGAGCAACATGCTAATTTAAGAAAGCAGTTAAGCCAGATTCTGGCTAGTTTTCAACCACTAAAATCAATTGAAAGACATAAAATGTACGATTAACATTTTGGCCATAATCTAAATGACCTATAGATGCGTGTAGCTATTGCACGCTTCCAGCAAATCTGTTGATGATGTCAAAGACAATTTCAGTATATCTATTCGTTGCTATGCGAGATCTTGAATATAGAAATTGTTTTGCATTAGACTCAGCATCATAACTTAGTTTACCTCCAGTTTGGGATCTACAGGTGGACCACAAATCTGTTGACTGGTTAGACATTGATCTCCCCAACCTCAACTAGACCATATCAAGGGAAATGGTTGGACAGTTAAATGTCATGAAAAGCCGTCAGAACGAATGGCTTTGCTTGGGTTGTATCTGGTTTTATAAAGTTGTGTCTTCTTTTAAGTAATAAGACTGGTAGAAAACTTCTCTCCCCAAAATCAGTAAAAAAGAATCCATTTAGCGCCATTGTCAAAGGGTGAATTCATTTATTTATAAATGTAACTTTATGATTTAACTTCAGCTTCAGTGTGAAAACTTCATTTTTGGCAACGTGCTCTGTCTGAGGTTCTCTGTTCAGTGCCTTTTATCCAGCAGATCAGTGTTGTAAATGTCTGAAGAGCCATTATGGATCCTGAGGTACAGAGCTTTTCCTGTGATTCCTATTTAATGAACCACCCCCACCTCAGAATCACCAGTCCTGCACTTACAGCTATGAGGGAGCAGTAATTCTCTGCCCACCTGGTAATGAGAGACAGTGTTGGCTCTACTGCCCAAGGTGGTTCAGCTGGAAAGATCCAGCTCTATATCTTGTGTTTATGCTGTGCTGCAAATCTTGTGTACATCCTTGATCTCACACCATGTTTTCATTGCAGCTGACAATAAGTGTGCCGCTCTGTGTGATCTCCTACAAACACACCCAAAGCTACTACCATATTAACCTGCAGCCGCAAGCTGGATTCAAGACCGGTTTCTGTAGCAGGAAGCTGAACACTGAAGGAACGCCATTATCCGAGATTGCTCTTTCGATCTGAGAGCACGCTGATGATTAATGGTTCTCTGTCACTTTTTTTCTTAGAATGACAAGTGGGGCTCTGGTATTTGCATCATTTTCCTTTTTGTGTCTTTAATTTTGTCGGATGGTTCATTTTAATGCGGAAATCTCAAAATCAAACAAACTGAAGTATTAAACTGCAGATCTGCAGATTATCCTTTGCTTTTTTTGCTTTTGTCGGTAAACAGCATGTCGCTGTTTGGCTGACTCTCTGTACTTCTGTCTTTCTGCGGTGCCACGTACTGGCATGACCATGGTGGTGCACAGGGTGAGGTTCTAAGTACAGATATGTAGCAGCCAAAGATCTGCTGGAGACCAGCTGGTGGTGTAGCATTAAGACCACAGCACTCTGGAGCAAAGGATGAACACTTCATCTGCTCCTCTGTCATTCATGTTAAAGTGCAGGGACAAAGTAGACTAATGCACAGTGGATGCATTAATTTTACACAATAGAGCATGAATTTTCACACTGTGTTCTGAAATAAAGGTTCCCACAATGTGATTAAAAACCTGTTATTTTGACCTTATGGTGAAAAAATTTTCGGTCCCCCAAGAGGAAACTAAATTTTACAAAATATATGTGAGTGCAAAAATAAATAAATTAAAAGGTTTGGTTATTTATGGTTAAGGTTAGGGCTGGGTAGGGGTTAAGGTTGCCATTGGTGGGGTTAGGGTTTTGCCCATAGAAATGGATGGATGGTCCCTACAAAGATATCCATACAAAGACGCATGTGTGACAGTTTGTGAGTATATCAAATAGCTTGTTTCCTTTCAGGTTAAAGCAGTGTTTCTTTCAAATGAAACTATAAATAATGCAAGTTAAAGCAGTGTTCAGAGGACAATAGTTTGGCTTTCTAAGAGGGAAGAAATACATCGAAAACTATTTCCTGTTTTTCCTGACAGTTCTAGGTATTAGTCATAGATTATCAATTAAGCCCTTTTACTGAACTAGATCCTCCTGGCACATAATGGCTACTCAGCACAGCCACCCAACAGAGAGATAATATTAGACATTTGAGTTACTTTGTCCTTTTGCTAGTGCAGTGTTTAAAACATTTAGACCACATGTCTGCTGAGCCAGGATCGACCCTCACCACAACATCCCCTCGCCTCATTATTTGGAATAAGGTGTCACTTTACTGCAGTGTCCAGGTGTGAGTTATACAGTAATAGACAGGTATCTCCAAATTGTCTGTAACCCCGGCTTGCACGTGATGTATAATGCAAATTCTCCCAAATGCTTTTCTAAGCAAGGTGGCAGTGTGGCGCAGTTCAACCACAGAAATTCAGCAGTGGCCTTTTTGCCTGGCTCGAACTGCGTCTGAGTGGAAAACGAGGGCTAGATTCCAAGATGATATCACTGTCAGGCTGAATTCTGCAGCAGGAGATGTGGCCTGTCCTTACCTGAATGCAGACCTGGCTCAACAAAGCAAAACAAAAAAAAAATAAAAGTACAAACCTTCTGAGCCTTTTTCTGACTGCCTCGGTTTACTAGCTGTGCAGATAATTATCCCCTGACATTAATAATTGGAAGCTTTTTATTCTGCATAGAAGAAACGCAGGGACAGTTATTGTATGGCCATGAGTCTGAGACTGAGTGAATAAATAGACACTGTCTCTAAAGATTTGAATATGGTTGTGCCTACGGTGGTGGGGGCAGGAGGGACATGGAATCACAACCTTATGATGTAGATGAAGGAAGAGAAAACGTGGGGAGAGGAGGAAAGGAAAACAGAACATAAGTGCAGTGTAGTGAAAATGATAATATAGAGAAACAGCATGACAAGAGAAAACTTGGTGAACGAAAAAGTGAGAGTGGAAAATAAATGAGAAGATGATAAAAGAAACGGGCGACGTCTCATTTATTAGCTGCTCCTGCGGCGTATTCTTCTGATACACTCGAGGGTGAGATTTGATCCATAAAAATATGTATACAAAAGCCTTGAATATGTGTACTTTCTTCTTGCTGCCTGTTGCGTCCAGTCGAAACGCTAGCCTTGAATGAGCCAAGAAAAAGTGAGGATGTGGGCACATTTAAATGTGGCCGCACCCGTTTTTGCCGTATAATTCATAGCATAACGTAAAAAAAAAAAAGGTAATACAGCAGAGATTACAGACTCAGCCAGAGCATCTTACCAGACAGCGCCCCCATGAGGACTGAACGAGGGGCCCCATGGCATGCACCACACCGATGGACTACTGGTTCAACAGGTTAGCGCGGTGCCAAAGCCCAGGACAGCTCTGTGCCATTGCTAACAGACAGAGTGCTGCGTGGCGGCACTGTCTGTGGTCCTGAAACAGTACCACCTCCAGAATGCAGAAAGCTGAGTGCTGCTGTTTGTGGCACAACCATAGACTGCCTCCATTACCAGTAAAAAAATACCTTTTTTTTCCCAAAGCTCCTAAGCCAAATCGTTTCTTTGTTCCCATAAATCTAATAAGGGGTTGATTGCTTTTCCTAATTATGCTATTTATTCCTCCTGCAGGCCTTTTGTGTTATTGGTGTAATTAATTTCAAAGATAACTTGTCCTCCGCTCGGATTAGAAATGGCACTTGATAACAGAGCATTGGGGGAAGGAAAAGCTAATTAGTGCTCCAGTCTAGATGCACTACCTTACAATGCCACTTTTGCCAATGTTGCCGTGTTCCTCCTGCCAACTGTAGTTTAGCACATGAGGCTCTAATGCCCAGAACTGCAGTGCACAGGCAGTGCGCCGCTTGTTTGCCCTTCTAAATCTGGAGAAAATAAAGAAAGTCGGCTTCTACTATCTCTCTTCAGGCTCTGGGTTGAGGGAGTGGAGGGTGAGATTTAAAAAAACGGAAAGTGATTTTCTTCCTTCCAAGCTTCTCGAGTCTATTTTCAGGAGTGCCACCACCTGCCCAGAGAACTGTAATGCGTTAATCACCAAGAAATTCTGCCCAAGATGAAAGCTAATAGTGTGTTGTTTAATGATAGGCTTCTCAGGAATGGTAAAAGGTTGCTGTTGCGCTGTTATTTATAAATACCATAAAAAGCCACTATTTAGAGTTAGCGTTCAGTGAAGAACTTGATTGAATGGGGGTTGTAAGATGATGGGAGAGGACTGTCAATATGTCCTACGGTGTGTTCTGGGCGTCAGCAGTTTTATTATGGCTAAAATGCTAGTTACCTTCAACATAGTTAACTATATTCTTTTCACCTGCTGGTCTGTTTCTGCTGCTAAATCCATGCATTATGTAAGACCTTATTCCACTAGTGAGAGTACTGTAAATACCTGTGCATTCTACTTCCTTCCAATTTACCCAAGATGCACCAGTAAGGGACAGAACAGCCAAAGCCAACTGGTTTGTTTATCGGACAATCGATTGACTTGTCTTTAAGGTAGCACATGTCAAGTTGTGAAGCATTGCACAAAGCTGTTTTCCCATAATGCTCTTAGCCTTAGTTGGTATTGCTTCTCTGTATCCATTCCTGCTTTTGGTGCCCAGCCCTGAACCCTGCCCTCTTGATAACTGAAGAGTAATTCTTTGGAAATGAAAATCATTTGGTGGCTTGTGCTTAGAAGGGGGCTTTAATTTGCTACCTGCCTCAAGCTCAGCCTCTCCTCCAGCTCTGGTATCGATGATACTGTCAGAAGCCCCTGGTCCCCACATTAGCAGCCCTAACAAACAACTCCTCCAGCAAATGAATTCTTAAGTTGAGGGGATGATGGAGGTGCTTGTAGACTGGATTGCTGTAATGAACCCAAGGAGCAAAGCCCAAAGGCTAGATCGATCGAGGGTTAGCTCTGGGAGTTCATGACAACCCTCAAACTGGCACAAATAAATAAATAAATAGATAAATAAATAAGGTAGTGCTTCGGCATTGCGTGATCCATTAACACCTGCAGTCTCAGGTGGGTCCGCTCCATTCAGCCTTTGCTCTAGCGGTGAATAGACCCTTAATTGGTTTTCTGTTAGCGTTGAATACCATGTTTCCTTGCCAGCATTGTTGTAGCTGCACTCTTGTTTCTTATGAAGCATTGATCTCTTTCCGAGTGCTCGTTATCTTAGCTACTGCTGGCCATGCGATGATACAACTCTTTACTTTGACTGAGTGCTGTCATTTGTAAGCTTTATACATTAAACAGTAAGCTATATACTAATCCTTATAGTGTAAGCTATACACTAGTCTCTCTGCTTCCCTTCCTTTGCATTTGCACTGATTTATTTTTTCTTAATATAAAATACCGAACTAAATTTACTACCCAGCTCCACTCCCTTCCATCCCAAAACTTGATGCGGGACTAGATTAATTTATTTCCACTGTGAAAACACAATACGCTGGACGCTGTACAAAACTCTTTCCAACAATCTGTTACTAAAGTGTTCGTGAACTGATAGGACGTAACTATAGTGAGATTGAGGCTTGATAGTGAAAGAAACCTTTTTCCATGTTTAGACTCGTTAGCTGGTTGGACAGTCAAGTTATCATTCAATTTAATCTGGAACTAAATGGTTGTAATTGTTTACTTAACTCAATACTAATTAACTTGTGCATTTAATGGTAATCTTTCCAAATCCCACACCCCAACCTGAAACAGGGAGATTTTTCTACAAATCCCATTGCAGTTTTTCTAGTAATACAGGGGTTGCTCCCTTGAGATGCTTAGATCACTTTTAAAACTTGTCTTACTGGCTCATCATGCAATTTCTCTCCCAGTCTGGTTTATTTTATTCGTTTCCTGACTGGTCCTTTAGCTTGCCTGCCCCCTGCCTCCTCCTCCAAAGGTACATTACCTGTCAAAAGTTTGGACACGCCAAGACGCATACAAAGGAGAGTGGTGGAGTGTCACATCACATGACCTGGCCACCTGACCTAAACACAGTAGAAATGGTTTTGGTGGATTTTGACCAGAGAGTGAAGACAGAGCGGCTGTGAATTCTCAGAATATGTGAGAACTTCTTCTGGACAGCTGGAGAAGCATCACAGGAGGCCACCTCATGAAACTGGCTTAGAGGAGAAAGTAGGGTCAACCAATCCATGGAGCAATTGGGGTTAAGGGCCTTGCTCATTGACCAAAATGAGGGATCACTCTGCCGACCATGGGATTTGAACTGGCAACCTTCTGAGTCCCAACCCACAGAGCTGCCACCCAACAAATATTTTTTTTAGTTAGTGCATAGTTCCATGTATGTTATTTGATAGTATTGAGGTGTTTATAACTATCCTTTAATGTAGAGAATAGTGCAAGTATACCTTTCTATGGGTAGGCGTGTCCAAACTTTTGACTGGTACTGTACTCCCCCTCTTCCTTCCTGAATGTTCCTTCTCAAATCTAGTCAAAGCTGGAGGCTGCATCTCACCAGAAAAGCAATATGCCCCTCCATTACATTATGCCTATTATGTGTAAGCAGTAACCCTCATTATACACTCCTCCAATGAACACATGTTCAGTAAGTGCTTTACACACTTATGATTTTATATGGCGCATATTTAATATCATAAACAGCCCAAAAACAGGACCCCAGAGGGCTGAGAAATGCACAGTGTATGTAATTAAGATTCTCCACATGCTGCTCCCACTATTATGGTCACATGACCTTCAGCCTGCGACGTATCATTCTGGGCTTAATTTCAGAGCAACGATATTGGTCTTGACCACTGCTGTTTTGAAGTTTAAGATCCTTGATGTCTTCTATGAGGTGCAAAAGTTCAGTTTGCTTGAATTAATGATATTTGTGAAGGATATACAGAAACATGTAGGTGTTGGTGTGTTTACCTGCAGGTATTTGTGTGTGTCTGTGCGTGTGTATTAGACACTATGTATTATGTGCTGTATTCCTGGCAAGGAATGTATTTGTGTAAATCAAAAAGAATTCAGGGATCTGAACAATGTAACAGACACACAGTAATAAGCATTAAAACAAAACTGAAAAAAATAATCCTATATCAACCTAGTATTGCCTTAAAATTTATCAGATGCTTCTAGAACCACAGGGGGGGAAAAGAGGCAACACACATTAACAGAAATGAGGGGCAGAGGAAAACAGTCAAAGCCAGAGATCTCTGTGAGAATTGCCAGTACAGGATAATCAATCTTCATTCATCGGGGGATGCCTGAACAAAACTAAATATTCTTATTTCCACTTTATTTCAAGGCCACTTGAACAATTGCATTTTTATTAGGATGCAGGCCCTGCAAAATGCTCCACCGTGTGCCAAGGAATGCGGAAAATATCACGGGAGGCAGGCGCGAATTCAAGGATACACCCACATGTCGTATTCCACCCTAAATACACAAGTATAAGAAATAGCTGTTTATGTCTTCTTAACACATAAGCAAATGTTACTTAAAAATAAAAGGTATTTTCTTAGGGAGAACAGCTCCTCGAAATTGAATATTAGACTGTCAATATTTATTATATTACAAGACATTTAGCGCAACTATTTGATTTTCAGCGTAACTATCTGATACATTTATACAAATATGTACACAGTCACATATACGAATGACTTATGGCTGTTACTGAAATGATTTTTTTCCGCTGTCTGGCAAACGGGTTTGTCAGTCCCTTGATTACTTACATTATCTTATATATATATATATATATATCACTTTGATCATGTTTCACCAGAGTCTAACAGGTTAAAGACTTTGCTCAGTGTTGTGACAGCAGAGTCCCTCCTAGGAGCTGACCTTGCTCATGAGTCTCCTAAGTACCGTACCTCCTGCTGCCACAGCACTGGATGTTTTGTCAGTATAATGAATGAGGGCTTTTCTGCACATGAACCAAACCTCATACGCAGGAACTACAGTTGGTTTTGCTTATTATTATTATTATTATTATTATTATTATTATTATTATTATTATTATTATTATTATTAACATTATATCTGGGCGGCAGCATGGTGCCTCAGGCTGGGCTATCCTGCCTGGATGTGGCCTGGAGCCAGTGTGTGTCAAGCACAGAGGGGGACTGGAATAGAGAGAGGAGAGGTATATTAATCAAAAGTTAAGATGTTAAAGTAGCAAACAGGTAAATAGCAGAGTGCTTTGTCTGGCCTAAGTCCTCCTTTTCAGACCTTCACTCCTGGGGGCTGCTGGATTGGATGTTGAGCAGCCCGAGTCCTTTTGGTTTAATGCAAACCAAATATACACCCTCCCATCCCCGCCCCCGCGGCACCCACACAAACACAAACAGATGAACACAGATTTTCCGTACATGCACTCACATACGCAACACACGACGTAGAATGGATATCTTGAACATAGACACAATTAACATTATGTCGCCGTATTATGACTCTACATGAGTGTTTCCTAAACCTGTCATCAGGGACCCACAGACGGTCCACGTTTTTGCTCCCTCCCAGCTCCTGTGGACGGTCTGTGGATGCCTGAGGACTGGACTGGGAAACATGCTCTACATCGATTCAAAACCTGACCGGTTTATTCCTACAACCAGGGGAATTGCTGGGATCTTAAGACATCAGGGGCTTATCCCAGAGACCGAATCTGTCCATCTGAGCTAAACAAATCATTTGGATTCATTTGGGGCTACATCCCAGAGCGCAACAGGCTTGTGACGCTCGTCTGCCTAGAAAAAGTGATTAACCATACAAATAGATCTACTGTATGATGACAGTGAAATGTGGGGAAAAAAGCACTACATGCATATACACAGAAACGCAAGAAAGGCCACAAAATACAAGTGTATACAATGCACACATTGCCAAGTAAATACTTCCAAGATATGAAGTCATGGTTGTATTCATTTTGTGCGAGCCACAAGCTAGATACCAGCCTGCTTCATCCCAGAAACACATCCATCAATGTTACCATGGCCATGAAATTGCCGTATAAATCACTGCCGCTGTGCTATAAATGCAAGACGTCAATAGAGCACAAACGTAACATGTAATATGGTTTGGAGCCTATAGCTTCAAAACAGAACACTTACTTCCTTTAGCTGCCTTATCTCTGACACATACTGTATATTGTATATTTACAGTTCAAGTTATTGAAAACAATCCTTCAATTCATGATGGCAATTATGTAGAGCAAAATACCTATTCAGCTATTATCGCTTACATTGTCTTCCAGACATAATTAGAGCACACAGATAAACACAGTTTGCTAATTTTAAACATCAGAAATCAATGTTTGTTATTTCGCTTTAGATTCTCTTATTTTTAATAATCCCAGAAGAGATTATGCAAGAACTGAAAAAGCAGAGAAAGATAGTGGTTCATAATCTTCTTATTTATTTATCTATCTAATAACAGTTCCCAGTTCAACATTCACATACCTATGCCATTAATATCCACTCACGCTGGCATTCATCCCACAATTACTGCTGGGATGTACCACTTCATACACTGGTAGGGGGTTATTCTTTGCTTGATACCATCCAGATAAAAGGTGGTACATCCTTGCACCTCTGATTTGTTGAGCCTCCTCCTCATTCCATGATGATGCTCTGTTTTGTTATAAAGTTATAATCCAAATAGCTACTCCTGGTGTTTCTCAGGTCTGGTTTCATTAGAGAGATTAACAGAGGCCAGTGGTAGTGTGGGCTAGTCTGTTTTTTTAGCTCCATAACGGGCTTCAGGCTGTGGAATTCAATGTGGCCTTGATTGCATCACGCAATGCGAAGTAGCTGGGAGCTTGTACTGTTTCTACTCAAAGATGGGAAGGGTGACACGATTTGTAAATGTTACTTTCCTTCTGAGGACCTTAGCAGCTGTGGTGATGTGGGCAAAATGAAGCCAGGATATTTACGTCTGTTAATGACTGCCTAACTTCAATGTCACACTGCTGGCAAGTTAAATGACAGCTGCTAGCCTCACCTCGGTGACTATGTTCTGACTATGTTCAAGATTCAGGTGAGTTTTTGGGTGGAATCTTGAAAAATTTTTGTTGGGGTCAACCACATCTGCTCTCTCACACTTGACTGCACAATGATCAAATTCTGTCATCTTTCAGTCATCATTGATTTTGAAAGGTTTCCAGTATGATTTATAAATAAAACAAAAGCAAGATATCTTCCACAAAATCGGACTCATTCATCTTTTATTCTGGCATTCTTGTACATTAACTGATCACTTACTTTTAAAAGGTCTAACATCATCATTTTCTTTAAATGACATGAAATCAATCAAATGATTACACTTAGACGATTTTTTCCCATTTTTTCCAGCACTTTATCATCACAGCTGATGTATAAAACCTGACCTCATTCCTTATGAATTGGGACATAATAAACCACTAGCTCATTCTTTATGAATAGGTACATAATCAAAGCGCACCTTGATATGGAGACATTGCAAAACTGCTTCCCAACTCTCTCTTTCCGATCTTGAAATGTCCTGCACCCACAGATGCATCATATATTATTACACTAGGTATCTCCATGGGTTTATTCTGCAGAGAAGTAATTGTCCTGACTGAGTAAGACATGATTATTCAAACAGTCAATATTTTAATCTGTAGTTTTCATTTTACTTAATTTCTTCATGTGAAGGGAATGGTAATTAATGTAAAGAATCCAATGTCGTTATTTTTCTCTTGCCTTTGCTCTACTGCTCAGATATGGCCATAGGCTCTATTACCTTTGAGGATAATCGACAGGCTCCTTGTGGGTGTCCAATCCCATTTTCATTGCATGTGATAGCTGTACGTGCCACATAGGTTAATATTTACATTCATGCAGTCATGCCACCCGATGCTTCTCTACTGAGACCTACTGGGGGGAAAAAGAAAAAAATCGCATCACTATGCATGATTTTTCTACTAATAAAAATCATAATAGTAGCCAAAGTACCAAAATGCATAGCAAGGCACGCTAGCTATCAGTAAGCCTCAAACCATCATTCTGACCTGGTACTTTTAAAATCCTTGGCATTGTTAAGATCAAGCTCATTATTGATTCAGCCAGTCCCAGGAAAAGTATTTGAGAGTATTTGTTTTGGGTCGACACACATTAATTGACAGCAACTAAGGTAATTTGCTTGGAGACCATTAACTGCATTCCCGATTACTGCACTAGAGGTAGAAGATGTAGCCGTCAAAGATCGGCCCTTTCGTTCATTGTAAGGATGAGACCTCCTACTTCACCCAGGTTTTACTTTGATTCCCTAGCTGGTGGGGTTGATGATTTTTTTTTTTTATTGTATTTTTATCCTGGTAGGTGAATCCTCTCTCTGTCTGAATTAATGTTTGCCTATGATGACAGTGACATCCAGGGCAATATTATAGAAAGGAGAACAGTTTTCACTGCAGTCGAAAAGGCGACAGGAATCCAAATTAACAAGTTAGAAAAATGCTTAAAATAGCCTTGTATCCAAAGACATGCTCTACAAAAGGCAACATTTATTCTACGTGTTTATGATTTACTGAATTGGCAATTTTATACAAGAACACAACGCGGCAGATTTCTTGATTTGTCCAACTGCAAACATAATTATGAGATGGAAAAGGTGTATTTTGATTTTTAGAAGCTGCTGCTTTTTCAGATTTGGGGGAACTTTTGGCAGGGAGGGGGGGTTACCCTCTTGGGAGTGGTAGTCTCATGACAGGTAGTGTTCTGTGTATTCAGCCCCCCTATTTCTTGTTCACTTGCACACTATTAATATTTGTTTGTTCCTCTATAACCTACAGCAAACATTCCCAGATCCTGAAGCCAACCAGTTTCCTGTTAATGTGATTACTTGCTGGGCTCACATGTCTCAGGAAAACTCCGCCCCTAAAAGATCAATTCCGTTCCCCATTATCAAGTAACATGGTCCTAATGGTTCCTAATGAAACTGCCATATTTCAAAATCAAAGTTCAAAATTACAGGGATCCCATTTATTAAAGATCGGTCTGTCTGTGTCTGTCTGTCTAAATATCTATCTAATGACTTACCCCAATAGGACATCCTGATTTTTCCAAGTTCAACATGTTTTCACATTTTCAAACTCAGCCGTTCAGTGGGGGTTGGTGTGTGGCTCCGTTGTCCAGGTCTCTGTGCCTGTGATGCAAAGGTCAGCAGTTCAAGCATTCTTCTTCTTGTCATTATTCTTATCATCATCATGCACACCTGCATTGCTCCCTCCAGCATTTGAAGGTAAACATGCTTTGTATTCTGTATCTATGGTCCTGCCACAAAAAACATATGCAATAATATGGGTACTTTACAAATCTGTGCACATTGCTACAAATTCATAAAACACTGGTTTTAATCTATTTGGTGATGTCATACGATAAAGCCTGTGATTGGTTAGAGAACTGAAAACACAAACCCCTCCCATTTTGACCCATGGACACATCAGACTCAGCAAAAAAAAAAAAAACAGACATGCTATGCCATTATAAATTTCTCTTATGATATGCAAGTGACATTTCCATATGAAAGAATTAGAATTTCCAGAGAAGCTCAGCACAACTACTCAAATATTTGGAATGAGATTTTATTATACAAGACTTAACAACACAATATCACTATTTAGTTAATAAATATAGTTACTTGATTTTCATTATCTAAAATGACTCTTGACATTCTCTGACATTAGCTCCAGTTTAGCCCAGATTCCCACTTTGTATTGGACTCATCATGTCACCACATTTGCCAGGATATTTCAAAAATAAGGCTCCTGTGATATGCTTCTGTTCACCTGCGCTCTTTCACGCACAACAGGTCGCGGGAGAGTTCTCTCTAATTGGGGCAACATCACATCTGTCATCACTGCTGACCCGCAGATGCCCCACTGCTCTGCAGCAGGCACAGATTCAACAGCCAGCCGTAATTCCCCCACCACACTTCCACAGGAACACTGATGCCAATTATTGTCAATTGCTAAGGGAGTCCAGACCATTACTGCAGGAAATTTCACTTTCTCAGCTCTGTTTAGTTTAGTGTTTATCAAACAATTTAGTTTAAGTCTAGTGCCAAGGCTGGCCTTCTATGTCTCCTTTTGTATTTTGTACAAAAGTCCAAATATTCCACCACTACACAATTTCCGAAAACTTTTGTGCTAAAGAATACACACAGACACACACTATTGCCAAAAGTATTGGGACACCTGCCTTTACACACATGAACTTTAATGACATCCCATTCTTAATACATAGGCTTTAATATAGAGTTGGCCCACCCTTTGCAACTATAACAGCTTCAAATATTCTGTAAAGGCTGTCCACAAGGTTTAGGAGTGTGTTTATGGGAATTTTTGACCACTCGGCCATGGAAACCCTTTCCATGAAGTTCTCTACGCACTGTCCTTGAGCTAATCTTAAGGCCACATGAAGTTTGGAGGTCTGTAGCTATTGACTCTGCAGACAGTTGGGGACTTCAGCACACTCAGCATGCGCTGTCCCCGCTCTGTGAATAGGTCTTACATTTTAAATTAATCCTTTTGATTATGAAGATAAACAAAAATCCCAGTCAAAGCTTTTCCTTAAAAAAGATGGTAAGGGTAAGAATTAGGAGTGATGTTTTTTGAGGGGTTAAGGTGAGGAGAACAAGGGGTATGTGTGTGTGTGTGTGTGTGTGTGTGTGTGTGTGTGTGTGTGTGTGTGTGTATTCAGATTCGGTTCATATTACATTGTGGGGACCAAATGTCCCAAACAGTGTAATAAAAACCTGTTTTTTGGTGTTATGGGGTCCATTTCTCAGGTCCCCACAAAGATCTGTGAATGCAATCAAAAAAATAAAAATGCCAAAATTCTAGTATTTTGTTTGGTTACTTACGGTTAAGGTTAGGGCTGGGTAGGAGTTAAGGTTACCATGCTGCGATTAAAGTTTTCCCCTAGAAATGAATGGAAAGTCCCTACGAAGATATAATTACAAACCTCTGTGTGTGCGTGTGTGTGTTTGGAGTGACATGAAGCATGTGATGCGCACGCGATCTAGCATGGAGATGCGAATCAGCACACAGCCCCAGTGCATCTGGTTAATAGCCGACGGAGAGGATCAGACAGTGGCAGAAAACGAGTGCAGTATTTCAGGCAATACTCCTTCACAGGAGGAAGCTGGACTGTAAATATGACTTACTGGGTGGTAAAACATTTAACCTGTTTCTAAAGGTTTCCCTAGTATTATATTCCTGACCATTTTCTGAGAAAAATGGGGCAGCGATCTGAGTCACAATGGAACCTGGGGAAAAAGGACAGAAAACCCTTGAATGGATGGGGCGCGTGCACACACACACACACACACACACACACACACACACACACACACTGTATTGCAAATTTAGCTACAATAATTTTAGTTTTTGGGCTACGCACCCACACAGACACAGACACACACACACACACACACACACACACACACTCTCTATTGGAAATACTGCTACAATAATTTTAGTCTTTGGGCTACGGAATTCCGCAGGCTGGATTTCAGAGCAGTCTTGGTACGGATGCCTTGGTATACAGCAGGCTAAGCAAACCCACACCCTATTAAACTCTAATTGGGCACCGCATGGGTGTTTTCTTTATGACCCCCCCCCCCCCATATTCAAGATTTTACTTTTCCTTTGGCTGGAAAAAAAAAAAAAAAAGATAAATGGGATGCGGTGGGATGGGCCAGGTATTTATCTGCCTCGAGGTCCAGGAGGGTCGACCACGGCCTGCGTGTGTGTGTGTTGCCACTTGCTACAGGCCTGTCGCTACTCGCTAAAAGGCTCAGCGAGAACAACGCAGGCAGACGGCGCCGGCGAGGCTGCCTCTTGCTGAGCACGGCGGCCGTTGTTTTCAGTTCCTAATGAAGGGAAATCTCTTAATCAGCCCCTGATTGCCGTGCGAAGCCTCCACACATAACAGGATCCTTTTTATTCTTCTGTCGTTAATTTTATTAACTTGCCGCCACCAAGCCTGAAAATGGTTCAAAATAGGCAAAAAAAAAAAAAACCAACTGATTTAACTCCCGGGGAAAATGGTGAGTATTACAATAATTAGCATACTCTAAGTATTTATAACTTATTATGCAAAATGTGTATTAATGTATGTGATATGCACGGCCAAGCAGACTAGAACAAATTCTCTGTACATGGTTATACTTCATAAAAAAATATAATTCTGTTACTTCTTCTTCTGCATTGTGCACAGTGCCATTTTACAATTCATCGTTGCATGTTGGCATACATACAGAAAGTCACACAAAAAGATCCACTTAAGGTGAAGAAAAGTGTGACTTGATTTCTAAAACTAAAGAAAACAACAACAAAAATAGAAATAGTAAAAAAAAAAAAAATTTAGTTTTTTCCCCTCGTAGCCTCTCTTTTCCAGGCACTAATTAGCCCCAGTGATTTGAAACCGAGCTGCCTATTATCTATCTGACAGATCCCGATTTCATTTTGTTATCTGTCTCAGTTTTTAATAAGGTCTTTGTGTGCTGGTAGCACAATCAGTGCCGTTGTTTCTGCCCGTAATGATAACGCGCTAGAACGGACAGTGTTCTAAGACTTCTAAGTTAGAAGAACTGATCAAACAGACTCCAGAAATGATTGTGCTTTATGAGCATAACTGAAGACTGTGTGTGTTTAGTAGTGTGGCAATAATTAAAACCGTCATGTCAGAAATGCTTACTTGCAATGGAGGTGGATTTTTCAACCCAGGTGTGTCGGATATTTTATACATTAAGGAAATATGTGAATTAGTATCGCCTCAACTCAAAATCCATCGTTGCACCTAGAGTCATTAATAATAATTCAGTCCCTGTGAGAGTATGTTCCTACCAACTATAATTGTCATATTTATGTTCGAACCTATATAAACCTTCTGTCATCTGCATCTAAGTTTTGTTTGTATCTTAAGGAAAATAAATATTTCCACATATGCCCCTTCTGGTAAAAGTGGACGAAAATGAGAGAGTTGTCTATGCATGTGTTTGGGTGTGTGTTTGGGGTTAGAAAAATCCTTTCACATTTACAGCATTAGTGTTCATTCTTGCATCTCTGTCAGTCTGCATGGAAGCTATTCTACCAGAATAAAAGTAATTTGTGTAGCTAACATCTCATTTTGGATTTTTTTTTCGATGCTGGAAAAATGTATAGTTTCTGTGGATGGGGAGGCTGGGTAGTCAACACTGTAGTAAACAAGAAGGTTTGATTATTGGAGGGCGTGGGCTACACTGCATCTGCGCCATTGTGTGCCAGCAGTGCTACAAGCCAGAGACTTTCTTTAGCTTTCCCTGTTAATGAGCACTTAAAAAAAAAAAAAAATGCTCAATGAGAAGCATTTTCCAGATGTTTCCTAGGGAGTCTCTGTCAGTCGGGGGCCAGGCGGTGTGCTGAATATCACATTTGCGTCAATTTATTCGAGCAAATCCAACACGGCTTTATCGGATAATTAGGGAAGCCATCTTTTCTGCCGCTTCATTTGCACTTAGGCACCAGCATCTCAGGTGTCCTATTCACAGCAGTTACATTTTAGCGGTCTTAAACTGCGCAGGATGTTGCCACCATGCTGAAACATGCTACAGTCCTTTGGGCCCATGAACGGTTTTATAGCCTGAAATCACTCATCCTCTGACTTCAAACTGCGAGGCCCATTTCTGCGCCGAGTTAACAACGTGAAGGTGACGCTAATTTTGCTTTTGCTTGGGTGCATCCTGGTCCCAAAACACTTTAGAGTAGCCTACAGGATCTTTTACCTGGGGGAGAATGTATGCTCTCCTGCACCCCAGAAGCATAAGTCTGTTTATGCCTGCTGCCTTTTTTTGCTTTGGCAGCCAAGGGATCGAATCACATATGGTAAACACAGCAAAGTGCAAGATTATACCAGGTACAGAGAATTCATACTGCGCCAGATCATTAGACAGTGCCCCAGCATTACAACTGCTCTGTATTGATATATTACGCATGGAAATGAGGAAAATTCCCACTGCTCTGTAATAATTGGTAATGCCTGGGCATCGCTGTGTTTCCACATTTGTAGATAATGGAAAATTCCAAGTAATTTAAATCATTTGATAACATCTGGGCCAAGGGACATTGCTTCCCCTTTTTTTAGGCTCATAGGTAATGCCCAAATAGATTTTGTCAGTCCTTTAGTGATGGATGGAAGGATGGATGGATGTTACATGCACTTCTCAAGTCACCAAAAGCGTTTTACCAGACCAATGGGAGCCACTTCATCCACCACAACTCTGAAGTGCCCACCTGGATGATGCAACGGCAGGCATTCTGTGCCAGTACGCTCACCACACCATAGCTAAGGCAGCGAAAGGGCAGGAGAGAATTCACCAGTTAGATATAGAGGATGATTAGGAGGCCAGCTTTGAAATGGTCATTTAGCCAGGGCATCAGTGAACCAGCCCTACACTTTGAAAGATGCCCAGGGAGCTTTTAATAAATAATAATAATAATAATCAATACTTTATTAATCCCCGTGGGGAAAATTGTCTTTTATGACCACAGAAAGTCAGGAACTCAGTTTTACGTCTCATCCGAAGGATGGTCCCATACAGTCTAAGCATCATAGAAGCTCTATTGACAGATATAGTGTGGACAATGGGTCAGGACTGTAGATGAAGAGATCATAAGATAATGACCAACTATATTGGAGGGTTCACTACTCTAGACTCTTAGATAATGCCTTGATAGACATCCATCATTGCTACTGTGGATCAATAACAACCAGGGCATTGCTGCTGTAGCAGGATTTTGGAATTTAGACTGGCATCACCAAAAATGCAAGCAGTGCAGAAAGTCTTCAGTCACTGTGATTCTCAAAGTGACCAAAATATAACTTCTTTGAGTCCAAAGAAGACTCCTCTTGTTTTATCCTCAAAAAGGTGCTTAACCTGAACCTGTGCTTAGCCTGTCTGTCATCACTAATGGAGTTCTGTCCATGGTTGGCCAGCCCAAGTGCCCGATAAGTAGGCTATCTGCCATTAGCCTGGCGCTAATGGCTTTTCACTGCATCATTCACAAGCTCATTCACAGAAGATGCAGGCTTCAACATTACCTCTTTGGATTGCATCTAGAGGAAATCTTAGGTAAACGTCATGAACTTTTGCTGCATGATGATGTGTGCTGCGTTAGCGAGGGCTTACTGTTGGAGAGAGTGTGTGAACTATGAGAAAATTCTTTCTTAGGCAGCCTGCAGAGCCAACCCCCACCCCCCTTCTAAAATTTTCCGAATGACAAAAAAAAAGAAATGGCATGTGCATTTTTTATGTTACATCACATCTCACCTACATCAGCTTAATTGGCAACCGCAATGCTAGAGCCAAACCACAGTGGCCATGTATTGGGTTATCAAAGCTTGCCACTTAAAGTTACATAGCTTCTGCAATATTGCAAGAAAAAATCTCTGATGCATGCTTTTATGCCAAGAGTGATAGACAACATCTCCATATCTCACTTTTAGGTGGCCAAAAAGGGCCATCCAAAAGGGCACTTCCTTCCCTAGATGAAGAATCACTGGAGATCTTGGAAATGTCAAAATCAGGTTTGCTCAAAGACCACCACAAGGATGTTAGTATGTGTAACTTCTGTATGAAAATAGTTCCCATTCAGATAATCAAATTCAATTGAAGAACAGATTTCCAAAACTCACCAAGTCTATTCTTTGTCGTTTTTGAAATGACATCTAAAAATATAACATATGAAATTGCAAATCATGCAAGTCACTTTGGATGTGCCTCTTCAAAGACACTGAATGGTGATAAAAATAAATATCTGATAAGTGGAGAATTAGTGCCTTTTTTTCATAGGGAATTTCTGTAGAGACTAAACGTACTGACTTTTAGGTGTGAGAATGACACTGCAAGATGAGTGTGATGCTATACAATCCCCAATACAGAAATCTGATAAATACCATTTAACCCTTAACTTTTTTTGTTTTATAATTTCTATTTCATTTTATTTTGACTTGTAAATGTGATTTTAATGTCTTAACATATTTAAATGGTTTCATCTGACTTTGTAAAGCACTTTGAATTGCCTTGTGTCTGAATTGTGCTATATAAATAAACTTGTTTTGCCTTACTATTGTTATCACTGACTGAACCCCAGCCATTTACCTGTGAATGATAGGTTGATTGGTATATAACTGAGCTTGTGTCTAAATTGCTGTGGGGTTAAACCCCAGGATGTGACCCTGTGCGGAATCCCATTCTGCACAAAACAATTTAACTTGTTTTATGCTGTATTTGGAAGCACTTGAATTAAAGGTTTGGACCGGTTTTATATTCTTTGCATTTGGACATCATTGTGGAGGCTGGCTGCTGGAATAGCTGGATTTTGTGCCAAGAAATTTGGCGGGAAGCTAAGTGTTGGAGCAGTTGATCTCTAGGGAAGAGTGTGTGTCGGACTCTCAAAGTGGCCGGGATACTTGAGAGGGATTTTTCAGTTTCCTCTCTGTAGCCAGAACGTGGCTCTTGCCTTTCCTGTCTGATTTTTAATGAAGTGAAACAGAATTTTATTCCATGCAAATCTATTTGAACAAATACGCATTAACTGCTTGAGTAAATATTTTTCATGCAATACAACTGCAGAATAAACACTGCCAACATAGCAGTGTATGCCAATGTGGTACTTTCTAAAACTTAACATCAGGGGTCATTTCCATTACCAAACTAATTAGATCAAATTCTAGTTAAAGTTACATCAGTGATTAGGTGTAATGGAGCATTACAATGAGTTTTCATTTTGCCAAAAATGTGCCTTTTCAATTATGGTAAATATCAATTACATTTTTAGAATGAGGTAGGTATTAGAAAGACGATTAATAACACTAATGAGACCATTTGAGTTAAACTAGGTAGTGGTTTATTATTACAAAGACATACACCATATGGACAATTATAACATCAGTTTAAATAAAGAGGTCAATTACAATTACAAACCAAATAAGAAGATTAGAATTGTTGTCATAAAATTGCATAAGCAATTCAATTAAGCTGTCACATGCGTTTTTAGCTGCATACAGCTAAACTGATAAAGGTAAGAAAATCATGTTGGGAAGACATTACTTTGCTGTGATGTACTGGTATTTCATTCCAGTTATCCTCTGTGCTATATTACAGACTCACTATGACTCTGTACAATCAGCAGTTAGTTATGAACAGATGGAAAACATCATTCTGAATGGCCAAACCATAACTTTAAACATCATAATGATGATCATAATGATGATCAGTGTGGCATCCAAAGAAATTTACGCTGTTTGCAATTTTGTATGATCGTTCTGTTTACACTGTGTAAATAAATATCTGCTATACTTTGGAGATGGGTATAACAGTAATTTCCTTCTTGAGATCTCAACAGGAAATGCTATACTTTACCAAACCATCCAAAGTGAACAATTACAGGTAATTTAAAGGGCACGTGGTAATTCAGAGGCAGTTCAGAAACACCCTTGAACACTGAACGCACTCCAGTGACTATTTTTCACAGTGGATGCCCTGATATGGGTGGGGTCCTCTCTTTCCTATTTAAAGAATGAATAGAGTTTTTGCTTTTTCTCTGAGCCAACTTTTTGGGGGGAGCCTAAGCCATGTGACCTATTCTAGAGGTGCTTCTAGAAAACTCGGCCTGTAACATCAACATGGGCTGGTGGTGTAAGCACTGCATTTGGGAACTTCCTTACAGGCAAAACCCATATGAAACTCTGAAAAATTTCAGTAGTGCTTTCGATGGCCAACATTTAGTGGAAATTTAATAGCCCCCAAGGTAGAAAAAACTATTCTACAGTATTGATCTTTCATCAAAATCCTCATTTCCTGAACCCAAAAACACATAGTGACAAAGAGATAACTTAGGCACAGTCTGTCCCCAACTTACGGCTGAGTTCCATTCTGACAGACAGGTTGTACATCGAAATGTACGTGTGTTGGAATACATTAATTGCACTGACTTTTAGATGTGAGAATGAGACTGGGAGATGCGTGTGAGGCAAGGATAGTTGCACTGCAATACAGTACTGTACTTTTTCATGTAGTGTAGCACCGTTGTGTGCACAGTCACCTGAAAATTTTCACATACATACATACATCTGCCTGTCAAACTTTTTCTCATTGTGGTCACACAGAACACAGAGCGATGTCAGGACTGGAGCTGCTGAATGTGACACTTGCAGTAAAGGACAGAGCCAAAACCACAAGGCTCAGATGTGGCTCTATGCGTTAGGATGCTGTGCTTATAATTTGAAGGTCATCAGTCTAAATCCTGTGGTCAGCTGGCTGGTTTCACCAATAGGCCATTTGGCGGGGCTGCTAACCATAATTGCTCCATGGACAATTTTACATCACCCAGGACAAAAGCACTAAATTCATGCAAATATCACCAAAGTAGGGTCAGGTATGGAGAAGCCAGGACAGTAAGCTAATTAAAAAACAAAAAATGGGCCCAAGCTGGATTTTTGTATTAGCATGATAGCTTTAAGCTTTAAGGTAGTCTAAATGTAAGTGAATGAAGACAAAAATTCCATTTAAACCCAGGTACCTTAAATCTAACAAGTAATCCGGCTAAGCAAGAAATCCTACTTCATGGCCCCTTGATTGCCAACATGAACATGAACATGAACAAGCCCAAGGTAGAGCAAGGCATGGTAACCAAATTAAGCTTAAATACAATGACTGAGTGACTAACTACTGGTGTGACAGATCACCGAGTCAAACTACCTGGAAGTAAGTAGGACCCCATGTGAAGAACACACCTGGGGTAGCTAATTCGTGTAGCAGATTCTAAACCAGGTGTTACAGAATGACATCAAGTACCGTGGATTGTTGAAACAGAAATTTATGTGTGTTTATACTTTAGAATAACACTGATATTTTAGTCCAGATCAAAAAATGAAGTTCAAACAGACATTATCAGCAGTCCAGTCAAATTCTCTCATGCTCTACTATAGTAAAAATCAAAATATAAGCTCTGATATTTTTTAGCTGTTCCAGACAAAGACTCTGTTGGTTGAAAATTGTCTATGGAAATGCATTGTCTTTAAAAGTTTTTCAAGTTCAGACAAATGACTAGAATCTAAACAGCCAGGTATTTATAGAAGGTTAGGCTTACATTATACACAAAAATTACTGTATGTAAACAGTGCAATTACTACACCATGGCAGTGAAACCCCCCACAGATATGTGTGGTCACAATATTTAATTTCTCTATGTATTTATGGTATTCACGTATGGTAGTCACGTACGTGAGGATCCTGGCTGAGACTGTGCATCATCATTAGTTGCAGGAAGCTGAGGCTTACATTTACAACACTGAGAGGAAGAGACCAGTATGGACTTGTATATCAAGAAAAGCTTACGCAAACTGACTGCTGATGAATTCTTCAAAAATTGCTAAAGTAACAGATTTATACCAGAACTGGAACAAGCTTAACAAGATGAGCTGTTTATGTTTCAGCCTGTAAATTTCTGAAGGTTTGTTGTTACTCGAGGACGGGGGTATGCCACAGCTATTGTTCTTACAAGATGTTATCGACAAAACCATTCAGAATTGTAACCTTAGTAACTTTTAACTGGGGGCAAATCGAGGCACCTGCTCAGACATCATTTTGTCATATAATACTGGGCACCCTAGCCTTAACACAGATGGACAGCTCAGGCAAAGAACACCCCCATGTTTCAGATTTTAACTAAACTGACATCATTTGCATCGGATACAGTCATTAAAATTTAAATTTGTGCTGCTTTAGTTTCTAAGATATAAATGTCTAACATGGAGATGTCGCCAGTGTGATGTCGGTCGCCCATTTGCATCCAATTTGACCCAAACTGGTCACTATCTTTTGGGCTGTGTTTGTGCCAAGTTCTGCCATTGAAATTTTTGTTTGTGCCGTTTGTGCTTAGTAGGACATAAATGTTTGTTTGGTCACCGCCAAAGTACCACCGCAGCCTCCAGCTTAAGCACTTCTCCCTGGAAAAGTCTGCATGCAACTGGTATGATAAGTGAGTTTTGGGGTGAAGGGGGCAAAATTCCATTTATAGCGGCACGGACATCACGAATAACACCTTTCTTAGCAAATCATGGACAGATGGACATAGTGCTTTGCTACAAGGTAGTAAGTGCTCCACAGCACCAAACTGATACAGCCACGAGGCATGATGCAGGCAGGAAAAAGGTGACAATCCACTCAGCTCAAACACAAAGGGCTTTATTAAACGAAACAGAATCACACTAACGAAGAAGACCAAAAAGACTGAGAACCAGCTAGGGGGACAGAATTTCCCACATAGATGCAACATCAAAGAAACTAACTAGAACAGGCACTTAAATACACAGCTAACAAGACACAATGCAGGACAGGTGAGAATCATAGCCAATTAACTAATCACAAGGACTCAGGGCAAACAAGGAACAGCTGTGGCATATTACAATTAGACAGCACTGGAGTCTAGGGAAAATGAACAAACACTAAGGGTTAACTAAAACAAGAAAAACTGAATAAATGAGGACAAAGAGTCTTACTTGTTGTACATAGCTGTTAAATAAAAATGTTCAATAGTGTAAGACTTTAGTCTGTCCCTCCACACAACTAACACTTTTCCAATCACAACTGAGTTTTGCAAAGATGGCGACCAAAGTAATTAATGCAATAATTAATGTCTGTCAAACAACTGGATAGTGAAACTCCACAGCAGTTTCTATACCAAATGATAAGGTTCAAATGAAAGGTAATGTTCACATCCAGGCAAGTTAGTTAAATATTAGACAGGGACTGTCCACAATGTATTTCGACATGCAATCTCCCAGTGTTTAAACCTCTAACTTCTGATCACTCCATAACTGATGAAGTCACTCTGAGACAAGTAATTAAAATCACCAGTGATGAGAGTAAACAGCAGTGCTGGTTGGGTCATGCTGTACATTTTAACAAACAGTATCTGCCTACAGAGCAGTTGTGCCTACAGTGAACATCTAGTTAGTGGAAATGAGCATTAAGAAGCAAAGAATTCTGGTTTTTGAAGCAACGGCAAAACAATACCACACAGGTGAATACCAATGCAGGTGACTCACTGACATAATCTAACGTAACTGCTTGCTGCTGAAGCATCTCATGGATACGTGGTTCTCACTGGATTCCTTGATGGCCACCCACACGTAAGGGATCTATTAGTGGTGAGGGACAGTATCCATTTGCCTGAAGTGGAACAGCCAAGTGAGCAAACATGTTCACATATTGATCATTAAGCCAGCCTACTCACCAGCCTACACACCCTGCACTGAGCATGGTGGAAGTACATGGGGCACCACATTCTCCTTTTCGTGGAAATCCATCACTGTACGTTTTATCCTACACCAGTATCCTTTACCCTACATTACTTTGTCAGGCTGCACCCATACAGTTTTAACACTATGGGGGGCAATTTACTGTTTTGTAAGATAGCTTGTGTGGTTTGGTGTGAAGTTATGTTTCCTTTGGTGCATGGATCGCCAACCCCAGCACAACATACATCCAGAGTATTTAATTTCTGGAAGTATTTATGATATTTAGGCACCTATTGCTTAATACTGATTCTTTTTGTTCTGTGTAAACCGGTTATAACCACTATGGAGGGTGTCTACATGGGAACATGTATTTCTCATCAAATCATTCACGAAGACAGACCTGAGATGGGGCAATAACTCCCTCGGCTCTCTTTCCTCCTGTTTATGCAGTGGGAATTCATCTGGGTACAGTCCTATGCTTGAGAACAAAAGCATTTGATAAGTCACCAACATAGCTGTCATCTTCTGTCACTGTGCTGTATAACAAAATGTTTTAGAAGATCATTTGTTCCTACGGCCATGAGATTTTATAATGCTGTTTATAATGCTTCCTCTGCACCTAGGCTGATCAATGAAGGGGAGGTGTTCACTGTCCATCACCTGCTGGGGGTCGGGGCTTGCAGTATTTAGTGGACTGGCCCTTAGGACTGGTCCTGGGTTCCGGCGAGGTTCATACTGGACCTTTCCCTCATTGCAGATCTCCATCATATGTGGCTTGGGGGCCTGGACCAACCGCCAGGGAGCAGTTGACGGGGGGGGGGGTACTGTCACGGATCAACCCAGGGGATCCCCAAGTGACGTCAGGAAGACCACACCCCCAGGGAAACCCTGACTGGTCTTACCTTCCTGAACATGTTGTCTGCCTGGGTAACGTGCTTCTGCAGCGTTCGTGTGCAGCTACGCCTCTCAGCTGATTCCATGTTTCTCTAATCAGTGGAGTCTATTTTAGTTTGTCTGACCTTGCACTCTGACGCGAGATCTTCATGGTTTGTCCTGAGTTCGAACGTTTGTTTCTTGTCTGTCTACTTGGGTTTCTTAACCCTGCTTCCATCCTCAGATTCCGAGACCTGCCTCCCCCCCCAAACTCCGATGTATATCACCGACTTTTGCCTGCCCACTGACCACCGAGGACCTGTCTGAGCCCTCTGATAACTGACGCACATCGCCCGACCATCGGCTGTTTTCCGGCTATGGTTTTTGTCTTCCGATTTGGACATTGTGGCACAATCCTGGTGTTTGCCAGTCTCGAGTTTTGCCCTGCTCTAAATAAAGCACGTTTTCATCCCTGAATCCACGTAAGAGTCCTTCTTGCTTGCATTCCCCGACAGAAGATCTCACCTGAATGGATTGGACCCAGCGGATCAGGTAAACATCCAGCAGCTGGCGGACGCTCTGGCTAGGCAAGGCTCAATGATTGGGCAACATATCGCTGCAGGTATGACTGAGTTCTCCACACAGCTTCACCGTATTGCTGAGTCCCAAGCCGCTGCTCCAGTAGTCAGCAAACCGTGTCTTGTTCCACCAGGGCAATACAACGGGAATCTGGGAACCTGTAGATGGTTTCTCTTTCAGTGTTCCATGGTATTCGAGCTTCAGCCTTCCGCTTTTCCAACTGAACAATCCCGTATAGCCTACGTTATTACCCTGTGCACGGGATCTGCTAGAGAATGGGCGACTGTAGCAAGGGATTCTGGTCTTTCCTTTTGCCTCAAATTCTCTAATTTTGTGGATGAAATGAAGAGAGTTTTCGACCTTTCCAAGCACAGCAGAGAGGTGGCTTGGATATTATTACACCTCCGACAGGGTGGCCGGTCTGTATCTGTTTACGCAGTCCATTTCCATATGCTGACCATGGTGGATGGAATCAACAAGCGCAGTATGATGCCTTCTATAATGGACTTAGCGAAGAAATAAAAGATGAGTTAACCACACGCGAGCTTCCGGACTCATTTGAAGAGCTGGTCAGCCATTAGAGTTGACACCTGTATCCACCAGCACTGGGGGGAATGACACGTGAGGGAGGAACTTCCGCATGTTTAAGCGAATTTCCTCGTTAATCCCTCTGATGTCGCAGCTGAACCTATGCAAGTATACTGAACCCAACTAACTGAGCGACAATGACAGATGATGGCTAGAGACTACCTCTATTGTGTTCAGGACAGGCATTTCATTGCCACCTGCCCAGTAAAAGGCCACACCCACAAGTGAGGAGGAGGGAACTCATGAGTGTAGCTCCAGTATATCCCTCCTCGACTCATTGGAACCGATTGCAGGCAACGGTTTAGTGGGGGTCCAACACTCAAACCCTGGTGGCCCTTATTGACGCAGGAGCTGATCAAAGTTTCATTGATGCCACGCTCGTCCGCTAGTGGGGAATTCCCATGACCCAGGTCCAGACGCCTCTGGTGGCTCATGCCCTCAATGGGCAGAAGATGGCCACAATAATTCGCATCATTACCCTGGTGAGTCTCTCCCTCTGCGGTAAATACATGGAAATCATCTCATTGAATGTCACTGAGTCACCTCAAGCATCACTTGTCTTGGGGCACCATTGGCTACAGCGACAATACCCTCATATTGATTGGTCAAGAGGTACCATAACGGGTTGTTCCCCATCATTCCTCTCACAGTGTCAGTCCACCACCCGACCACCTGAGTCTCTCATGGAGGAAGATTACCCGGACCTGACAACTGTATCCCCGGAATACCTCGATCTGAAGCTGGTGTTCAGTAAGTCCCGTGCCCCATGTGGGAGCAGTGTTCTTTTTTGTAGGCAAGGAGGATGGGTTGCTTCATCCCTGTATCGATTATCGAGGCCTTAATGAGATAACTGTGAAGAATCGGTACCCGCTTCCTTTGCTGTCATCAGTTCTCGATCTACTTCAGGGAGTACGGATCATCACCAAATTAGATCTACGGAACCCTTACCACTTGGTCCGTATCTGTGAGGGTGATGAATGGAAGACAACACACCCACAAGCCACTATGAGTATTTGGTAATGCCTTTTGGTTTGACTAATGCTCTGGCTGTTTTCCAGGATCTCATCAATGATATCCTACAAGACTTGTTGGACCAGTCTGTTTTCGTCTACCTTGATGACATTCTCATTATTTCACAGAATGAGCAGGACCGTGTTCAGCATGTCTGTGAGCTCTTGCAGCGTCACTTGCTAATAACTTACAGTATATGTTAAAGTCAAGAAATGCAATTTTCACAGACATACCATTTCCTTTTTGGGTTTCATCGTAGCCGAGGGAACGGTTTAGATGGACTCTGAGAAGGTCAAGGTAGGTGACTCGTCGGTCACCTACGCCTGGGCCGGCTGTGGCTGCGCCTTCACCTGCCGCGGCTGCTGTTCCCTCCTCCCCTCTGCCAGTGTCCCCTTCGCCTTCCTCCTCACCTCGCCTGGTGCCCCCTTCGTCTTCCCCCTCACCTCCCCCACCTGTCCCTCTGTGTGCCTCCTCGCCCCCTTCATCATCCCCTCCTGCCTCGCCGTCGCCGTGGATCCCTTCGGCTCCAGCCTCGCGGTCGCCTGCTGCCCCTGCGGCTTCCGCCTCTCTCCCGCTGGGGTTCCCTCAGGCTCCCTGTTTTCCCCCGTCCTCTGCCTTCCTGCCTCCTGTTTTTCTGTCTCCTGTGTCTGCTCCTCGCCCCTCCGTTCCTCCATTCCCTCCTGGTCCTTTTGTTCCTCCTGTCGGTTTTCCCCCTGTGCCTCCTTTTTTGGTGTGCCTGTCTGCATTCCCAGTGGTTTGTTGGTGGTTGTCCTGATCTTGTCCTTGTGTCTGTTCTGTGTGTCCATCTTGTTCCCAGTTCCTTGTTGATGTTTTTGTTTCCCCAGGTCCTGTCAGTTCCCAGTCTCGTCCCTTCGCTCCCCTTGGGCGCGCCCGTTGTGCGCGCCTTGGGGGGGTAATGTCAGGCTCCGTTCGTCCTGCCTGCTCGTCGACCACGCCCCCTTGTTAACCTTGTGTGGATTCCCCATGTTCACCAGCTGTTTCCGGTTGCTGTTAGTTCAGTGTATTTCAGTCCGCGCTTCAGTACGTTTCCCCAGTCCTGTCATTAATGTTGTTGCACTTTGGATTTGTTACCCCGTAATAAACCCCGTTTATTTGTATCTACGGTTCCGTTTGCCTGCTTCCGTGTGGGAACCATAATGGCAAAGATAATTTTAGTCCCACTGCTGTTTGTCTCACTATCTTCCATGCGACGGATCCACCCAGCGTTTCATGTTTCTCTCCTTAAGCCCTATGCAGTCAGTCCCCTGGCCTCTCCTGCATTGCCTTCCTCTCCACCTAAGCTGATCAACAAAGGGAAGGTGTTCAATGTCCATCACCTGCTGGGGGTCGGGGCTTACAGTATTTAGTGGACTGGTCCAGAGGAATGGTCCAGGGTTCCGCTGAGGTTCATCCTGGACCCTTCGCTCATTGCAGATCTCCGTCACAGGTGGCCTGGGGGGCCGGACCAACTGCCAGGTGGTGGTCGTCGGAGGGGGAGGACTGTCACAGGTCAACCCAGGGGATCCCCAAGTGATGTCAGGAAGACCATGCCCCCAGGGAAACTCTGACTGGTCTTACTTTCCTGAACACGTTGTCTGCCTGGGTTATGCGCTTCTGCAGTGATTTTTCTGGTTCGTGTGCAGCTACACCTCTCTGACTCCAAGTTGCTCGTATCAGTGGAGTCTATTTTGGTTTGTCTGACCTTGCACTCTGATGCAAGATCTTCATGGTTTGTTGTTCAGTTTGAGCTTTTTTTCCTGTCTATCCTGGTTTTCTTGACCCTGCTTCTGTCCTCAGATTCTGAGACCTGTCCCCACCCCCTGAACTCTGACGTACATTGCCCTAATTTTGTCTGGCCACTGACCACGAGTATATGACTTAGCGCACTGATCACCAACGCACATGGCCGGACCATGGCCTGTTTCCCGACTGTGGTTTTTGTCTTCTGATTTGGACATTGTGGCATGACCCTGGTGTTTACCTCATTACCAGTCTCGAGTTTTGCCTTGCCCCAAATAAAGCCGGTTTTCATCCCTGAATCTGTACAAGAGTCCTTCTTATCGCATTCCCTGACACTGATGTGAGCCACTGCACACCTGAATTTCCCTGAGGGGATGAATAAAGTATGTATGTATCTATCTATCTATCTATCTATCTATCTACTTCAATAAGTATAGCTGCACTGCAGAGTGTTTTTTTAGGTCAGAGAAATGACACAAGCACCGGTTCCTTAGGTGCAAAGTCAACTAGGCAGTTAGGGCACATGCAGTGTCTGAGTAAGCGTCTGTAGTCCTTTACATAGAAACTCTGCGACACCCCCAACCATCTGCTGAAAGTCTAACAGCAACCCCTTTCAAACAGACATTTTTCGGGCAAGAGTGCAAGGCTGCAAAGGTCACAGTGATTGATTTCCAGTAAAAATTCTGTGGGTCAGTTACATGCTGCGGATGACCTTTCTGATGGCAGCTGCTACAGAGAAGTGGAGAATGGGGTTGATCATTTTTTGTTGATAGATTTAGTCTGTTGGGTCAATGGGCTTAGTAACGTAGTTAGTAGGACATATGAGGTCAGGTTTGGAGGAGTGAGTGAAGAGATTGACTGTATAGTTCTCTGCGACTAGAAAATGACACAACAAATATGGAAACATGGAAAATAACAAAATACAATGTGAACATGGGATAATCATACAGTTATGTTAAAAGTGGGGCAGGATGGTGGCTCAGTAGGTGGTATGCCTTACACCTCCAAGGATGTCTGTTTACTCCATGTGTGTGGAGTTTGCATGTTCTCCCCATGTCATGCAGGCTTGCTCCAGGTGTTCCTTAGGCCAAAGACAGTCAGGCTAAATGGAGTCTCTAAATGGCCTGTAATGCATGAGTATCTAGGCGCCCTGTGATGAACTGGCATCCCGTCCAGGGTGTACCCCAACCTTGTGCCCTATGCTGCCTTTGGTGCCCCTCCGACACCCTAAAACCACCACCACCACAACCCTGACCGGAACAAGCAGTTAGAAGATGCCTCCTTAAAATAGTGATTTTTGGCAGGCTAAATATGTTGAGTGGTGTCCATTTATTATCCAGAGATAAAACCAAGTCTAAGCAGACGTAGTTAATTAAAACACTTACAAATGACTGAATGATCCTGGTATGACTTCCTCAATAGCCAAGAAGACAAACATAATATTGGCCTCTTGGATCTTACATTTGTAAAAAAGTGGACGGGACAGATACCGGTCAGTCCACCTGTTTTATACACCTGTTTTATGTGTTTTAAAATCTACCCAAAATCAATAGTAAATGAGGAACATATAAATGAGTATTTAAGACATTTGATTTAAGAGTTTAATTTTCTGTAATAGAACTGATCTACGCGGTCCTTTAAAGTACGTTTACATCTTGGCCTGAGGAGAAAGTACACATTTTATAAGTGTACTGTGTCAGAAGAACTGATCTCCTTAGATATAAGAAATCCAGATGATGAATTCTCTGCATGGACAAGCTGGATCATATACTTTTACAGCTGAAAAGCGTTTATGTTGCATTATGGGTAAACAAGTCATATATCACTTGAGTTATATTTGCTATAACACTTGAAATATAGCTGTTCTAAAAATCTTTAGAGTCAGCTGTCCTAGTAGAAAATATAATTATACATCAAAATACATGGACTTCACATCATTTAACACACTGTTTTCCACTCATTATATATAATAATTTAACACACTGTATTTAGACAACTGAATGATTTTTTGTCTTATAGTTGTTATATATACAAAAATCATTCAGTTGTCTAAATTATTTCTTCTAAAATTACTGGGAGAATAAATGCACAGATATCAGTAAAAACTAACAGGAAAAGTTAAATATCAGTCTAAGATCAGTGAAAAAGAAATGTATAGTCCAATCTATATAGTTAGGGCAAGTCAAGAGGAGAAACAAGTGTTATAGAGTTTAATTTCAAAATATCACAAGATAACTAAAGTTCCGATAATATAATCTATTTTTAGATCTAAATAAGCCTTTTTAAGGTAACAAAAAAAAATTAATACCCGCAAGAAATATCTGAAAATTATGAGTATATGCAGTTAGTCTCACTTAAGTTTTGTGGCGGTCTTGTCTTAAATCTATTACCGGTTTTGTCCAGATTAGAAAGGAGTAGGTGCATCAGCCCTAGAAGGAGAATTCACTGATCATATCGGAATATTCTCACTACAAGTGTCTTTGTAAAGGGGAATATATTCCAACCTTACATATGTGGTGCCAACACAGTTCTTCACAAATCAGTTATTCTTTTATACACAGTATTCATTACCATTCATCCTATGTGTATCCTATGTAATTGATCCTTTTCAGAGTAGGAATCAAAATAAGCACACAAACAAATAAATCCATTTGTCACATGACAACCACAATTACTTGAAGCCTGTATGCAGTTTGTTTATAGTATATTAAGTCAAGACGAAGAAATTCCATTCGTAGGTTAGGTGAAAAATAATATCTGGCCTGGAGGGATTTAGTTTACCTAATGTACCTGGTAAACACAGATATGATTTATTTAATATAAATGTTGATACCACTGACAAGGGAAATACGTGAATATTTGTTATAGGTTTCAGATGGAATTTTTCAGTTTTGAAATGTATTGTTTTGACACCTTCTCTGGGGCTCCTGATGTTAAATAAAAGGTTAATGATCGGTAGGTGCTGTCAGGTCTTTGACGCTAAAAAAGCAGACCACTGGTAACTACTCAAGCTCGTTGATGAGTGAAATAAGGAGATTTTCAAGTTCTGCTTCTACACACGCATTACCAATACATGGTGAAATGGATGAAACAGCAGTTTGATGCCGTGTATGGAATTGCTGGTAGAGGAACGTTTTACCTCCTGGGGGGGGAGGCAAAACAATAAAAACAATACTGAACTCCTCCTTCCCAAATCAAAACTCAGATGACATGTGGTTTTATTAGCAGGGAGAAAAAAAATCAATTTCCACACCTAGGTATTTGAAGGCCTTGGTTCAGGAGGTTTTACCCTCATGCTTATTATAATGTATATGGATAGAGAACATAGAAGAAATGGGAAAATGCTGATCATTGCAGTTTTGCTTTAAAATACAGGAGGAAGAGTATACAAGAAGGATTCATTTCTTTATGGAATACACCAATTTATGCTCGTCTTCCAATTTCTGATGGGATACACAACTAAATGGATTTTGAGGCTTTTAAACATATATCATTTTAATGACATCTTGCAAATCTTACAATGGAATAGAAATCCAGACTACAAAAAAGACTACAAATGGAAATATATTGCTAGAAGCATCAGAGCGTGTCAGTGAAAAAAGAAAAGGAAAGGAAAGAAAAGAAAAGAAAAAGAGCTAACTGCGGAGAAACTAGCGATGGGAACCTTCAAAGTTTTCAGAGCTTTTCATTTTCTGGCATAAGCTGCCAACTTCCACAAGCTTCAGATACTAATTTGACTATTTTTGAAGAAATTTAGATCAAAGTTGGACTTCATACATTCATTTATTCCATTTTTAAGCATTCTGAAATGAAACCATAGAAGAAAAAAACAAGTATGAACATCTCGTGTTTTGGACAAAAATTTCAGTTGCTTCTGTAGAATTCCTCTATGATTCTATTTTCTTCATTTTTGTCTCAAAGCTGCTCCGGCGCAAAGGGAGAAGCGTCTGGCGTACGGTGATGCCATCTAAAAACTCTCAGACAGGTGGAAATATTACACCTGCCCTTATGGTGTGTTCTGGAGTAAACACAACCTATATTCTTTCAAGTAGGAGTTTTCTACAAGCCAGAGTTCATGAAGATATGATAGCACAGCACAAGAAGCACAAGAGTTTTCACTGAACCATTGTATTGGTAAGGAAAGAGAAAATCGGGGAGAGGGGGTGGTCATGGGGCATTTGCTGGATTTTAAGTTTATGTAAAAGCAGGATGCTGAGAATCGAAATAATGAGGTTCAAAATGGAAACAGCATAGCAAGGAGTGGAGTTCTGGGCACAGAGTGTACTTTTAATGCTCTGGCCTGTGACTCAATTTGTTTGGAAATGTCCAGTATTTAAAATACTATAGGAATATTATGGAAATATACCTCAAAGACATGCATTATAATGACTGGGAGATGTGATGTACAGATAGAATACAGCTCATTCATGTGTCATTCATCAAAAATCAGGGTTTAGGATAAGACAGAAGTGGGTTTTCCTACTTAGAGATACTCACTCATTCTTCAAAATATGAGGGGACGCCTGTCTTTATGTGTCTCAGCTTTTGTCTCCTATGTCAACATTGTCCTCATGAAACGAGTGTCATCAAAAAACTGTCATATACTATGCACGCCGTAAACAGGCTGACTCTATGCGTGTTATACATCTCCGTATAATAGTTCTCTGTATAGGTCAGGAATCTCTGGTGCACTGACATCCTATACTGTTTTTGCCCCAGGCTTACTTAGATGGACTCCTAACTGTAAACCTAATGAGACAGCAGAAGCCAGGAATAGCAGAGAATGGTTGGCTATGTACGACTGTTTGGGTCTCTCTGAGAATCCATATTAGTGCCTTAATTTCAGTTCAGTTCTGAATGTATTTGTGTGTTTATATATCTGTATATAAGCATATGAATATATTTGGGGGCAGCATGTGGCTCTGTGGGCTAAGCCTCTGTGTCTGTCAAGGTCACCGGTTCAAGCCCCGCCTTACCACATCAATGGGTCCTTGAGCACGGTCCATAACCACCAGCTCCCTGGGTGCCACAATGGAGGATGACTACCCTTCACAGCCAAGCTTGTTCTCATGGAGAATTTCCCCATGGAGATCAATAAAAAGTTTCAATTATAATTATTATATACAAACATCCCAGGAATCTTTGCATTTTCATCATACTAACATAATTATTCACTTTTCCCTCTGTGAAATACTACAGATCATTCTGATTATAAATCGTATTTGATAAATAAAATACTTGGTAAATGAATTATCAAAGTTAGCTGATGTTTAAATGTTCAGTGTTAATTCTGAACTCTTCAATCATCTGTAGATTATATCCATCAGATATGGGGTCATTTACGTTTTTAAAGAGTCGTGTTTATAAGAGCACCCACTGGCTCAGGGCTAAGACCACCCACTTAAAGAATGTGCTTAGATATTTAAATTATGTTTATGCCAGGATTATAAGAACTAGGTCTGCAAAAGCCATCTGCTGCTCACAAAGTGAAAGAAAATGAAGAAAATTTGCAAAAACGGAAGCATTTTGAGTTAGATGGACTAAATGAAAACAGGGGCCAGTGTAGGCACTGGATGCACAGAGGCAAATCGGAAGATGATGGAAGGAAAAAACAACAGATTATTAAAATAAGGATCAAGGATAAAGTGGGATAAGCTGGAATTTTAAAGGATTCTGGCGAACGGTGAAGGATTAGCCTCTTGTGCTGCTGTCGATTACTGACGTAAAGTTAAGTTACGGCAAGCAGAGTGTACACATGGGCTGAAATCCCCTACGGCTGGTGAGTTTGTTCTGTTTGCTCACTTAACTCTCTCTCAGACCTGGGGCTAGGTCAAGCTGGAAAGAACAAGGCCTGGGAACGGTCTGAAACCTCATTTAAACTGCTGCTCTAACTTGACTGACTGTTGCGTTTTTCGCTCATTCAGTGCTGACCTTTATGCTTTCACTGAGGTGGTCTTCAGACGGGTATGTCTCATCATGGCTGGTTGTTTCGGTTATGGCAGAGACAGTAACTCAGTCTGTCATGAGGTTAATCTCTCACAGCTGAGATCTGTCGTGTGTGCACAAGGAAAGGCTGGCATTGTTTCGTAAGTTCTGTATCAGTCTAAGCTCACAGTGTATGTCCTCTGGAAGGATATTCTTCTGTAGGTTTTATATAAATCAATGTGCAGGGTCTCCAAAAGAATCTCCTCTAGATCTATGTAGGTCTGAGACAGCCCTGTGGATTCTCTTTAAACGTGAAGTTTAAACTATATGGACTTGAACTGAATTCCAATTTGATATTGAACCAACTTTAGCTTAATGTTACTGAGTGGATCTTAGCATGCGATTGAAGCAACGACACCTGCAGACTATTTTTATATCTTAACTTCTTTAAAATGACAAATGAATCTTATACTAATGTTAATGTGAATACATTTTCATGCACCCCGGTCGCCCAGAGGTGGATGGGGTCCCCTCCGAGTCTAGGTTCCTCTCACGGTTTCTTCCTGCTAGAGGGAGTGTTTCCTTGCCACTGTCACCTCAGGCTTGCTTGGTGGGGGTTCCGGCCGCTTATATGTAAAGTGCTTTCTGACAATGACTGTTGTTAATAGCGCTATACAAATAAAATTTAATTGAACTGAAAGTTGGTCCTTAAGATTTATGCAAAATGAAATTGCTTACTTACTTTACATGCCTTGTGTTGGAGATCTCTTATTAGATTGCGCAGGACTACCACTAGTGACGCTCGATTTATCACGTACCATCGATCAAAGGCTAGTTTAACAACTTCCAGTTTGTTACTTTTTTGGAGTCTGCCGGGTTAAACCAGACTGAGGAATAATCATGATGCCATGTGATTTTTAAAAGGATCTGGTGCAGCTAGGAGGCATTCTGAGCCTGTTAATAACTTGCACGTGAGACACGAAGTGATGAATCATTGCACATGACACACTGTGTGCCATGGTGTACCACAACAACAGGCTGTTGGTGTCATTATGCACGCTTTCTGGAAATGTGGCCGATTTCAAGCATTTACCTCCATGCACACAATTCAGATCTTCTGCTTTATTTGGGATCTCATCTCTGTATGCAATAATGCTGCTGCCTCAAGCTCTCGCGTGATTCAGGACTTGCAAACTAATTTATAATCAGTTTTCCCTCCAGTAGTAGCCTTAATGGTTAAATAGTAAATATTTAAACTATCCCGTATGAGTTTTTCAGAGTATAATTTATTTGCGCCTGCTAGGTTAAGGCTTTGCCAACATAATTGGAACCCCATAACTGAAGCAGCCATTAGCGGATTAGCCAAACCACTGTTTTCCCCTCTGTTCTCTGGCAGTAATCTGCTAACAGATATTAGCAATGACACCATCACCAGCTCTGGATAATGACGTAAGTTAATCCAACATCCTGCATCTTACTCTATGCCATATTCACGTGACCCACTAATAACTGAAGATAACTGAGTGAAACGTTGATTTATGGAATATGCAAATACGTGGGAAAACAGGTTCTACAAATGAGGCTTTGGAAATGCAAGCACCAACGTGAGTTTGTGCGTTTAAGCACCCACATATACATTCACAGAAATATGCATCTAATGTAGAATTTGTTAATTTGACTTATAATCACTTTGATTAAGAAGTAAGAACTCAACACATTTTTAGTTGAATATAAATATTAACTCCAAATGTTAACATTTTGTCTTCTCATTATTGCAGAAGAGTCCGGTGTGCATTTTTATTAAAACGTTCCTTGCTGTTTATGGGAAGTACTGCCATAGGCTGATAAACTTGCAGCTTATTAAAAATTAATTTAGAACAATAGACAGTAATAAACAAGCAATTCCAGTCATTAAATTGTGAGGTGTGTTTTATTATTTAACATCAAATTGTCACAAAGTATGCATATTTGCTCGCAATGCTCTAAACAACTAATTAATATGCATTAATATATTTTGAAATATATTTCATATTGCCTGGACTCATTAAAAAGTGAGATATGATTAAGCTTTTTGCGATTTCATTATAAGTCCCTGTCATTTACAGGTTGTGTTGAATTAATAATGTATATTGTTTTCATAACAGAAGTGAGAGTTGTATGGATAAAGTGTTATATATGCATATTTGTTCTTGGGGCTCTTGGTAAGGTGCATGCAATACAGAATATGTTTCTAGCATGAGTCACATGTCATGTTTTTTTTTATATATATATTTTAATAGTAGCAGTGGGGCCCCCTAGTGTGTCTTTCCAGTATCTGATACTGTTGCTATAGCAGCTTGACCTACAGCTAAAACCATACTCGACCCCAACGATTTTTTTGTTTTCATATAAGTAATGTTTCATTTAAAAAATATCTTGGTACATAAAGGAGGGAAAAAATGCATACTTAACAGGAGAACACATTGATTGAATTTATTGTGCTCAGAGGTTTCTGATGTGCAAATTGTTGCGCATCGAATGGACTCTGACTTCACATTATGTATTCGTGTACAGTTTGTTTTCTCCGGCAGACAAACCGCAGTATCGATCGATGTGTGTTTTCAGAGACTCATACATCGATAGCCACATGCTAATCAAGCCCATCACTGGGCTTACGAGCATTACGGAATAGAAGAACAATGCTTTGGGATTATGCCCAAGAGGAAAAAAATAATTAAGCAGTCCCCCTGGGATACGCAGTCCACGTGTCTGGGATGCAGTCTAATTTTGATCAATATTCACTTTCAGTGCGATTTAGTGTTTAATCTGTTGCAGTTTGTGTGCATATACTTTTCTTTCAATAACCACAGGCTGACAAGCAGAAACATCAATAATAGGAAGCCCTTCTTATTGATTTGATTGAGGTTAATGTGAGAGACATGACCTCTCAGCAGGTGGGAGTGAGTCCCAAGGCTCTCCGTCAGCTCAGCCCAGCAAAGTTTCGGTGAATCCTCTACAAGCCAGCCCACCTGCAAATTCTTTTTTACGAAACATGCAGTTCAATAGTATTGTTTGCTTGAACAAAGAAAAATTGGTATCTAAAATAATGACCAAAAAGGTCTTAGAACTTCTATCTTTTAGTCATTTTTTTTCTTGAATATATTATCTCAAATTGGCAATTCCTCAAGAAATTAAAGGGTCAGAACCAGTTGTACTGTGTCCCTGGTAACTCAGTGGACAATTGCTGAAATTTATTTTTTTTTCTCTTAGCAAACAATGTACTTAACCTTAAACCTTCTTTTTGAATGACCCGATGAAGAAGAGCTAGGCAATGTGATGCAAGTAATGAGAAGCTCTAATTTAACATAAAATCCATTCATTTTCTGAAACTGCTTGTCCTATTCTGGGTCACCGAGGGTCCAGAGCCTATGGACACAAGGCAGGGAACAACCCAGGATGGGGCACCAACCCGTCGCAGGGCACACTCACGCATCATTCACTCACACATAGACACCTATAGATAATTTAGAAACTCCAATTAACCACAGCATGTTTTTGGACTGGCGGTGGGACCAGGGTACCTAGAGGAAACCCCAAAATGACACGGGGAGAACGTGCAAACTCCACACACATCAAACCCTGGTCCCAGAGTTGTCCCCCTGGGAATTTCGTTTTATGTAATAGTTCCGTTAAATTTAATTGCTAGAAATGTAAATAACTGATTGCATCTCACTTAATCGTATGGCCTGGATAACCACTGAAACAATTCTGGCTTGAACAGGAGGCATTTATGGTTTTAACTATTCACTTTACAGGTTGAGCAGCTTAATGGCTCAGTGTTAAACACCACAGACCAATGCCTCCAAGATTGTGGTTTTGATCCCTGCCCTGACTCCATGTGTTTGGAGTCTGCACATTCTCTCTGTATTCATATGGGTTTCCTCTGGGCATTCTTGATTTCTCTTCCAGCTCATAGATGTGGATCATTGTCGCTGAATTGCCATTATTGTTTGTGTGCTGCAATGGACTGGTATCAAATCCAGGGAGCCCCGTGTCCTGGGTTTCCTGGGATAGAATCCAACCTCACACCAACATTGCATTGGACAAGCAGTCCTCATGGATTAATTGGCTTTTGGTTTTAGCTTCCATTGTCCTTTTGTTGCTTGCATAGTGTACTACTTTTTTCGCAACATGAGTAACTTGCAGTGTCACCATTGACAGTCCTATTAATATACCACTTTGGAAGGCTAATAAAATGCGGAATGTTAAAAAAAAGGACGATGTCTTTTGTCCTGGCAGCTTCAGTGAGTAGTCTAGGGGCTTTGCATTGCTGTACAGTGGAAGAGGGGGCCCGGAGTAGAGGAGCACCAAAGTGAATCAGCCACTTACTCCAATTTTCAGTCTTCATTCAGAAAAATAACAACACAAAACAGAGATAGATACAATATAATGTGAAGTGACCCAATGATGGGCCCGCTTTTTGAATTGTCTTGCCAAATAACCTTTTCGACAGAAGATTAAACATTGATGTACTGGAGCTATCTTCGGCATAAACACCTGCCTAAGTGGTTTTGTATTAGTCAGATGTTAATTTGATGCTGCCTGTATCCTGCGGGCTGGTTAAATGTTGCCACGGTGTAAGCTGACATCAGTCATAAGAGCCAAGTTTCTCTCTCAGTGTCTCAACATGGTTGAACCCATTTAGATATCGGATCTACTTACTTGTTTACAAATTGAAATATGACTTTTTTATGCAAAATCCATAGAGATCGTTACTTTGGGCTTGTACAAAGCTCATGATTTGTTAAATTACAGAAGAGGGGAATAACAGGATATGTGTGTAATTAGTGAAAAATAGTGTCTGTGGAAAAACAACTAACAGTATTAAAGCTTAATTGTTTATCTGAGGGCTGATATGCCTGCCAAACAGCCTCTCAAAACTGCCAAGACTGTTAAACATTATGCACAAGCGTTATACAGATTGACTGTGAAATTTAGAATTAATAAGGGCTAAAACAATGAGCCTCCTTATGCTACAGTGCTTTGCTGTGGTGAGGAGGCTTGTGTGCATCTGGGAAGCTATGACCTACATTGCTTGGAATTCTTGACAGGGTCACCCATGGCAACCAGGTCTTGACAGAGATGCCCGACTAAACATACCACCTATTTTGGCCAGCAGCAACATAGGATTGTGTTGGTGACATAGGGTCACACTGGTGACAACAGCAAGCTATTATAGATGTATATAGTACTTGGAAGTCAACATCAACCTGATGACACTATATAATATGAATAAGAATAAGGATATCCATTCATCTTCTATACCTGCTTGTCCTATGCAGGGCCACAGAGGTCCAGGGCACATGGGACCATGGCAGGGAATAACCTGCAAGGGGCACCAACCTATCACAGGGCACATGTGCGGATAATCACTGCAGCACTGTGCCGTCCCAAAGTTAGTCATATTAATTATGATAACAATCAAAGTTGTGTCGGTAGTGATCAAAGGGCATGGAACTATCAAGAAGGGATTTCCCAAAAACCTTTAAGGGCTACCCGGTCTCTACACAGCCAAAGAAAGGCAAAAGATTCCACTGATGGGTACTGCACACATCCTCCGCAAAATGCCTAATTACCTTAGGTACTACTTAGGCTAATTACCTTAGGTATTACTCAGTGGCCATTGGCAAGATAATAATAATAATAATAACAGGTCAGGTCGGGGAGCATGCGCTGATGCAGTGCATTGCCACATCCACCACACAGCGAAACTCCTCGGGATCCCGGCCAGCGATCCCCCAAGCAGATACACGGTCCAGTCATACCCTCCGGAAATAGCCATCCATCTGCCACAGCCAGGTGTTTCATGGACGTTCCCTTGGCCTAGTCCAGCTGCTTGGGTGCTCAGCAATGAGGATCCTGTGAGCTGGATCATCCTCAGGGAAACGTGCTGCATGGCTGTAATGCTGTAACTGATGCTCCCTTACAATGCAGGTAATGTGCCTCATTCGGGACTCCTCTAGCACCCGCTTGTTCGACATAAAGTCAAACCAGCAGTACCCAAGGACTCTCCGAAGAGACACAGTATCGAAGGAGTTCAGTCTTCATCTCAGGTCACTGGATAGCGTCCTTGCCTCACAGCCATACAGCAAGACAGGGAGCACCAGGACTCTAACGACGAGAGCACCGATCAGAGCCTCCTTTGACTCCGCTAAGATCACAGCATCGTCGGCAAAGTCAAGATCAGTAAATCTTTCTTCACCAACAGATGCCGCACAGCTGCTGGACACCATGCCCCTGCCTAAGACCCAGTCCATACAAGCATTGAACAGAGTAGGAGCAAGAATACATCCCCGGCAAACTCCAGAATCAACTGGGAAAAATGCAGAGGTTCTCCCTCCACTCTGCACAGCACTCACAGTACCAGTGTATAGGCCTGCCATGACTTCCAGCAACTTCAGGGGGATCCCACGAAGTCTCAGGATGTCCCACAGGGCAACTTGATCAACTGAGTTGAACGATTTATGAAAGTCGACATAGGCTGCAAAGAACCTCTGCTGATATTTGCGCTTGCGCTCAATGAGAACCGTCAGTGCAAGGGTACGGTTGATGGTAGGCTTCTTAGGCATAAAACCAGACTGTTCCAGTCGCTGACAGACAAGTAAGTGATCGCGGTCCTATTAAGGATGACCCTAGCAAGGACCTTACCTGGCACTGTAGTTGCCGCAATCCAGGCGATCACCCTTACCTTTCTAGAAAAGGACTACAAGTCCCGTTTTCAAGTCAGTTGGGATGATGCCTGACTCCCAAATGGAAGCAAAGATTGCCTGCAATGCCAGGGCAGCCTTACCACCAGCCTGGATAAGTGCACCTTGGATACCATAGATCCCTGCAGCCTTCCCTACCCCCAGCTGATTCACCACCCGTGGAATCTCAGTGAGATTAGGTGGTTCACAGCTGATCGGAGGGTCAGCTTTGAGAACCGTGGACCCAGAGATGTCCAACATCCTAGCTGGAGGGTCAGCTTTAAACAACTTCTCAAAGTAGCTTGCCCAGCGGGTCATAACTGCAGTGTCATACGTAAGGACCGTTCCATCACTCGCCCTGACTGCAAGTCTCCGAGGAACAGATTCAGATGTGCATAATGCTTCAATTCCTCTATAAGCAAGATGTGGGTCACCAGACCACAGATGGTGTGTCACCTGCTCACAGATTTGTTGAACAAATGCTTCCATATCTGCCCTCAAAGCCCTCACAGCCATCCTCCTCAGTTCCCGGTACAGACTGGAGTTGCCACTAAGTCGAGCGCTGCGACTCCTCTCGATAATAACCAGGGTGCCCTGCGAGATGAAACACCTCCTTCTAGGGACACCAGTAACATCAACACAACACTCAGCAGCCCTCAGGGTCTTATCACGGAAGGTCTCCCACATCACATTAGAGTCAGCAACCGCACCCAAGTCTGCAAGTTCTTCACACAAATTGCATGCAAACTCATCAGAAACATATTGCTCTTGGAGTCTGGCTAAGTCCAGCCTAGTAGGTGATAGCCTACTGGATCTAAGCTGAATCTTCAGAGTAGCAACAACAAGTCTGTGGTCAGAATTCACAAACTGGGCACTTCTGTAGACCGTGCAGTTCTGTAGGAACCTCCAGCGTCTGCCTAAGAGGATGTGATCGATCTTCTTCCCCACACCACCAGAATTGGAGTACCAGTGATCCAGCGACTCGCAGTCCCTGACCTTTCGCAAAGTCAAGGAACATGGACCCACTTTCAGCACGGTCTCCAGACCCATGGGGACCGACACAATCCTCATAGCCAGCCCTGTCAGTGCCAGTGGTCGCACTGAAGTGACCCATGACCAGAGGAGTGTCACCTCGTGGGTACCCTTCAACCACCAAGCGAAGTTGCGAGTAAAATATCTCCCTCAACGAGACATCACTCACTGTGGTCGGAGCATACACTGAGACAACAGATAACACACCCAAGGAGTGCCTTAGCCTGAGTCTCAGAATACGCTCATTGAAAGGAGTGACATCAGACACCATCAGTAGGAGTCAATCCACTATGGCAACAGCTACTCCCAGAATATGGCAGCCATCAGACCAACCAGACCAAAAGTAGGTATACCCACCTACAGAGATCTGACCATTTCCCAGTCTGCGTACCTCAGAGAGTGCTGCCACTAAAATGCAGAGTTTATGAAGCTCCCCCGACAGCAGAGGAAGATGGTCATCTTGCTGGAGAGACAAGACGTTCCACCTGCCTACCCGGATGGGTCGTCTCATACTGGGACCCAAGTGCCGCCATGCTGCAGGCGACGCCTCAGCACCACACCAGCCCCAATCCCCAACAGGCCTGACCCTATTAGCTCTCCGACGGTTTCGACTCATCTGGGGATGGGGTCCCCAAAGGCTTTCCCCCATCCCCTTCATGGTGCGTGCAGCCTTCCTTTGGGCGGCTGCAGCAGAGCTACTCCCGCGGACAGCAGAAAAGTATCATGCTTGTTTTTAGTGAGAAGTTGTGACTTGTTTTACGGTGGCTGGAGTGCCAATCCTGCCACCAACCCCCAAAAAATTGTTTCCCTGCAAGTTGGGGTACTACTTGCAGGGCCGGATGCAGTTTAACGTCATACCCAGTACATGTCATGTCCTGCCTACTCCGCCTGTTGTACCCTGTGTTTCCTGTGGAGGCGTGTCTGGTTTAGGGCCACACCTCCCACCGATTAGTCCAGCCTATTATTCTGCCCTCCTGTCAACCACCCACAGCTGCCTTGTGTTTTATCCCTTGTTAGTCCTGTGTATAAGTGCTCCCCAGTCCTGTGCCCCCCAGTCCAGCCATTGGTACCCGTTGTCACTTCAGTATTTGTATGTGTCTACAAATAAAAGCCCCTCCCGAAGGTACCTTGCATCAGCAGTGAGCGTTTGGGTTGTTCTTCTTACAGCCGGTGTGACAGAAAGGAAAAAGATTGCAAAGTATTACTTTCAAATTTGAGATTGCCGTTGTAGTATCTGGGCAGCAAATTTCAAAATAGGCCATTAGAAAGTGAAAGTAAAAACACAACGGCAATCACATCACAGTCGTCACAGTTTTTAAGGAAATGCAGGAATGTTACACATAAAGCCCAAAATCCAAACAATATTTTGCAACATTTCAAATTCCATAACCTTTTCGTCTCAAAATGAAGCACACCCCAGAAGAGAATACGACGGCCACATGTACAGCTGTAGAAAGTTGCTGTGTTACAATGCCCGCCCTCCTTTTAGCAACAGCTTTAAAAAACTCCTCTAATGTACTCTATTCAGAAAACTGCACTTCACACAGTATGATCAAATGCAGCACTGGCAGCTTAGTACCCCCCCCCCCCCCAATCATTCTGTTCAGGAAGTGTGCTGTGAAAGCTTTAAAACATGGCGATAAAAGCGACATGATGCTGTCAGATTGAGATGAGGCTGGCTGTAGGAGAGAGGAGGATGCGGGGCAGACAATGGGGGAAGGGACTTACGGTGCAGTCAGTTAATGGCTGCTAGCTGTCCTTGGTTTGTGCGAGTCTCTGTGAGGCCTTACATTTTTTTTCAACTTACAAGAGGTATAATGCTCAGGTGTATGTAAAGATAAATCACAATATAATATAATATAATAATATAATATAATATAATATAATATAATATAATATAATATAATAGTTTTAGTTTAGTACCTGATACTCAGCCCTCAGCAGATCCAGATGTCGGCTACATGGACCTGTGCAAAGCAGTTGCTTCTGAAATCTGGATCTTGCGGTCAGTTTTGTTCATAATGAAGTCACCCTTAAGTATATATAACCTAATGACATATGATAACATCATGACTTTACTTGAAGGGGCACACCATTATTATTGTTGTTGTAAGAATAAATATGCATTGAGCACCTGAAATGCAGAACATTTTATATTTAAAAAAATGCTTAAAGCAAAAATCTGTTGTTTTGCTGTTAATTAAATTTTCCTCCGTGGTCCCTCATGGTCCCACAGGCATTGTGGGACCGGACAGCAGTCTGGACAGCAGGAGGAGCATTTTCACAACACAGAAATGCTACTTGTGTGTTTTTTTCATTGATAATAAAAAAACTGTGATATGTTGATACCTTTACTAGACGCGTGATGAGACAGGATGTTGTCCATGTGCTGTGCCAGGACTGGTTGTTCTCCAGATGGTGTGTAGGGATTGAGTGATGTCTCTGTAGTGTGTGCAGGTGTCATCCTGTTCAACAAGTGGTGTGAGGAGATTGGATGTTCCTCACGCGATATGTGAATTCGTCTCACTCTGTTCAGCAGAGCAGAACAGCACAACCATCCTGATGATCAAATCAAGAGGTTGCCATGGTTATTCAGACCTGACCTTGCTGGGTGAAAACATTCCCTTATTCAACTGATTTGCGTATCTTGTCTGTTGAGATGAGTCTGCTGATTACATAAAGAATGTTAGACTCCCAGACAGCACTACAGTGTCATTGACATGCTGGTATGCACTGACTTTTCATGCTATGACTGAGAATGACTGGAGAAAACTTTGAGGTAATATACATTTATTTGGATACTTCCCTGACTTTGCCATTAGAAGCTTCTGGAAACCACCCACTCCATACCAAGCTTGATAGACTTTATGTCATCATGCTCAACTTTTTTTTTTAATAATCTTCTACTGAAGCAGAAAAACTCTAAGGAGGCTGGAGAAATATTTACATTAATTTACATATATGTAAATAACAATGTCTTTCCATGGAACTGTGTCTGGACAGTGATTGCTCTTCAACAGCTAGTTGCAAGTCAATAGCACTTTTAATCAAACACATCCCTTCATCCATTTATTGATATGCAATGTTCATGAATTGCTTAGTGGGGATTGTTCTTTCAAGAAAGGTCATACATGTTGTTCGTTTTTATTAGTGCTTTTGAAACTGTGGTATCAGACCGTTGAGCCACAGAAAGTAGAATTTATTAGGTTCCCTGATGATAGACTCTTTTCAGTTTTCTTCCCCAATTTCCCAAAATGATGCCTGCATATTTTCTACTAAGATGGGCCCATTGACAATCATACATACGAGTACTTTTATCTATCTTCCTGTTCAAGGTCATTGGTGTGGGGGGGAGTGAAGCCTATCCAGGTCACTAGGCAGGGGTACACTCTAGATGAGATGCCAGTTCATTGCAAGGGCACACAGTATGGGAAATTTGGAGGTCCCGTACCCATGAACCTAACCTATATGTCTTAGGGTTGTGGTAGGTAACTGGAGTGATCAACAGAAAACTGCACAACACAAACATGTAAGGAAGCTTCCCGCTTGTGGGAGTTGTACCTACACAAAAATGTTCTGAGGGCAGAATAAAAAAAATTATTGGTTCAGAGAGATAACCAATCAGATTGTAGAGGAGTTGGGTTCAAGCAAATAGAGGAGACAGGACCAACCAATCAGATGTCCTTTACAGTCTGATTGGTTATCTCTCTGAAGCAATCAATTCTCATTCTACCCTCAGAACATTTTTGTATAAGTAAAACTCCCATGAGCCAGCTTCCCACACAAACAAAGAGGTGGGGTGAACTCTAGATATTTGAGCCAATGGTTCTGCCCACTGAACTACCCTGTATGTTATTCCAGGAACATTTAACTTACACTTTGGTCACTTGCACTTACTCATAGATGCACCAACATCCAAGTTCACACACCCACACATATAAGCATACAGAGGGTACACCAAAAGGCATTATACTGTTATATAAGGCAGGAAATCTGTCAATCATAACTGTCAATCAACAATAACTGTGACGGACCCAGAGAAAAAGCCACTTTTAAAATCTTCAGTTGCAGCTGTTTTGTCAAAATTTCAGGAGTATCCAGATGCACCCAACTGAGAGGACCAAACAACTGAGTTTTTTTTTTCATAAAAATTGATGTATGGTGTTCAATTGCAACAATAATCCTTATGATAACACAGTGTTGCAGCAAAGTTAATAAGAAGTACACACTTTGCCTCATAGCCGAAACCGCTAGACCGATAAAGCTTGAAATCTTTGGAGTGGAGGGAAAATGAGAAAGAGAATGACAGAAAAGGGTTTTTATTGCTTGTGCCAGCAGGTTCAATAATGATTATCATATTGTCTATCTTTCTTATCATGTCTGAGGGAATCGACTTGGGTCGGTTCATCTCAGAAGGCTTCAACAGGCACTTTGGCATGTCATGGAACTATGTTTGTTCCCATTAATAGACACAAACTCCAAAGAAATACATAAACACACAAAAGAATTGTTGTGCAGCACTCAAAGGGGAAAGATGGTAAAACTTTTAAAAGGCTCTTTAGTAGGTGTGGTAAAGATTTTGTCAATGTTTCCGTTTATCAGTTCCCGTGAACTGGTAAATATTTTACCAATTTAAGATAGGTAGCTGTTTGGGATGCTTAAAACCATATTTACGCAGAATTGAGGCATCTTGCTCATAGAGATGGAGATACAGGGGGCTTTGTTTCACAGCAGTGTAGAGCAGCAGGCAAATGGTAAAATAAAAAAGAAGGAAAGGGGGGAAAATCTCATCTCTTGTATTTCATGATGCTGGGAAGAGTAATGTAGCAATCTCAGGGTCCTAATTTTATTATGATTCTGTGCTGTCGCAAGTTTCCTGTTCTGTTCATTTTCAATCAGCTGCAGTGGCTTTCCTGCTGCGGCCTCGGTGCTTTGAGCACCGCGAGAAGGATCATTCATTTAAATGACTGATATGTTTCCATGATCTTCGGGCCTCCGCTTCCTGTTGTTCCTCCTCTGCAGCCACATTTTCCAAATTCTATTGTTATATCTGTATCTGTTCCTCATCGATTTGCTGCCTCGTGGCCCCATCATTCCCTCCTCCATCATTATTTCACCATCATCTTTTTTTTTGTTGTTGTTGTTCTCAGCTCCTGCTTTTTTATCCCCTTTTAAGGTCATTTTTATTTCAAATGGAATTCAGAGCTGAAATGTAGACGTTGGGGAATATAGAAGGAAACATCGGATAAAAGAAGACCACACGACCATGTTCAAAATTTTATAATAATAATAATAATAATAATATGAAGAAAGAAAAGAAGAAAGAATAATAAGAAGAAGAATACAAACTATACAAAGCATCAAAGAAAATTAGGTGGAAATGCAGATGAAAAAATGTTTTTTGTTTGCTTTAAAAGTGCTTCTTATATTTCAGTTAAGTTATTTATATGACCGACCTCCACCCCACCCCCCAGCTGTAAATCTGGTTTTCAGGCCTCATAAGAGTGGAGCGTAGTTCACTGGCTAAAGAGTTAAGGAACCTTCTGCTATGAAAACCATATCCATATCCATGCTTTTCCCATGAATGTCACATAAATATTGGGGGGGGGGGCGGTCACATAATGTGTAAAGATTTCATTACACATTCTTTTGTTGGTAGCATCCAATGGACAGTAAACAGATTATTCTAGCTGAGATATCTCATTCAATGTTACAACAGACTATCAGGCAGCTACATTTTGGTTACCAGTTCAGCTCATTAACATTCATTATTCAACTTCTCTTCCGAACCTTTTTTAATTATAATGTAGAGATTCCTATTATGATATTACAGAAACTTCACACGGCACTTCAAGCATCTAACTGAATGCAGTTTAGGTGAGACCAGTGGCAGCGTGTATGAATGCGTGTGTGTGCGTGTGTGCGTGTGTGTGTTTGTGTGTGTGTGTGAATCTGACTGTGTGTGTTATTGTGTGTGTGTGCAGAACAAGCAGGAAAGTTAACAGTATCACTCTCTGTCATTCTCTGCTATGAAAGAGACTCTTGTGAATATCTGTGTGGCACTATGTTGTGGCATCTTTAATAACTTTAAATATGTGTAATCTTCCAAACCAAACTCTAATCTTATGTATGAAATCATGTAAACAAAACAGTGTATGGATCTAAACATAGATTCGATAAGTTCAATTATGTACGACACACAGATGTCTACTTGTGGATGTTCCACATGCTCCCTGTCTGTATCCCTCTGTTATTTGCTCAAGTCAATGAAGATGAAGTCCATTTAGCCCAGACTACCTTAAATCCGACATGTTATCCAACAAAGCAAGAAATCCTGTTTTGTGAAACAGGCCCCTGCTACTTCCTGTCCAAGTAACTCATTAGGGTTTGGGATCCCTCCCGCCTGGCAAATCCAGGCCTCCATAATTAAATAACATATTTCAAATGCAACTACTTTCCTATAAAACAAATATTTATTTGCAACATTTGTGTAACATTTGTCAAAGTGGCAAATTCGCATTTACCTCTGTATAATGCAAAATTGAATTGAAACCAAAAATGGCTTCAACATCCCAACCCCTAATTGTCCACTTAGTGACAATTCATCTAATTCACATAATTGAGCCCTCATTTATCAAAGTCTTTGAAAATATACACATCCAAGGTAAAATGTAAATGAATGAATGAATGAATGAATGAATGATTGATTGAATGGATGTTCAAACAGTCCTTTTGTCAAAAAATGTATCTCAGATAAGGCAAAAAGTCCAAATCAGTTAAACTCCCTGTTGGTCAGTATCAGGGTCTAAGTCAAAGTAAGTCAATTTGAATCATAGTCAAAGTCAATGTTAATTAATCCAGTGAATTTTTTTTACTGGATTTTACTGGATTACTGGATTTTTACAACTTATTGAGGGGTATCTCCATGCGTTGTTCTTTGTCATGACTTAGCACAAATAACATGTCCTCTGCTATCTGGGATGGTTTTCATTACTTGTCCAAGGATTTCGACAGCAAAGTGTCATCACAAACAAGAGGATGTCTCTGGGTTTGAGGTTCTTTCTGATCTCGATCCCCTTCTACCATTCATGCATTAGTGGAAGATACTCCTTTGTCCATCATTTCCAGAAAAGGTTAATGATGCATCAGACTTTGTTTACAGGTATAAAACTGGTTTCTTCTTCAATTGTAGCAGGTGGTTAGGCAGCAATGCTACTAGATTGGTGGTCTGGTAATGAGTCAATATGTTTAACGTAAAAAGGCTCAAAGTGGTTTGAGGTACAAAAGTACAACACAGAACCACCAAACTTTGCACACACATAACTCGTCATATTCCCCCCCATGACAGAGAGTTTAAACAATCACCGAGCATTTAAAAGGTCCCATTAATGTTATATATTGATGTGTTTATTAAAAGTCATTGTTAATTCATTAAAGTTCATGAAATGCTGTTTTGTAATTGAAAATTCCAGAACTCGGACTTTGCGGACCTTTGATCAGGAAGTTTGAAAACCCCTAATCTAGGGTACCTTTGTGACTGATTATGAATCTTCTTCATATTTATGAGTCACTTCCTTGTACTACTAAGGGGAGATCCTGAAGAAGGATTAAAGGCCATAAGTCCATCATCTGTGTACATTGCAAACAGCATTATGTCTTAGCTCAGGCAAGTGCAAATTTTAATTCATGTTCTGCCCTGACAAAGATAATTGTCCCATTGTTGGAAATGATGTCTTACTTGATCCCCTCTACAGGTGAATCTCCTCAGTGCTCACCCTGGTATTGCGGGTTTGAGTCAGCTCTGCAGGGGTTCTGAACGTTCGCCATGTGCTCCAGGTGTTGTTCAGCCCTCGAGGCTTGGTTTGGCTCTGCCGGCTGAGGGTCCACATGTGTGTAGATCTCTCCCGGCAGTGTTACCCGCATCCTGGTCCAGAGCAGAGTGATCCTCTACAGTAATCTGCAGCAGCTCTGGCAGCATGAAGAATGCGAGCAGTGTGGAGCCATTCTCCCGTTCACTGTGATAAGAGGTGCACTAAAATTAATAAAACTTCCTTTTATGAGAAAATGCGATTCTATACTTCAAGAATTTCTAGTCCTTGGCTGAAAATCAATTGCAGCTTTTAGATTTTTAAAAACGAAGCAGCTAAAAAGCACAGCAAAAAGCTAAGAAAGGAAAGTGCAAAGCGTGAAAATGTGACTAGTGAAAAGCAGTGCAGCAGCAATAGGTACTGTAAAGTTCCTCTTCCCGACTGTTTATAATCTTTTTTTTTTGCTTTGGGGACATCATTTGATCGAGTTCAGATGAACATATTTCAGGTAAGGCCACACATTTATATACTCTCCCATGGGTAGAAGATGTTAAGATGTTCACTTCCTGGCTGTTCAGTCTATAAGGCAGGCAAGTTTATTTACAGAGTACATTTTCATACATCAAGCAATTCAAAGTGCCTTAAACAAAAAACATAACGGATATTAAACTAGAAACCATACAAAATAACGTAAATTTTTTAAATGATAGCAAAGCATAAAATAATATTAAATAAGTGCAATCATAATGAAATTAAATGAAAACTGTAGAAAAGGTTTTAATTTAGATTTAAAAATTCCTAAGGTTGGGACACACTTGAGACTGTGGTTCACATAATGGGTAAAAGCTGTTTCATACCTCCAAAGGATCTAAAAAGCCTACAAGATGTAACAAATCATGGAACCGAATCAGTTAGCCAGTCCTAGTCTTCCCAATACTCAGGTCATGTTCTCCGGTCAGTTTCACCGAAGTAGTTAGCGCTTGTAACCAATTGCCTGGATATGTATATAAACTCACGTCAGGTTTCTCTGGTGTGAGGTATTGAAAGTTTACTCCTTACCAGTTGTTTTCCAACAGATCCGTTTCCTCTACAAAGAAGCGCTCTTTTTTGCTACTTGGAAAAACTGCTGTTAAAATAGCTATCCAGCAAGTTGGCAGTGCACCCGGCTTTTGAAGGGAATGGGAAACGACATTCTGACACACCCATAAGTAATTACAAGATTAAGTACAATTTTCTGGACCATGCCCCTGGCGCTGCGACTATTTTTCCACCGTTAAAATAGCGAAAGTGGGTTGGTCATGCGTGAAAATAACTTGTGCTGTGTTCTTCAAACCGTGCGCTTTAGATGGTTAAAAGAGGGCCCATTATCTCTGTTCTGATCACACATTTATAATTTGATCCCTGGATTACATTTTTGGCTTAATGTCTTGCAGTTTAACTATATCATGAGTCTGATATAGCCACTGAAACTAAGACCCCCCTCCAGAATCACCCCAAGATTTTTACCTGGATCTAGATTGTTAGAGTCAAGCTATGCACCAAATCCTTCCCTCTTTATAACCAAAAAGAATTCTCAGTCTTGTCTTTGTTTTATTGAAGGAAGTCTAGTGGCATCCTGTTATACATTTTATCCAGTTATTGACACAGAAAATCTACAGTAGTTCATTAACTGAAAGCTAAGTAGATTTGGGTGTTATTTTGTGTAACTATGATAGGCCATATTGCTGGCTTGCAAAATTTGGTAAATCAGAAGCAAATAAGGATTGAACAACAGGCCCAAGAATTGATCCCTGGGGGACTCCATATGCTACAGCCATTCACTCAGATTCATTGCAATAATGACAAAATAAATGCCAGGCTTTTACATAAATCCAGAACCACCTACGTGTCATTCCTGTCAGCACCGCCCAATTTTCCAAACTCTAAAAATATACAAGGGTAGTCCAATATGGAGGATATGCAGGACTGGTATTGTCGTTCGCAGCGGGAGAAGGACAACCCAAATTCAGGCAATGGGAATGTAAACCCCTTGCAGGGGTTGTTTATTGAAGGGAACAGGCAGGATTGCACACAGACAGAACAATGACCGAACGGGGAATACAGGACTAAGAGACGCTAATATACATGACCAACAGAGGAGCAAATGCAAGGCAGCTGTGGCTGGTTAACAAGAGGGCAGGAACAAGAGGTAAGACTAACAAGCTTCAGGCATGGCTGATTAGAAGCCATAGCTGAGGAAAACACAGGGAACAGACAAGCAGGGTGGGGCTGAATGTGACAGTCCACCCCCCAAAGGCACACACTCCGGGCATGCTAAGCAGATTGGGGAGCAGAGCCAAGGGACTGGACGCGAGGAAGAGCACATAGGGTCAGGACATAGGGCAGGGCTAGGGACGCTGGAGTCAAACACCAGACGTGCAGACTCTCGGGACTGAAGACCTGGGGAGACAAAACAGAACCAGGAACTGGAGTGGGCAGACTCCCTCATTGGAACTTTTCGGAGTTGGGGACTGGTGTGATTTAAGTCCTGGACAGGGGTCCGCGGAGCAGGACTCAAGTCAATGCCCAGAGGTGACCACTTCAGTTCCTCCAGGCTTAATTCCTCCAGGCTGGTGGCTTCTGGTGTACCAGACACAAGGCAAGTGGTGGCTGGTGAGACAGGGCTAGAGCTGGTGGCGGCTTGCATGTCAGCCTTTTAGTTCTCCATCTCCTCTGACGGGAGCTAACCAAAGGTTTTGCTGCCAGCACGGTGGGCTCACCAGGGAATCTGGATAAGTCGAACTTGGCAGGCAGTATGGCAGTAGCGGACAAGCGACTCAAGTGAAGGCTCCTCAGTTAGCAGCAGGTCAGTGGGTGGAGCCGTCCCTTTCACCCGCTGGTGCAAGGTAAGCAAAGCCTCTTATCTCCCCAATTGCGTGGGAAGTAAAGGCTGAGGAGATCACCTCCAGTCCCCTCCCTATTTGAAGCAGCAGGGTGACCACCTTGGGTGAGCTCCTGCAGAACCCCAGCAGGGTGACCACCTTCCGAGGAGCTCCTGCAGAACCCTGGGTAGCATATGAAAAGCGTCTTCCACTTCGTCCTAGTCCGGAGCGGGTGTGGAGCCTGATAAGGGAGTGGCCACAGATTCCCCTCTAGCGCCAGACCAGTACCACCATCGGTCACAGAGATGGGCATTTTCAGGGATCAGCTGACGAACAAAGTTAAATGATTCCTTCGCTTGGACCAGAGAACAGGGTTGTCTTTGCTGTTTGGTCATTCTGTCATGTTCACAGTAGGAGAAAGATGACCTGAATGCAGGCTGTGGGAACATAAACCTCTCACAGGGATGTTTTTTGTAGGGAACAGGTAGCATTGCACACGTAGACAGAGCACAGGACTAAGAAATGGTAATATACATGGCTAACAAAGGAGTAAACGCAAGGCAGCTGTGGTTAGTTAAGAAGAGGGTAGGAACAAGAGGTAAGACTAACAAACTTCAGGCGCGGCTGATTAGAAGCCATAGCTGAGGGAAACACAGGAAACAGACAAGCAGGGCAGGGTTGGATGTTATGATACCTGCTTAAGTTTTCAAGCAGCTCATGACAGCAGTCTCACTGTAATGAGGTTGGAGGCCAGACTGAAAGTCGTCAAGATAGCTATATATGCTCAAGAAGTTGCTTAGTTGATTGAAAATGACTTTTTCAATAAATTTACCTACCAAGGCTGGATTAGAAATAGGTTTATAATTGTTTAATATGGCATGATCCAGGTTTTTCTTTTTCAGGAGGGGTTTAATAACTGATTTTCAACGACCATAGAAAGACTCCTGATATAACTGAGCTAGTCTCATAGTTAATTAACTAAATCATAGTTAATCAACATCTTTAAAAATACTTCAGAATTTAACACTGAGACAGCGGATGGAGGGTTTAAGATGCTGAAGTGCCCTCTCCAGAGTTTTGCAGGCAATGTAATGGTGGCAATGCTAAATTCAGGCAAAATGGACTCATTATTTCTGTGTGGCGATGTGGCTGATGTTCCCATTAATGACTTTAGAGAAAAATAAACTGTCTAAATTTGCTTAATTCAGAGTTGCAAATATGATGTTTCTCTCTGTAGAGGTTATAATGGATCCAAAGTTTCGTTTTCTTCATTTGCACTCCGAAGCCTCCGAGCCTTCTGTCTTCTAACTGTAGCAGCAGGATTTCTAAATGGTGCTTTTTGCTTGCTAGAAAGGTTTCTTTTCTTTTTTCTTTTACCTTAAGAGGTGAGGTAACAGACCTGAAGAATTTTAGAGTTAAAATTCTCAAGAAGTAGAACTAGAGTCCACTGCCAAGCTTCCCTAAATAGACCATTGCTAGTTTCTTTTATGTTCCTTCTTTGGCAGAAACTGATCTTCTTTGGATAACTGGACAAACTAAAGTATCAAATAAAATATAAAAGTGCTCAGACAGAGCTAAATCTCTAACACTAGTATGCCTCTCAGCATGAGGAGGCAAACATGCTATGACATATTAAACAATTCAAATAGAGCAAAACGTTCTTTGGCAGTATGGACATTAGGATTATCTATGCAAATATTAAAATTAGCAGCAGACTAAGCAGTGGAAATAAATAGTAGTTCAGAAAAGTCATCGAAAAAATTTGCAGTTTTTTACAAGTTCTCTAGACAGAGATAAAATGTGTGGTGTACCTTTCATCTCAAAATACATAGATATTTTAAGGACTCAAAATCACCAGGTGATCTCTTGGAATACATCCTTAAAAACACAAGGCAGCTGCACAACCGCCTTTGCTGCCAACTCGAGAAGCAGAATGAGTTGAAATGTGTGTTTGTGTGTGTGTTGGGGCGGGGGGGGGGGGGTACATATTCAATGGGAACAGTTGCACCACAGCGATTATCTAACCATGTTTCTGTTAAGAGCATAAAATCCAGTTCATATGGAGTAAGACAATCGATAACTAAAAACTATTTATTTGTACGAGATCTGTAGGTTCTCAATGGCTTCTTTTGCCCCAAAGTTCTGCAGCATATTTCATAATGGGTTCTTTTGACAAGTATTTTCTGCTGTTCCATGAGCCTGAATGTAGCAGAACTTCCAGGATCTAAAAAGGCATATATCTGAAATTTTAGGTTATGTTGTGACACTTTTTCACCTTCACAGGTAGCATCGCAAGTTTACAATCTGCAATGTCAGCCCCCGTATGCTCTGTAGACACCACAGCCATGGTAACAGAATTTGTTCCTTTAACTAACATCAAGTTGTCAGTACTCTTTTGTAACTTCATGACAACTGCATTAGGCAAAGCTTCATTGATCTAACATTTGAACGAATTCCACAGGTTCAGATCTTATCGCGAATTTTATTTCCTAAGTGAATCTTTAACCAGAATTCCAAGTCTAAGCTGGTCAAATTGATCAGTCACAAAAAGGTTTTGAGGTAGATAAAAAATTTGTCATTAAAGCAGGAGTCATACAGAAAATAGTCCTAAACTGTAATTAGTGCTTAGATCACAACTCAGAGTTGAGATGCCAAACTTTGGTCACGTTTGCATGGGTATAAGTAGCTTAGCTGGTATTACGGAACAGGTGAAAAGAATCGGGTAACTGGAACAGTCCATTTTGTATTTAGGCAAGGGTGATCTCTAGTGATTCATAGTTGGCAAAATTCAAGTGTGCAGGGGTGTGCCGATCGATGTGTAGAACACCAAGCAGTTTCTTCTGGCATGAGCTACATATAAGGCATTTTTTGCAGGCTTTACTTAGATATCCTTTTGTAAGACAAGCAAAACAAAGTCCATTCTTCTTTAATAATTCAGTTTTATCCTTATGGGAAATTCTTGCCATCTGCTGGCAAGATTCTATTGCATGGTCTCCTGAACAGAAAAGGCAAAGTTTGTTCAATGCAGCATTTATATAACCTCATTCGCAGTTTTTCGCAGGGTTACGTTCTAACTTAAGCATTCAAACATTCCATAATTTCGGCTCAAGTTGACGGTCTATGTTTAACCATACTTCAAGCAGTACATTGCTCATAAGGAATTTGCCAGCTACTAGTCAAATAGAGAATTCTGAGTGGATACCCTTCTGTCAGGCTGTCCTGGAGCTTAAAATGAAATCTGGTTTTTCTCAGCAAGGTAACTTCAAGATAATTCTAAGAGAATTTTTAAAAGAAATGTTGTTACAAGTTTAATTTGTGACACCAATACCCTGAAAGAGTAGAAAACGTCCATCAGATGCATGCAGTTTCTCAAAACAATCTCAATTTTGTATTTTATGTATGAATTCAAGGATTTAAAATTGCAAAAATGGAAGGGAAGCAAAAGAGCGTACAGATCTCAACATAGATTTAGTAGGTTCAATAAGGGACAACTCAGATCTCTACTAGATGGTCTAAAAACTGTTTCCCAGTTTTGCCACTTTCTCTCCCTCTCTTGAATACTAGACATATGGAGCCGTGTCCTCTTCTGGTATACCCAGACAGTTGTAATTAAATAATTATCAAAACACAACATATTTAGAAAACAATTACTACATATTTATCAATTCATGACATTTGTTCATGTAACAAATTAGGTTACAAAACAAATTGAATAAAAGCGTCCATTAAATAAATATAATGTATGTATGTAAGAAATTTACTATTATTTAAGCAATACATAATTGCATAATTAAGTCATTTCGTTTGTCAACCAAAATTTAATTGCAACAAAAAATGGCTCCAAAATACTGCCACAAAGTATCAGTGCTTTCAAAATAAGCCCAAATATAGGCACTTTGGTTTTGTGAAAATCCAAATGTGACGCACACAATACAAAAGGAATATGGGTTACATCTTCCATTGCGATCACCCAGTTGTACTCTGTAAATTCTATTTATCTCTTTACCAACAAGTACAAAACATGCAGCAAGGAGCGGGACTCTGCTTTTTTGTTTTCTTTTTTTTCACAGTTAAAGTAAAATTTGTAAGATATGATGGAAACATCGAACGTCAAGCGAACGTCGAGGTTGCTGTCCCAGCCAAACCGTGTAATGGTCTCTGTAACCTTTCAAACACAATTTCACAAAAGAATGCTCTGTTTGTTCAGCAAGCCAAAACAAATCTAATTACGAATAGTCTGAAACGACTTGACCTTTATTTGTAGGTTGCTACAGTTTTCTTGGGTTTAAGCCATTTTATTTTACTTTTACAGTCGGGTGTTTTTTTTCCGCACAGCCTTCTGTGAGTATTGTGAAAAACAATTTAGTATCATTTATCTATAGCAGTTTATAAGGTGTGGCTCAAATTGCTCCATTTATACAGAAAATTTGTAATATTTCTGTCTTATTCTTTTCATTTTAGAACAAAATGGCATTAAGCTGTTATTGGTAAACCAGTATGCTACAGTGTAATACTGTAGTGTTATGATGTGGTTTTGAAGTGTGATTTTGAATCACATTTCAGGACTTCAGTTCAAAGGATGAAGATGACATAGTGGTATATTAACAAGTGCCTTTTATTTAAACAGGACAAATTAGAACTTTGAGCTCTGGGTAGCCACTCACACATTCTCTCAGCACATTCTTTCCTTAACAGCTCACCCAAAAACCCCTGCATGCCACTACTAGGAGGTCATATCCAAACTTCCAGAAGCCTTCGGGGCAGAGATTATGCATTATTTCTGGCTCACCACTGGTACTAGACCTTATGGAAACAACAGTGGTGCGTCTGCTAATTAGGGTGGCTTGTCTTGTTGCACAGCACGACACATCGACACGTACACATATCATACACTGAAAAAAAACCTTGCAATATTAGACGGCTATTTACATTTTTATTGTTCTTTACAGGCTTATGAACTTAGATGCTAACTAGCCTTACTGCCATTAAAATAATAATAATAATAATAATAATACTTCCTTAGACATTTTAATGATATATTATATATGATAGACACACACACAGGAGGGGTCAAAAGTAAGTATAAAGTTTTTATTTTACAGTACCAATTGGGCTGTGGAAAGGTATTGTCAAGGTAGCTAAAGTATTATATATATATATAATGGTATGCCAAATAGAACATATTTAATCATCTTTTATATATATGGAAAGCTGATATATATATATAGAATGAAACCCGGAACATATGAAGTGAATGTCGATATATATATATACAAGGAAACTCGGAATATATGGAGTGAAAGCTGATATATATACAATGAAACCTGATATATATATATATGGAATGAATGTCGATATATATATACAATGAAATACAGAATATATGGGATGAAAGCTGATATATATACAATGAAACCTGATATATATATGGAATGAAAGATGATAAATATAAAATGAATCCTGGAATATATAGAAGACCAAGTATCACTTCTATGTCGGGTTCCCTTTCACAGCTATTTATTTCTTCTTTACAAAATTAGCCAAAATGGCAACTGTTGATATTCTGCAATACTTTAATGAATTATATCACTTCCTTGCTAGAGCTGAAGAGCATTCTATCGATATAAATATTTTGGAACAAAGATCAATGTACATTGAAGACCATGTCACGATGATAATGGCATTCTTGATAGTAGACTTCTGGCATCCCAGTGACACTCCCCCTCATTGCGCGCCTTGTAGTGGAAGACCCAACGAAGTTGACCAAAGCAGTGCCTATCTGTAATTTCACGATCATTGTATGTACAGACGCTCCTCAACTTACAAACTTTCAGACATACGAACGATGAGGATCTTTAAGTCCAAATTGTGTTCACTGGGCTCCCATTTCTTGTCCGCAACATCATTTTTTTTTTTCTGCACTCCAGTTCCGCCTAGTACGACTTCTGGCCGCCACTCCCGCCGCGCAGCAGCGTACCGTGCATACTTCTGCCATCCTAGTTCTTTGTACTTGCATATGCCCTTAAAATGATGGTGAATAACGACTTACGAACATTTCAAGTTGCGAACAGCCGTTCAGAACGTTTCTCGTTCATTGGTAGAGGAGCGTCTGTATATCATACTTTTCATTCAATATCATCTTAGCTTTTAGCGTATGAACAGCTGTTCTTCAAAATATAAATTATACAGACATTCCGTGTAAAGATAGAAATTGTTCATTATATAAATGCCAAGGATAATTAAAAAAAAAAAACAACTTTTTATGCAGTTTTCGGCGTTCACTCGATCTGTTCACCAACGCCGATTCCATTAGCTTTCATTCCATATATTCCGAGTTTCATTGTATGTATATCGACATTCATTCCATATATTCCAGGTTTCATTGTACAGTGGTACCTTGACTTACGAGTGTCCAAACTAACGAGTTTTTCGAGATATGAGCCGTCTCTCGGCCAATTTTTTGCTTTTAGTTGAGAACTAAAATTCGAGTAACGAGCCAGCTTCAGATACCCCACCACTAGTTGACGCAGTGAACGCCGAAACATCCGCCCAGCATCCGGGTCTCACTCGTTCACTTTAAGCGGTTAGCTCGCAGTGGAAGTGTCAAACTGAAATTAAAGAATGAAATTATCGAAAAACATGACCAAAGTGTGCATGTAGTCAACTTGGCGAAGCAGAACGAGGGTAGCGCTTCTACAGTCTGCACCTTACTGAAGCAGAAGGAGTCGATAAAGGCTATAACGCTAGCCAAGGCCGTTAAAATATTTTCTAAACAATAAGCACATTTTTCTTATTTAAAAACATGTAACAAAAAAGCAGTGTTTTTTGGGGGTCCGGAACTGATTAATGCCATTTCAATTCATTTCAATGGGGAAAATTAATTTGACATACGAGTAATTTGAGTTACGAGCTCCGTCACGGAACGAATTAAATTCGTAATTCAAGGTACCACTGTATATATATCAGCTTTCATTCCATATATATCGACATTCATTCCATATATTCCGGGTTTCATTGTATATATATCAGCTTTCATTCCATATGTTCGGTGGAAGGCGTTTCGAGTACCCTGCGCATTCGCAGATATGTATACAGATTCCGGGTATACTGTGAGTGTTTTAGAGGGAGTACAAGACCACAAGCAGTGAGATGTGCTGGAGGGATGCACTTTGAACCCAGGGGAGACTCAGGCATGGCCTACTGTGGCGAGTCAGGAATAAATACAAGGGAAGTCGGGGCGAGTGCAGAGAGGTATGCTGTGGACTGCAGGGAGTCAGGCAGAGTGCCGAATGTACTACCATGAAATGTACAGCACGTGCCATGTGCAGCTCTGTAACTCAGGTGCACTGTACTGGATGTCCGGCTGAGTCGGACCTGGAATTTTGGAGGTACTGTGAGCACTGGGGTGAAACAGGCTAGTGTATGGGGACTCCAAGTGTAAAGGAATCAATCACTTCACTCATAAACTGGTCACAGTCGAAGGAGTAAGTGCACCGGTCAGGGATGTACGGATCGTGCTGCGGATATGCCTCAGTTAGCACTGTGGTCATGCTTGCTATTAATATCCATTTTTCATTTTCACTGCCGTTCACAGTCATCCACTTAGAGCTGGAAGTGCAATTGACTCCTGCTGGACGTACTGTCTCGTGCGCAACATGCTTCCCTGGGACTGAGCCTGTGCCCAGCACGGTAAAAGAAGTAAATAAAGATATATTTTAATATTGGCATATTTACTTCCATTAGGACTGCAGGTTTGCAGCGGCGTGTGATTTTCCTCTTTGCGCGCCCCATGATGCCGTGCATAGTAATCTATAATAACACAGCATGACGGTAACGTTGTGTGTCATGCCACAAATTCAACTTTTCTTTCGCGTTTTTTTTACCCTCTTCGCCAGACACTCTGAAAGCATGACATTCCGCAGATGCCTGTTGCAACCCTGGCAACTGAGCCACGCTGCCCAGCGCAGAAGCTCTTGACCGATGGTATGGCCTTTAGTGTGACCTGAATTGAATTTCAAATGATTAATTAACATAAAGGTAAACAAAGATGGGTTGCCACACAATTATTTTTTTTTCTTATCTTGAAAAGAACTAGCAATAAAAATATAATGATAATCTTGCTTGATTATTTGGAGAAATGTAAAAGCCGTCTTAGACAGTCAAAGGCTATGCCAGCCCGGAGGTAATTAGTAGATAGCTATTGAATGTTAGAGAAAAACCTTCTCACACTGTGCACAATGACCCTTGGCACAAAAGCTAAAGATCCATCGAAGAGGAAGCCGCTGAAGATCTAGTGAAGCCTACACCCCTCGTCTAGCACAGCCACCCGGATCAGGAATGTTGAACCACCTGTAAAAAGCAGTCACCACACTCCATGATTAGTTAAGCAAAAATGTTCACAGTTACTAAAATACCCGTAGGTGTGCATGTATGAGTGAATGGTGTACGAGTGTGTCCTGCGTTGGGTTGGTGCCCCATCCTGGGTTGTTCCCTGCCTTGTGCCCGTAGCCTCTGGCAAAGGCTCAGGACCCCCTGTGACCCTGAATAGCGTACAAAAAAATGGATGGATGGAAAAATGTGTGCTTCTATTGAAAGTTGATCATTGAGCAAAATCACTGTGAATCTTGTGCTTATTGGTTTTATTCATCTTTGTGCTGCTAAATGCAAATGATAAGACTTGTGTAGTGCTTATTATCACAAAAGACAAAATCCCTATTTGTCATTGTACCAGTCTCAATGATTCCATATTAATCTGCAGTGTCTCTCTATACCCGTAGGTCAGTTGGTGGCTGCAAAGGAGCGATGAATACTCCCCACACCAGGACAAGTAAAGGGAAAATGTTGTTGTTGATGATGATGATGAAACTGTCCATAATGTGTGAACTTGTGTGTTTGCCATGAGTTGGATTGGCATGTTATCCATGGTGTCTCCTACCTCATGTCTTGAGCTTTCTGGCATAGTCCCTAGACTCACGGTTTTGATGAAACGTATGGATGGATGGATGGATTGATGGATGGATGGATGGATGGATGGATCGATGATATGGGATGTACCAAGCACACATTTCCAGCTTGAGCTTGAGAAATACTCTATACATTATTCACAGTTTATTGACAGTTTATCTGCCAATGCAACTGGCATCAAGTATGTGAATACTTGTGTGTTATGTCTTCTTCTTCTAAATGGAAAACTTTATGGCAGATCATAGTCAAGGTGCAAAAATCCCATGGAAAAGCTAAACAGTGGGTCCCTTGTAGAACTAGTCCCCAGCACTGAGATAAACCCACCCTTCAGACACTAGCCCTTCATAATCCAACATCTGTGGAGCTGGTGAGCATGTCACTGTAGCCTGGAGCAATGCCCCCCGAAAGCAATGAGACAAAAGGCATATGTTTCAGCATGCTGGCGTACTCTCTGTCACCGTGACAAATTGTCATTTGGCAGGCTGGCCGTCTTTTGGCCAATTGTCTTTTGGCAGAAGGAAGTCCCGACTGGCATTTTTGGATGACTCGGAAAAACAGAATGGTTTGGCCCCCTGTGGCATTGTCGAGGGGCCATGGGACAGAAAATCCAAGATCCCGCTCTGGCCTTCTAACTGTCCCGGAAACAGCTGGAGTTTGTACTTGTCACACGTACGTCTCTCGTGGAATCCCTGCCACATGCATGGAAGAAGTTATGCATACCGACCATGTTAGCCGAGGCTACTCCCTTTGGAGGAACTTCAGGATTGCTTACTGGGTGAGAGAATTCTTGGAAGATCTCTCTCGTTCCAACAGGAAGTTTTATTTTTGTTGAGAGTGTACTCCTATGGGCTGCCATTTCCCTCTAATGCAAATTGGCTGAAATATTTATGAAGCGAATTACTTCACTTTTGTTTAGATGTTTCAGGAAGTCCGCTCTGGCCTGTAATTGACACCAGAGGGATCTCGCTGACCGTAAATAAACCCCATAATGTCACTTCATTCTCTGCTCATTAGCGCTTACTAAACACATGGCTCACAGTGGAGGGTGAGGGAATGGAGAGATGAGTGTGGCTTCTGTAGGCGGGTCTGCCTGGAAGCCCCAGGCCACAGACGGGCCCATTAAGATAGAAACCATAGATGTCCAAAGTTGCAGCACATTAATGGGAGGACATTATTGTAATGCGTTTTGCATTGCGATGGTCATAAAGTCTCGCAAATGCACCGTTTCCATCACATCATCATTAGGACTTCAGGTCATTTGAGTGGATGCATCCACCCACTCCATATATCAAAGCATCACCGCCAGAGCCCTGTTAAGCCCATTTAGCTTTTCTGGCTTGACTATCATTGGGTGGGGCAGGCCACAAGTTGAGGGGGGGTGGTCGAACTCCCACACCTGGTTGGCTTTGAGGCAATGTGAAAACTGGGACACCGGCCACCAACTTAAAAGTGAAAACAAAAACGGTAGTGGCTGTAAACTGAAAGCACCAAAATTCGAGTCTGGATAGCCAGCTGTCCCTAAAACCACTTCATTAATGCGGAGAGCTTGCCGAGCATGGGTGTCCAATCAAAGGATTCGATTAGCGTGGCGTTTCGTGAGAGTGCATCTCCAATTCATCCTACATAAACGTACAGCTGCTCTCAATTAAAACAAAAAGATCTCAGCTTAAGCACGGCTCTGAGCATCTTTATTTTTACATCTGGCACCACTGCTGGCTGCTCTTTCATTTATTGGTGGAATCATTGAATTATTCATCTTATCTGTGCTACTTATTCGTTTGCTTATTTATGAGAAGGCACAGCTGCATTCTTGAGAGGCAAATAAATAAATTGCTACATGGTACTTAAACTGAAGCGGGGATTGTAATACTATAATAAAATTGGATTCTTTTTGAGCTGTCGGTTCCCACAATAAAAAAAGGGGGGCTGTGACCAATCGGCCCTTTGCGAGGGACTGGATGTACAGGGAGCAGATTGTTCAGTCCAGGCCTGTGTCTGTGAGTCTGATTGTTCATATCTCTCGCCTTCAGAAGCCTGGCGCTGATGAGTTACACTGCCCCCAGGCCTAACTCTTCCATTACAGAGGAGCTAATCTTGTTACAGCTCCTTCTCTCTGAGAAGAAGGGGAAAAAATCAACAACAACAGAAGGGGGGGGGTTGTTCTTCTCCAAAACGGAGAAGGTTCCAAAAAGAAAAGGGTAAACGAAGGATGCTTGTAGCTGAACAATGGTTCTGCAGGCGGTGAGCAGGTTTGTGTACACTCTGTACGGTTTCACTATGGGACACTGTTTCTGTCCCCAACCATCTTCTTCCCACCCCCAGGGTCGCCTCACGGCTTTCTCTGGAGCATTGCTCATGCAGGTCTCTCGCACAATTGGGCCAGCGCTGGCGAGTGCTGCCCAGTTTAGATGCCATTTTCAACAAGGCGGCGGGGGGGGGATTTTGAGGGAATTGAGAGCCCCCCCCCATGAATAATAATAATAATAATAATAATGATAACAATAATAATAATAATGATAATAATAAACAGAACAGAATTCAAGAAGGATAAATGGATTACGCGTATGTTTGGTGAACTGGATGAAGGCCACCCTTCAACATTCACAGTCACGGCTTGAAGCAGCCCAGAACCACATGATCTTGTGCAAATGCTCCAGTAGCACCCAAGCAGCCCACGGCAAAACCTGCATTTTTGATGCCCCCGTGAGGTGCGAGACACAAGTCTAATAACATAAAAGACGGGGGACAGCTGAAACTACTCTACAATTCTGGATTAAGGCAGCACTGTTCATATTTATTAATTTATTCGAATTGAGTTAGGGTCTGTGTGTTTTTGTTTGGGTGAGTGTGTATTATTTAATGTGAAAAAGAATACAAATAAGAACAGCCACTCATGTCGTTCATTGCTTTTCTTTTCATGGTGGCTTCAATTAACCCCTTCTCTCTGAATTGCTTGCTCTCCACCCTCTTGTTTACCTCAATTAGTGATGCGATCATTTTACCTCTCCACTGAAAAGATGAAATATCCCACAGATGGTGACGTTTTGTTCTTCCGTCGCAAACGGTAAGTCTGCTGTGTCTATTTGAAAACCCTTGCATTTTGATTTAATTTGCACAGCAGGGACTTAAAGAAAAAAATCATTAATTGGTTTTCAATTTTACACATTGACCCACTTGCATAACTATACTTTTACAGAGGAGTTTGGTACCTTGCCTAAAAGTACAATGGAAAAGTCCCTCATGGAATGTAAATGAAAACCTTCTTGTCCAGTTCACCGATTTCTATGCTTCAGAGCAAGCAGGTTGCCGTATTTGTCTGGCTGATTTACATTGTCCAAGGGTGCAACTGCAGTTTTCCTAGGGGGATACTACGTTGTAGTTTCCTATTAATGCCCGGTGGTGCAACAACTATATCCTCTGAGAGATTTAAAAAGCAGTTCAGTAACCGGTACTTTCCCATCAACATCCAAAGGTATAAGAACAGGTCAATGCTATGCCACACATTGTAATGGACATGGCAGGACAGGCAGGCTGTGTAAGTGCAGCCTGTCTGATGGTGATGTTTCTCATCACTAGGAAGAAATCACCCTGCATTGACATTTGAGCAGCAGGGTAGAAGAATAGTTGAGCTGGTGTCCCAGAGTGCCAAAGGCCGGGGGTAAGTGATGCTAAAACAGCAGCCTGCGCCACACACATCCCAGCAGCAAAGGCTGGGTATGTCATCTCCGGTCACCAATCACACACACAGGGGAGGAAGCATTCACTGCCCCACCTGGCATAGGTGCCCTGTGCCCTTAAAGCACCACATAAGCATCACTCATGTCACCTCACATTCATGGCCACAAACCTGTTCCATGGCCTCGCCCTGCTGATTCGCATACATGTGTGTCTTCGTAGACGTTTTTCCGTAATTAAACATTTTTGCCTTTGTACATGCGAATCGGCTCTCGGAACTTCGGCTGGTTCATACCGTAGCAAGTAACTGAAGGGAGACTTCTTAAACAATGCTCTATTATTTACATTTCAAATAAAATGTGGCCAAGTGAAAGGAAAATTCACAATAACACAAAATAATGTAGTAAAACAGTCAAAGACAATATTGCTCTCTAGCAAAAGCTCATTCTTATTTTTCAAGAAAATGAACAAAAGTAGAAAAAATTTCAAAGGATGTGCATTATTCTCTGCCACTACAATTGGTGAAACAGTCGCACCGTATTGAAAACTTTACTTGGACCCAATACAGTTCTTGAATATTCTACAATTAACAACAGTGGAATAAACCAAAAGCATATCACAATGAGATAGACTGGTCTACACCACTACAGGAGTGAAATAATTGCAGAATACGGAACAATTTACATGACCAAAGATTATGTAAAAACCCAACACAGTTCTTGATTATTCTGAAATTCTCCTACTTTTGGCTATTATAAGTGCCAAAACACCAACTATGAGGATCAAAATTATAATGAGAAACAAACAAAAACTATATTTAGTTTTGTGAGACTTGCTCCAGGCAGGGTGGTGAACAGAGTCAGGTGACATGGGAATGGGAGACGGAATTGGGGACGAGAAATGGGTACAGGGTTAACAATAACAAAATATTCCCATTTTAGTGACATGCAGGAAGGATAAACAACAACAGGTGCCGGGTCACAGAACCGACATCAGAGTCCGGCTACATTCTCAAGGTGAAAGAAACTGAGGGATAGAAAAGGTGAGCTTGATAAGCATGCCAACCACCTGAGTTCACCTCTCCCTACAATATTCAAACCTTCTCATTTTAAAAAAACGTTTTAATACAAACACAGATATGTCAAAATCCCACATCACTCATACAAACAATGTCACTCACACAGGCACTTCGTGATCACACACTCATGTCCAGTGTCACTCCTGTGTAATCTCACTCTCAGTTGGTCACATGTCATTGCATTAATCAGTCCAAGTCTATTGTGGAGATTCTGGAATCCTACCTTGGAATACTGAGGATAAAGAGAACATTAGTGTTAGGAGTGCCATTCACACATGGAACTGAGAAGGTCATTTGTGCTGTTCTCACATCCCTCCCCTCCCCTATTGTACAAATTGCATCTCTCGCCACGCAAGGCAAGGACTTTGTCAAGTGATCTGCTTCATATCTCAGCAAAACCCAATCATTTACCCCTGGCTGCCACAGCTGTCCATCAGTCCATCGGTGCCCTGAGGTCAGCATCTGCATTTAGCACATCTTAGCACTCTACCATTTTCCGTTGACCCACAAAAGCAGACTGAAGGAACCTGACTAATGTCTTATTATCTCTGAGGTTCGCACTCTGAAATTCATTGATGAATATTGTGAAGTTTTGTGAATAATGTCCTCTTTGCCTTTAGCTTGTTCTTGTATATTTTCCTTTAGATCAAAGTAGTTTTTATTTTTTAGAAATTCTGTGATTCATGATGTAGAATAAATGATGTAATTCCCACTTTTCCTTACAGGTAAATTTTGTATAAAATTTTGGCTGTGATTACCTGTCAGTAATGCCACAGGGTTGATTGAATAATGGCTGGTGCTGATACCGTGTTGATGATATCGCTAGAGTTGGGGTCCCCAACTTTCTGATGTCTGAGGACCGGTTTACATGGTACAAAAAAAATATGTGGAATCATGATGGGTCAATAAAACTTGCCAAGTGTGGGGAGAAGTTCCCCAATGATAAAAAATGCCTATTTTCATGAATCAATATGGGACACAGAATTTTATTTTTCAATATATCCTGTGATATAAGGGATGGGTGGCAAATCTACCCCCAGCCTTCTGCAGCCTGGTGGAATATTGGCTGGTCCACAGAACAGTGGTTGGGAAGCCGTACACTAGAAGATATGATGCTGCTTGAGTTGCTTTGTCAGGAAGGAGATCAGGCTGCTGACAATCCAAGATGATAATTGCTGGAATAATTCATCAGCAGGAAGACCGTGTTCCTGATATCACCGTGTGGATGACAGTCGGAGTGAATAGCTGTCAGCAGGGAGATCATGTCACTGATACCTCAGAGAGGATGACGGATTCAGGGGGGGATGCTCAGGGGGCTAGTGAGTCATTAGTCCCGTTGATGGCAAGGCGGGTCAAACACTTACCCTGCAGTTCTGCCATTTCCAGAGTCGTGGTGAGCACAGATGGTGTTTAATGGACTCATCAAAAGCTATTGATTGGTGTGAAGCAGGACCGAGGTGTTGCTTTTTTAACCATTCCAATCAATATGAGATGGGGCTTGCCATTGGGTCTATGGGCTTCACAGGAAATACAGCTCAGAATGTGGCACAAGAAACCATTCATTAATTACAGCACCTCTTTCACCGCATGTGTCCATGCTCTATTGTGGTGAGGAACATTCAAGCACGGCAGTGAATGTCTTCTGTACTGTGTTTGTTCTTGGTGCTGATGCAGTCGATTGTCTTGTTGCTTTTGTCTGAGACCGAATTATTATTATTTTAAAATCTGAATTTGCGCAAAGAAGTGCACTTCCACATTTTTGCTCCACGAGAATGACCACAAGGAAGAATACAACGCTGGAAATGGCTTACCAGGTGATGTAAAGGGAGTGAGAACAAAATGGACTCAACTGTCATCAAAAATAGCAGAGACAGACTTGCGGTAAATTACATGCAGCTGTCTTATACGGCTTATTTTTCATGCTGCGTGAAATGAGTGCAAATGAAGCGCAAAAATTGTGAAATGAATGTTTTGATCAGTGCATGACCATCTTGAGTGGGAACATATACCAACATAAAGGCTTTTTGAGATAGTTAGCTGGAATATGGATCAGGCCGTTGGGGGATGGATAGAACCGGGAACTGAGGACTGATGCCGTATTGTGGCCCAGCCAGAACCCCCTGTGGCAAAGGCTGACTTTTTGCCCCTTTGTCTGGGGACTGGTCCAACTCCCCCAGACCACAGAAGGATTCTACTCCCATACACGACATGGAGGCAGCTGGAGCCACGGGCGATACATCTGTGGGCAAATCCCCTTTCAGAAAGACACCGAATTAAACCCTAGCAGGAATGCCGGATCCAAGCCCTGAGCTTCACCCCCCCCTCCCAATTTGTGCCTGTCTTGCGGAGCCTGATGTGGGTGGTAATCTTTCTTGACAGTAAGTGCTGTCTGATCTCATACTTGCTGTGAAGGTTTGCAACCAGCTACAGTTTTGCCATTCCTTCATCACGTCACTAACACAATTAACAGCAATCCCGAAAATGAACTTATAGCTTTGTTTGGGTGCAATGAAATATGGTGTTTTTTTTACAATAAAAACATCAACAACAATCTTTTTCCCATTTTTGAACAAGACTCCATATACACTTTAAAAAGTGTTTTAGTGGTAAGTTACTACTAAATGAGATTATAAACTAGAGTCTGGATGGACTGCACTGTTGAACTTGTGAGGGGGACAATGAGAAGGTCAAGCATGCTTCCGCAGATGCTTAATTGGAGTTGGCTGCCATTTCTGGATATTTTTTGCCCTTAGTTTGATGAAGGAATACTCAGATGCAGCATCCACTTGATGGCATCATATGTAATGGTATGTGTCCATTCAAAGCATGCACTCTGCATATATATGAAAAAGTGCGAGACCGGTACAGAAAGATAAAGAATGCATTACTGAAGAGGCAATCGTTACCAAGCAACCGTAGAAATAACTTTGCTTCTTGCTACAACGCCTACCCTCAGCAATCCTGGGAAATATCAGAGATACCAATAGAGTCAAAGCATAGTCTGAAATCAAATATCAATTATTTCTTTGTGGTTCAGCTGGCAGATAATATTGAAAGTATGAACATATTTACAGTCATGTCTTTGAATTAACCCTCAACAGAATGTAACTGCAAAGTTTTATTATGCATCCAGCCAACCTTCACTCTACAATAAATGAATGGAACATTTTGAATGGAGTTTTGTCATTAACAGTTCTATGATTGCCTGTGTAAAGAGAATTAAAAATGATATACCCCTTTCTCCTCATCTCACTTATCTCTTCTACCGCACCACTGCCCCTTCCCCAGAACTCACTACTAGATCAGTGTTTAAATTGCTTTATAGGTGTGAGTTGCTGGCGCAGTGATTCCTTGGGGTCCATCAAACTGGTCAGACAGAGGGCTTCCCATTCTAACCAACAGCATTTTTACAATTCCAGCCTCAGTCATACTCTGTGAAAAAGGACTACCTAGTTTTATTTTGTTACTGAACCGACCACTTATTTTCAGGATGTATAGGATGAAAGCAAATATATATCTTAACCTGTCCTGTCTCCTCGTAATCACAAAGCTTACCTTCACTTTATTACCTTCATAACTATCATTGTTTTTATAGTTGGAGTTTTCAGTGGCTGCAGTGTGTTTTGGGGGACTGTAAGGTGCGTTTTTGCTCATTATGTCTGACAGAGGCGCTATACCTTCTGCATGTAATGTGTACTTTTATAGCATATTTTTTTCTTAGAGAAAATGCTTTGATTTTGTGGTTTTAAACGCGTCCGTGTAATGAAACCAAAACCACTGCTTACAATCAGCGGATAACGTTCATCAAATCACATGGACACATAAAATGAGAAAGTGGTTTCAAACTGTTTTCCTGATAGGATCCAATACTTTTCTTGAAAATTAATTTTGAACTTTAATTCTCAATTCAGTTTGATTCAATATGCTTTATTGGCATAACAGCTTAAGATTTATATAAAAAAAGCATTAAAAAAAAGCTCATAAAATTGTAATACCAGGTTACAGTGATGAAATTGTACAAGAAATATGACGAATACTGCCTCTATTGTCGTCATTAACCTATGTAGTCTAATGCCAGACACAGAAAATCAGCTTGTTACAGCATTTTTATGTTTGCTACAAGGATGTGTAGCTGTGTCTCCGATTGTTCTCTAATACCTACAAAGTTTACTGTTTTATTACCATACCGCATCTTCAGTTTGGTGTTGCACCCCATTTCATGCAATAGAATTCATTATGCACTTAATGTTAAATGATGTTAAAACATTATACAACACCCAGAAATCTCAAATGTCCAATATACAGTATAGCAATCTGGGTGAATTTTTTCCCTATAAAGACAGTAGTCAAAGTGTTCCTTCAAAGCCGCCCCTGTGCTTGCAAATTTAATGGTGCCATAGAATGAAAATCTGACTTTACCTCGGCATAGTTGAATAAGGAGCATTCAGTACATGGAAATAACATACCGTGAATCTCAAACACTGTTGTTCCTTCTTTCAAATGTAAATCCCACATATGTAAAAGAAGGTGGTAAAATGAGCCAACTCAAAAATTCTATGTAACAGTCTTAACAATGGTCCCAAACATAACATATACCATCCCACTTTCAAACCCAAAGGGCCTGCACAACCTACAAAATTTGCCAAAAGTATTGGGACCTTTACACACATAAACTTTAATGGCATCCCATTCTTAATACATAGGCTTTAATATGGAATATGGAATTGGCCCACCCTTTGCAGCTATAACAGCTTCAAATCTTCTGGGAAGGCTTCCCACAAGGTTTAGGAGTATGTTTATGGGAATTTTTGACCATTCTTCCAGGAGAGCATTTGTGAGGTCAGGTACTGATGTTGAACGAGAAGGCCTGGCTCACAGTCTCCGCTCTAATTCATTCCAAAGGTGTTTTGTTGGGTTGAGGTCAGGGCTCTGTGCAGGCCAGTCAAGTTCCTCCACACCAGACTCGCTCATCTATGTCCTTATGGACCTTGCTTTGTGCTCTGGTGCACAGTCATGTTGGAACAGGAAGGGGCCATCCCCAAGCTGTTCCCACAAAGTTGGGAGCATGAAATTGTCCAAAATGACTTTGAATGCTGCAGCATTAAAAGTTCCTTTCACTGGAACTAAGGGGCCAAGCCCAACCCCTGAAAAACAACCCCACACCATAATCCCCCCTCCATCAAACTTTACACTTGGCACAATGCAGTCAGGCAAGTATCGTTCTCTTGGCAACTGCCCAACCCAGACTCGTCTATCGGATTGCCAGACAGAGAAGCATGATTCGTCACTCCAGAGAACACATCTCCACTGTTCTGGAGTCCCGTGGCGGCGTGCTTTACACCACTGCATCCGACGCTGTGCATTACACTTAGTGATGTAAGACTTAGATGCAGCTACTTGGCCATGGAAACCCATTCCTTGAAGTTCTCTATGCACTGTTCTTGAGCTAATCTGAAGGCCACACAAAATTTTTAAGGTCTGTAGCTATTGACTCTATAGACAGTTGGCGATTTCTGCACACTGTGCACCTCAGCATGCGTTGTCCCTGCTCTGTGATTTTATGTAGCCTACCACTTCGTTGCTGACTTGGTCTTGTTCCCAATTACTTCCACTTTGTTATAATACCACTAACAGTTGACTGTGGAATATTTAGTAGCAAGGAAATTTCACGAATGGATTTATTGCACAGATGGCATCCTATCACGGTACCATGCTTAAATTCACTGAGCTCCTGAGAATGACCCATTCTTTTGCAAATGTTTGTAAAAGCAGTCTACATGCCTTGGTGCTTGATTTTATACACCTGCGGCTATGGAAGTGATTGGAAGACCTGAATTCAATGATTTGGAGGGGTGTCCCAATACTTCTGGCAATATTGTGTAACTTGCAGAATATTGTCTGCATGCTAACCCTTTGCTGGACCCTGACACTAATGCAAATGCTAATCCTAACCCTAATCATAACCCTAATGCTAATGGCAAAACTAACCCCTATAGACAACAGAACTGGCTGAGGTAAGCAGGCAGAATGGCCCATGCATCTTCCACAGGGGGCTTTGCCTTTTTTATAGGAACAACTTGTAGTAAACAGTTTCTCTCTAACCTAACATAAATCCTAATCCTAATCTTAGCTCTAACCTTGACCTAAGCTTTACCTCTAAAAGCGACCCTAACCCTAGGTCTAACTCCAATAGCAACTCTGACCCTAAGACTAACCCTAACCATAATCCTATACCTAACCCTAGTCTTAATGGCAACCCTAACCCTAGTTTTAACCCTTGAATCTACCAGGCGGACCTGACTTATCCATCTTTGTGAGCCTTAAGACCTTTGTTGGTATTCTGCATATCAATGGAGTCTTTCAGGTCGGAGTGCAAAATCTTCCCTAAACTCTTCACCGGTTGCGCTGTGATTCACAGGATAATGATATTTGCTAGCAAAAAGCAGAATTTGTCCACCACTTACCAGGTGCTGTGGACCTTGATTTGGCAAGGGTGGAAACTCAACATTGCCCAGGTGATGAGATTCTCCAAACCTCTCAGTATCTATCTGCTACCCAGCATAGATATTGTTGTGATGGCAAGGTCATTCATGAATGCTTTAATCAGGGTCTTCCGTTTACCATTCTAGATGAGGGGGCCTCTGCACTCTACTTCAGCTGATTTAAGCACAACTGCAGTGTGTCCTTCCTAAGCCAAAGCCCATCAGATGTTGCCAACTCAGTCATAACCGTCAACCTGAAGTTGCTGGATTAGGTCCTTAATTTTACTGGGAACAGGGTGACAGTGTAGTGCAAGGTCTACCAGTTTGACTGATATAGAATGTACGTGTTAGCCAGGTTAATCCACAAGACCTCCAGGTCTCCTGTGTTTTCAAGGGCTTCTGTAATTAATTGCATCACTACACCCATATGCTCTAGGCAGCCAGGCACTCTGGTGACCCATCCTACTTTTTCTGAGATGTCAATATAGTTGTTCTTTAGGAGGAACTCTGTCGGCCTTCGAAAAATGATACTAAAAAATATGTTCCCATCTATAGTGAGTAGCGAGATGGTTTGAAATTGATTGATTGATGGAGTTGTTTTCTTTGGGGATCCAATCACCCTCGGCACATTGTCACTAGCCTGAAACTGTGCCCCTGTGCCAAAGATGCTGTAGGAAATGTGGGCACCATAAGGCACTCCATTGGGTCATAGGGCCAAGGCGGTTCTTACTAATTACTGAACCTTCTTCCAGCTGGGTTCCATCAGTTTGCACTCTACTGTCGAGATTGATGGATTGATAAGAGCTAGATGGGTTTGAAAGATAATTTTTCCTTTCAGGGTTGCTCAAGGTATTGAAGAAGCTTGTCTATTGAGCACTGCATTCTGGACTGATCAAATTTGAGACCTCTCTATTTCTTACAGACCGTTCGACAGACACATCTTACATTCATCATTGTTGGACTGTTGGCATAGGATGATAACTATTGGTCCATCCTGATGAGGATCTCATCCTCCCCCCTTTTGGCCTACCCTGGAGGTATTGTTCTGAGAGACTTTAAGTAGCATTGGTTCTGGTTCTTCCTCAGGTAAGAAACATTCATGCACCCTATCCGGGGTTGATCAGTCCCCAACTTCCTTGCAGTTCCCAGCAGCAGCTGCTCACAAAGCCAGCCTTTTGACCCAATGCTACCTACTAGCTTTCACTGTCACCTCTATCACAGGTTTTATGGCCCTCCACTTCACAGACCCCATAATCCCCAGTAGAGTGAAAGCTCTTCAGAGTGACTACCCTGCAAAGCCCCAAAAGACTACCTCAATTGTTCACATTGAGTCCACCAACCACTACTTTGGCACTTCTCCACCAGTTCCTGATACTTGACTTGTCAGTAACTTTTAGGTACGTCTAATTTACTGATATATTTTGTGGTATCAACACTGTCTATACAATAATCCATATAGGGCAGAGGAAATTATTTGGGTAGGGTGACTGCATTTAGTCAATGGTAATTGGTACAAAAGTGAGAAGAGCCATCTAGCTTCGGAACGACAATGGAAGGAGAGCTGTGCAGACTGAGCTAAGCACTGCCAAACCATGATTCCCTATTTTACAGCGTTTACACCATAAGTCTGCTGCGTAATGGGAACGTTTATACAGACACTTCTCACTTAATGACCTAGCTGTTTAACAACCGTATTGACTTACAACCAGCTCACCAACTAGTCGGTATGGTACACTGTACGAGAACTTTGGTCATGGAAACGTGACATCTCAGCTTCAAGCATCTCATCTCGTGTCACCCTTTCTCAGTCTCGTTCCTGTAGTCACTCAGTGTTCACTACACTAGCGTTTGCAATCTTCAAGACTACATATTTCATCTATAAATTTGTACTTTATTGTGCACCTCATAGTATTAGATGTTAAACCCACTACCAGTACAGTTTGCTTGATTTATCACTAATATAGAGGCATCTCCTCGCTCATCAACCAATTCACTAACTGACCTATTCGTAGGAACAGAACTCGCTCATTAAGTGAGGAGTGTCTGTAGTTACCTGTATGTAATGCTGTAGTTTGTAAAGGAAGATATTGAAATAAAGAATGGAAACATCCCGTCTTTCCATTTCAAACAGAAGACAATGGGAATTCAAGTTCAAGCAAATTTCAGAATTCGGTAATTGGCACTAGCAGGAGGAATGTCTGTTACTACACATCCACTTCTCCATCAATATTTGCTGGTACTAGAGTGCCACCGGAATTGCTTATGTTACGTTTTGACACCTTAGGAACAACAGCTACAGAATCAACATGAGATTGATAAGTTTTATGCATAAGGCATATTTATGCATAATGACATGTTACACCTGATAATTACTGGGATTGGACAATGAAACTGAAATACCTGATGAATAGTGTTTGAGGTTTCTCGCCTATATATTTGCAGCTTGGTGGCTAATCTTCACTGATTGGACATTCCATCAGTAAGAACAGAGTGTGAAGGTTGAATCAGCAGAGCAATAGCATAGCTGTACATAAAATATTGCAATCCACACAACATAATAGGAGAGCAAATCTTTGTGGTGTATCAAGAGCCAAGGTATCCAGGGTAATGTTAGCATACCACCATGAAGGATGGACCACATCCAACAGGAGTAACTGTGGATGCAAAAGGAATCTGTAAGGGATATCTGGGTACTAACCCAGATTGTACCCAAAAAAACATAAAACCACAGCTGCCCGACTCACTGCAGAATTAAATGCATACCTTGACTCTCCTGGGCCCAGTTGTTCAAACAATCTAATCTGGATCAAAGTGATCCGGATTTTGAAATCCCGTGTTTTGCTATCCAGAACCTGGTAATCCATTTTACTTTTATGCCGGTTTTTCAAAGCAACACTGGATTGGATCACTGTTATAGAGCAACCTCCAATGTTCTCTCCAAATGAGGGACAGACTGGACATGCGGTCAGGGATGCAATTGTATGACATTACTTCTGACTGATGAATTGAGTAATAGTAATTATTGTCATTTTCATTGAAATACAATGGGCAGTAGAGCTTTTTGTTTTGAGCTTTGAGATTTTGTTTGAATACAGATATCTCACAGGGATTTTTTCCCTTGACTATACCAAAATGTCTTATTTCCTACTTTATTTTCACTGCCAT
>JAODKC010000002.1:4181626-4197278 GCA_026777985.1 Mormyrops attenuatus
GGAGGACATTGTAGGAACCGAAAAAAACAGCCCCCAGACTGTACTCCAGTAGGGAGGACATTGTAGGAACCGGAAAATACACCTCAGTAACATCAGCACATGGTCACACTACACCTTACAACATAAAAGTCATGACTAGGATGCCACCTTTGCAATAAGTCAGTTTGTGAAATTGCTTCCCTGCTAGACATTAGATATACAGGTACTCTTTGCAAAGCATAAGTGTTTAGGAGCAACAGAAACTCAGCAACGAAGTAGCAGACCACATACTGTAAAGTAACAGAGCGGAGTCGTTGAGTGCTGAGGTGCATAGTGCATGCAAGTCGCCAACATTCTGTTGATTCAATAAATGAAGAATTCCAAACTCAGCTTATAAATGACACACAGTCATCCGTGACCCGGTGTTTTATCTTAAAATGTATCTTAAGTTTGATCTTAAGTTGTGGGTGGTCAACACCTGCATTCTGGCTAGTTGTGTCTCTGCGAGCCGGACTTCTGTGTCGTACCTCTGCACCCAGACAGCACGTTGGTTATTAGAGATAATCATATGTCTCGGTGCCGAAACGGCACATTGGACCAGAAAAACTTTCAGAGAACAGAAACAGTTTGCCTCTGAAAAATCATTAAATGTTCGTTAAACCCCTTAACCGTTATCCCGGGGGGCAAAAAAAAACATCATAGCTTTGCATTTGTCATAAAAACATGCAACAGCTCCCTTATTTTAGTGTTTGAATTTGTTTGTTGTTGTTTGTTTTGAAAGCTTTGAATTTAGGAGAAGGGGCATGCCTGTCACTGGACAGAGAGTAGGGTAACTCCGGCTTTTTTGTTGATTAATTCCTCTTTCTGAAAAGAGTATAAATTGGTGTGTTGCATTTTGCCCCAGTAATCCTACCTGTGTTCCAGACGCCAGCCCCCCTGCCAGTAGTGCAGCACCCCTACCTCGCCCGTTTCTGTCTCTATTCCCTCTATGGCATTCCAGTAATTTTGTGTGAATCATGGTTCGCTTAAATCAAATATTAAATCAATAACAGTTTGCTGTTATTGGGAAATCACTAAAATAGATGTAATTCAGATTATTTTTAGGATTCCATAAATAGCTACCAATGCTAATAATGTCAACAAAACGTTAACGCGCTTCATTATGAGATGATGCTGACACTTGGTTAGTTTTTCTTTTTTGCTGTTCTTATTTGTTCTCCCTTATTACTGCATATTGGAAACTGCTGACAGAAATGAACCGTAGAGGACACTCACAATGCACTCAGATCTGTGGCGGCCCCACAATAGTCAGTGGAGCCGCTAGCGCTCGTCACTAGCCGCAGATCAAATGCACAGTCACAGAACATAGATTATTCCTCGCCAGCTGATTTCCACAAACACCACAATATGGGAAAAGGGAGGAACTCGGCTTGACGCCCCAGGCCCTGCTTCCGATTCTTCAGCCGCTGTAGCTGTAACCACAGGTAGGAATTAGTAATAAATAATTAGCAACTTACAATACATCTTGCTAATGAAAATGGCTAATTACCGCAGCCCATGTATGGTAATGAAAAATGCATTAAAGGCTCGATGAGCGTCCTTCTTAAATAACCAGCTTCCTTTGATTTGCTATTATATGATAATGAGATGGCATTGGAGACAGTTTAGTTAACGAGCCTGGATAATTTTAACCTCCTGAATAGGGGGGGATCCAGCTTACAGGCTCCCCACACAGTTCGCTGAAACCGTGCCATGATAATTGGCTGGATCGTATGCTTTATTTAGCCACTGTTCCCACCCTTCTAATAATAGGCCTTGTTCCTTAAAGCAAACCAATTCCACTTAGACTTATGAGGGAAAACCCCATTGTCTGACTCCTGTCCTATTCTCCATCGGCTAACATGGTGTTTGTTGCCTGACAGACGCATCCTCCTGTTTTGGTACAAGCCGGCTTGGGAGTCCGGTGACGTCAGCGCCCCCGTCACCTTATCCAAAGGAATGCGTGGTCCGCATTTTTGCCCCATCTGGAGAGCAGACGGTCGGCCCAAATTCAGGCTAAGTGGTAGCCTGCTGAATCCGCACCTTGGGCAATTGCAAACTGAATACCAAAGGAGCCTTAGTTGTTTTTCTCTCCTTTTTATAAAAAAATACAAAATGGGGTTCATGTGCTCTTAAGGTTATGTATACAGATATGGAGACAGTTTTTAAAATTCCCTGCTCAATTATAGTCTATTAGATCAATTATATAATTAGATGCCAGTTAAAGCAATTTAAGATTAAGCATCTTGGTGAGAGTTACTTCTCACTAGTGAAAGGAAACCAGACTGAATTAATACTGGCTGACTTAAACTGCTTCCCTTTCGTTAGGGGCCAAAGAAGGCATTGATTGACAGGTGGGTGGTAGTCCCACCTATAATGATTTTTGGAGCTCTGTATTGGCTATTGCTCCTGTTCCACACTGGCTAGTTGGGGCGTGCAGTCTTCTGCTGATGAGCAAAGGTCTCCGCGCGGTGCTCCGACTGCCTCCCCACTGGCTGACGTTTACCGGCACACGCACGCCATGCGGCACTGAGAGCGACTGCCACTCTCCCGCAGCACACACACTATCACAGACTATCGCTGGCAAATCCACAGACCACCTAGGAGGCACTTATGGTTCATAATTCCGAGAAGGAACTCGTGCGAAACTGCCAGGAATTGCCTGTTGTCCTTCACTGGGAAATTTTCAGTGATTCTCCAGCTTTTACGTGACAGTCGCACACTAGGCCGGCTAGCTGTAATGATTCCCCGTGTGTTTAAATGCCTGTGTGTACCACACACTTAGTGCTGAGCACACGGTCTGTGGCACTTTCAGACCGGGGCTCAGGGCTTCTGTCTGACGGCTGTGTTACTCGCATTCTCCACTGATCGTTCGGTGTCTGATTCATGAACCGGCAGCAAACCTAATCACCTACCTCTCCCGGGGCCTGGAGAAAGTGCTTCTTAGTCAAGATCTTCCGCCCAAAGAGACATCTTCTCTGCAGGTGTCGCTTGACATATTAAACACATCTGACCACTTGTATTTACAGGCCTGTCAGATGCTTATTTATGCTGCCTCACGCACGCTAATGTATTTGCAATCTTCCTGTTGGTAATTAAGAAGGGAGAGCAGTAGCAATGACAGCCTGATGAGGCAGTGGTTGTAGGCCTAAGGTGACGAGCACTGTCACATTGTGTTAGGGCGCCTGTCGTTTCTCAGAATTTCTCGACAGTCCCTGGTCCTCCGTGGAAAATCCGGTTACTGCACGTGGTGGGTTCTTGTGGAGCTCTTCTCGCGTTTTTCGTTAGCCCTGAGCCAAAAGTCAAACACATATTTTTATTTCTGTGGTGTTGAAATGATTTTAAAGATGTTCCTGTGGGTAATAAAGATGTCTACTGTGCAAAAAACCCATCGTAGTAAGCTCATATTGTTATGATCTTGTAGGTGTCGACTTAAAGTTAATATTAGCAGATCTTGTTAGGAGCATCTTGATCTTAGAATCTTAGAGCAAAAGGAAGTAGGGTTACCATCTTTTTCTTTGCCTTATGTCTCCCTTTCCAGGAACAATCAGCTTCAGCAGTCGGTTTACCACTAAAGATATAAGGTGCATCTAAAGCACACCCTCATAATTGTATCCGTGTCTAATGGATGCAGTTGAAGCCTTTTGTCTGACAATTGCATCATTGGAATAAGCAGACCCCTCTTTAAACGAGTCTTAAGATTGTATAAAGAATGGTGCTGTTATCAAATCCATTTGGAAGAATTACTCAGGCAAAAAAAATTATTACACAGAGAGAAAGAGATCATTGTTGTATTTTGAAAACTGAAAAATCATTTCAGCGTTCAGCCGTTTCTTCAGAAACTGAACATTTAGCATCCAGAAACGTTAACGTGTCCGTAAAATGGTGAAAGGTCTCTAAGTGCCTTGGCAGTGGTGGATGATGTATTACGTAAGGTGCTGTGGAAGTTCAGCTCCTGAGGGGGGTGTTTTGTACCTTTCTGCCTGACACCCACCCTAAATTGATGCAGTCAGCTTCTAGGTCTCCCAAAACTGTAATGCTGAATAACATTTATAATACCAATTATCTGGCTTTTTTAGACTCTGTGCAGAAGTGGGAGCCTGGTTCCCCTAGACTTATACCACTGAGGGAAAACCTCCCTGCTGTTCTCTTGACTGGCTTTTCCTGAGCTGTAAATGCAGAACGCTGCCCCAGACTGTTTTCTCACCAATGAGGTGTCTTAGGCAGAGTCACATGTGCACATCGCCCGCTGAATAGCCCGCATCAGCGAGGGCTACCGCATGACATGAGGCTAGGCTGCTTATACCTTAACCCCGACCGACGAGAAGCGAGTCGTCAGCGTTTTCCGAGGCTTGCCAGGCGACGAGTCACCAACAAGGCCCTGGCTGTTATTCCTCTTGATTAAAGAGAGTTGCTGACTTATTTCAAAACGAAAGCTGTATTGCACATTCCCTTTGAAGACTTTTGGCATTCGAACTCATATGTATTTTACTGCTTTGCTTATTGTAATATTCTCTTTTTCATTTCCCTGAAAAATTATTTGTCTCACTGTCAAAATATTAATATTAATCGAAATCAAACTGAAAATTATTAGTACTTGGTCCTATTTTTTCCTATCAGTGGAGTTTTTTTACAGTGTATTTCTGCTTTATCTCCTTTCAAAAGGTAAAACTGTGGTATATTTTTTTTATGGCATTTTCAAAGGCACTTTCATCTTCAAGTTCAATATAACGCAGCAGTCTGTATTGCCGGGTGGAAGCTGTAATAAGAGAGAAGCTGATTCCTTAATCAAGACTTATGATGAGGCTCTTAGAATGTAATAAACATGCCTTTTTCCTTTCCATTTTCCTGCTTCTTTGTAATCCCTGACAGTAACATAACGATCATGAAATACAGCTCATTTCCTCTAGTGAGTTCTGGCCTTTTGATAAAAACAAGGTTTCTTTTTGTCAAAACTTACTCAACATTCTTGTTTTTATTTCAAGCCAAAGGAAATATGTAAAGAATAAAAAGGCACATGACATTTGCTTGAGGTGAAGCGAAGTTTGTGCTTCTCGACTGCTGGGTCTGCGGGTCACCGACTGGTGAGAGCAACGCAGCTGTGACTGAGCGCATTTCCTGGCGCATTAAATGAGGTGCTGTTTGATTCGATGCATATTTGCCTTTTTTTTATTGCTGAGTACTCTAATGCTACAAGGCCACAAAAGAAGAGTCGCTTTCATATTTCCCTTTTGTTGTTTATCTAGAATAGATTTTGGAGATCTTGCATCTTCCCATGGATGGTGCCTGCAGTGTATTACGGACATTACTCTCGCATTACAGCTGTGCTGCGCTACGACACCTGCTGTATTGCATTGCATCGTATAGTGCATTTAAATGGCACCTCCAGTGCAGTTGCACTAAGACATTTATTGAATTTTTCATATAAATGGACTGAAACACGGGGCAGATTTGCTCGGGGATGCGCATCCCCATTATCAGGAGACCTCGTGTTATCCTGTCATATGTCATAGGAGTGTCTCTGTCTCGTGTAAGAAGGCAGGAAAGCCGTAAGTCTTTGCGATGGTCTAGCTGTGCCTGCTCCCCTGAGCCTTGTGCAATCTGTTCCTGGTACTCGTGCCGCTGCATATTTGTAAACCTTCTCGTCTCGCCCCTCGAAAACAAATACTAAACATTACAACTCATTATGGGCGACGCGTGGGTATTCCAAATCATGTGTCTGTTTTGCGCAGGTTGATATGAGCATGCGCCTGTTCTTGGCTGCTCGCTTTGATGTGGTTTGGTGCATACCTGTCTGCTTAGTAAAGTGTGATTGCGTTTGTGCGTTTTAGTATGGCTGTGTGTTTACGCCTTTGTGTGTCTTCGCGTGTGCCTGCGCATGTGTGTCTGCCTCCCACACGTGTGAGTGGGCACAAGGTCCTGATGTGTTGCCGAGGGAAACGTGAGGCAGGCATCAAAGGCCGAGCTGGTCAGCATGATAGTCCAGGAGCAGAAACAGACGGACAAGGAATCAAAGAGGCCCAAAATCAGTAAGGTGATTCTGCCAGTGTGACAGAGATCGGTCTCTACGCTCAGGGTGCATTCTCCCATTCACGTGCTCTGCTCCAAGGGATAATGGAAAAAAAAACACATCCCTAATTGCACTGCGTGTACATATTGATTTGTGAATCCCAGAATGTTTATAAAGAACCCGCTAATCTTCAATTACTACCGTTTTTCCTGTGTAATGCTGTTGTCATGCACATTGATGTTGAAATGCTGTGTGCGCTATATTATGTCATTATTAATTTTTATGGCTAATTAGAGGAATTTCTCCTATTAGTTTTGTACAGTTAATGAGATCCAGAAATTACTGACAGGCAAAACAATGTCTAGAGAATTAATGACGAGGAACATTCAAAACCAGTCACCATAACTGACACGGCCGGATTATTCGACGAAAGGTTGTTAATGAAGGGATTTACTGGCAGAGGAATGCGGATGGGCTCGTCGGCCTGAATTGCAGCCAGAGGAAGGTATGCTGGCTGTGAGCTAATGAATTCAGAGGTGCGACACTGTTTATTCGGAATCACGGTGGACAGTAATGTTTTATGAAAAGCCATATACCACAGAATATATGCGCACCTGAAATCAACCCCAGGAGCAATGTAAGGCTCAGTGAGGTCATACAATCAAAACCACTACCCTAACCCCTCAAGTCCCACACCACCACAAACTAAATTTATTTAAGAAGCGCTTAAGCCGAACTCTATCTTGTTTATCTCCAGGGCTCTGCGGTCTGAGGTTCAGCCAACACCACATGGTCCCATAGCCGCCATAGGAAGCCTGCTATTCTCATGGGGATTCAGTTCATAAATATATATTTCAGAGAAGTAAGTGAAATAGAAACCTTTGTCATAAACAAACACCTTCAGGGTGGTAACAGCAAATCTCTGATCACAATGGTATGACGAGCATTCTGCAGGAATTTGGATTCAGATTTGTATGGGATGACTAGATGAGCGTACGGTGTGAGCATGTGGACTGAGATGTAACTGCACACACACATTGCTGTGTGCGTGTGTGTGGGGGCATGTATATATTACCAAATGTCCCTGTGATGAGACAAAAACATGGTTATGGTTAACGTTAGGGCTGGGAAGGAGTTACGGTTATCATTCATAGTTGGGATTAAGCTTATACCCATAGAAATCAATGATTTATAGATAAATACCTAATCTATATATGTGTGTGTGTGCTTGTGTGCACGCATGTGTTATGTATATATTACATAGTGTCCCAACCATTTTCCTGGAGTCTATGGGGGCAAGGCAGGGCACACTCACACAGACACACACACTATTCACCCACACAAGTGCAATTAGGTAACTCCAATTAACCTCAGCATGTTTTTGGACCGTGGGGGGAAACCGGAGTACCTGCAGGAAAGCACACGATGACACGGGGGGAACATGCAAACTCCACACACATGGAGCCATGACAGAGACTCGAACTCTGGTCCCAGAGGTGTGAGGCCAAAGTGCTGCGCTACCATGCCATCCCCAATATGGCACTCATGAAGGTAAATATATTAAATTAATACAAAACATTGTGGTAAAGACCAGATAGCATATAAAACAGTGCCATTTAACTCAGACAGCACTGTGTGTATGGTATTATCCAATTACGCCGTTGTACTGCAGGGTGTCCTAAGGAGAGGATAGAACTGACAGTTGCTCTGGATAAACATGATACTCATTACTGTTATCTATTACAATGCCAGGCACCCATTCTCCACAGTCACTTACATTTCTATTAACTCTATACACATTTATTTAGCTGAGAATCCGTGGAGTTTAATCCCAAGGCCTGGCAGGACTGGTTTCTTACAGTTGTGGGCAAAAACACAATTTTCCATAAAAATAAGCTGAAATCGATCAGTATTCGGTATCCATGATTCTTCATGTGTCTGTTAATATTGTAGAAGTTTGATTTTGATTCAGAATTTAGTATATTCTTTTAAAGCAGAAAGTAAAAAGAAATTGCATTGAAAAAATTATTGACACCGTGGACTTAATATTTCTCAGCAGAGCCTTTGGTCGTAATAACTGTAATCAGCCAGTTCCTGTAGCAATCAATAGGCTTTCTGCACCTCTGTACGGAAAGTTTGGCCCAATATTCTTCTGCAAACTGCTTTAGTTCTCCCAGACTTGAAGTGCGCCTTCCCCACTAGTCCTTTTAGATCTCTCCACTGGTTTCCAGTGGGATTTACATCTGAACCTATTGCTGGCCACAGAAGAACAGTCTGGTTTTTTGCCTTCAACCATTTGTCAGTACTTTTCGAAGTGTGTTTGGGGGTCATTATCATGATAGAAGACCCATGGCCTTCGACGGAGACCCAGCTTTCTGACACTGGGTTGCATTCCAGAATGCCTGATCTCATGACACCTTACACACGTTCAAGGCGTGCAGTGCCAGAGGCAGCAAAGCTACCCCAAAACATCGCTGAACCTCCTCCATGTTTCACTCTAGGGAAGGTGTTCTTTTCTTTGAAAGTTCTGTATGGTTTTCTGTAAAAAAGTTCTAATTTGGTCTCATCTGTCCAAAGGACATTCTCCCAGAAGGCTTTTGGCATTTTCAGGTGTGTTTTGGCAAATTTCAGTCAGGTTCTTTTTATGCTTCTCTCTCAGTACTGTTGTCCTTCTGGGTTTCCTATCATATAACCCTCTTTCATCAAGTTGATGACAGATGGAGAGAGTTGAAACTACTGTACCTTGTGTCTGAAGGTCAGCTTGAATCTCTGCATCACTTGACTGAGATGCTTTCTACACTATTCAAACAATCTTTCACTGCAAACTTTGACCGGGTTTTCTCTTGCGGCCACGTTCAGGGATTTTGGCTGCAATGCCATGGGTCCATCTTCATAACGTTGCATATGGCGGAATCAGGAGCACAGAGATCTTTGGAGATTGACTAGCCTTGAGAGTCTCCATGCTTGGCATCTTGTGTCTGACCTGCTCCGATGGTTTTTTTTTTTTGTTCTTTCCTCTGTGAGTATTGCAGTCCACATAATGGCATGAAACAAGAAACTGAGTCCTTTTTCCTGTTCAGACTGGATGAATGAGTGAAACTTATACTGTACTGCACTGCACTTATACAGCTCCCCACAGGTGAATTCTGTCCTCACGTAATGCAGAATCACCAAATAAATAGTCTCTCTTTCTCTCCCTGTGTAATATGTTTATATTACAATGTGGGGACCAAATGTTACCTACAAGCATGTGGACTGAGTACACCTGTTTTTTGACCTTATAGGGACCAGTAAGGGAAAACCCAATTTTCTAAAAATCCATTTATGCAATCAAAAAACTAAAAATGATGCAAAAGCACTTAGTTTAATTACTTATGTTTATGGTTAGGGCTGGGTAGCAGTTAAGTTTGTCACAGTTAGCATTAGCATTTGTCCCATAGAAGTAAATGAGCGTTCCCCACAAACATATGATTACAGGTCTCTCTCTCTCTCTCTCTCTCTCTCTCTGTGTGGCTTATGTATATATTACATTGTGGGGACCAAATGTTCCAACAATGTGATGAAGGAAATGGTAATGGTAAATCACAAAGAGCATGGGATCCAAAACATTTGGGCATTACTGTAACCGGGGTTCCCTTCCGACCGGTTATTCACGAAAATTAACGTTCTATAAATTAAACTAATCTGCACTTAAGCTGCACATTACATTTGATTATTTCATTCATTATTTTGTAATATTTGTTTTGTCGAGGTTGAAATGAACAGAGCAACTCTGATGGCGATTGTTTCCTGTGTTATAATAACAGTATGGCATTAAAAAAATAAATATAATAGACTACACGTTTTTGGAAAACATCCCATTAATTAGTACTATCAAAAATGTATCTCAACATAATGTCATAATAGATTAGATCCTTGCCTTGAAGTAGAAATTGCTGTGCCTTATCGAGGCAGACCATACTGAAAATGGCACATTGTCAAGTTTTGCTTTAATTGCAAAAGCAATAGCTAGTCAAGCACACTGATAGATCTGGCATCCTTGTAGCCCTGTAATAAAACAATGATTAATCTGAAGTGAAATAGTATTTGAGAGTGAGGGGAGGGGAGGCTATTTTTGCGTAGCATGATAATAATTAGATGCTCTGTATTGGAGTGAAGGAGTGCATGTTTGTGTAGTAGTGTGTGCATATGTACGCTGATAGCTAATGGAATGTTAATTATAGTCACGGCCGGAAGATCAATGTGTGTCATTTACATTTTGTGGAACTACTCTTGGATTGGGCTTGATGAACACGTCGCTTGTGCTTCCCACTCTCCGTGATCAATGGTGCCCTGAATGGGCGTTGATGATATTTTAGCTCCATACTTATGGTTTGATCAAAAACGGAGGGAAGAGGAGCGATTTGGTCGCTTTCACTGCATTTTGTATTTCCTTTCTTGTCATTATGTTTTTGTCGTTGTATCTGTAAGGACCCCCGTCGCCGGGGATGATCGTCAGTGTTGGGTTTGCGGGGGGAGGTGGGGGGCAGAACACCAGCAGTATGTTCTCTCAGCCTCGAGAGGTGAAACCAGGGACAGATGTTAAACTCTGTGCTCCCTTAGTCATCCCGACAGATGCCCAAATCCAGCCCCTGGCTCCATCATCTCACAGCAAGAGCCCAGGGAGTGTGCCAGATCTTGCTCTGATCAAGAACTTGCAGTGCCATTCTCAGATACCCGCCACCAGCCTGCCCCCTGCTTTGATCGAAATTCAGCTTTCTGTGCAGGTCACATGACACGGTTATCTCTCACCAGAGCCATAGGACCATTTCGGGGTCACTACTCCTGAACTTTCTGCCTATAGCAATTAAATCCCTTATGGCAGGGGAAGCCTCCCAGAAGTTAAAAGGATTGTGAATAATGGCTTTAAGGTAGGGAGCGATTGTTATTCATCTGTCCGCAATGGACTGGTCTTTGTGCTCATTAGTTCACCATGAATCTCATCACCTGCAGAGATTCAAGGCTGATTGTAAGTAACACAACTAAAAAATGTTACATTATAGTGTTTGTGTTAGTGTATACATTATATTTCCATATGGGTATGGAAGATGGATGGATTTTGTACTATAAATGTTCCTTGGAGTTAGTATGCTAAGACGGGTTAATTTAGCAATTAATTTAGCACCGCCTTGCAAACACAATGTCCAGCCATCCAGCAGCAGTGGTTGAGCCTGAAGTGTCGAGGAATGAGTTGTCGCGTCACCAGATGCGAGGTGAGGCAGTCGGCTGTGACACTTACGCAGGGGCACCTCTGTAGCTCTCAATCCTCCTGGTCATCCGTGTCTCTCCATGTCTTTTGACAGCAGTTGAGATTGAGCTTCAGGGCAGAATACATTTCAGTTGTATCTGAGTATCTCAGCTACTTGTGTGCCAGCCACAGATTTTGAGTTTAACTCCGGGAAACACTTGCAGCTATTAAAGTGATAGACAAGGAATTGTTGTCAAGCAAAGGTTTTCCAATCAAATCAATTTTACTTTAATGCTGCATCTAGACAGACGTGCCCCCGGCCGAATCTTCCTCGGTGTCGCAGGAACATGTGTCGTGCCCAGTCAATGGGGATCTGCTTAACGAATTTTATTCAAATAAATGCAATAGACTTCCTTTAGAAAAGGCTTTGCGGCAGTTGTAAAGCAAATCAAACTCTACATGTGGACGGATTGAACTGTCAAATGACGGTTTCAGTGTGTAAAACATGGATTCTGTGACAAGAGAATAACAGACATACAGCTCCATTGGTGACATATGCAGCGCAGCCAGTAAAAAGAGGAGAAAAGCACATGGGAGGAAGTACCAAGATATCAAGGAGACGGCTGGTGTAAATACACAAGCTTGTCATGCGGACCACTGGCACCTCTTCACAGACTCTGCATTGCCAGGTGGGACAGTTCACAGCTGCTGGGTGTCATCTCTCCCTTTTTCCTGCTACTAGGCGACAAGGCCTCAGACTCCAGAAACCCCCCCCCCCCCGCCCCACCCTATGCATCTCACATCCAGACAACATTGCATTCAAATTTTAAGCTAATACAGATTTCTGTGAAAAGGGACCGGTCAACCTGCATCTGTGCTTACACATCTCTTCTGCTGCAGACAACTAAAAATGTTTCTTGCTGAAGCTATATTCCCCTCCTGTCGTACCTTGCTCATGTCCTGACTGCGAACTAGTGTCTCGGACAAGAACCGCTAACTAGGAACTCAGTGTACAGCTTTGGCCTTCGGTGAACCCTTCCGGACTGTGGAACTTTCATCTATATTCCATGTGTTGTTCTCATTCTTTGCTCCATTAAAAGAATATAGGTACAGGCTGCCTGTCATAAAAACCATACCATAGAATCTTATCGCCAAAAGCCGCCAATGTCAACCTACACTGTATGTTTGAGTTTAACAAACTGTACCAGTATCGTTTTTTCATGTTTCAGAGGTTCAAGGGAGGACTTAGGAGCCATACCTCCCTCGGTTCTGCAGGGCTAGATGTGAGAAATAATGTTGCATGACGTCCATTATGCCTGAACACCAGATATACTCAAAGCAACATCTTTTCAGAACAGAAACAGGGCTACCGGCCTGTGCTAATTAAAACATGCTGAGTGGGTCTAGGTCCCCTAACCTTTGCAGATTTCAAAGCTAATTTTATGTACTGAAATTTGGAGATGGAAAAAGCGATGGTCTATATTTTCGGACCACATCTCACCAGTGTCTTCAAATCTTGCGTCCGCCATACTACAGATTCATTCCCCTGGCCTCCACTGAGCACCCCTCAATCTGTTCATCGGGCCAATAGTGAAAGCTGTGGCTAAATGCCTCTTTTCAGGCAGCTGAGCGTATCAGCTTTCGGTGTCTGAAGAATCCTTCCTGGGAGTGTTGTTCTACACTGTGGATCTATCCATCTGTCCACACCTCCTGCATGTGTCTCCCAGTCTGCTACTTTGTAATCTGGACTTTCTCGTTGTCTCCCAGCCTAACATGGCCACTCTCACCCTATCTGACTTGAATTTGAACTTTGGAATGCTTTCGACGCTATGAGCTTTCAATGACAGGTAAGTACAACTGCGACACTTAAGACTGGTAAGACAAATCAAGAGAAATAAAAACAGAAACAAAAGATTGTATAGTTTGCTAGTTATAATAGCAGGAACCAGGGCATTAAGTTACACAAATCTCAGAATACATTTAACATGTTTATATACAAAACATCAAGTTTAAAGAAACAAGACCATTACTCTTTTCAATCAGGTTAAAATGATGCAGTAGGGAATGTTATGATGAAAGTTATTAAACGTTATTGTGTCTGTGGTGTGTTCACATTATGTTATGAATATGTATTTATTTTTTGCTAGAGATACAAAGAATAAAGTTACATACTTCTGGGTGCTCATTAATCAAAACAAAAATGATAATATTAGCTGAAAACTCCTAGACTGTCAATGCTGTATTTTCCAAATTTACATGCAAAACTCCAGAATCAAAGACTCTTCATTCTAAATCCAATTACCTTGCTTAGATGCGGTTTCCAGATGTTAATATACTTCTATCAAAATACTTCAGTCAAATTAATATTGCAATCACTGCTCACTGCTATTTATAACCTACTTCTTGTGGAAGGACGCTATTTTATCGGCAGTTTAATGTAAAAGAGTGGCATTCGGTACATATTCACATAGGTCAGAAAAAGGTTCAAACAACGAATGAAATACTTTAAATGAACCTGAAGGCTCTTGCAAGCTTCAAACAAAACTTATAATGTAGTTAATTCCTATAATTTCTTACATACTTGAGGAAGTATTGAGGCAGGGTTCTAATTGCTTATGTCACACTGTAATGAATTATAAGCTTGATGTTATGCATTATGTATGTATTATGGAGCTATATAACATTAGTTTTTTCTTCTGGGTTTAACATTCTTTACGAGTACCGTAATAAGGTGAATAAAAGTGAAAATATTTGGTGGACAATCAATAAATCATTCTGGGAAATCAAAATGGAAATTGAACAAGATACACCTGACTACTGACCTTTTACATATAATTTCTGATTACCATTTAAGATCTTTTATTTATTTGATTTATTTTCAATTTAATGATGCAATGTGACTTTGTGGTTGAGCAGTACAGATAATAAGATTTTCACAGGTTCCAATATGGGCATGCTCAACACCATGGAGGGCAGATCGACAGCCCGTCAATGAGGGTGAGGTGCATCATGAGAACTCCTTACATTGCCTGTCCCACTGGAGGCTTATGAGGTCTCATGTTTATTTTAAGAGATAGAGCCGAATAAAGCTTAGAGGTCTTGACTTATTACTTAACATTTTACCATTGCTTGCATGGATCCCCAGCAGTCTGTTAGTGTACGTCAGTTTAAATAGATTAGGTCCAAATGTGACTTTGTCTGTCTCCTACATCTTGGGTGTGTCTCTGTGGGGCCACATGTGCTAATGTTACTTTAGCTATGTGCCAAGAATTCACATTCGGAAACAACGCACAATTAACAATTAATTACTTGTTTTGTCTACCTGTGATCCTATGAGGTGTGAAAAGCGATAATTTGGCTGCTCTTTTAAAATAACAATGTAAAAAAGTACTTTTGCACACATTGTAATAAATATAAAAACTCACACAAAGAATAACAGCTTAAAATAACCGGATAGGTAAAGGTAAAATGGGACACCTTTATATCTTCACGTATTAACAAAAGTATGGTTTTGTAAGAGTTTTATTTTAGCAAATAAAACAAATATAAGCATGTTTTCCCAAGGCCAATCTAATACGTGGTCTTCTGTATGTCATAAATAATATGGGTGGTATGGATATGGCCTGTGGATCGTATTTGTGATCCTTGCTTCAGCTCTTGGGCTGTGTGAACTGAGTGACTCCTTGATGGCTATGTATGCAATAGTTGCTTCAAAAGTTATGAGTATCATATAAAGCTGTATACAGTGACCCCCCCCCCCCATTCCTGACTGCTCTTTGATGTTTCGCAGCAACTGTTGCCCGGCGACACCAGATTGCCTGAAAGGCAGGACCAGAAAGCACAAGGCTGACACTCCAGAGGTTCTCCAGAGGTATCCCAGGCCCAGGAGTGGTGCTTCTAATGCCAAGCAAGCCAGTGACCAGGACATGCAGAAAAGCTCCTTATGCCGTATTGACTCCATTTAGCAATTACCTGCAGGGGCTCTTTACACGCAGAGCCAAACGCGACCGGATTGATCAAATTACCCATCATGCCCATAATAAATCTGCCTGACAGTTCCTCTCTCCTTAACCGCCAATTGTCAGGAGTGATTCATGCAATGGAGCCAACGGGGGTTGAAGCTCAAGAGTAGACAGGGCTCCGTGGTTCTTTTGATGACTTCTGGTCCAGCATATGTCTCCCCCGGCACACCCCCCCCCCACCATCTCCCCCACGCCCTTGCTTCCACATCCCACACCATCACGTACACCTACGATACACTGCCAGCCTGCCTCAGCTGACAGAGACCTGCAGAGGAGATCTCAGTCACGACGCAGACAATAGGCGCTGAAGTCTTTCTCTTCTCATCCGGGGGGGGGGGGGGGGGGGGGGGGGGGGGGGGGGGGGGGGGGGGGGGG
>JAODKC010000002.1:4200093-4225022 GCA_026777985.1 Mormyrops attenuatus
CAGACAAGTGTGGTGATGTCATACAATGCAGACTGTGATTGGTTAAAGAAGTGAAACGCAAGCCCCTCCCTTGTTGACCCAGGGACACATCGAACTCTGCAAAACAAGGATGTCCATCTTCCCTAAATAAGCCTCATCCTATAAATGCAGACAACGACAGACAGTTTCAAATGATATAAAGGGATTTGAAATATAAATAAATGAATTTAAAATAAAATTAAACTGATATTAGATTGAAATTCAGTATCTTTGACTGTACAAGATTACACAACCAGAGTGCAGCTACCCAGAGGCATGCACACTGCAGGAATCATTGAATCAGATCTAACACATCTAGACTGCCAAAGACACCATCCTTCAGAACCACTTCTAGAGTTCTTCTAGAGTTCCTAAATGGGTGCACTGTGATCATGTTTAACCGCCGTGCCTCTTGCTGGAGCTTTCAGTGCAGTGTCTTCCTCCTGAGGCCACTGCATAACTGCAAGCATTAGCAGACCCTCAATGTTGGCTGCGTATGGAAAGCAGAAGTTTTCAAGAAGCTACACCCAAGGTAAACACGTTGGGATGATGTCAGTATTTTCAAACACTTTGTTTTGCGACGCAAACCACTTTAAATAGAATGGATTAGCATCCCGTCAATATGTTTGGTCTCTTTTTCTAGTGCGCGTGTGTATGCTTTATAGTTGCTGAATTTGAAGCGGTTGTTTTATGTAATAAATAATAAATAATGCCCAATTTCAGACAGAATGATTCCCAGAACCATTAGGGCCAGGCATCTCGAAATGAACGTGTTCCATGTCTTTGACTTCCTTATTGATGGAGCCAGTAAATCTACATTTAGAAATGAACAGAGAAACAATGGGTTACTAGGCAACAAACTTTGCCTTGTAATATGTCCAATGTCCTGGCAAAAGGAAATTAGGATGCTTTCATTATTTTTTAATTAAAATGGCAACAGGAATATCATTCCCTGTTCTTTGTCTCCTTTTTAAATGACATTCTCAGAATGTTCCTTTTCGTTATTACCCCTGTCAACCTGAAAAAATTCTATTTTTACTTTTTTTTGTTCTCTTGATGTGTCGATGTCTCCTGGGATGACTCAGTTAAATATCTATCTCAAACTTTATGTTTTTTTTCTGCCAGGAAAAGCAGTGATTCTTTGACCAATAACATTCAGCCCAACCTGCCCTGTTCTTTTTCCCAGCAGTGACTTAATAGCATGCAGATGTCCAGATTCTCACCTTTGACCCAGGAAATTCAGAGTTTTGGTGACGTAATGTTCCATCAAATTTCTGTATAAACACAAAAGTTATATCTATACAATTATATATTTAGTGCAGTATTATGAATATTGCAGACTCGCTATATCAGGTCCAGAAAGTAAAAATCCAGACGAAGATTTTGTTTCTACCAACCAGTTGAGTACTCACTGACTGTGTCTCTTTATACTCACCTGATTGGCTGAAACAAAATCTTGGTCTGGATTTTTACTTTCTGGACCTGAACTATCCACCTCTGACCATGCTAGTTTCTGCAATATTTAATATGATTTATTTAAGATGTTTCTCTGAATACAGTAATATATATTCTTCCACTGTTCTGTACAAGACAAATGGTACAACCCTACTCGAATTACGCTTCTTTGCACAGCCAGACAACCACAACAATGACAAGCATGAGACAGTTAAATGATCTAGAAAGATTACATGACTGATTTAGTATCTCATGCTCTTTAATAGTGGGGCGTGCCTTCCTCCTGTCATAGGAGGAATGTGACAGGATTTTCTGAGTTGATGCCTCCTAAGATCAGCTTTCCCTCTTTTTCCAATTTGAGTGCCGTCGGTCTAGTACCTGCCCTATCTCCACTGCCCCTGAAAACAATCAAATAAAGATACTTTCTCCTGCCTAGGCCGGCTTCCCATCTGGCACTCCAACCTGACAAAATTTCTCACAGGGCTTTTTTGGTTGTAATATGAACTGTCCTGTAATAAACACTTTTACTAAGACATGCAGTTTCGTGGGTGTTCCACAGCTGGGCCAAAACACATTCAGTTCACCATGGCCTAATTCCCAAAACTTGTCGGCCCTTCCACACCCAGGTTACCGTTGGGTTTCTGTGTGCGCCCTTTCCCCCTTTCTCTCACCCAAACAGCTTTCCTTTGTCCTCAGGATGACATGCTGTCATAACTGTCAGAAGTGTTATGAAGACGGGAAGTTCAAGCAAACCGTTACCAAAATACTGTTATGTTTCTTATTCATGTTACATTCCTATCAAGGCTTAACTTATAATAACATAATATTGGTTTTCACCCAGAAAGCTTTATCTTGCTCCAGTTATACATCTTTTTTTAATTATCATTATTGTTATTAGTAGTAGTAGTAGTAGTAGTAGTAGTAGTAGTGCTACGTATCTCCTAAAATATGAAAAGTAGCTGAAAATGTTGTGATTGATTAGGGACGGGCGGGCGAGCAGCGTATGTATTCACTGGTTCTTGTTTTCAATTATCTGAGAAAAAAACACAATCTGTAGCCTTAAGAAGAATGGATGATTTGGAGGGACGTCTGCAGGATATGACAGGCACCTGGCACTAGCCTACAGAAGCAACAGAATGGCTATATGAAAATGAATATAATGAACGTAATTATCATCTCTGCCATTATCTTTATTATTATACAGACGTGGGTGCCCTGTTTACTTTTGAATGTGTGTTAACATGGCTGCGAGAAAAAATGTGGTTATGCGGTAAATCGTTTTTTCAGTGCATTCAAACACTAATGTTAATTGTGAATGATTTTCGATTCAGAATACAAACGGTTAAATACAGGATGCCAAGTCTTTGACTTGTTAAAGTGTCCAGTCAAAAAGCAATTTACCCGGAAACATTTTCATTGTCCAAACCTAATGTTTTCATGTTTGTGTGGGCAACTTGAAATAATTTTATTAGCTATTTTAATCCCCTAATTTCAGGAGTTGCGTATTGCAATTGGCAAAGGCATATTGGCGCACAGTCCGTGCTTTTTTATTGAGAGGGCTTTTTTTCAGGATGAATAACCCTGTCTCATAGGGATGTGCAAACCGCTATTCACTTACAGCACACAGCCGAATATATACAGACGCAGCAAATTCTTCGTCATGCATACGTGTTCGCAGTTAAAAATACATGCACATGCAAGGACAGACTTTGGTTTGAGCAATTAGGGGGTTGGGGTATCCACCCATATAAATGGTCCAGGGGGTTACATTCATTATTTCGGGGGGCGGGGTTACACCCCCCCCCCCTCTAATTTTTGCCCGTGTACACCAGCATACACATAAAGTATTTCTTTTCTTTGAATAAAAGCAAATCATAGTCAATGAAAAGAATCATGCAATGTAGAATTATGTATAATAATGTAGCAGTTCGAGGAAGTATTACATTATTATTTTTCGAACTGCAAGGTTAGGGTTAAGGCTGCTATTCTTGTTTTGCCTACCGCAAAGAAAGCTTTTAAAGCATTCCTGTGAGGAACATCAACTAATAAGAAAATTAATCATATAACAAGTTCATAAACACTACTGGCAAGTAATTTTAACAATTCTGTTTTTTTTTTAATGACGTGTAAATTGCCCCAGAATATCAGTCGAGCACCCTGGGGAATGGAAGATTTTTTTAATATAATGAAAATCCCATTTGTCAGCGTCCAGGCAGCATTCGGATTTTGTCTGCTGGGGTCCATGCCAACTCAGTCATGCATCCTGTCAGGCTATGTATTCATTCATTCATTCATTCGTATATTTGACAGAGTGGTCCTTATTGCACAGGTCCCCTTCCCTCAAAATCTTGAATTAATTTGTAGCTTGCTTTGTAGCTCAGTTAGTATTTGGGGCTGAGAGACACCATTTTGTGACAATGGTGCTATGATGTCAGATGGAGAAAGCGGACAAAGTTGAGGAGCATGCAGCTGTATTTGAATTGTGAACTGTGTCGACCAAGACCCCAAATTATATTCAATATATATGTATAATCCACGCTGGTGCATTTAAGGGACTGGAAAAAAATGATCCACCTATGTTTAATTAAATCAAAGCAGGAACACTGGATATGTTTGTATAATTATGTGCTTGTGGTTTGAGAATTTCAGTATCTATGCATGTGTATGCATTTGTGCTTGTTTGCATGCACAGAAATTTCTTTGTATATTTATCTTCGTCTGCGTTCATGTGCACAAATGGACATATACGTTTATTTTATGTCTGTGTTGTGTGTGTGTGTGTGTGTGTGTGTGTGTGTGTGTGTGTGGTTGTGTCTGCACATGCATAAATGGCTGTATGCATTTATCTTTGTGTATGTGCACCCGGGCAGATTTCCTAGTGCGTCAGGTCGTGTTGTCTGGAGATGAGGTATGATAAATGAGATGTAACAAAGAGCCCTTTCTCTGGGCTGAGAGGCAGACGCTGTAATTGAGTTACAAACAGGTTAGTGTGGCCTCTCTCCCTTGCGTAATAAAGAGCAGGCCGTGACTGCCTCTGGCAAGCTTTGCGCCGGCCTCGGAGCCTCCCTGTAGGCTGTGGCTGAGCCTGAACCTCAGGCACCCGCTGGCTGAAGCTGGGGGGGCTATTTTAAAGGGCACCCGCACCACTGTGACTGACGGGACCCAGCATAACTCAGGGTCGTAACCCAGATGTAGAGAACTTGTTTTGACCATCAGTTCCAGGCATTGTTTGGCCTTGAGTTATGACAGCAGGTGAGGATGTTAAAGACCTTTTTCAGGTAAATGCCACTTTCCGTCACATGGAAGAGGTTTTGGTCATTTTCAGAGACACAAGCAATGTCACAGATGCACTGATAAGAACAAGTTAAGCTTGAAGATCAAAGGGAGACGCTATTTAGCTGTGCCTTGATTTATTTCTTCCTGTCTGATCTTTTCACTCCTTTCAAACAGCATCTCGTATCAACTTCATGTGATTTGGGAGCCAAAGGTTAACTCATTTCGATAAATTTCCAGTCCTCAGATTTTTAACAATGCTTGTAGTGATTTCATTTATAAGTAAGTTCTATCTTGCGGTAAGTTTTATAATAGAGGATGTAACAGTTGACCATATAAATTATAAGTAATAAATTGCCAACAGACGAAACGCGAGATGAAGTGCCTCTTTGACTGATGTCCTAAAAAGGGTTCATTCCGTGTCGTTTCTTTTCCACTGCAGAGTTTCAGCTCTGTATAGAATAGTTTGGTGAGAAAATGACTTGGGATGTATATTGTGTGTGTAAGATTTCCCTTCTGAGCCTGGCAGACGGAGATGCCTGACGAAAGGCAGTGTGTAGCAGACCAGTGCATTTTATTTAAATTGGCCTCCTGAGGCCTTGGGAACAACACAGGGATGGAGAAGGAGAAGCAAAATTCCTGAGGAACCCGGGGGAAGAGGCAGAAAGAAACAAAAATGATGTTTCAGCATATATAAGGAAAAAAAAGGAGAACGGTCGATTTTCACGAGGGATTCTGGGCTGGAGATTACTTGGTTTCTGGCTTGTTTTCCAAGGTTTGCATCTCACAGAACAGAAATGTACCAGCATGACGAAACCTAGCGGAAGCAACGGACAGGTGCGACTAATTACGGTTCAGAACGGAATGTGACTGTTTGTCACCCGACTCCCTCCAGCTCCGGGCTAGCCGGAGCCGCACCCGCCACTGTCACACGGGGGTTTCCATCGCATTTCAGCGTGCTTTCACCAAAACAAGATGGCATTTTTACCAACAATGACTATTGTCACTACTATGACATCATATATATAGTGTATGAACTACCTTCCTTGGGAGTAATTAACATTCACTTATGTATTTAGCGGATGCTTTCACACAAAGCAATGCACAATTGGGAAAGCAGGGGCACCCAGTGCCTGAAGCAGTGAGGGTTAGGGACCAGCTCAAGGGCACAACTACGAGACCACACTGCCGTCCATAGGATTTGGACAGGTGTCTTTCCGACCACTGGCATAGTGTTAACCCAGTGAGCCACACCCCCAAGTCCCCCCCTCCCCCAGTTCCAGAGCCCAGAAATTTAGCATATTATCTATTCAAAACTGGAACTTGAAAAACAAGACCTTATCAGACAGAGATTAGCTGATCTTCTCTGAATTACTCTCCAGTCCATCTCCAGGTAGACAAAAACAATATGCCTGACTATGTTCATATTACATGCTGAATAATAGTCCAAAAAATAAACGCATGAATTTTCATGATTAAAATTAATTGCAAAATTATCCTGTATTGGTCAGTCCGTTTAATGGTTATCCACACAATACTATTTGACATTTGGCAAAGATCAGTTTGTGGGTCGCTACTAACTGTCACTAATTGTGTCATTAATTGTATCTACAGTGATTATCCAATAAATATTTCATTACTCTGTATTTTTGGAAAAATAACAGCAGAGACAGAAATTAAATTGATCAGTTTTATTCATACTCTATTATTACATTGTCTTGTTAGATTGAGTCTTTTGTAGCAGGAGTTCATTTACTTTAGAGGCATCTCTTAAAATATGCTAAATTTTTTTAAAGCAAAGCTTCTCAGAATAATCCGGGATTTATTTCATTAGGGATTTTTGGCTAACTAAATGGTTTGTCATTATTTAATGTGATAAGGCACAGTTCAGCTTAGTAAAATAGTTTTTTATGGTTATTACTTAAGCAGCTGCCAGTAAATTTTATGCCCTTTGAGCAATAGTTCTTGTCACCTGTAGCAAGATGCATAATTGAATAATCAGATATAATTACTTTGGTTTAATGTCTCCTCCAAGCCACTAAATAATAATCCAATAGTCACATATAAAGCTGATTAATGTTCAGGTACCTGATCAGGTAACGTAAATCAGCAGATATGTATCATAGCTGTTTACTATTGATATTAAAGATTCTTAATAAGGTTATATTTAAGTCCAGCTGTGCAAAGCACAAACCTGCGTCACAATATAATCTTCAGGTAATTCCAGAGGCGATCATATCCCACACCACACACGTATGACTCATATTTTTCTATATATAGACCCATAATGACTCAGCAACATGCACTATTTTTCATTATAAGTATAATGATAATTATGATTATGACAAAACTATGAAATCAAAAAGTTGGTCTATTGAATAAAATAAAATTCAACACTGAGTAAATTGTCGGGTAAAAAATTTTTAATAAATAACTTCCAGTGTCACGTAAGCATGGAGCATAGCTGCTGACGCGAGCGATGTTCTCAGGGGTAAGACCTCTAAGTCCTTCCTTGACCCAAAAGACTGGAGGGATTAATGGAAACATCTGGTGATGAAAGTTAATCTGGTCAAACTCTTTACGTTGCACACCATTTTGAATTGCACTTGTGCTGTGCTGGCATTCACCCATTTTGAATAATAAGGTATTTAGGATTACCAATGGTGGCCAAAAAATACAGCGGTGGGAGAAGAAAATTAAATCCTACATCTATAAGCATTAACAGCAGAAAATCGGTCATTTTTAATAGCGAGGTATTTATGAAAAAAATTAGAGTTAAATGAGAGACTCTGCGGGACTAGATTTTGTGGAAAGCCTGGTGGAGGAGTGATAGACTATTGCAGGAGACTTACTAGGGACTGGGCCCCAAAAATTCATTCAACATCTCCCATCCCTGTTCCATGAAAAAAAGGTCACAGCATACTTCCTCAAAGGGCAAAGTTTTTTCTTTCCAGTGAGTGGACGAAAGAGGAAGAGCGGACACGTTCCACTGCGTGTTAAGAGCATAGCTATTTTTCAGCTTAGAGAAGCAGACGCCTACACGGGCTACCATCCCACAATGCGGCTAGAAAAAGCAATAATAAACAGTTCCGGAATCTTTGAACCGCCCACCTCTCTGATGTTACATATAGATTTGGCATCACTCACAAAGAACACCATAAAAACTAACCTGTACAAAGATATCTATATATAACAATAAATACTGAGTACAGTTCGAGTAAAACTTTATTTGGCTATTGTATGCTGAAATGAAAACATCACATAAAGTACGCGGAAGCTCTTCCTAGATAATAGTGTCACCCCCATTAAATTGGCTTTATAGGGGGGGTTTAATGATCCATAGCCTGAAACTGTATGTTTCATATGACTTAGATATCTATATCATTTATGAGGTGTGTATATGTGCCTGTTTGATCAACTGACTAGCGCCCTATCCAGGGCCCTCCTGCCTTACACGCTGTAATAGGTGCCAAGCTGTACTAGATGAATGCTACTGAAAATGCATGGCTGTCTGTGCGTATGCATTCCGGTCTGTGTGTGAAGCCTTGTTCACAGCTTGTTGTCTGAACATGTCTGTACACTGATAGCAGCACTGGCAGATATCGCTTATAATATTTCAATTTTTATCATCATTATGTACTGATATGCTTGTACTGTGTTATCATCTGGCATACTGGTGGAAGTAGCAATGTAAGGTAGCTGGCTGCAAATAAAATCAATAACTGGTTCCTTAATTCTCACCTTTTTAACCAACATTGTGTGGTTTAATTGAATCTTAGGAATGTGTCAGGTGCTATGGTGAGTACGTGAGTAACACTGGTGCCAAATGGCTCAAGTATTGTAGGCTCAAACACGCTACATGTGGATTTTGCATGTTCTTCCCATGTTGCACATGTTTCCTCTTATAGTCCATAGGTATACAGATGGGCTAATTCAGTGTTTCTCAACCCGGTCCTCAGGGACCCTCAGACAGTCCACATTTTCTTTTCTCCCCGCTCCGGGTAGGAGCTGTCTTAGGGTCCCCGAGGGCCTCACTGACATCTCTAAACTGCCCGTAGTGCAACAAATGTGTGTGTACCCTGCGATGCACTGGCACTACATCCAGGGTGTTCTCCTGCCAAAGATAAACGCCAGGCTTCCTCCCAGTGCTCCCTTTGATAAGTGGCTGATGAAAATGGATAGATGAAGTTATGGCCATTAAAACTATACACTGCAGCTGGATTGCCATAGACTGACTATATTAAAATCATGTAGCTCGTTCTGCATTATTTATTTAGCTAGCTGCTGCAGATTTCTAGCTTTGTATATGAATTGAAAAATTGGGCATCGTGCACATTTTCATTTATATCTATTTTTTATTGGTCCTATACATTATACAGTTACTTATGCTGCTTCTGCAATGTCTTATATACAGCACTGTGCAAAAGTCTAGGGCAGTCAAAGAAAATGTTTAAGGCTATTCATCTGGATAGTAAGTGTATATTTGTTTGGGGATTAAATCACACAATTCAAAATTAAGAAATGCAAATTAACAGTAACACAAAGAAAAAATAATGAAAAACAAAAGAATTTCTTTTGTTCTCCAAAAAGTCACCTAAGTGGCACCTCAAGCATTCCATGTATTTGTTAAATTTGACCACCATCTCAGTTAATTAACTAACTTAATGAGTTAACTCAGTGAGGTATTTCTCAGCCAAACAAGGTGTGGTAGTTGAGTGAAAAAAATACTTAGATACATTGGACGGTTGCTGCAAATAGTGGGGTGATTTTAAGGCAGGTTTTCAAATGGCTAAGCTGACACACTTTGACAGACATAAAATCATAGTTTTGCACCGACATAAAGATGATTTAAAGATCATTTTCTTTGACAGCCTAAGACTTTTGCCCAGTTAAGTATAACATGCACATATACTTCTTGAAGCAGGCAGTACAGAGCAGGGGGCACATACAATTCCACACACTAGGGAGAAGTTAGAGACACCAATTAGCCTAACTGAACGTCAGGAGGACACTGGAAAACCCAGAGGAAACCCGTTTGACACAGTGAAAGCATGAAAACTCCTGACACACAAAGCAAAAACAGGATTCTATCCCCCGACCCGGGAGGTGTGAGGCAATCGCACTACCCACAGAGCCACTTTCTGCTAGCATGGCATGGTCCTTTAATTCGTGTATTATTTAGTGGTTTGATTGGCTTAAACATAAGACCATGTGTGAAAAGATGGTTTGTTTCCCGCACCTCTGCAGGAAAGGGCGATTTCTGGGACTTTTGCGGGGGGGAGGGGGGGGTATGCTTGGATGGCTCTTCATTGTTGAAAACTGCTGAATTTGCAGATATTTCAAGAGGGGCAGTGGCTAAGGTGACTTTAGAATGGAGGCCTGGGGGAAAGACATCATCAACTAGACGAAAGCACATACTGCACAGCCAGGATATCTGCTCATTCGTTTACAAAATCACCCGTCCATCCATCCATCCATCTTGGTCAGAATCACTCAGGGCCTGGAGCCCATCTCAGGGAGCATATGGCACAAGGCTGGGAAACACCCTGGGCAGGATACTAAACAACTCCAAATCAGTTAAATGAAAATATTAGTGAATGCACATACAGGCAGCATTATATTATTGAGCCCACTGAGTGTAACATGACGATAGGTACTATAGTCAAGTTGCAGTACATAAACCTCTAACTGCATGTATAAATGCATTTTCATGAGGTAAGTGCTGTAAGGAACACAGTGGTAAAGTGGCAGTGGTAAGAGGTCATATATTCAGATGAGTCATCTCTGTTCACCCCTGTTCTTAAAAAGTGCATATGTGCAACATGGAAAAAAATAACCTACAGGGCTGAGAGCTTGCTGGCCGCGATGAAGAGGTCCGGCCTCTCAGTTAGAGCGTGCATCGTCCTGGCACTGTCTGGTCCCACTCAGCTCCTCAGAGTGCAGGTAAATACCGATAAATGTGAAGCCATCAGCGAATGATTCATTCATTCTATGAATAATCATCTCTACCCCAATGGCAGTGGAATCTTCCTGAATGCCCCCTTCCACACAGCACAAACGGTCACCGTAAGGACTTGATGAGTATAAAAACCGTGTGTGACGCTTGCTTCATTTGCGGCTTATTAGGTTAAGATGCAGTGCCTGTGATCGCTTTGGATGTAAACGTCCCATTTGAAAAAGTGCAACTATTGAAGGCGATACTACAGTGGCAGCACATATAAAGTTTTATTTAAATTTTTTATACCACCAACAAAGAAAACACCAAGTTATGTCATTTCTCGCACAGGAACTGAGTCAGAATCTATGCCAAATAACACTGGAGGTATTATTAAGGAACTTTGTTTGTTTGCTTTAGGGCTTTCTGTATTTTGGGAGATATATATATGAGTGTGTGTGTGTGTGTGTGTGTGTGTTTGTGCAGTGTCTCATTTAGAGTATTCTAACAATTTGTTGGAGTGCGAACAACATGTTTCTTCAAAAATGGCAGCCAAAGGAGACCACAGTGATATTTCACAGGAACATTCGCCAAAGAACAAAGTTTTTACTCCAAAACTACGAGGAACAGGCATTTAGCCCGAGGCTAAACAGGATTACAACATCACAGGATCTGTGCAGCACAACAAATAGAGGGGAGAATTCTGAGGTGTGAGACGTGGTCTGACGAGTGGATCTATTACCACATCAGTCTTTAATCTCCATGTGTGGAAATACAGCCCTAAAGGTGCCCCAATCATCAGAACTTATTTTAAAACATGCATTAAGTAGAACGTAGAGTCTAAACCTGAGGACTGTGAGATGTGAGAACAGTATAGTGGGTAGATCAAAATGCTTCAATTATTATTATTATTATTATTATTATTATTATTATTATCATTAGGGGCGTCAGAAGCATTTTGAATGTGGGGGGACACACTGGCAGTGAACTAATATTTTATGTTAAATGTGGGGGGTCCAAACGAATAATTATGAAATGTGAGGGGGACACGTCCCCCTCACATTTAATGGCGGCGACGCCCATGATTATTATTATTATTACTACATGCACTCCTCACTTAACCAATGAGTTCCGTTCCAATGACTTGGTCTATAAACGATGACCCGCCCCTTACTGATATTTCATCCATATTGTACTGGTGGTGGGTTTTTGTCAACCATCTGTTGATATTGTTTTAATGTTACCTTTGCACCATTTATAACATTTTTGTTATATTTATAAATGTTTATATAGTAGTGTACTGTAATAAACAGAAAAGAGGAAATCAGCTGTTATATACATTACTTAGGTTTGCATATTGTAAATACAGGAAATCATTTTTATTTATTCTGAATAAAAGTCTAAAGGAAACTCCAACTTAATAATTTTGTTTTAATTTGCATATCTTGATGATTTCATTAAATCGGTCAACAAAATTTCCTGCTGCTTCTACGTCTGTGGTTGTTGCCTCACCACTGATAGTCCGATTAAACAGGTTAAATCTCCAACAATACAAATCTATAGGCAAAATATGTAGTTTTGAAGACTGCAAATGCTAGTGTAGTGAATACTGACTGACCTTGGGAACAAGACTGAGACTGAGGAAGGGTGATGCGAGATGAGATGCTCGACGCTGAGATGCCACCCTGCTGTTTTCTCGACCAAAGTTCTCGTACAATACCAACTGGTCGGAGAGCTGGTCGTAAGTCCGGGCAGTCACTAAACAGGTAGGTTGTTAAGTGGGGAGTGTTGTATTATTATAATAGTAGAACTGCTTTTCAAAGACAGGGTTGCAGGGTTAGTTTGGACCTTATCCAGGGAAGCCGAGGGCACAAAGCAAGGTACATACTCAAACACACAACTGCAGACCATGCACAGTTTAGTGATACTCGACTATGAGAGGAAACCCACAAGAACTCAGGGAGAACATGCATACTACAAAGAGCTGTGGCAGGAACCAAACGTACCACGCTCTGGAGGTGTGAGGTTACCGTGCTAACTACCTATAATGATGCCCCTAAAAGGGTGACAATAAATCCTGTCACAAGTAACAAAAGACCTATTGTTCATAGACAAACTGACCCGTGCAGAGCATTTAAGGTGAGCCCACTGGAATTCTTTTCTGATGTTACTCTATGCTTGTCACATCACATTAGGAGAGTCTTCAAAGGACAGAAGGGAACCAGACAGTATAGGAGCAGATTGTCCTTATTTCTCACTGATGGATCATGTCAGACAAAGCAAATTACTTGCTCATTCTATTCCTTATTAGTATGACTCTTCATCTGATTCATGGGAGCCAGGCCGTCCTGTAGCTTCAAGTTGCACACAAGCAATGGTAAGACACGTGTGAGAGGGCACAGTATGATCAAAGCGAAGCATGTGCTATAAACTCAGAACAACATAACATCAAAGCCGGGTAATCCACACCATGCTTTCCGTTCGCCGCCTCAGTTTCTGGTGAATTTCAGAGGTAGATAACGAACACCCTAATACCATGCTGCCAAACCACAAAACTTTTTTTTTCCATATATATTTCCAAGAGTTTTTGAATAGCTGTGTGCACGTGCTTAATCTATAATAGCATATTTTGTCATTTTCATTGCCAGGAGTTCAGCAAGAAAATATCTCATTTGTAAGCACATTTTCCGCGGGTATTTTTTCACCTGCACGCAGCAACATTCACCTTCAGAGCGTGATCTCACAAGCTGGCCGGGCTTCTCTGACACCGTGCTGCTGGGTTGGATTGCCACCTCCGAGAGAGGTCAAAGTTACAGCAGATCACATAACTCGATTCTTCATGGCTGTGGAAATGAATGACTACATGGAACCAGAATTATCCTCATTAATGTTTGTTTAGATATGGCAGGGGATGCAGCTCCAAATGGCTGCATCCATCATCACTTGATACATTTGACACAGAGTCCAAAACCTGTCAGGTTACATTACAGCTTCTACTGAGTCAAGTGTGAAGGACACCTGAGACGATGCTCACGTCTCCACACTTCTAGATCAAACTTGTAGACACAAACGCTTGGTTGGAATGTACAGTTGGTCAAAATTCTCAGCATATTCTAATCCAATTTTTTTTTTGACTATTCTGTCGCCATTTTCAATCAAAGAGAATAACACCATTGGGCACGAAAAAATCTTTGCTAATGATTGATTGCCCTCAGTCAGAATGCGTGGACCTAGCAGAAGGATGAGTGAGCATTTACGGATTGTCAAACCTACTGTGGAAAAGCACACTTTGTGATTCATTCAGCAAGTCCTGCAATAACAAATTAAAAAGCATAAAATATTCATGAACAGTGGCAGAGCCGGCAACATCTAGGCAGCTTTAAACCATCAGAATCCTTTAGAACATTTTAAATCTGCTATATCTCCAACCTGAAGGACTATTTCAAGATCTCTCCTCAGCTTGTTGACACACAGTATTTAATAGTGATGCCTAAATGGAAATGATCTGTTTCAAAGAATTAGTGATTTTTCTAATTATTAATTAACATGTAATTAGCATTTCAGATGACTAATACATTCCGTATTTTTCTAACTGCATACCAAACAGACAGAAATTAATCCAGTTTAATTTCAGGCTTTGTTGAACTAATGGTCCTAGGACTGGTCCAGAAAAGATTAAGGACCCTGTTTAAATCCTTGCTATCGATTACAGAATGTGCTAGAAAACTCTTTCAAAGAGCTGACCAGGACTTTATGCATTGCAACTTGTTAATTTTATGTTTCTGTGTTTGCGATTTGCATAATGCTTACTATGCATGTTGATGCAAGTTAAAGATGTGTCACCCGTGCAGATTGTTTGTTCCTTTTCAGTGGCAGAGAAAATGGTTTTTTTTTTTTTCATTGCGAAGTACAGAAACAGAAAAATCCAGTAATTGGAGTCAAACTCCTGAAAACACTCCAGTTGAGTTGCACAATATGCACACGGCAGATACTGACACACATAGCAATTTATTCACTTCAGCATCATACACAAAATAAACCGACATACAGAAAGACAGAAACACACGTACGTCCACACATTCTTCACAGCGGTCAACACTCTATGCCAAGGTTTTGAGAAAAACAGAAACCGGTTTGACCCACCCCTGTCAGCCGCTCTACAACATGTCCATCCATCTCTTCTGCTCATGTTAGAAGTGACTTACGATGGCTACACATGGACAGGAGAGGAGGCCCTTATGGATCTGACTGCTTAAAGCCTGTAAGTTTCACTTAGACAGTGTTCTATAATCCATGTTTAACTTGTCCCCATGACTACAAAAGGGCTCCATCTTCTACAAAACATCACGCATTGTCTGTTCCTCAGAAGGGGAGGCCCTTAATGACTAAAAATGGTGGCAATGTCATCCCATATAATCAAGATATTTTCACAGCCTGCTTCTGCAGAATCTATTACCACTTGTGAAGGGCTTCCTAGACCCACTATAGTGTTCATAGCAGACACACATAGACGTGGAAGGTGCTGTCCAGTATCTGTTTCACGAAGCCTACTTTCACCTGCATAGGTTGACCGACATCATGACCCCTTCAATGTGTTTAACATCTTCCAGGTTTTCCCTGTTGCAGAAGACCCTCGAGGTGATTCAGGTTATGGACATCAAGGTTGCCTTGATTGCAGATTACCTCACCATCCTGCCAGAATGTCTCTGCATCAGTAACTGCATCTTATCTCTGCTCCACAGCCCATATCTAAGCACCATAAGGTCTTCCTGATCCCCCTTCATGACTGCAAGCTCCGTAAAGGCCACGCCTCTTCACTAGCACATTAGGGGATCTGCATGTCGGCGTTGCTGAGTCAGCCCGAACAGCATTCAGCGCAACTCAAAGATTCCATTAAAAGAATAAGAAAAATAGTTTGGCGTACATATTGTTATATTTTTCCCCTAGAACTAAATGTGTACATTCTGAAGTGCAGAAACATCAGCTGGGGTACTTGTAGAGATTCTGTGACACTGGGGTCAGGAGAATATTCTTTTGGATTGTTAGAGATAATGGAGCTCAGAGTGTCTGTATTAAGATCAGCAAACTACGTCCCTGAGTAACTAAAGAATGCCATTAACCTCCAACTGACTATCTGCAGTCCTGCAGAACTGTGGTAGAGATGGTCTCTTTAATCTGTGGAAGTCACTTGAAAAAAAAAAGAATAAAGAATTCTTGATTAATACTGCCTTGACACTGAGTGTGGTATCTCAGTGTGACATTTTCTGGCAGTTTGCATTACAGTGAGGGGACCTTCTTAAGAGCATTCTCACCTTATATCTAAAGAATAGTTAATATGATGTAAAACAAGGAATTAACATGTGAAAGGCTTTGTGGATCTAAATGCATAAGACATGATATGTTAAAGATACATACGTCTACAGGTGTCGAAGGATTTTTTGTTTTTGTTGCAAGCGTCTGTGTATGTCTTAGAATGACAGGGGGACTTTATAATGCACATCAGTATTAAAGGTGGGTATTGTTTTCTGCTGTATGTCACCCAATTAGAGTGGCAAGACCACAGGAGAGTGGAAGTAATTTAACGCTACAACAAGCGGAGCACCAATGGTAAAAGTGCCCATCAAATGAACATCTTGGTGCATTTTTTTCCTGCGTGATAAACCCACAAGATGAGTTTGTCTTGAGCTGCGCCACAGAACTGCCTGGCATCTCCGTGTCTCTGTCAAGTCGATCACTTGCTGCTTTAAGAGAGATGATTGATCTGCACATAAAATGCGTGTGGCCACAGATGGATCTGCACAAAAATGTGGCCAAGGTTAGAGGTTCTTAAACACCTGAGAGGTTTTCTTCATCTGGAGGAAAAAATAAAACAGTGGCCTCAATTTACACCATTATCTCACAACTATATGTGGATATTTTCACTTCTGTCACAGCCCTGTCCCCAGCCAGAAGACTTCACCTTGCTCCTGGCAACAATTGCATGATCCCATTCAAGTCTTGGTTCTGTTTGTGTTATGGTCCAACTACTGTGCCAAGTTATTCACAATCAAAGTAGTGAGGCCACACAGCGGGCCCCACTGAGGGCCATCAAGAAGCCATTCCAAATGCCACAAGTGATCTGTGATTCAATCAGACTTGCTTCTTTTGGAGTAAATAAATCTGAGGGTGCTCTACAAAAGCCTTCCTCCGAGAGGCTGTGACCGCAGGCATGACTGATGCCCATGGGGAAGCGGGTACATGGGTCTGCCTGAGGCGAACATGGGCAACTGGAAGAAGCCAAAACCCGAGAAAATCGGGGATCTGCTAGAAACAGCAAGGACTCAGGGAAGGGGGAGACAAAGGGACAGAGGAGGTGGACACTGGAAATAGTAGCCCACTTTAGCTTTCCATTGGAAAAGAAGCAGGGGAGCGTAGGAGCAGTGAATGCAGAAAGAATTGTTGACTATAATAGGATTTTTCATCACCCCCATTCTAGGTCCTGCTACTGTTTCAGATCTGCTTTTATCAGCCAAATTTGAAATGCAAGGTCTCTTTTGTCCTTTGACATATGCATGCAGCATAGAGGTCGTTGTTGATTAACTCATTAAGCATTCTTGCAAAGAGGATGTTTTGCATGAGTCTGTGTGGACCGTCCTAATGTTTTCATTACTGCAGTTTTTCCTCAAATGTTTACACACATTTCTCAAAAGAGTACATTGTGTTCTCAGAATTCAAAACAGGTGCACCATGCTCTAGTGCACAATGAAACATTAGCTTTAAAACCATGTCCACGGCCTACAGAATCAGATGCACGTATCAGTATAATGCACACGTCGTCATGTCAGATGCTCAAACCAAAAGGTATATCAGACATGGCTAGGATAAGGAGAAGATACTATCGGAATTATCATGTAATGCTGTACTCTTCTGAATGTACACAACCACGAAATGAATACCAAAAATCAGCTGTCAATCAGTGTCATACATTAGCCCTCATATAAACTCAGAGCTCATCCATTGCCTGAAGAACTAGAACTAACGGGTGAGGTGAGATTGAGGCCATAAGGCAATGGCAAACTGATAAGGACATCTTTAGATTGGATTGAAGAAAGGAGAATTGGCTATGTGAAGAGGATTGAACTAATTTTGGATGAAGGCAGCAAGGTGGAAACTCGTATTCCCAATTGACAACACCTAGGCTACCCTGGCTCTGTCGGTTGTCTTTTCCCTTGCAGGACATGGTATGAAATATTCAGGGAAACAAACAGCTTTGTGTGGCCTGTGTTTAGAATGGTGACATGACCTTTTGATGTAGGATTCTTTTGTACTGTATTATTGCATGGTGGGTGGAGTCACGCACTGATTTTTGGCCAATAATGCGCCTTCTGGGCCTGGTACCAGGCTGGCATGGCAGGCTGGGGTGTACTGTAAGAGATTTCGGTTGGACATTTATAATAATAATCCCATTGGAAAGCATTGTTGTAGTTTTATATATTGTATTTTATATATTGTGTGCTTTATGTGACCAATATAGCTAAAAAAAAAGGTCTTGGCTGAAGGAGGAGCACAAGCGAAATCACTGTGCTCATTATTGGAAAACATCTACACCACATCAAATACAGAGGTAACCAACTAGAATTCATAGTTATATATATATTTATGTCAGATTACTTAATGACTATACCTGACTGTTCAACTTTATGAAGGTTTACAATTAAACCATTATACAACTATATGATTTCAGTGCAAAAAAGCAATAACAAGGAACATATCAGAATGTCCAAATGATTGAAGCCACAGAAAAACATTTACAATCTCATTACAAATTGGCCTGCACCTGCTACCCAGCTTTCCTTGTGCTCAACCAGTGGATAATTACCAGAATCTCCAAAGCATTGCTACTATTACCCAAAATATTCTGCCACCCTAGCTTTCCTTCTGTTTTCTTATCATCCACTTCACGTTTGTTCTCCGACAGCACTGGGGGTTTCTTTGACCCCTTCCATGCTCACTAAAGCCCAGAGAAGGGGATGAACAATCAAGCATTTTTTTAAATTATTATTATTATTATCACTCGAGTGAAGTTTATGTGGTTAATTGGCAATTAGGGACTGCCATTTTGACTTGTATGTTTACAGTATCGACACCGGAACTGACACCAGAGCAGACGCTATGGAAATTGTCCTGAAAGTACAACGGCATGTGGAGAAAAAGTTTTCAGTACCTCAAATGCAATTTGAGTGCAAGAAAACAGAATATGTTCATCCCTCAGCATGGCTCTGAAGCAGGGGCTGTATCATTTGATCCTTGTGACAATTACTGTGTGCAAACTTTGGAGGAAAACTGCAAAACGGGGAAGAATTCTGTGCGAGGCATCATTGTGGAGCAGCTTGTACATCTTGCCAGTTAAACTGTAGAGCTGTTTGCGCGAGCCTCCGTATGCGTGTGTGTGCGTATGTGTGTGTAAACACACGCGCCTGTGTGTGCTTCTGATATGTAATGAAAGAAATAAGGAACACATTTCTTTTCAAGCTGAAAGCTTTGTGTATAATTTATAATATAATCATCGGATAATTCTGAAGCAGACCCTGTTCAGTACGGGCACATACCGGGCACATGCAGATTTAACACACACCCATTATCAATCTGCTCATATGAGACAGAAGATAGAGACGAACAAGTAACACTGGCTTCCCTTTATCTTTCGCTCCACATCTGTATGTAGGCAGCTCTTCTGCTTTTTTCCCCTCTCCAGAACAAAATGCAGAGAATATTCCACAGCCTCCAAGACAGAAAATCCACTTCAATTACAAACAGCAGAGAGAATGGCGCAATAACATTCCCCGTCTCCCCTAAAGTGCTTTTTGTCTACCTCCTCGGCCACTCACTGTGGCCTGTGCCACGTGCACTCTCCGATAAATTAAAGCTATATAAAACCCAAATAATAATCATAAAATAAACCTTTGCAAGATGTCATAACACTGGCTTTTTAAAATGGAGAGGAAGTGACATTAATTTAAAATTCCTTCAGCGGTCTTGACAAGGCATTTCTCAGGAAGACTAATGGATAATGGCTGGTGTCTGCCACTTTAAAGATATTACACAACCCAGCTGAAGCCCAGGCCAATCCATCTCGCTCTCTGTCCAACTGCACTCCATGGAAAACACTTTTCTTCTTTCCTTTGTATCTTTTGCGCTTCTATTTCCACTCATTGTCTCGAGTCCCTTGGCTCTGTGTGTGTGATGGTGTGTATGTGTGTGTGTGTGTGTGTGTGTGTGTGTGAGTGTGTGCCCCTGTGTACCTGTACAGTTCAGTGCCTACAATGTGTGATTAGGTAGGGCAAGAGGGATAAATGTTAGGGTGCACCAAACATATGTGTGATGTAAATCAAATCACAGATGTATGCATGTTCGCGCATTTGGGTCCGTGTCTGTTCTTCTGCAGTGCTGGTGGGGACGTGTCTCTGTGTGTGGGTGCCTCTTTGTGCCTGTTTATGTGTGTGTTTGTGAGCGGGCATTTGGGTAGATGGCTCAGGTGCAGGGGTCGCAGCAACAGGCCTGTTTAATGTGTAATTATTATAGTGTAATTAGACAGGCGAGAAAAAGCCTATGTGCAATTAAGTCATAATGTTTCTGCATATTAAACAAAGCCCAGCTCGAAGGAGCTGACCTCCGTGCTTCTCAGGGTGACTAAAACAGCCATTAATGCTGTCCCCATCCTAAAATTCACAGATTGCAAAGCTGTCTGTCATATGAAGTAGAAACAAACACTGCCATTATTTTAATTATATGCCTAAATCCATTTGGCTATAATATATCAGCTTAAATAGTTTTCTGTTCTTCAAAGTTCCCCTTTCCATGTCTTCCCTCTCCTTCGTTTCCAGAATCCTGTAAAATCTCCTTCCTTGCTCAATGTGGTTTGTTCTGCTGTAAATCAGATGCCAATTACATTGCCATTAAGTATCACTAACGACATGAAAAATGCATTCAGAGGCTTAGGCGCAGTTATTGACGGCATCGACAACAATCGCTTAGATACCGCGGCTACTAACATCCTCTATTGATTTCTGACGAGTCGCCACTGAGAAATGAAGGAGGGAATTGGTGGGAGCGAAAGAACAGATGGTGTTTGAGAAGAAGGGGTCTGAAGCAGAACATCGACTTGCCGCCCCGTTTTTGGGGACGCCGCTCGTCTGCCCTTCTTTTCCGCATGGTGGACGCGGTGAGTGTCTTGCTCTTATCGTTTCAGAACGGATGATCACCTGACTCCCCTCCAGCATGACTAGTGTGACCACCGCCCTCACAGCTAGGTTTTTCACGATCAATTCAATCAAGTATAATTTCATATTTAAAAACCCATTTAGAGATCTCAGATAGGGGTGAGATGGAGCTATTTGGCTGGAGAGCTGTGTACGACAGGCAGTCAGAACTAATATATCAGTCAGTCGGAGAATCCACTGACCTAGGAACAGGTTCAGGGTGACATACTGACCGAAGTGGGGCAAAGTCTGGAGCAGCATAGCTATACCCAGCCTTCCTGCCTCTCCCAGAAGCTCCGGGAGCCTCCCTGAAATTGGTGATAGCTCCCTGACACCCACGAATGATCTGCAATGTCCCAGAAACCTGACATTCCGCTTTTCAGCAGTGGTAAAATTTCCTAGCAAGAAGAATTACCACTGCAACCATGCCCCACATGTCGGGCAAATTTCAATGCCAGCACCCCAGCCAGCCAACACTAGGCTGGGGCGGTATCTAATTTTTAATACAGTCCTGTCATTACACTGTGGTGTATTGTATTTTAAAAGCAACACTATTCTGGTATTTTCCAATGAAATTTGCTGAGTGCGAGGATGGGAGATGATACCGGCCAAGCTCAGCCAACACCCGCCCCCCTGCAGTTGCCTAAGCTGGGATGTCTGTATACACTAAAATTAAAATGCGTGCGTTTGTAAATAAGAATTACTAGTCACCGGTAATATAGGGTCCCGCCCTCCACAACTCAAATCATGATTCTAACCAGGATAAGTTTGCGGCAAATGGATGAATGGATGTACAGTCATCAGTGAGGTCTCCATCGCTCCATGGTGATTACAGCATCCATTCCTAGGCAGTGCACCCTCTGGACACATCAATTTTAGCTGTGCTTGTGCTTACCACTCGCCAAGGCCCGTCCTGGCCGAAAGGTCCATTTAATTATCTCATCCAATTAGTAGCAGCAGATTAGACCAGTGCCGGGTAAGGTTATGCCAGAATACGGCATCGGACCGTGGTGGGATGCCAGCACATGAGGTCAGACAGACCGAATGTAAAAGCTAACTTAATAGCAGCTGTCACATGTCAGGGATTCGCTAAACTGGAGAGGTTAAATGAGGAAACACACAGTGAGCTCATTTACATACCATCTGACAGCATTATGGGACGTGGGTGGGGGGCTTTATGTGGCTATTGACATACATCACGCTTCCTGTTGGCTTCATTACACTGTGACAGGGAGTTTTCTTCATTGGCACACAAGAGTAAATCCATCAAAATATAAATAAAACATAAATTGTGAAACGTATTAATTAAAAATTTAACAAAACCAATAAAACCTAAGCACTTTTACTTGCTGTCTTGCACTCATTGCCTTTTTGGTCTAGTTTTTATTTGGTTATTATTGTCTGCAGGAAGCACCCAAGTAAGAATTTCATTGCGTTAAATGAAAATAAAAACCTTGAATCTTATTAAAGTTTATTATCCATCCATCCATTCATCCATCCATCCATCCATCCATCTTCCATTTGCTTATCTAATATAGCACACCAGTCCATCACAGGGCACACACTCACGTAGACTCTAACACACCAGTTTGCCAATCACTCTTGGATTATAGGAAGACCCTGAGGAAATTTTTGCAAACACAAGGATAACGTGCAAACTCCTTTTTTTTAAACAGCATTTTATTCCGCAAAAATGGTTTATTTCATGCAAATGAAGTATTTGAAGCAGAGTGAGAGAGCGGTGTCTTTATGAATATTCAGAACACAATCGCATCAGGAAAATCCGTTGTTTAAAACATTTAAAGGACGAAATGTTCCATTGTGTGCATAATAGGGAACTGGGAACAATATGCTAGATATTGGCAACAATGTAACGCAATAATAAGAACGAGTATGGTTAGACATTGAACAAATTGCAGTAAAAAGCTAGATTTTCATTGTTGGGGAGTGGGGTGATTCATAACATTAACAACAAGAAACCTTCCCAAAAAGCTAATATAGTGTCCTATATTTGATAACCAAAAATGGAAGATTTCACAGCTATTGATGCGTCAGACCTAAGAATGAGAGGTCTTGTAAATACAGGCCTTCCCCACCAGCTTATCAATAATGTCTACAGACCAAGAAGCCTAGAAATCTGCAAGGGGGGGGGCAAAAACAATGGCTTCTGTGTCATCCTGAGCCTGTGACCTTGGCCAGTTGCCTCTGCATTCTGAAGCCCTACAGGGATGAGGGGACAAACCAGTTTTGTTCATTTCCTCGCACATCTCCCGCTTTGCGGAGGAATAATTTCTTATGGTGATTTACCTGATGTCTTAGTAAATATGCATGAGTAGCTATGATTAGCCACAGTGCCGTGTTAAAAAAGAGCACAGCCTGTAGTTGAGTCAAATCAGCATTTTAATAATTTTAAGCCACATAAGCCTTTGTAACTTGTTGATTTTCGGAAGACGCCTGATGCTGGTGTGAGAGGCTGCCACCTCCTGCACTGATTAAATTCTTTGACTGACAGCTGCAGGTTCGTCTGATTTCACTTGACATCACTCATTCCCAGAAAACCCAGTGGGACTTACAGGGATCTATCCAGGACTTGGAAACACTCCTTCGGCTTTGGGTATGGAGACGGGGAATCCCGGGAAGAGATGAGCTGTTTTTCATGTTCAACACCTGTCAATTATTTAAGAAGCAAATCAAGAAATTCCTATAAGCAAAGTAAGTAGTTACATGCATTTTATGTGCAGTGGAAATGCACTGATTAACCTCTTTCATTTAGCCCATATAAAAAAAAAAAACAGCATTAACGGTGACAGACCCTTCCTCCTACATTACATTTTAATGTATTGTTAAAATCAATAAAAGTAAAATAATGATTTATTATTATTATTATTATTATTATTATTATTTTAATTAGTAGGCTTCTTTGGGCAGCAGTCTTCCTCAACAGCTCTTCGGTTAAGTGCCTTCGGGCGACTCTGTTGTGAAAGGTGCTATGTAAAAAGAATTTGATTAAATTTATTTAGAGTTTCTCCCTCTCTGTTGATGATAATGTAATGTGCTGATGAACAGATGTGTTGGTGGCAGCAACTCTTTTTTTTAAAGCACACGTCCAATGAGCTGCCAGGGAGTGGGTTGGGGGGAGGGGGGAGGGGGCACAGCCTTACACAAGTTGCCCAAGTGACGGTTTGATGAGTTAGATAGCTTCAAATGCTAAGTTGTACCTACAGCATCAATATGTCATTCTCTGCCTGTAATCTTGAGCTCTCAGGTCCTTTGTGTTCCTGTGCTGTAAACAATCATATTGGAGTGTTATCTCGAGCATGAAAGTGCGTCTAAGGAATTTGACATGTGCAGTGGTTTGCTCTAAACTCTTAGCTGCTATCGTCGCTGCACGTATCATCACTACTGATACGACTTTCTGTAGGAGTGCAAATGAAAGCGAGGCTATTCCTTTTCCTGCTGCTGTATTTCACTTTAGCTACTTCTTCAACTTTAAAAAGTGTGTGCAAATAAATAAATGAAAAAAAGACATAGGCTTTTTATGATTTTATTTCTGCACCCTGCTTAACCCATCTGAGGAGCCGCATCACAAAAACACTCTGTTATGAAATGTGAATGATGGCGATAAGCATTATTCATTAGAAAAAATGCAGTCTGATGGCATAAAGCGACAACTTTTATCAACTTGTTCCCAACTTTCAACAAATTTCCCAGTTGCCCCACCTCCAGCCCCCGTCGACAGCTTTTACAGTTACCATCACCTACCCCCCTTCAACAAATTTTACCATCAGCGCCCCCATCCCCCGTCGACACATTTTACCTTCTCCAAATCCCCATCGACAGCTTTCACTGTCACCCCCTCTGTTGACAACTTTTAACATCCACGGGGGGGGGGGGGGCGGGCCCCGCGCGGCCCGGGCGCCCGTCGCGGGGCGCGGGCGCGCGGGGGCGCCGGCCCGCGCGCCCGCGCGCGGGGGGGGGGGGGGGGGGGGGGGGGGGGGGGGGGGGGGGGG
>JAODKC010000002.1:4240303-4256774 GCA_026777985.1 Mormyrops attenuatus
ATATTTGCCCCCCCTCCATGCAAAAGCTTCCTGAACTTTGATCAGCTGTTATCGGTCGTTGAAAACCCGCCTGCCAGATGTGTGCCGTGAGCAACATCCTGTCATCCCCCCTCTGTTCGGCAAAATCGAGAGTCAGCCTTCAATTCCCCCTTTTATTGGTGGGGGGGGGGGGGGGGGGGGGACAACCCTTGGTGGCTCCTTGCAACAAATGTGGATGAGTGGCAGAGGAGAGCTGCTGACACCCGCTTGCGCACAACTTCGGGGTGGGTGGAATATTTAGAGGTAATTAGCTGACAAACAAACGGTTCTGAGCTTCTCCCCGTCACTCGCATGGCCTTGAGGAAGACTGGCAGGGGTGTTTTGTTTTCTTGTTCCATTGTTCATTTCGTTTTGCTGCCTGTTCTTCCCGTAACAAAGTTGTCAAAAAAGAAGATGGTTTTAAATGACGGGTACCCAACGGCTTGTTCTTCAGCTGGAACAAGCCAAGGCCCCCAGCCCTGGCTCTTCCCGCTCAACCTGAAACTGGGTAGCAGTGCAAGATCCTGCAGGTTAGGACACTGTGATCAGAAGGTTCTTGTTTCAAATCCCACACTCAGCAGACTGATTTCTCCGTCGGCCCTTGTGTCAGACCCCTAACCCCCAATTATTTCAGGGATTGTCCAACTCTGCTTTCTTCAGCCATCTCATGTATTCCCCCCTCATTATTTTATTGATATTGTCCAAAAAGCTACTTTTATATTAATTTCCTTTGAAACAATGTTGGTTCTGGAACAAAATCATTAAGGGTGCATCTGAAATTAGTGAGGGGGCACTATCCATATAACCATGTCACAGTCATGGAGTGATTAACTTCCACCTAAGGGAGCATATTATTAATTTGAGGGTGCTATATATCCTTAGAACACCCAGGTTTGCTTTAAACGTGTTTTATTAATTGCGCTTAGTAACCATGTGACCTGAGCTTTACGATTTGATTGGTCTCTGTAGCTGCATGAGCGCTAACTGCACGTGTGCTAACCATGGACTCTGGGCCCATGAAAGACACATTTATTACTTCATATGGTGTAATGTGTCACCCTTTATTCTACCCCCCCCCCGCCCCCCCACCCCAGTTGCTCTTAAATTCAGATTTCCACATCAAGAGAGCCATCGCGTCGCCGGAATCAAAGGGTGCTATGTGTCTTTGAACTGGCTGATGAAGAGATGAAAAGGCCAGGCTAGCTGGCTCCACGTTTCAGAACACTTCCCGTCTTTCCAGGTTTACCTGGATGAAAGCCGGCTCTCGCACCCATTGCCCGCATCACTCGCTCTCACCTCCTTTCTCACTACACCTCTCAGCTGCTTCACGTAACTGGCCTGAAATCAAAATTAAAAAATTAATGAACGTTTTAACGATGGGGCAGGAACTATCAAAGCCTTTCCCAAAATGATCTACAGAAATAAACACATACATGGGGCGAATGGAGAAGGATGATCGACACTTAGGTTGTACTGAGCTGAGCCCAGGTTAATACTAAGTCAACATTTACCTGATTTTAGATTGGACAAGGTGGCATGGTGCTGCAGTGCTTAATACTGTTGCTTCCCACCTCTGGGACCAGGTTTTGAGTCTCTGCCAGGGTCTTTGTGTGGAGTTTGCATGTTCTCCCTGTGTCATCGAGGGATTTCCTCTGGTTTTCCCCACATAATCCAAAAAAGATGCTGATGTTAATTGGAGTAACCAAATTGTGTATGTGTGAGTGTGCCCTGTGATGGATTGGCACCCCATCCTGGGTTGTTCCCTGCCTTGTGTCCATAGGCTCCAAACCTCCCTGTGACCCTGAATAGGGTAAGTGATTACAGAAAATGGAGGAGTTGCTATCTTAGTTAGAGTCCAACGAAGCCCTTTACATCTCCTGACTTGAGGCTGTGCATAGTTAAAGGAAAAAGACCCCCAAAACAGATGGGGTCTCTCACGGCCTTGTGGCAGAAAAATATCGCAACCATCTTCAGATGATTGAGAAAAACTTATGGGGCTAATGCCTAAAAGTGATTGCATTCTTGAAAAAAAAATGGGGCTGCTGAAGAAAGAGGCTCCTTTGTCTGATTTGCACGCACCTTGTTGTTCTCCCCCCCCCCCGTTTTGATTTTTTCTCCACATCCCCAGCTTCATGTGAAAGGCTTGTCATCCGACTCATTTCAGTAGTACATGTTTCATTATAGGTGATTGACAGAGGGGAGTTAAATCTCTGAATTAGTCACCAATGTGCCTCTGCTTCCCAATCAAGGGGACGAGCACTGCTTTGATTAAAAGAGAGAGAGAGAAGGAGATAGAGGGAGGCATGCCTTTGATTGGAGCCAATAATACAAGCAGGAATTCACGTCAAGAGCAACTTGAGTCGTCACCCAGGTGATTTTTTGTATATTGGCATCATCCCAGTTGAGGGAACCTAGATGTCTGGGTGCTCAGAGGTTTACAATAAATGATCGCCACATTCCACGTCCTCCTTGGGTCAACTGTCCGAGATCAAAGCTCAACTTGTTGGTCTTTTGTCATGTACCTGTCATGAAGCATGGCAGGAGAGTTGTATTGGATCCTGAGTTTTCTGCACGACCCCCAATGGGTAAAAATGGTCCTAATGGGAAAGAATCCAAGTTCAATTGATTAGTCAGAAGACTAATCGGGAGCATGCACTGGTAGAGCGCTTTGCTGCACCCGCCACACAACGAACCTCGGGATCCCACTGCCGATCCCCCAGGCAGGCACATGGCCCAGGCCGACTGTCTATCTGCCACAGCCAGGTTTTACATGGGTGTCCCCTTGGTCTGGTCCAGCCACTCAGGTCCTCAGCAATGAGGATCCTGCAAGCCAAATCACCCTCAGGGAACTGCACCACAATAGTAATCAATGAGACCCAAATTAATCATTTATGTATCTTGATTAGAACAATTAGGATGTCATTTTTCTTAAGTGAAAATATGAGGCCACTTACATACTTGGCATCCCTACTAGCCCCCAATGACAGCTGAGTTTTGTTCTGGTAAGACTATACAAGATTTGTGGCTAGCAGGCAAATCTTTCTGTTTTGGAGCTTTCTAGAATTTAAATCAACTGTTCATTCTTGACCTAACTGCACCCATCTCCCTCCTGTTCTCTCAGAGATAAAACTGCAGCCCACACTGGTTTGTTAAGCAAGTCTTCCGGGAAACAGAACTTCAAGTTCTACTGCAGCTCCAGGGTTATTTTTCCAGTCTGTTTCTGAATATATGCTAAGATAAAGTGGCCTGCGCCATTCACTTCTGTTTCAGGTACTGACACAGGAACCACTGGAACGCAGAAGTGGCCTGTGAGCTTCCTTGAGATGTTAGAATATTCCGGTAGCGTTCATTTTCCACAGGTGGTATAAATTTGGCATGCCGATTTAAGGATTTGGCACATTGCCATTTTCGTGGCTGAATGAGAAGATTACTGGTTATGGTTTTTGTCTGTGTTTCAGGATGAATATTTGATACTAGAGGTGACTTAGCTATCCCACCAGGTCACAAGGCCATTGGAAATATTCAGGAAGTGGCCAGAGATGGAGAACGCCTAGAGGGTATTAGGGATCATACTACACAGCCTTGATGCTGTTAACTCCTTCCAAGACTCTCCTCCCCTTGGCCAAAAGAGCCGTGAGTGAGTGGAAGTCCGCATGGCAGAGGCACCAGTGCAGATAGGCTGCCAGTAGGTGAGGGTCTGAGTGACAGGCGTTAACAAGAACCCTGGAGATGGGCGCAGACAGGCATTTGTGTGGAGAGAACGATGGAGTACAAACTGGGAAATTTAGCAACAACTTTTGTCGATGGCCTCCAGCGCTGTGTGTCCGGTATAGAAACGTGGATTAATTCCACCGCTAATAAGAAAAGTGGTGCGGGTCTTCCATCCTCCCCAGCGCTATGGTCATGACCTTTGGCCTGTCTTTTTGCAGTGCATGCTGCTTCTGTTGTTGTTGGAGTATATTTAGACCTATTACAGGCAGGGTTTATGTAACGTAATAGATGTTTCTTAGACCTGTTATTTATGGCATAGGACAGTTGACATTAAGTCCACATGTACTCAGTGTGTTTCATCATGGTGCTAAATCTTTACCATGATTAGACTTGTCAAGTGGAGAACATCTGAGGAACTGGAGAACTTTCTTCCAGTGCAGCATTTATTACATTTATTATTTATTTGCTTAGCAAAGGCTTCTGTTGAAAGTTCATACAGGGGATGCTCCAGCATCATCCGATCCTGCAGACATTTCTCGTTTAAGGCCAGTGAAAAGCCCCCAAACCCGTCCTGGGAAGCCTGCTTGAGGTCTTCAGGATCATGGCAGAAGCCACGGGAAAAAAAGCAGAGAGGCTCCCTCATCCAGTCATATTTACAAATAGGGAATGGCATTGGTGGCTTTTCTCAGAGATTTAACCACTCTGTATCGTATAGGTGCGTACAAGTACTCTGATCAGATGACACCACATGACAACTGCAGAGACCTGTCTGGAAGTGCCACATGGTGAAAGAGACTTCTCCTCCCAAAGTTACCACTTCTATCTGTGAGGAAACAAAGCTGGCAAGGGGGGTAGGGTGAGGGGCGATATGTTCACCTCAGCATATTTGGGTCCCAGGGGGGATGGATGTTCCTTCTGTCTTTAGCCGCTCATGTCACAGGAAGCTGTTGTCTGACAGCTGGACAGGCATTCGGCTTTGCACCATATGCCGCGTACTGGGAAGCGGCAGAGAGAGGGAACGAACATGGAGGGAAAAAGAGAGAGTTGGAGTAAGGGGAGGGGATGATGGACAGGAAATAGAAAAAGGGGAAAAAGTAAATGGACGAAAAATGGAGAGGCAGAGAGAGAGAAGAGTTAAAGGAAGAGAAGGGATGTTGAAGAGGGAGAGAGAGAGGCAGACAGAGAGAGAGAGGCTGAGGAATGGAACAAGACATACTGAGAAGGGGCAAAGATGGACAGAAGAAAGGGGAGACAAGCAAAATGAAATAAAGAACTAAACAATACAGAGGAGAGGTGTATGTACCAAAATTAAGGTTTATGTTTTTAAATATTATGTTGGTTCTGATACACTTAGAAAATTCATATAAATCTGTGAAGGTTTCAGCCAAGGGCGTAGATTTGGGTAAGGACGGTAGGGACGTGACCCTACCAATAATATGGCAGTACTGTGTGTGCTTAGGGGGCGGGGGTTTGGGGCTGATTTGGTTGCCCTTGGTTTCAGCCCTGCTCCGGGTCCTGAAACATCTTCAGAATGATCATTTTGATGTTTAATTTCATGATTGGTTAGATGCAGCTTTGCACCACGCAATAAATAAATTTTCCTCTTCAGCACAGTGAACTTATGTAAATATAATAAAAGAAAAACAATACATACTGCAGAGGTCCACTCATTTATTTCTCTTTCAATTATCATTTGCCTGGAGAGACCTAGGGTTTTACACAAAAAAAAATGTATCCTTGCAGTCTACTGCGCTTAAGGCCACGCCTCTGTAACTAGATGTATAATTTGTTTAAGAAAAAATACAATTCAGAGGTAAGCCTAGGATAAATTAAATTTATCTGATTCTTCTACAACTACTTCCTTTGTATTTGTATTGTTTTATGCAATTTTGATTAGGAGGAGCGAGATCAACAGCCAGTAATCATTGTAACTAAACTGCTATCGTTTTCAAATATGTCAGTATTTGGGATTCTGATTCTGGATCCCAGGCACATCAGCCTTCAGTTTTGCCTGGAAAACTGTGAAAGGATGGTGAAAAATAGCAGTAAAAAAGAATGAGAGAAACAAAAATGGAAGGTATAAAGATGGGGGGGGGGCAATGATACTAATACTGAGAAGTAGGGAGGATATTTGTGTTGGGACTTCTTTACCAAGAGACACAGAGAATCGGACAGCCAGCTCGCAGAACGTGAGATCATGTTTTGTTTCGTTTTGTTTTTTTGCCCGACATCCCTCTTTTTACCAAACCAGAGAAACACTGCTGTGTTAATGCGATTCCCAGCTTCACCTCTAGCTAAATGATTCTCTCCTGCTTTCCTAGCCCATCCGTGCGATCAGACCAACGAGCGGAGACACTCTCGAACAACACAATACACAGAAAGCCCTCGGCTGTCCATCGTGAGAAGCCTGTCTGTGCCATGTGAGGGCGCTCTAATTATCAGGGGCGTGGCTACTGGTGGGCACTGCCCACCATCAAAATTGTTATACTCAAGATACTTAAAGCATTCATTTCTGTCTCATTGACTACTATTGAGTCTTGTGGACAGTCAATGTAGATTGTACAACATTTTTTGCTCATTTTGGTCTTACAGAATAGCCTGCCTACTGCCCCCCCCCCCCCACCCCCCCACCCAACATCTACTGCTAGCACTCCTCACAACTCCTCCTCAAACACCTTTGTCACAATTTGATTACTGGTGCCCATCCAACAGCCCTGAATGCCCATCCTTATAACGCTACTGCAAATTATACTATGGTTTGTTGCCCATCCTCACAGATCAAGTGCACAGAGGCCATTCATGAAAGTGCATTTGTAATTGTGTAAAGTGCTCTGTGTGGCAAGTGCACGCTGTCTAAGCGCTTTTTTCCTTGCAGCACATTATTTTTGAAACAACTGTTAATCATCAATACGTTACAGTATCTTTTCATTGCTGACTCCGGATTCAGAAATTGCCCGTCTCAAAGTCCTACATGTAAAGCTCTGTAATTCTGAGTATGATTTCAATGGCTTTCGTGTAATGATGAAGTGACTTGATAATCTGTAACCTTATTGTACATTTTACCCGCTATCGTGTAAATCTTAATACTCTACTCCGATATGGATTTGGATATCAGTGAACACTTACAATAGTCTTTTGCAAGTATCAGCTACTGGCCATTATGTTCATCTTAAAATCTTTTGTTACTTCATGCAGACTTTATAGGGTTCAACATTTACATTCTGTTCTCTCTCTGACTACAGAGAATAACTGAATAAACAAATATTATGTGGCAAGAAGGAGACTATTTCCTGGGACCTACCCTTGTTTCTATGGCAACTTCATTACTCCGTAGTCGATACAGGAAGATGTCTTTGACCTGTGTTATTGCCGGCTAACCTGCGTTTGGAGACAAGCTAAGGCACCGTGCTGTCAGCTTACGTCCAATCACCTGGGCTAATAATAAAAAAAGAGAAAACATTCAAGCCAAATGCACCATTATCCACTCTTATCTGAATGACTGGACAGATAGCTTTCATCAAGCTGTTGACCTCCCGGTTGTCATAGAGACCACCTCCCCAAGTCAGTAGCTCTCAGAAGTGGAGAGAGTCCCAGGGAAGCTGGGGGGGGGTGGTAGGGGGTGTTGACTCGGGCATTGTTTTCCCTGTCGAGAGGGCAAAAATTGGCTCAGGAGGGCAGTAAATAACAGAGTTCTTCCCCTATAAGGGCGTGGAGATGGACTGGTGGTGACAGGAGAAGGTCACAGAAGCAGAACTCAGCAATGATGATCCCTCACACACGCAAACACAAAAAAGCAAACTCACACTGCCGCGCACGAGGATGCACACCCACACACAGATACACACTAACACACACGCCCCCTCACCTAGACACTAACAGACACACACCATCACAGCTGCAAATCCAGGTCCTCACGGACACTCGGGCGCTCAGGTGTACGCTCTGAGGCGCACACAAACAAGCACGGTCGCGCTAACTAGCACACCCTCTACACCGATGATCTTCAGGGAATCCACGCTGCAGTTTGATCAGCTGGTTGAGCCCAGCAAGCACTGACTGCTCCTCATTACAGGTCTTGCTGGCATCTCCGATATTCTGGATACCTCCCTCTAACTGGGGATCCAGGGAGAACGAGGGGCTGGGGGCCCGACCCTTGGGCTATGAATATATACAGTAAGCGTCATGGGCTGCAGGGCAAATCGCCAGGTCACTGCTTCTTCCTCGCTGAACCTGGGGCAAGCGTGACACACAGCTGATCAGATGAGCTGTGTGTGTGGGTGCCCCCTTCTTAGAGTGTGTATCTGTGTTTTTTGAGCAGTGGCCCTTGCTCTGGTTCTGCTGTGTCTCCTTATAAATGTTTTAGGCAGTAAAAAAAAAATAAAAGACCCAAAACGGAAGGAAAGAAACACATGAACTCACTCTTAGTCTAACCTTCCTTTATAAACTGTCACTTATGCCTGCTTTTTATATGATTATGCACAAGATAGCACAATCCACAGAGCCCCCAAAAGGCTAATGGATTTTACAAACAGTGGAACAAACAAAGGTTAATGCCATTTAATTCCATTAGACTCTAATCTGGGATGAGTTTCAGGATCTGGCTTATCTGAGGTTAAGTAAGTCTCAGTGCTGGGCCAGTACAAACAGGGCTGAGCACTAAGAGTCAGCGAGACGCAAAACACTTTGCTTTGACTCAATTATCCTGGATATCACTGCTGACAATTTACCCCAGCGTGTGACCATCACAGAAACTCACACGGGAGCACAGAACAAATTCAAACAAAGCTTTGGTAAAGAGAAATGAATACCCAACCATTAATGACGGCAGATGCAATGAGGCTACACCTAGCAGGTCATACAGGAGACCAAAAATCATTGGTCTGAATCTTCATCCACTCATCTAAATGCTAACAGCAAGGAAAATATGCAGATGAATGGATATATATCAGTATGTCCTAAACAAAACCACTTCCTCTAAATATGACTCCAACTACCTAGGTGGCGCCGTTGAGACATTTTATGGATCTGTTCCCTAAGTTGCAAACAGCATGGGAAGGACTGCTTTGTTCACATCTGTTCGCTGTGGGACGAGACAACCGTCTTGCGAATGGACCAAGGTATGGCCTGGGGCGTCTCTCTACCCCACCAATCTAAAGGCATTGAATATATTACATGGCAATCTTCCTAACAGCAGATGAGTGTCTCAGTAGGCATTGATTAATAGGCTCTCCTTCATACATTACTATTCATACAATCAATTATTACACCACTTTACATGAGTCCTTCTTCTGATATACAGTCTATTCATGTTCAAGTTGTTGAGCATTTATTATTCTAATTACTATGTTAACCCAGATCATGGACAATTAAGACCTTTTTAAGACTTTCTAAAATTAATGTTCACTGGCAAATGCAATGGCACCTTTCCGCACTTATTTGCATATATGTGGAAAGTGGTTCAAGCGTCTACGACATCGCCATGGTAACACAGTGTCTCTAAATATCTGTAGCACCTATTTGCTTTATTGTTAGTCGTTTCTTTAATTTTGAATTAAAAATGTGAGCGTGTGCCTAGAATTTAAAAGAGAGAAATTCTTATCTGAATACATATGTTTATGTGTTGTGGTTAAAAAAAAAAACAGGTTGAAGGACTTGGAGACGTGTGGCTTTTGATCTGTAAAAATGTAAACACTGTAAACAAGCTCAGGTGTCTGATTTACTGATTGGCTCCAGATATGGAATGACTGACAGGACAAGAAGACATATGGCACCCCCACTGTTCCCATTAACTGTGCTGAACTCTGCGGGTGCGCACTCCTTCTATTTACACCCCTGCCACCTTTGACACTTCACACCATTTGGGTTACACACCAATTGAAGGCATGGCAAGTCCCCCACTGGACCTAACGGGTAACTTACATGCACCAGGCACATGAGGACACAGCATGGGGGGGACGGGGGGGGGCTGGCGCACGTTCTGATTTAAAAACATCTATCGATGGTGCAGTTGGGTGATGTGGTACGATTGCTATGGTCAAGTTATCAGGCTTTCTGATGTTGACCCAAACCCCAGGGAAGTCCAATATTCTAATGTTGTCCTGCCTCTGACTTGTATAAGAACACATAGAACTGAGAAAGTACTGTAAATTATAGCTTCCCATGCAAAGACTGGAACACAGTGCTTACATTAGAATGAATTAGTTACGAAAAGAAAATTTCTCAGTTCTTTGTAAATAGCTGCACAGAATGTACCATGACATCCTCTGTGCAGGAAATATGGGATTCCTTGATGTCCACACCAGGGGTCTTGCATCATGGCTGAACAGTGTCCTGCTGCTAGCTGCCTCTGTGTTTTATTAGTCTGATCCTGATCTCCTAGCACGAAGATCACTAGAGAACCTAATGGGCCAATTAGGGATTGAAAAGGCTCTCTGCCGGCACTCTGCCAATACAGAGAAAATGTCAAACTCAGAGCTGCAATTTGACTTCTGATTTCAGAAAGGGCGCTCTGAGTTTACTCAAGTGATGGAAGAGTCTTCTAAACTTTGACCCTTCACCTTTATTTAAATGTCAGTCAGGATTCATTACAGCTCAAGCGTCCTTAAAGACAGGGTAGGTTTAGGGTACAGATCTCCATAGATGAGAGACGTGGTTATTGTGGCCATTATTATTTGCGCACACCAAACGTGTAATAAGCAACCACACCCAGTCCCCAAATTGCACGGAATGCTTTGAACTGTCATTCTTCAGTTTTGATGGGAGCAGTGCTGTTTCGGAGGACTAGGCAAATGTTATTAATATATATATATTCTGACAGCTACGTGGAAGGGAAGAACAGTTGTGCTCCGTTTGCCACATTATTTTACACATTGCAAGATTTCTAGTAGCTGACAAAGACTTGAAGTTGCATTTTTAAATCCACAACTAGGAAAGCACGCAGATAGCAGGCCAACAATTTGTATCAATATTATTGGAGAAATGTACAAGGACCAGAGCTGAGGTCTTCTGGTACAGTGACTTCAGGTATTCAGGCATTCTCCGGGAAAGATGCAGGCTCTCTTCCAGAACCTGCTAACCAGAGGCAGTCCCATCCAGAACATTCTTCATACAACACGCCTCAGACACTGATTTCTTTTCATCTCGAGCTGGAATCAAGTAAATATGTGTGGGTGACAAAGAAAGGCCCCTTTATGCTTTTTAATAATGTTTGCATCGCTCCCTTCCACTGCAGTGAATCATCCTCCAAAAGGTTGAAGCAGGAGCTCGAATTTGATCACGAGTAGTAAGTAAAGTAGGGGCCAGAGGATTATCCTGTAGGCAGTAGGGGTGTTGGTCTTTTTCAGGAGTGATGGGGTGTAGACTTATGCTAGAAACCCACGGCTTATGCTTCAGTAGCCAGAGGTCTTTTAAATAAAAGAAAAAACTGTGATAGCCATGTACAGGGAAGCTGAGCGTGAACACCAGTACATTATTTTAGGCTTGGAGTCTGCTTGGGATGGTGGGGTTCCAAACCTACTGTCATATTGTTTTGAACCACCCACACCATAACAGGATCAGAGGTGGAGATCAGATGGAAGTGGGATGCTATGAATGGTGACCTGACATCAAAATGGATTTGGGGGGACTGAAGCTTTTGGGATGGAACCATCCACCACCCTCACCATGATAAGTGGCTAGTTGAAAGGTAAATGGATGAATGCATCCTGTTTTGTACATTTAGTTAGTTAGCTAAAAATGAACAATTTCTGTCAAGGTTACCTCAGCTGCCAATCTCGAGCCACTTCTGGGGTAGACATACATGCCCTGTACCTCTATGCAACCTATTGCATCCCAACAGTCTAGCTATCTAAAGACTTGCTTCTTACATTAAAATCTTAAAGTGTTTCATAATATTAACATAATGCAACTATGTAACATAATGGAACATAATGTAACATAATGGAGCTAATGCAACACTGTATATGTGAACAGAACCAACCTTTAAAACAATATTTAAAATAATAGCAGGACCAAACAAAGCCAATAATAAAAAAAGTCATTTATTTTTAGTAGACATCAAGGCTGTCCCATGGAATTTTTAAAAATTCTGACCTACTATCATTTTCTCAATTCATAAATATGAAAGAAAAGGAACATTGCAGAAAGGACATTAATCCCTGAGGTACAGACCACGGATAAAACAACAGAAGCAGCAAAGCTAATCTAGTCCACATGACTCTTGCAGCCAGATCTGGGAGCGAATGAGCATGGCCTAGAATTGAGGATAAGGGACAGATGTATTGGCCCACCGAAAGACTTCAATTAAATATGAAACACTTAATATTTAATTACATTTACAAGTTTATCAAAGGAAACTGACCAAAATAACGATCGGAAACAGGGAATCTAATATTGTTGCCTGGAAACATCATGAGGTTCCAGGAAAATGTTATTTCCTACTACAGGAAACTACCTCAGCTAATCAAGATTACAAACGAAACTGAATAATCACATGTGACTAACCTGGACACACATTTCCAGATAACTGGCATGCAAGTACTTCGTATGAGATAAGGCAACGGACTTTGGAAGCAAAATCTTGTGTTGCCCTTGAGCAAGTCACTTAATGTAAACTACTTCAGAAAACATCCAGCTTTGCTTGTATTTACAGAAAAAAAAAATATTTTTTAATATACACTTAGAAAGGAAAAGAGTAAACACAGCAGGGAGTTTATCAGCAAGTGTTCAGACACGAAGCAATATTAACTAAACAATAAGTCTAGATGAGACCAAATGGACCAAACTGCTGAACTGATTATCAGAATAGGCAGACAAATAAATGCTAAATAATTATCCATTCTATCCATCTTTTTTAGAAAACCGCTTATCCAATGTGGGAAAGCAGCATAAATAATCAGTCCCTCAAAAAAGCCTAAATAATAATCTCTAAATAGTAATTTTTTGGGACTGACATCCCATCTGGGATGTACCACAGCCTTGTGTTCTGAGCTACCAGGGATAGGCTCGAGACTCCCTGTAACTCTGACTAATATTACTAGTTGGAAGATGGATGTTTTCTTTTTGGTAAAGTAGGTTTTACTTGGTAAAGTAGGTAATACATTGATTGACAGCAGACAACGGGTGTTTCTCAACATGCGTAATTGACCGTACTTGTGTTCTCGTGTACCTGTTTTATGACATGGTCCTTTGCCAAAGACCACTTCCAATACTCAAGAACAGAAGTACAGAAGACGGTAAAAATCCCGAGATGCCGTTCTTGCCCCACCCCAAAAATCAAGGATATGTCGGTTGCATCTTTGCCAAACAAGACCAGCCCCATGATTCATTGCTCCCCAAGTTCATTCTTGGAAAACAAAATAGCAAGACCGGTCTTGCCAAGACCACAAGTATGATTCTTTGCATCCGTGGTATTGAAAAGCAAACAATATCAAAGAAAGAAGATCTGCACTCACTAAAGAGGGTATGCACACGACATCACAGTAGGTGGAGTCACTGCGGTTACACCCACTGAGTGGCAGTGGTAGCCTTCAGCCTGAATGCTGCGAAAACATATCCAAGATGGAAAATTGCTGTTACCCAATTGATTGTACAAATTAATCTAGTAAGAAATCTGAGCCATCTTCTTACAGACACCCAAAAACTAAAGAAAAAAGAAGCGAATGGATTGCTGCAAACCACAGAAATAACTGGAACCCAGGCTCCGAAACGTGGATTTGCAGCTTTCATTTTCCATCATGTTGGATTTTTGAGTAAAATCATACCTTAAGTTATATACTGTATTGATTACTCATCAATAAAATGCTTAGCATCATTAATTTATATTCTGTGTAACTGACAAGTTTTTCTCAGCATCGATTTAAAAAATCCATGATGACGAGCCTTGTGAGTGGGAGGTGCTTAGACAGTGTACCATTTGAACTCAAAAGTTGTAATTTCCGAGGTCCAGTTTGGAAATTTCAACTGGCATACCCCCTGAAGTCAGAGTTCCAAGTCGGAAAGTCAGAAGAACATCTGCAATTGATCTCAGAATTCAAGATAGATACTCCCTTCATTAACAAAAGTAAAAGTCGTAGTATACATTGATTATTAGCATGTATGCATTGTTTGTGTCCCATTAAGTCGGTCGTACACACAGTACTGTCCAACCTCTATCTGTGGACATACTGCTACAGTGATTATATGCACAAAATGCTGCATAATGCGTTGTTAGCAACTGGTATTGCTAACAATGGCTTACAATGAACCTAAACAACTTCTGACTTGTTGTACTGCAACATGGTTAACTTGGGTGTAACGTCATTCCCAGCCCTGACTTCCAACATTTTTGGTAAATGGAACATAGCATCGGCTAGCCAAGACAAACCCAGCTTTCTTTATACTGGGTTACTTCACACAACCAGTTTAGAAAATTAGCTAGATAACTTTAAGTTTCTACAAAATACGCTGTCAGCAATCTCGATTCCTCACCACACATCAATGTCCATGGTCCACTGGTCCTTTGCTAAGTTGTACGGATCCCTGTTTCCCTGAGTTAAGTCAGCCATGTTGCAGCATGTTTTGCCACTCAGAGCAACTGAGGGGGCGTGTTCCGTCGGGAAACTGGCATCATACCGTCTACTGAAGGACCGTCTGTAACACTGGATGTGAATCTCAAGCACAACATTGGCCTATATGTTGTATCATTGTTTCTTTTTATACACCAGGAAAGTTCTAGCTGTGAGAATGACAAACTGTGACTGCCGATGGAGGTGTGTAAAATATGCATGGGACCTCAGACTAGGCCCCCTGCTGACGGCATTAACACTGCAAATACCACCTCTTTTGTATGACTCCCACAGGTATAGTAGGGTTCTGATGCCCTATAGTCAAAGTCAAAGTATCTTTATTGTCATATTCTGCTATATGATCCATGGGTCATGGGCTGAGATGAAATTACGATCTCATTGGTCCTTGTGCAAGAAAACCAGTAAATAAAATACAAATATGAATATGAAAGACAACTGAAACACAAACAATCTGACAATTTAAACATGACAAACTGAGACATGGACAGAAGACAGAAAAATATCAGAATATATATATATACACACACACACACACACACACAGTCACACACTTGTGCAAATGGGCATGAATTGCACAAGCTGGAAGGTGATAGAGTAGGTTACAGTATTGAATGTGCAGTATGGATTTCTGTTAAGGTTACAGTTTTGTTACAGTTACAGATTTGTTACGGTTACAATTTCTGTGTGTGTGTGTGTGTGTGTGTGTGTGTGTGTTTGTAGGTGGGGGGGCTAGGACATCTAGTTTTAGATTGGGAGGGACTAGACCATACAGCAGACCATACAGCATTTGAACTTCCTGAGGGAAACAGCTGTTTTTAAGCATCTCTTTGAGTCAGGAGAACTTAGCTAGAAGGGACACGTGTGTCACGTTTCCAACTGACCTGACAGAGCACCAAGACCCTTACTAGATTAAGACATGGTCGGACCGCCTAAAGAATACTGAGGACCCAGGAGAGGCCTTTCTGTTGTACCTTTGAGTGACATCAAATCGCACCTGTAAAAGGTCCAGCGGTGTAAATACATTTTTAAAAGCATAACTCGCTTTGGATACAAGCTTTGACTCAGTGATTCATTTCATAAATCCATACGCCAAACACACACACAGACGCATGCACACAAACCTCCTCTCTGGTCTGAGCGGCAAACACAAGCGTCGGCCCCTGGAGAAGCCCCGCGCTGCCACAGTCATTAGCAGGATGAATAATTCATTCTCGCTGGGAGTCAATATCTCAGCACTACCTGGGGATCTGCTCAGATGCTTGTTTGCCTCGTGATAAGCGGCTGGGGTCACTATCTCATCAGGCGGCGCCGCGTCTGATATTTTTGACCCTGTGCGTCATTTCGCATTCGGCATCACGGCAAATTGGGGGGGGGGGGGGGCGTGTGTTTTAAACGAGGCACGGGTCTGAAATCGGCAATTTAAGTTTCCCTTTGACAAGATGTTGCTCCATGTTTGCTTTTTGCTCATTACGTCTTTGAATCACTGGAGATTTGTTTTATTGCTGGGATGTATGGGAAACAAAACATGAAGTATTAAGTGTTAAGGGTTTAGTTACAGTACTGTTATTGTAAATTAACTGTACTCTTTTAAGAGGTTGTTACAGAAAATATCTTTTGTTTTTGTTCATTAGAATCGCAAACAGAAGTAAGCATGGAATGTCTATGCACACACACACACACACACACACACACACACACACACACATACAAACACACGCAGAATATATCAATGCATCCAAAGTTTTCCAATTACTTGTGGCAAAGTTTTTATTTATATAACGAGACAGCAGAGCCACCAAGACTTCTGCACCTACGAAACCATAGACTTGTTAGAAAACGGCAAAGTTTGCGTGAACGTCTCACACTTCGACCTTTAAATTTTTCTGCTCATTACAGCCTGTGGAACCGCACTGCACCAAGCAGATTGACGAGGTGACTTGAAAATCAGAGAAACATAAGGAGAACGCAAGCTGTTCAGGTGAGGCATGTCGCGCAAATGAAAGAAATAGACCCAACTTCCCGCCACCCTATAAAAAAATGTTAAAAGGAACACCTGGCCACACTGCTCTGTTTTGCGTGCTGGAGTTCTGAAACACATTAAGTTTTCCTGAGCCCTGTCGTATATCCCTACAGCTTTCAGTATCTCCACCTGTTTACTTTAATATCCAACCCCCCCC
>JAODKC010000002.1:4320129-4347971 GCA_026777985.1 Mormyrops attenuatus
CCCCCCCCCCCCCCCCCCCCCCCCCCCCCCCCCCCCCCCCCCCCCCCACCCACCCCCCCCCCCCCCCCCCCCCCCCCAGCCCCCCGCAATAACAGGGGCCCTAATTCATACACAGGGGCCAACCTGATCACCGATGATATGTTTAAAATCAATGAGTGACAGGGGCAGAGTAATATCGGTAATATCGGAGGCCAATCAGCTTTCAGCTGGAGCTGCTACTCCTGTGACCCTGCCGTTTTATATGCCCCTTCCCAAAACTCAAGCCCTCCTTGCCCTCACTATAAATTTCCACAGGCCTTTGGTGGGGGGTGCTTCCAGTGTCTGTCTATCCAGCAGTAACGTATCAGAGAGGGTGGGGAAGATGCAGCAAATGACGGAGAAGGAGACATGGCGAGTGAAAGATAAAGAGAAGTGAACTGGAGGGGAAATCCACGCCAAGGGCTGCCTCTCCTGCCTGCATCTCGCTCCCCTCTCTCACTCGCTCTTCCTGAAATTATATTTTAGGTGCTGAGAACTGAGAGGTGCACATGGTATTACAGGCATGTAGAGGCAGTGGGGTATTCGAGGGAGACCGTGCTTTCAGTCACAGGGGTCAGGTAAATGCTGGGGGTGGAGGGGGTGGAGCGATGGAAGAACAGGGGAGATAGGGAGGGAGGAGGGTAAAGGGAGGGGGAGAGAGACAGAGGGTGGGTTAGAGATAGAGGGAGGGGAGAGGGCAAGCAATAGAAGGGGAAGGAGAGAAGAGGATGGAGGGATAGAGAGAGGGAGGAAGGAAATGTATGAATAAGAAAAGGGTAAAAAGAGAGAGAGGCATAGAGGAGGGAGAGACAGAAGACTCAAATGTTGAGTGGAGAGATCAAGGCTAAGGAGGGCGATGAAGAAAAGAATACATTATTTACACATGCTTGGAGGGAGGTTTGCTACACGTGTTTACAGCACACCCCTTAATCCATACAGGGCCCGTCTTCAGCTGCTCAGCCTCCCCTGCTCCCTGGTACAACCGGCACTCATACACTCACAAACCAGATCAAAGCCTGGTCCACCGGCCCCCAGCCTCACACTGGGAGTCTGCTGGCACATCCATAGCTCATGTGATGTAGAGGGAAACACCGGAGAGGGGAATGGCAAGATGGTGAGGGGGGGTGTGACAGCAGTGACCCTCCCCCCGACCCTGATGCATGTGGCGTGTTCATAGCATGTGCAGATGCAGGCATTCTCCTTGGAACATGTACACACTGATGTTCACACATGGTGTATCTAAAGCCCACTGATTTTTACTGTGAAGATTCTGTAAGGATTGTAGCTCATCTGAATCACTATCTGCCATGGGATGAGGGGAAATTGTGCCCCATTACGTTTTAAAGCATGCAACGGTTCCGTTTTATTGTTACCTCTGCGTTATTTCCGCTGTTTTCATATTTAACCACTTTGTAATTACTTTGCCATGCTGAATAACGGCTAATCGTCAGCCACTAACATCTGCCTCATTAATCGGGTAATTGTCACACATCTGCTGATTGATTAGGGGTTGAGCGAACCCTCTGTTAACGCAGAGTGACCCGACACGTCATTGGCGTGTTCACGAGAGCTGCGGAAGGACACGTTGCATTTTTATCTCTTTGTTTGTGAGGTTTCATCACATACATGGATGTCTAGAAGCATTTTGGATTCAGGGCAGACCAAGTTGAAAATTCAGTCAGTTCTGATTTCCTAACAAAGGTTCCCTTTGATCTTTTAATTGTGTCAATGAAATAAATCATTTTTAAATAATGTGTTTTTTAACAGTTGAAAGATGGATGGATGGATTGATTATCCTGTTTTTTCCCTCTCTATTTGTACATTATTAGTACCCCATTAAGGTTCCGTAGATCCTTTTCAAAGGAAACCTTACCAAACACACACATACAGCAATATAACAGCCTGATAGACATGCTTAAGATATGCCCATATGTGTGAAATATACATAGAAAAAAACCATTTCAAACAGCCACAGCTCTGTGCCCTAAAACACAGACACAGATGCAAGCTTTTGCAGTTTTACTGCAATATTCACATTTTGTTCCAAGATCGCAGAGCGTAGAAAACAAACATTTTTTCCCTATTCTGGTCTTATTCCCGGAGCAGAGACTATGAGCTGTAGTCCTGCGAAAACGGTGATAATTGCATGGAAGTTTGCTATTGAATGTTCTGCATGCAGTCGATGGTATGCGAATAAGCGCTGAGAGCAGGGCGATGAGAGCAGAGCCCAGCGGAGACAGACGGAAACAAAGCAACAGGCTGCTCAGGAAGAGCCACGGGGCAGCACCGTCTCCGGGGTCATCTGAGCACCTCCTGCGGTGATTAGACAGGCCGTATTTATAACGGCATAGCTGCAGCAGTGGTGTAATAACGGGTGCTGAGTCATGTTTCTTAAACTCAGGCGTGTAAACTCTAGGAATTTTTACGGGGCATAAGAAGGGCTGTAATTAGAATGAGAATGAACTTTATTGATCCCAGAGGAAAATTCTACTGCAGATGGCTGCAAGCATGTAATCCATGCAGAGGGGTCATCTTATCATTAGCCAATGATAAGTTTTAAATCGGTGAGTGACAGGGAAGGGGATGCTCCGGGGGTCAATCAGCTTTCAGCTAGAATCAGTGGCCCTGTGGCCCCGCCCACACGTACCCCCCTGCTTAAACCATATAAGCATCCAGTGTGTCTGTTTCTCAGCGTCCCCTTAAAGTGGTCATTGCAGTGTTACCTGATAGCCTGTGCACATGTAATTCTTGTAGCAGCATGCTCTGGTCCTTACTTTCTCAAAGACATTTTTCATAACAATTGTAATAAAAGCCAGATGTAGGAAGGAAATTGTCCAATTACGGACTTCTATATTAAATAAAGTAAATGTAATGAAGTCCTGTATCCATCTTTGTGAATCGCTTATTGAGAATGCATTGAGAGTCTGCTTGTGATAATGGTTATAATGTGGCCATTTTTGTGAAAAACTGAGGATTTTTTTATACATATGCTATTCTGACTGTTCTGGTGACTGTAATCCAGTTAAGTGAAGTTGTTTTCATCAATTGGAATGGGAATTAGTGTGTGCGGGGGCGTGCCCTCCCCACACTCCTACTCCACCTCTTCTCCCTGTCCTTTAAGACGTGGTGATCCTCCAAATCCAGGAGCCATGTGGCCCTGGATCCATGACACGATGTCACAGTAGAGTCACAGCGCAGTTCTCCCGTACGCGAAATGTCACTTATGACTGTGCAGGAAACAAGCAGGTGCAGGAAGCCAGTGGCTTACGTTACAATTGACGCTAAGGAATGGTGGGGGGGAGGCGGGGGCTCTCTCCAGGGGGGATAATTGTATTTACAGTGATGCTGGCAGCACGGTGACTCAATGGGTAGCTTTGTCACTTCACACCTGCAGGGGTGGGGGCTTGAATCCCGCCCCCATGCTACGTGTGCGAGTTGGCACACCCTCACCATATTGCACAGGTTTCATTCCGCAGTTCAAGAACATGTGGTTCTGAGAATTGGCTCCACTCAGTTACCAATAACCCCCCCCGCAAGTGCGTGCCCTGAGATGGACTGGCATCCCATGCAGGCTGTCCCTCTGCCGTGTTCCCTGTGATTCCTGGGATAGGGCACACAATGGCCCTTTATTGGATACACATTTAGAAGGAAGAAGAATGAATGGATGTAATGTGCAGAGTGGAATGTTGTCTATTGTTTGCAGCATTATAAAGGTTTGGGAAGGAAGAGGTTCAAAGGATACCTCAGCAAGCCGTGGAACAATGCAGCAGTCGTGACAGACTCTCCTCTATAGACAGGAAGCAGTATGTCCTTGACTTCTCATGCTCTCTAAGACAGAATGGGGAGCCTCTTACTAAACTTCCCATTGTGTTAAGAGAGTTTCCTCATAAAAATATTATGAAGATGGTAGAACATGATTACAGCATCATTACTGTGTTACATCTTTACATGAGTGTTTGTTACATTTATGCTCTGGTACAAATGCTTGTGCTCTGATATGGATGATCCAGGCTGTTTATATGGAGCAAGGACTACTAAGGTTTATGGTGCTTCCGAGCGAGTGAAAGGCTGTGATTATTTTATGTTATAAAAGTGAGAGCTTGTGTTTACCCAGTTTAAAATACCAGGTGCCTGATGACTCTGGTGAACTGGAAGATGATGGTTAGCAGTGGCGGTGTGACCCGTCGCGTCTCAGATCAGGGGGAGGCAGTCTGCAGGTGGTCTTTTCTAGGCTGCCTTTCAGGTTTTCAAGCTCCGATCTCCACCCGTTACGTCTGAGCCACTGTACCCAGAGGAAGCATTTAAGTTAGAAAAAACACATTTAAACAACTTAATGTTCTCTCACATTTAAATAATAATTTGCCTCGTTAGAATAATTCGCTTTAATTTGAATCCTATTCTCTCTCGGCATTCTTTGAGAAGCAGGCTACAAGTAGGTCTTAAAACAATTGCTTTCACGGGGTGAGTAATGCCACGGCTGTGGAGGAGGCTTCTGTTTCTTGTCTCTGATGAGTCTCCTGGATCCAATTATCCCTCTCTAGGCTCTGCTCGTTCCTCACCGTCTTCTCCGTGTGGTCCACAGGATGCCTGGCAGGTCATGCTACAAACTCTCCCTGGGCAGCACATCAGACACACCTTTCAGAGACAGAAAATAAATAACCCCCCAAAAAAGGTGTTGCGCCAAGATGTGAGAACCGCTTTGATCTCAAAGCGAAGAGCTGAGAAGGTCGGGTGTACCTTCCGTCAGGTGGACTGGTGCCCTGGCCTTCACAGACAGACACACACGTGGTCCTGCACATATCCAAATGTTGGTGTAATAAATCACTCACACACGGTCACACGCTCACATACAGGTACTTATTGTGCATATACATGTGTAGAGTTTATCGGAAGGTCACTGGTTCAAATCCCACGACTCTCCGAGTGATTTCAGCATTGTATCCTTGAGCGAGTCCCGTAATGCCCAATTGCCCTAGGGATGCTGGCTGACCCTACTGTCTGAGCCTCACTTATTGCTTTGGACAAAAGTGTCTGCTACATACAAAATGTGAATGTAAAATAATTTTAAGGATAACGAAAATACAGGCATCGGTAGCACATTCATGCAAGGACACACATAAATAGACCTGAACTGCAGTTTTGCCCCGGGCATGAACTTTCCACCTCGGGTTCCCTCCTGCTGATCCGCATGTGGGTCCGACGCAGGCGGCGCTGCTGTTTCCTGTGGTAGTGCTAATGAAGGACGCTTCATCAAGGCTTTCTCACACCCTCTGCCTCGTCCTGTCAATACAAGTCCCACCCACTGAGGTACAGCGTCCGGTAGTGGTGCAGCTGTCACTGGGAGGGTACGGTCCGAAAGGCATGATGGGTGCATGGGGCGGGGCCACACTTACAAGCCCCACTCACTGAGATGCAGCATCCGGTAGTGGTGCAACTGTCACTGGGAGGGTACGGTCAGAAAGGCATGATGCGTGCATGGGGCGGGGCCACACTTATAAGCCCCACCCACTGAGGTACAGCGTCTGGTAGTGGTGCAGCTGTCACTGGGAGGGTACGGTCAGAAAGGTATGATGCGTGCATGGGGCGGGGCCACACTTATAAGCCCCACCCACTGAGGTGCAGTGTCCGGTATCTGTTCAGATTTCACCTGGATGGTGTGGTAGAAACGGCAAGATGCCTGCGTGGGGCGGGGCCACATCTATAGGCTCCGTCCACTGAGATACAATATCCAGTATCTGCGCAGCTGAAAGTGTTGGTCAGAAAGGCTGCCACACACATAAGCTCCGCCCACGTGCCAGGTTTTTAGGAAGCCTGATGACATGATGCTGATTACGTCGCCACCTCTTCCATGCCCCCATCATTCTGAGGGAACTCTTTCCTTAATGTTAGGATTAGTGAGCGGGGACGAGTCACTGACCTCCATAGAGGTGTTTTAGCGTGTTCCTGTGGGGGTGTCCAGGCATGTGCTCCCCATCGTGGGACTCTCCCCTTGTGCATGTCTGTGTGCGTGTTTCTAGCACATGTGCTCCATGTGCTTCCCGAAGATAAAGCAAGTGGTGGTGTGCGGTTGGCGTCACTGCATATTTCCAGGCCTTTTGATAAGCGATATGCGGAGGGGGGGGCGCCGAAGCAGAAAATTGGAAGTATATGCTGGAGCGCTGCAGTGCACTCGGGCTGATTCCACAAAACAAAAATGTAACAAAAACAAGGCGTTGGGGGGCTTTGCACGGCACATGTGTCTTTGTGTGTGCGTGTGTTTGACGATGGCATGTGCTGGTCCCTATTGCATTGGGGAAGCGGGGACGGCCACATTGGGCGATGTAAAGGAGGGTCCCACCTCCTGGGTGTGATTCTCGCGCTGCGTGTTTGACTGAGCCACACTCGACGGCTGTCTGTCGTCGGACCTTTTGTGTGCTGTTTTCTTGACCTGTAAGTCTTACATAGCCTTGTCCACAGGCTTGTTGAAGCTTGTCATTTTGACTCGTTGCCCAGATCTAACAACTGCAGTGAGGATGACGGAAGGTGTGTGTATGTCTGTGTTTGGGGTGGGGTTAGGCTCCAGTTATGCTTTTGTCAAGGCTCACTGCCTCCCCGAAAGCTCAAGAGATGCCCCTCCACCACACGTTTAGGTATCAGTGGAGAAGGTGCGTAGGGAGTGTTCATAATGTTGGCTGAGCCGCGACCCCAACAGAGCCAGAGACAAGCCGCACGTTTGAGTACCTTTGGAATTTCCGTGTTTCCTTTCCTGGCCATATTGAAAAAGTCGCACTTTGGATGAAGCCTCTGGTTCCTTTTTTTTCCAAAGCGTGTTGTGGATACATACGCATTACATGTGCTACGTGTTCCCAGTCTGTTCTGGCGGAGTCTCCCGCCGTGTGGGGGCGGCCGGCCGGCCTCCTGTCGGATCACTGGAAATCCAGCAAAGTGAGATTCTAAAGATCTCCGCGTTCAAACGTCAGTGCCTTGGGGCAGGAGTAGTGAGGGTACCCCGCCCTCATTGTTGTCTGTTTCGGAGCGCCGATTCTCACATTCTCCGCATAGCACCTGCCGCTTTGATTCACCTTCTCTCTCTACGACTCCTCCAGTCTGACCCAACGGGGATAAAATACCCCTCCGTTAATGAGAAGCACTCGTCGTCCTATGAAGTTTATCACAGCTGTGTGACTTTTCAGCAGTGAAAGATATAAGCTTAGAAATTGCTGGTTCTGTATGAGCATGTGTCCTGTGATTTTTGCGACCACCGCAAATCTGGACTGAATCGGCATTAACAGAAGATGGAAAGCAGGGTGGATGAATGTTTTCTGAAGGTCTTTAACTGTAATAAAAAAACAGATTTACCAGCAGTTTACAAGCCATGCATGCAGCAGTGTACAGAAAGATGTCTATCAGGTAACCTTTTTTATGCGTCAGAGGTACGTGGCAAACACCTGACTTAGATTTAACAGGTCAGGTCCAGATGACCAGATAGTCAGGCTTCGAAAGTGGAAGGTGGCGTGAAGATGTACAGATTGATATAGGAAGCTGCGGTAGGATGGTCCTTTTGATGTTCATGTGGCTACCATCGGCTTATCAGCGCATCAGCATTTGAGGTAGACCAGGTAAAATTATCCTTAACCCCCCCCACCCCACATGCCCACGCCCTCAACCCAGACACAGATTTCACTCAGATCTGCCCCCAGAGCTGCAGTCTGAAAACAACACAGCCACGGGTCCCCTCCCTCCGCCCATCCCCATTAATGGGGAGCAGCTGCAGGTTTGGACAGTCCCGCAGGCGACAGCGATCGAACCCACTCCTCAGCTGGGCTGATGGTGTGGGTGTGTGTGCTGTAACGGGCCGAGAGGAGTGCCTTGCCCATTGCTGCAGGGGTGGGGGGGGGCTGTTTGTTCCGGCTGGGGGAAATAGAGCCTCTCCACTCTCCCTCTAACATGGGACATTAATAATCCCCCCACGCCTTGCACAGCCCCCTTATCTCCAATAATGAGCAGCGTGATAGGCCAAGGCCCCCCTCCCCGAGTTTCATTTGCTGCTCCTATCAAGCCTCGGCGCACGGCCGTGGCTGTCTGCGTACTCCAGCTGCGTGCCGAGTGTGGAGCGTCTGTCCGTGACTGCCGGGAAAGCGCGGGCCGAGCCCACCGCTTCATCTGCGCTTTCCACCGATTAATAATGCTGTGCTACTGCTTTTTCCTTCTAGCAGTGTGGGGTGAAGACAGTTTGCTGAAAGGTCCTTAACCTCCAGGCCACCTGCTGGCCCATGCACATGTTCTGCGACTTATTATGAAGGGATCCACGCTCACTTTACGGGCTGACGACGGCCACGCTTGGCGGCTGTGGCCTTTACATTAGAGTATGCTGCTTTACCCGAATGCGTTACCCTCTCGACGCCCACCTGCGTGGAGCTCACTCCTGCTCTCAGACTCCTCACGGCTCAGCGGTGTGATCGTGTTGCAGTTGGGCTCCTTCTCGGTCTTCCTCCTCCTCATTTCCCCTCCCGAGTTGACGGCTCATGCTCCCCCACAAAGCCGACTGTACGTATCTGCGTTTGCAACGGGATGAAAATATTTTACTCAATTTAGCTTGAAAAAGCAAGTCTGCACTCTCAGATTCTTTGATGTTGCATCGGTGAAAAATTTAGGGACACCTGTTGTTAAATGGGGGTAACAGCTTTATGTCGATGACCCTGATTCACGTGTGAGAGTGAATCGGGCCTGACTGAATCGGCCAGCCGAAACCACATCGGTTGTCAGGGCTCCTCTTTATTTATTTAGCTGTTCCCCTGCGTGTATGGGGCAGGGATGGGGGGGGGGGCAGCGGTGCGCTCCCTGGCAGATTTAAAGATGAAGGGGGGATGGCAGCGAGGCATTCGTGGCTGACAGAGGCTTCTAGCCGCCCGCTTCCCAATTTGCTCGCTGTCTCTTTCGATAGCGACGGGATGTCATCCACAGTCCGAGCCGGAGTCCTCTGGGAAGGGGGGGCGGGTTTGGGTGTGGGCTCAGCCGCCCTGTCCGACTTTATCAGTACTGGCTGTCACGGTCGGCGGGAATTAGTGATGTGCCGGGAGTTGACGGTCACACCTGAGTGTGAATTTGTGCCTGGTGGTGTGATCATGTTTGTCTGCATGGGCGTGAGCCGCAGACATGTGCGTTGATTCCTGTGAGATTAAGGTTTTACTAAGATATTAGTCCCAAGTAATTTCATTCTAGAACCCACTACAGCTTTTTGATACTACAATGTAACAACAGAGGTTCGTATTAGCTTGTGTGTGTGTGTGTGTGTGTGTATCAGTCCCAAAGAGGGCTATGAATCAGTGTATATTGCAGCAGTCCGAGTAATTGTCTTGAGTAATATTGACAGTGAATTACATTTGCGTCCACAGAGGAGGTGTAAAAACTAATTGTTTTTTAATTAATTATCCTTCAAGACACTGTAACACCTGCCTACACACCGTGACACATCTGGTGCAGTCAGAGAGGTATCTGACCACTCGGGACTAAACCCTGTCTCTCTTCTTCCCAGCTGCCCCACCGCCGAGTGACGTTTTCCACGACGAATCAGTCGCAGGACCTGCAGGACCCCTCCCAGCACAGCTACTATGACAGTGGCCTGGAGGAGTCTGAGACCCCCAGCAGCAAGTCGTCGTCGGGGCCCCGCATCGGGCCCCTGGCGCTGCCCGAGGACCACTATGAGCGGACCACCCCAGACGGTAGCATTGGAGAGATGGAGCACCCCGAGAATGGTAAGGGTATACTCCACCCCCCGCAAACCACCCCTCCTTACACCTCCCCACCCACCCCCCCTCCTCGTTTGCCTGCGTGTGTGTCAGATGCTTCAATCCCTCGGCGGCTAATTGGCTGTGGTCCACTGGGGGTGGGACTCGTCGCCAATGTTAATAGACAACAGCGGCTACCAGCCGGGAGAAAGATGGACATTTGTTTTCCGACCTCTTATGGTTCCGCTTCTGCCTGCCTGGGGTTGGGGGGGCGGTGAAGGGCACAGGAAGGGTAGGAAGAGCTGTCTCATTGGAAAGGGACAGACAGTTAACTCGTGGCAGGGGTCAAACAGGAAGCAGAGGAGGGAGAGCTTGATTACCTTGATGATGGAGATTGAATTTGACACCTAGATCGAGTGAACTCGGCTGTCAGCGGTTTTTCTCTTAGCGCCGCGTGCACACACGCGCGCATGAGTGTGTGTGCCTACCGGTGTGTGTGCGTGCACTAGGTGTATGCAAGACCGCCTCTCTGCGACCTCTAAGGTAATCTTCTGGTCGCTGAGCTCACTCTTCGCGTCAGGCGGTCACTGGAAACGCTTGTGAACTGCCCCTCTCAGACTCTGCTGGGAAATAGGGAACACCTCAGCGCAATCGACCCCCTGATCCAAACCTCCTCTCCCTGTTAAGAGAAAGATTTTCTTTATGCCTTCTGTGTCATGCTCCCAGGAGGAGGAGGGAAGATAGAGGGGAGAAGAATTAAGGGTAGAGCTTGCAGGTCCACCTGTTACTTCTGTCATTCCTCTGGGGAGGAACAGAAACATCGTCTAAACAGGTCCTCACCGGAGTGGTCTCCCATCTAAAAGAGGCTCCACCCCTTCCCTGTCCCACACACGCTGCCTAATGTAGGAAAATCGCTATTCTCCTAACCCCCGCCACATGGGCAAGTGCACATTAAACATGTTAGGATGAAGAATGAGGTCACAGTTGACTGGAAGGAAGGAGGTCTTCCTCAAGCAGAGCGCTCCATCGGCGCAAGGTGTTTACTGAGGCAGCGTGTGGTCCCGTGTGTTGCTAGCATGATCGTATGCTTACATGTGTATGTACGAGCCTGAGTGCACACACGTGTGTCCATGCGCTGGCCAGCTGTGCCCCAGGACTACAAAAAGCCACTTTTTTTACAGTGATTTTGTGGACTGCTTTTACGAAGCGTTTCCAGATGGCCCTGGTTGACCCCCCCCCCTTCCTGGGGGGAGGGGGTGCTGCATTGTGCTGTGTTGCATGTGTACCATGCGTTCAGGCAATGAGGCTATTTAAAGAGACGAGACCTCAAAATGGAGCCCTTCCACGATGCAGGCTTGGGTGACTGGGCCACCCCCACAGATATAACACCGGGGCTATAAATAAGGGCCCCGTGTCGCACCTCTGAGACCGCGCACCTCTGGCGTCAGACATTTGGAGGCTGGGTGTGCAGGTCTGGGGGGGGGGTGGCTGTTTGAAACCGGGGTGACTGTCTGTGTATATGTGCATGCAGCATTGAACACTTATTGAACGGCCCTTGCTGTGTGTGACCCCTGACCTCCGGGCCCTACCTCCATCTCAGCCCCGGCTGCTCCACAGTTCGCCAGTTTCTTTCAAAGCCACCTGGTTGTACCCTTCTCCCCCACCCCACCCTGCCCAGTGCCTCGAAGTGAAAGATCCGATTTTCTCCTCCAGTGTGCACACGCATTTTTAGGAGGAAACGACAGAGAGATAGAAGACTGTAACCGGTTCCCTTTAATTGGATCAGACAGGAAGTCAGTGAGGTAGTTATGAGATTACTCTTGTTACAGTGAGGTGATGGTTACCAAATGCATGATGGCCGATGACTTAGGGGTCTCTAGGAACAAGCCTGATCTTTGTCTGAGGCTGTTTCATTGCCTTCTTGTGTTCTTGCCCCCCCCACCCCACCCCATGGCTGTGGGATTGCCTCGCCCAGATAATGGAGCATAATTCTATTAGCCCCACACGCCATCCCTCGGGTGGGAGCCTAAGCAGACCCCCCCCCCCCCCCCCACAGCCTCTAATGTGCTCATTTCCTGTCTTAATAGACGTGGATGTGTCTGTGGGGAGGGCGGAGACAGCCAGGGAGGGGAGAGCAAGGGGGGTGGGGGCGGCGAAGGAGAAGATGGGGGGATGCGAGTTGAGGAGATGGCGGATAAGAGCGGAGAGGGCGACGGTGCTGGAGAGAAGGTGGAGAGATGGTGCGTAACATCAACATGGTGGAGTGGTGGAGAGAAGATAGAGGAACAGGTGGAGGAGAGAGTATCGCATATGGAGAAATTATAATCCAGGGAAAGAGAACTTCAGAAGGATTGGGGAGGGACCATTCTAGGATTTTTTTAGGTGCGGGGGAATAAATGGGGCCATAATTCATACAGAAGATTGGGGGTGTGTGTGGTATGTTGTGGGCATTGTGGTCCAGTTTTCTGAAATGGGTGTATAGAAATAGCAGAGTTATGCATCATGCATATAAAAGAACATGCTTATGATGTCCTGCTTGTGAAAACTGACTCACTCCTGGGTTTGTCCCTCTACACTGCCCCCTTGGAATTTAGCCCAAGAGTTCATGCAAAAACAGGTGCATAGATGTACAGTAGCACCTGTTGAAAATGTAGTTGTAAACAAAAAAGCAGGGTCTTAGGCTGTGATCGAGTGTGCGTGTTTTCCGCAAGAGGCACTCGAGTAGCGAGCGCAGTGTGGTTGAGCTCGGCGCTGCCCGTCATTGCCAGAGGTTAGGCCGTAGACACACAGTGTGGGGGCGCATCTTCACATAACCGATCCCGCGATTTTGGCATGCCAAGACGTCAAGGGGGGGCTTAGTGCTCTTTCTGGCCTCCGAATGATCCAGCTCATTAAGCTACTGGAAGCGGCCTGTGTTTTTTGCTCCATCACTTGGACGAAACGTGGAGGCTGGTGAACTTCCTGCATCTGTTCGGCAAGCTGTCTGACCTGTAGAAATCCAGGCGTTTCACTGGCAGAGGGTCGGCCTTCTGCTATGGACACTGATGTTGCCGTTCCCATTCCAGCAGGGCAGACAGTCCTAGCGGAGCTCCTTTTATGCCACTTAGCGAGGATTCCTGCTGCGTGGGTGAGCCGCCCGCTAATGGCCGAGGTACAGGAATGTGCCGGCGATCGCAGAAAACGGAAAAATGATTAAGAGTCGGAGTGTCTCTGTCTTTGGCGGGGCCTGTCTGCCCGGCTATCCGTATGCGTATCCATGAGATCTGCTGCTGGTCCCCCCTGCTGTCCCACAAAGAGAGCCGTCTAGGAAAGCAAGCGGCTCATTCGCTTCGGATGCAGAAAATATGAACGGATTCAAGAATTTCTCACATGGGTAAACACCACCTTTCAACCCCTGTTTACCCAGCGCTCTACTCCATCCTTGTACTCTATTAAGGTTTCCAGCAGGATGGGATTTGTTCTGACGGTGAGGGAAACAGCTGTAGGTCAGCTTGAATGCTGTTTCCCGTTTGTTATGTCTCTCAGCTCCTGCCGGGAGCAGGGATATCACCGGGACGGTGAAAATAAACCAATCAAATCTGTACTTCGCATCCAACTGATGATAAAAATAATTATTGTTTTTGTAGTTTTCTTTTTTTTTTTAGCAGTCATACATGTTGTTATTGTCAAAGGATGACAACAGGCGTTGACTCACCTGTGACTGATGGTTATGGGAAAGTGTTTGCCGGGTGAGGAACAAAAAAACAACAGGAAGTTGCAGAGCATTAAAGGATGCTGTTAAATTGGGAGGATGTGTGAGTGAGGTCCACTATGGTGCTACAGAGCCACTGGAGAGGACGTGCACGTAGCTGTGTGCGGGGGGTGCCCAGTGGTGGTCCCCCTTCCCCTGTCCCGTCACGCCCTGCTAAAGAGAGAGTATGTGGCTAATAAGAGATGTGGAGCAGAACAATAGGACTGGGGAGTTAGACCGCTCAACGGGAGAGGAAGTAGGGGCCACGACAATTAATTAAAGCCCGGCTGTGCAGAGTATGTCTAGTCACACAGACGCCCCCCATCTCCCCATCCTGACAGGACCCCCCCTGTTCTCACAGAACTGTGTGCTTGTTGTCACAGAACTGCACAGCAGACTCTGCGCGTTTCGTTTTCAGAAAGCGCTGGGCAAACTGTGCACGTTTGTTCTTGCGGAACCGCCGGTGCGAACCGCGTATGTTTGTTTTCCTAGAACCGCTAAGCAGGGTCTGCATGTTTATCCTCGTGGAACTGTTCCGCAAACCGCGTGGCTTCCATTTTTTTGGTTGTCCTTTTCTGCGTTCCGTGGTAAAGATATAAATCAGAGCAGCGCGCACATATTGCTCACATAGAGTTTTATTGTGTGTTTTATTCCCTCTGCCAGTGTGGTGAAGACCAGAGACTGCATAGCTCTCAGCTAAATGTCCCCCCTCCTCCCTAAAAAGAGCATCCCTTATGGAGGCTGGCAGTGCAGGCTGCCTGCCACCCCGCCATACACCAACCCACCACTCACCCCAGGACCTGCAGCTGCAGTCACAACCCCCCCGATTAGCTGGTGTAAGAGAATAGACCTTGTCAGATATACATGTGGCATGCATACACACATAGTTCATATATAACCCTAACCCTAACTATAATAACCCTAACCCAGCCCTAAACTTAACAATTAGCATTTTAAAAAATACAAGACTATTGGCTATTTTAGATTTTTGATTGAATTCACAGATTTTTATGAAACTGAGGTTTATATTGAAGTAAATACAAACCTGGAAAACTCTCATGAACATGATGCTGTCTGTGTGTAAGCGAGCCGTCAATGGCATGTACAAATCACATATTTTCCCTTCTGGGCACCAATGACCTCAGAACAGCTATTTCCATTAATTTTTTTGCACAAATTATTTAAGCGAAATGTTCAAAAAATTATGAGTATGGTGTCCTGCAATTAATAGTACTTACCACTTATCATCCAGTGAAAGTAAGATTCACATTTCGTACTTCAACCTGGAGCAGACTTATGTTACAGAAAAATTGCATTCACCTGTAATTATCCTCTTCTTGTCATGCTTGTATTGATAACAGCAATGAGGAAATTTGGTGCAAGGCTAGGTGAGATGCGAGAGGTATGATGCTATTGTGTGTGTTACTGATAATGTATGGAATGGACCCTTTCAGAATAATTACCTAAAAACAAATCATCTAGAAACACTGTGCAGTTGCTATATTTTATAGTTTTTTATATAGTTTTTTCTGACTCACCTGTGACTGATGGTTATGGGAAAGTGTTTGCCGGGTGAGGAACAAAAAAACAACAGGAAGTTGCAGAGCATTAAAGGATGCTGTTAAATTGGGAGGATGTGTGAGTGAGGTCCACTATGGTGCTACAGTAATGTCCCATCAGTAATGTAAATTCAGCTCAGTTGAATCAGAATGACCACACGTTACTGTGTCCAATAATCAGTGGTAGAGTAACAAGTTCAGTGGCCCCTGGGTGACTGTTCCATCGGCCCCTCTTCTGCTCACACTCTCCAAAACGATACAGTTAACTATAAAACCATTAAATATTAGTAGCTATAAAATAAGTTCTACAAAGTTAAACAGAATGTGATGCTGTATCAAACGTGAGCAGTCACATCAGTAGAACAACAAACTGGCAAGCTTACATTTTCACATCAGTCATGCCTCAACCAGAAAGAACGCAACAGATACCTAATTGAATAAACACATCTCAATGGCGGTAACCTTAAAACATTACACTCTGAACCAGTGCGTATCAACTGCATCCACAATTTGCACTCTAGACATATTTGCCATAGAGAGCATAGACCATAGATAACTGTACAGAGAGGGGCAAAGTCTTACTATAAGAATGTTTTCCTCTGTGCTTTCCTGGGAGAAAACTCATCGATCGGGCTCATAAAATCCATTTAATGTAGGAAACGGACTATGCGTACGTGTACCAGAAAATACATAATGGTACAAAACGAGCGCCAAAAAAGAGATACATTTAGAATCGGTCTCCTTATTCAGTTTTAACCAAACACCAACTCGCAAACAAGTAGATGACCCAAAAAGGACCATTTAAAAAAACATATGATTAAAAACATTAAAATTATAAATTAAAAACTAGACTGCCAGTAGGGGCCCCCGACTCGAGCGAGCCTGGTCATTAATCCGCTCTTGGTGTTAATTCACAAAATATTTCCATTGCAGTTCTGTGAATTACCTTAAACCAGAGTAAAACTAATTTAGTGATATATGAGTTTTTTTTTCTTTTACTTTTTCTTCTCGAACCATGGGTGTTTCCAGTAACAGTCCTTCAGTTTGCATCTTCCAAATTTGCAAAATCTAGGGCAATGGAAATGCCACTGTAGATTATATACAAGCCAGATGTAGACAGCGTGGAAACCAGCCAAAGCGGGACGAAATTCATTCTAAGCTGGGGATGCAGATCTGTGATATAGATAAGTGCTGGGTTGTTTCGGGGTCGGGGGAATCCGTTTTTCTACCTAATTAATTGTGAGAATGTCTTGCCAGAGGATGAAAGGAACATGGTGCGTTTATGTGGGTGGTTCCGCTGGCGAGGGAGGAGACGCTTGTGCTGAAGCTGGTCCTCAGGTGCTAATAGCAACAGTTGGTGACAGAGCTCTGGTGCCGATGATGAAGACACAGGCGGCGGTGGGAGAAGGTGACAGAGAGGTCTGGTGTCAGGCAATGGAGCTGATGGGCATGGTCAGGGGGGTTGTTGGTGGTGGTCAAGATGATAAGGGTCAATGATAGAGGACACTGGCTCGAATTAGAGCGACATTATGAGCAGCTCACCTTCTCCACCACTTTATCAGCCATTGTCACCTCGCGCATTTCTATCAGTGGGCGTGACCTTTAATGAGCATGCCTTGGTGACATGTCACAGGTCAGAGGTCATAGTCTAATAATCTTCCTGTGATTCACTAGCTCTTTTCTTAGCATCACTCTACAGATGTGTATATCAGACCCACAGATGTACCCAAGTCCCTGTCTCCTGAACCACTGACCGCCTCATTAAATCAACGGCAGGTTTAAGATTAAGATGGACTTTATTGATCCCCGGGGAGGAATTGTGGAATATTAAATATCCGCACCATGCTACTTTGTACCATGCGGGTATTACACGACAAGCTCTCTTAACGTTGCTTGATGATTTTCATATAATTGGCTATGCTCTGCGCAATAAATGCGACGTCGCCATGTTGAGTTATGCTCGAGGTTTCCGACGTGGCTCGGTCAGGCCGCCGGGCTATGGAAATCTGGCAGTGGTTTGGGAGGTGGGGCGGCGTGATGTATCTCCCCCCGCTGCCCCCTCCAGCCTTATGCGTCTGGGCACGCTGGATTTATACAGCCCCAGTCGCTGTTTCCGTAAGCTTATCTGCAGAACCCTGGTGTTCTAAAACCCTCCCCCGGTCCATGGAGGGTGTAAATCAGAGAGGAAGGAGGCGGAGGAAGAGAGCTGCAGTCTGTGGAGCATACGAGGGTGCGAGCTTTGGCCTGGCCGCGTGTAATTCTGCATTCTGTTTGCGAGTGCATGAAGCTCTCCACCGGACAGGTGACTGTTTATCTCAGGGATTGTGGGTAGTGATCTCTGGGCAGATTGCTATCAGTCTCTAGGAGTGTGGCCAGCTGTGCCCAGGCAGGTGGTTAACTATCTCAGGGCAGGTGGCTCAGAGCCGAGGGGTATGGGGGGGGGGAGGGTCGGTTGCCTGGTAATCTTGCTTCCCAAGCGGATCGCAGGTGCTGTTGTTTGTGGCGATTAGGTCCCAGGGTGGACAGTGGGGAAGGGAGCCGGCGCGGGGGGTAAGCGGACTCCGCAGTTAGGCCACGCTAGGCTGGGTGTCTTGGGTCTGTTTGGGGACCAGGGTGTCTGGGGTTGTGTATATGTGTGGCGGGGTGGGGGGGGGCTCGTTAAAACACAAGGTGTGGTCAGGGGTCCCTCAAGGACAGCAGCATCCGTCAAATCAACAACAACACGATTGCCAGGAGAACACAGGCCATTTGATACGTCTGAGCATTAATGCTGCAAGAAATCATACCTCGACGTATCTCAACAACTAGAAAAACATCTAGCATTCCAAATAGCCTAATATAATAAATTAACCTGATAATAATAATAATAATAATAATAATAATAATAATAATAATAAACAAAAGGGAGCGCAATAAACCACTGGGGGACTAGCCATCTTCTTCCTGTTATGAATCCACAGACCGTGTGTTTCAGCCACTAAAATCAATATATGTGGTTCTGCATCAGCGTTCAAACAATCTGTTTACGGTTGCCAACCCGCTGTGATGGGACGAGTTCATCTTTCCTCGGAGCAGCACGAAGGGAGCGGCGCTGAGCGAGTCCGCAAAGCAGGGTCAGACCTGCGTCCCGGGGCCACCGCAGCCGAAGAGGACGTTTCTGAACCGAGTCTCGTGGAGATAAGAATGGCAAACTTTTTTTTCATTTTCTTTGTCTGGAACCTAAAATAGCACATTTCTGCCCTTTGCTATCCAAGGGCTTTTATCCAGGCTAATCACAGGCTTTAAATGTATCCCAGCATTCCCTGCGTGGTCACATGGGTCACCCCTGGCCTCCCCACCCCACGTTAGGTTATAGTTTTGCTAAAGTACACACACACAAAAAACAACAACAACCGCATTGCATTTCTGCACCATGCGTCCCTGGGGTTTATAGTGGCAGGTGATGCAGCAATTAAAGAGCCACTTACACAACTCAAGGGGAGGTGGCATTACTCTGGGACTTGGGACTCAAGAAAATATTGTGAACTGAATAATTAATGTTGCATCAAATGTATCTACTCTGTCACTTAGGGAGATTCCGCACAGAATAACTGGCCATATGTACACGGTAACATCGCTGACTGGGTGCCCAGAGCTGGCCAGGATCTCAGGTGTTACGGTTTGGCCATTGGAAGGCTGGCAGATTGAAGTTCTGGCATCTTGCTGCAGTTCATTCTGTTGTCAAAACACAGATCACACTAAAAAAGCAGGGTCATTTTGCTGGGCATGGTAGGTATCTGAGGACAAGGTGCAGAACATGGGTTATCTATCAGCAGTCCCCTGGCACATCAAAACCTCGGTCCACCTGCGCTGGGGATACTGACCTACTCTGTTTAAAGCATGCCTTAACCTGGACCTAATCTTCAATTCTGGGACTTTAGTGGGATTTAGGGTGTGGGGGGCAGTGCTGAACAAAAGCTGGGAGCTTATCCAACCTGACCTAAAATAATCCCCTGTCCAAAGTGACATTTCCTCTGCCTCCGCCACTCCAGATTGTGAATCTGCTGTGAGCGAGGTGGACAGCGTCCAGCAGAACTCCAAGGAACGTGACTGAGATGACCTTCTCTTCCTCCGTTTCCCATGTCGACCATCGATCTCTTATCTGGGTGTGTCAAGTGGAGAAAAAAAAACCTGCAACAACCGGATGAGAAAATGACTGAGTTTCTGTGCCGAGAACCATGCACGCTTGCGTTTTTCCACCAATGCATGCGCATTTACACATATGCACATATGCCCACATGCGCTGAATAAACAAACGCAAATCATGAGCTAATTTGCTTCTGGTTATGCACACACGTCCCTTTTTCGAGGAAGTTTTCATTTTCCCCTCTCACTGGTGGGCGGGGCTAAAGTAGCAGGTGGGCGGACTAAACTCGTATCTGATTCGCTGGATCGCTGCACCCACCTGCCAATCTCTGTGCACGGAAAGGCAACTCATCTCTCCCCGCCCCCACAGCCTCAGGCCCTGTGGGAGAAGCCTTTCATCTACGCATATGTTAATCAGACACGGCGCACGCTAGCATTTGATATTAAAATGTCACATCGGCGTCGGCATGCTCTCAGCTCCACGCCGATGAGGCCCGATGGAGCAGGCAAGAGCTCCCGTTGGCACGCGTTTGATCCGAATCCGCCTCGCTCCTGCTGGATCCCGTTCCATACCCCTCAACTACACGCTTCAAATCTATAATGTATGTCCCTTTTCCCTGCACCAGCAATAACAACAAAACTTCTATTTGAAAAGGGGCGTTTGGGCACACGGTCCACGGGTGCCGCCTCCATGGGCTGTCGGCCGGTCAGGTAAGCCCGGTTATGGGCCGCTCATTATCCACAGAAGCTGAAAAGCCCATTACGGGGGCACGTCCGGCAGTGCAGAGGCAGACAGGGCCGATCAGGCATGGCGGACCAGCGGGTACACGGTTAAAGAGCTGGAACTGAGCAGCTTAGGTGGACAGGACCTCGCCAGGTAATCCGGTCAGGCCCGGGGGAGGAGGCAGATTGTTAGCAGGGGATAGACCTAATTAAAATGCGATTTGCACTACAATGAGCTTACGGAGAAAGCCTGTGCTTTAAGGGAGCTGGAAAAAATGGAGAAAAATAAGCTTCTCTTTCTTCACGGGCTTCGGCAACTAGCCTACCTGCCCCAACTCCCCGCCCCTGCCATCAACAGCTCCCCCCAGTGGGGAGAAGATAAGTGACAGGCAGCAAAGTGGGTGGAGCCGGAGCCTAGTTAGTCCCTGCCGTTTTGTGGACGCCAGATGGATTTTGGGTCCTATATGAAATGCTTGGGCTGTGGATGACCGCCCAGGAGTGCCAGAGGAGTGCCTCACTGATTCTCTGGCTTGGTGCTACCCCCGTTCCATAGTCGCGGCACACATAAGTGGCCCACTTTTGACCTGGGAGCTCAGTCAATGATGTACACAGCATGAGGGTCCCATGTTGTGATTGAGGCCTGAAAATTGAGGGGGGATGCATGACTGTAATCAGAAGGTCGCTGGTTCAAATCCCAGGGCCAGCAGACTGATGTCACTGATGGTCCCCTGTGCAAGGCCCCTAACCCCCAGCTTCAGGGGCACTCCCCGCTGGCTGACCCTGTACTGTGACCCCCAAGCTTGCTCTCATGTGTTTGTGTGTCTCATGGAAAACACAATAAAGTATTCTCTTGCCCTTGTGTACTTATATATCTTCATTAATTCCTGGTTGGGTTTCTGTCTGGCAGATACGTGTTGCTACCATAATCCCGGGTTTATGGGATGTACCACTCGCGGTTCATGTGAAGCGATGGCCACGCTCAGAGCCGGTCCGGGAAGGGATCCCCCTCACTAGCAGCAAACTTCAGAGATGGCCCCCTCTGCTACTCTTCCATCGGCCGCCCCTGCTCTTAAGCCCTCCCACATTCTATGGCTCTAGGCGCTCCTGTCTCTGGGAAATGAGTCGCATGTGGTCCATGACTGTTGGTTTCTGCTTCTCTTTATTTTTTTAAGATTAGGATGCCCATCAGTTTGCCTTTTTTCACCTTGGGCATCCAGCAGAGCTTGCGTCCCCCCTGAATCGCTCACTCTGAGGCTGCTCTTCCTCAACCTGTTATTATTTTTTTAAAGGGAACAGGGCTGCGAGGCACAATGGGAAGTATGCAAACGAGGCCAAGCCAGCACTAACAGAGCAGCCTCACCTATGCGAGGCACAGGGGCAGAGATGCTACGAGGGATTCTCATCTCTTTTTTTTTTTTTAAAACCATGGCTTGCAGAAGCTCAGAATTATCGGCTCTGGAGAAGGAACTAAAAGCCTTAATATTTTATTCCTCTGAATGTGTGTTGAGTTTGGCGACCTTAGGAGAGCCTGGTCCTTTCACCCCGGCGACTGTTAATGACTCTCCGCCTCGCCGTCGGCCTGCCAGCCAGTTACAAACAACCCGCAGACGACGTCTGCCATAAAACGGGGGTCTGTTTAATTACAGACAGACGCTCTGCCTTGTCATATTTGTGCATTTTCAGACTCTCCGAGTCTTGACAGCCTCCTTTTAAGTCAGGTGCGAGGAAATACAATGAGGGTCGTAATTAATTATTACTACGAAATTACTGTTACGGGATCATTTCTAATGAAGCTCGCTGACGCTCCCTGGTGTGACAACCCTGCCTGTGTTAACATAATTAATTAATTAATCCGCCCAGCAGACTCGTTAATCGAGATCCGACAGCCATACGATTTACCTGCTTTATATCTGTGGATATCCTTACTAAAGTCAAAGAAAGGCGCTTATTCCACCGATGCATGCGCATGTACACAGATGCCCACAAAATGGCAGAGCCTAGCTGGGAATGTTGTGTGTTGTTATTTGTAGCCCAGTGCACTTCGGAAGTCTCCAGAATGTTCCAGAAGTAAGATGACCAGGTTGGGGGGAAGGAGACGGGTGTTTAAATTGTTACCACTGGACACAGCATGGCCTGCCGGTACGGGAGCCAGCCGCGGTGTTCACTGATGCCATATGGAGCACGGAGCAAATCCACTTAGAGATCAGAAACACTGGAATTACACGGATCGTTGGCGTGTGTGCCTTCTCTGGCAAGGAAGATGTAATCCAATCAACGGGCTGGGGGTGGCAGTTGGGAGGGGGGGTGGTTAGGAAAAAAACTAATTAACGAGAACTCCATTAATCTATATCTCTTAGTAGCTGCTGCATATTGTATGGCTGGGATAAGATAAGGATCGACTCAAGTATCTACTGCAGCGGGATGCGACGTCTGAGGCCGAGCAAGCGATGATGTAACAGGGTATTTTAAAGTGATGGAGCCCATTCTGCCGTGCTGTCTGCGAAACGGACGTCCATGGTGCCCCGCTGGCCGCTGACTCAGGGAGCAGATGCCCAGGCCACGTTTCGCGGCTGGAAAGGGGCTTAGTCTTCGTCCTCCGAAAGCCACCCCCCCCCAGGATGGAAAACAATGGTTGGAGATCAGTCTGGTGGGAAGAGAGAGCTGTTTACTGCCCCCCCACCACCACCTCCTGATGCGCATGGCATTGTGGGGCTTTGGTTTGTTTTTCCACCAAGGTTTCTGAAGAGCTCACCGTAGATGTAACAGGGATGAAATGAACAGGCGATGGAGAGTCAGATGATGTCATTGAGGAAATCAAAGTATTTGTTCCTTCATTAGTCCTTCTCTGTGTATGTAAGGGCAGTTGGAGGTTAAGCAAACACACGGGTAAGTCGTGCGTTTCAACAGCACCTTTCGGTTTTGCAGGGGGCATAGTCAGTCAGCACAGGAACGTAGATAAGAATCTAACCATCACATGGTGTGGGAGGATGTGCAACCATTCTGGTTTGGATGACACATGCCGTTTCACCAGAGGTGGCCGATGACAAGACGTCTGGTGCCAGGAACAGAGAGCCGCTTCTGTAGAAGGTGCTCTGGGTGTGGTAGTAGGTGACATAGGGGCTTTAAGGGCAGCTTGTGGTAAAATGGTTCTGGGTTCATGTCCACATGAAAACCATAAAGGTAGTTGCATGTGGTTTGGATACGACGAGTATGAAATGTTTGTCATTTTGGGTAAAGCTGTTTGTGGGAGAAATTAACCAAACATAATTTAAGTCTGGGGGAGTGAGGTTCATAAACTGAGGGGAAGAACACTTTGTCATAGCTGGACATGTGACGAGGACAGTGACATGATGGCTACGGCGGGGGGGTGGGGGCGGTGAGACGTGCCTCCCCTCTGGGTGTCTTAACCTAACAAGGTAAGAGCAGCACAACAAGCACACACATGTCACTCACAAAAGCACTATACACATGCTTCATGCAAGCAGCACATGTACCCACACGCACACACACACTGTTAAAAATGCAATACATACACATATAATGAACCGCATCAGCCTGATATAGGAACACAGCCAGTCAGCTGTCACATGTCACATCAACATATATACACCCGCTAGGCCATTTCTACACCCTCCCCAGCTCCCGCGACACAAAAACACACACGGTTGGCTCATTTTGCCATGATTGATTCATTGATAATATACTTTATTGATCCCCTGGGAGGAAACCTCTTTAGTCCAACAGTAAGGAGTACGGTAACAAGGGTAGTATGCATAAAAAGATAAAACAGAGTAAACAAGACTCAGAGACAACAGAAAAACAAAATAGATAAGAACTAGAATGTATATGTGGTATAAAGACGCCACAGTATACACAGGATTTGCAGGAATTACAAACAGTAAGATCAATGTGATTACAGTCAAGAGGGATAGAATAGATGGAGCGATAAACCAACACAAAGGTGCCAGTGTTGTTAGTGTCTGTCACCATTCAGTGTGCACTGTCTCTCACCCACACCAACCCCAAGCACCCGGCTCCCCGAACACAAACACACCAAGCACCTCCCTCCCAGTCCCGGCTTCTCCTTTCGAATTCAGAACTTGCAGGACTGGAAAGTCCTGCCAAGGGCCGCGTAGCAGGACCCAGCAAAGAAAACAGCAGGTTGGACGCTGATGGCACCGGGCCGTGAAGTCAAAACAGACCTTGATTAACAGTTATGGAATAAGCAGATTCTTACTAATAATAATAAAAATAAAAATGATAATGTATATCCCCTTATTAAAACAGCATTTATGGCACAAAATAGATGCATATACCAGAACATAGAGAGGTCTGTTTATAGACAGACCTCGGGTTAAAAACTTCCAACTTACGGACATCTCGTACTTACGAACGTACCGCCACAAAGTCTATCATATTAAAAATTCGGGTTAAGTAGTAACGAACGCACGCGCTACTTCGTGACGCTCGTGAAAACATCGCGCGGCTTCAGCGGTTCGTCGTCTTCAGGTACAGTACATACAGTATGTAGTTACTTTTATTATTACTGCATAATTATTATCATTATTGCGTATTCTATTAGTATTTTTCCTACAAATTAGACTTAACGACTTTGGGAACGGATCTCGTTCGTAACCTGGAGGCTGCCTGGACTGAGGTGGTCACTGTCTGATTTGCTTGCTGTGTGATTCTCATTACAAAACTGCCATCGTGTGTCTCAAATAATGTATTTATCTGTTTTACTGATTATTTTTAACTGGAGTCCTGTGTCCGAAGGACATATACACACATCACATGATCGGTTAGAATGTTTATTGTTAAGTGAGTATTTAGATGAGAATATTTGCCTTTGTTTCTGAGTGAAGTGGTCCACTCTGATTTTGCGTGATTGCTTCACCCTTGCTGGTTCTTTAGTAGTTTAATAATGTTTTCTAAACCCTTGGCTCAGCCAGTTAAGCTGGTGGACGTTTGCACGCTAGCGGGATTCCATTCGCGTTTGCGTGAATGTAGGCTATTGCTGCTGCCTTTCCACATCCTGAGGAAGTAGGAAGCGAGGCCATGTCCCCGCTCCTTAAAATACGCCCGGAGTCTGCCCGCAGAGGCTGGATTTTTTGGCTTAGCCTTGGTCTTCTGTCATTTTAAGCAGGTTTTCGCCTTTTAAATTCCGTCCTGTCGTCTTTTATGCGAAGGTTCTTTTGCGTGACCTTTCAGCGCTTCGGCTAAGACGCTATAATAAGCGGTAGGTTAGCATGACCTGTCCTACCCCGTGTCCTGTGAAAGCTATAAAAGGAAAAGTCACTGCAGAACTGCGTGCAGTTAATGGCAAACTTCAGGGACAATAGGCTAATTGTCCCTGAATTAAATCCAATTAAACACCCGGATGATAATAACTACCGCAATATGCAAAAAAAACCTAGAAATGATTTAAGCATGTCAGATGAAACGCTTTCAAGATGACATATAACGATTGAAAATAAAAGTATGCTATTTATAACCATGGATATTCATAGCGAGTTTAAATCAGAAATGGCAAGTCTGTCTATGGTTGTGGACAGAAGGATATCGGAGATAATGCGTGTCCAGGGAGTGAGAGAGAGAGAGATTGATCAGACAGATTGCGTTTCTAAATAGACTTGTTAAAACTATAGAATCATTCGTTATGTGGCACACTATTACCCATGGACATATTACAGTGCGTGCTGCTCTTACCTATGGCTTGACTTGAATATAATACTGATGTGAGTGATTAGGACTGATAGGAGTGGATTATTCAAATAGGGAGCCACACAGCTATTGGGGGTTGGGGAATGTAAGAAGCACTTTTTAAAATTCATCGGTAATAGCCTACACATCTCTGAAATTTGAATATATGCAAAAATTATAGTAAATTTGTTAGCAAAATTAAAATGGAAATATTATAGCCAGAAGCTCAGATCCACATAATCGAATGTTACAAGTGTCATACAGCAGCAACAGCCAGGCATTAGTCACGCAAATCGAATGGTTTGTTTTTAAAATAAAAATGCCCTGTAGAATTCAGCCCTTCCCTGTCTGATTTGGGAAAAGGTGCTGAATCACACAGCTCGCTGCTGCATCTGCTTCTGCTGATGCTGCTGTCGCTTGTGAAGGACATTAACTTTGGGTCATTTGGGGGTCATTTTGGGATAACTTCGCCCGCTTTTGGCACATTAAACATTTTCTGTGTAGCTGGACGTTTGTTGACTGATTGTCTTTAGAGGTCATCTGAGATTTGCTAATATATTGTGTGTGTGTGTGTGTGTGTGTGTGTGTGGGTGTTTTAAATAATTTTTTTTCCACTCAGCACAACCACCCCACATTGAATGATGTCAGAATGGATACACGCCAGGTCCTTCCCTATTCCTCCCTTTGCCAGGCCAGGGCCTTTTTGGACTCTGCCAAAGTGTACTTTTTCCTGCCAAAAGGGGGAAATGTTCAATATTCAATATTCAATCACCTGGGAGCCCTCTGCTGGCAGAGGGCCTGGTTTGGCTGAAATGGCTGACCAAAGGTTAAGAACACGCCAGCACGTACAAATGGGACAGATTTGTTTGCTCTGGCTCCTCAGCCGGCCTCTGTCTGGTTACTACTGGAAGCAGCACATGGCCGAAGATCACAGGTTAACTGACAGAGTGACCACAGGCAGGTGGATCACTGGTTTACCGTGGGACTGACCGCAGGAACACGGATCACAGGTTTACTGTGGGACTCACTGTAAGAAAGTGGATCATAGGTTTACAGAGGGACTGACCGCATGAATATGGTTCACAAATTTACAGAGGGAGTAACCGCAGGAGCACGGTTCAGCAGTTTACTGAGGGTGTGACTGCAGGAACACAGTTTACGGGTTTACTGAGGGAGTGACTGCAGGAACACAATTCATGGGTTTACCAAGGGAGTTACCGCAGGAACTTGGTTCATGGGTTTGCCAAGGGAGTTATTGCAGGAACACGGTTCATGGGTTTACCAAGGATATGACGGAAGGAACACGGTTCACGGGTTTACTGAGAGGTTGACCGCAGGAACATGGTTCATGGGTTTACAGAGGGAGTGACCGCAGTAACACGGTTCAGTTGTTTACCAAGGGAGTGACCGAAGAACACGGTTCACGGGTTTACCGAGGGAGTTACTGCAGGAACATGGTTCACGGGTTCACCGAGGGAATAACCGCAGGAACATGGTTCACAGGTTTACCAAGGTTATGATCACAGGAACACGGTTCAGGGGTTTACTGAGGGAGTGACCACAAGAATTCGGTTCAGCGGTTTAGTAAGGGAGTGACCACAGGCACGTGGCTCACACTTTTACCGAGGGATTGACTGCAGGAACACGGTTCAAGGGTTTACCAAGGGAGTGACCGCAAGAATACAGTTCACACGTTTACTGAGGGACTGACTTAAGGAACACGGTTCAAGGGTTTACCAAGGGAGTGACCGCAAGAATACAGTTCACACGTTTACTGAGGGACTGATTGCAGGAACACGGTTCAAGGGTTTACCAAGGGAGTGACCACAAGAATACAGTTCACACGTTTACTGAGGGACTGACTGCAGGAACACGGTTCAAAGGTTTACCAAGGGAGTGATCGCAAGAATACAGTTCACAGGTTTACTTAGGGACTGACTGTAGGAACATATACTGCAGGTTTACTGACGAAGTGAAACAGTAACTGGCTTCATGTGATGCATCATTATTTCACTCTTTTTTCATTCACCCAGTAAAGGTCTTCTCTTGCTGGCAGTGTGGAGGAGCCTTCGCATTGGATGGAAAGGTCGGCCAGTAGGTCTGTTCCTGGAGGGTGCTGGAGTGCTTGGTGTGCGTCTGTGTATCAGGACGGGGTGCTTCTCACCGCTGGGCAGGGAGCATGCAGCTGGAGAATTCCTCAGTACTCTGGGCTCCCTAAGGGTTTAGGCCTAAATGATTATTCACCCTATCCATTTAAGTACTGTTAAATCCACTTGC
>JAODKC010000002.1:4348071-4358499 GCA_026777985.1 Mormyrops attenuatus
CCCCCCCCGCCCCCGCCCCGCCCCCCCCCCCCCCCCCCCCCCCCCCCCCCCCCCCCCCCCCCCCCCGCCCTGTTAAATTTGCTACTCTCCAGGGCAGCTCTTTTATCAAATCAATTTTTTTGAACAATTTTAAGAAACGGTAGAAATGGCAATTGACACAATTTAAGAAATTCAGGCATGTATTCTCAATTAATTATTTGGACCACAGAAAAACTGCAGTGATGTGTTCAATGCTGATGTGTACTGATGTGTGCCGTCTGGATGTGTGCAGCCATATGTATGTCACACAAACCTTTTCAGCATGCACTGCCAAAGGATGCAGAACTTGCAACACTCGTCGTACTGAGCAGCGTGAGGGGAGAGATGTTTACAGCCTGAATGTTTCGCTGTCGTTCGACCCTGTCATAAACTTGTTGATCGTTGTAATTAGCACCCATCTGATTTATGCAAACAGCACCCGTGTTAGCAGTTGGTTCCAATTTGCTGTGAAAACCCACATCAAACCCCGTCTGAAATAAGTGCTTCTGTTTAACGGCTAATTGTACAGGTTGGTGACACCAGGCCCAATAAAACTTCGAATGGCAGAACTCTTTGGTTACCAGCACAAATGCAAATGGTAGCTCAGAGCAAACATTTTGCAAGGAACAGTAACATAATCACTGTTGTTTTTAATTCCAAAATTTAGCTTAGCTAAGCCAGACATATTCGTGTCCATATAAAAATTTGTACCTCCATTATTTCCGTTTGGAGTTTTGCTAAAATCCCAGTGAAACTGGGCCACTAAACTGTCCCGCCATTACCCATGTACACTGAGACACAGAAACGGACATGCACACATGTGTAATTTAAAAAATTTGCATGTGAGGTGCCTTTGGCTGTGTAGATAGTGTTGTGGTAAAGAAACGATACTGGTATTGACTGAGAGTGTTTCACAGGGTATGTAATACCAGGATCAAGATGGTGGTATAATGCCGTGAGACAAGGAATTGTTGGGGGGGGGAGGCATTAGTAATGTCAACAAGCGTGCTCTCGAGGGCCAGGGAAGAAGATTCTCCTTAAGAGGATTAATCGTGAGTGGTTGGCATGGAGACTTGGCCCGCGGGCAGATGAGCCTCACTGTTTTGTTCAATAAATCTCACTTTCCGAAGTGTTGGTGTGTGAGGGGTGACACGGGGTCTGGGTCCAGCTCCAGCACGGACGGAACGGCGCCCCCTGCCTGGACTGTTCCTCAGCGTGCCATCTCCAGACATCATTATGCACTGACCGTGGAGTTTCTCGCCTGCTATCTCTCCGCTTCTCGTTATGCTGGCTAGATGCGGGAGAGATAAGTGTTTCTCTCCCTTAGTTTTGTCCATGGATTCTGTTCACTTTTATATAGCAATGGTTCACATGCCAAGTGTATAATGGGATATGTCTCTTCCTCTGCTGATTTTTCTCTGACTCTAGGCTTTTTGTGTGTGTGTGTGTGTGTGTGTGTGTGGATCCTGCCAAGACTCGGTCCTGGAAGGGATTTGGAGTTGGGGGGCAGGGTACATTTGTGTCTGTGGGGTATAATGGGCAGTATGATGTCACAGGTCCACCTGAGGGATAGTGTCCCCCGTCGCTCGGAGATCGGGACTCGTCCCTCGGCCGAAGGCGTCGAACGGCGGGTCGTGTTTGCACAGCTGTGTCCACCAGTGCAGCGGAGGTCCTGATCTGTATTGTTTTAAGGGGGCCACAGCTGCTCCGGTTTCTCTTTGTTCTATAAGAAGGAAGCCGCATGGGGCTGGGTTCGGCTGCTGGCCGTCTGCATTGTGCCTGGGTCCCCACTCCTTATCCCCAGGGTGCTGGGATGGGCCTCACGAGCACACTGATTGGACAAAACGGCCTGCATCCCCATCTTTGTGGTTATAGCCAGGGGCGGGGGACGATCATAAGCAAAACGTGGAAGTCCGGCAGCGCCCCCATGCTGTGTCCTGTTCAGATGACAACCCCCCACCCCCATCTGCGCCCGACTTTTCCCCCCAACCCCGGACCTGGGCGTGGTGTTCCTACCCACCGCCAGAGGGACGCATGAGTGGGCGCGGGTGGCAAGGCCGTGCTGGGAGTTGGCACTAATTTCCAGGGCCGCCGTGCCCCGGGCTCCAGGGGCGCGATGGATCCGAGTGGGTAGCCCCGCCTCCTCCCCGTGCCACGCTGATCACAACAAAAGAACTCCCGCAGTGTGGCCTCCGCTGCCGCCAGCGGGTTCGAGGCTGCCTCGCGTCCCACCGCGTCCGCAATATGTTTCGCTCACAGAGAGAGGGAGAGAGAGTGAGGAGAGGGAAGCCAAGCAAAGATAAGGAACAAAGGACATAGAGGAGAGAACCACAAACAAAGCGGGCTGTGAAAAAGAAAGGGTGACAAAAATCCCACGTTGCATCTGAGTGCAGTTTTATTTTCTAAACGGGGTCTCACGACCGGGCATAGACGATGACCCTTTCTTGGGAATCGCCCTGCAGCTGAAGCACGAGCGAATCTGCACTCAGGGGGTCAAAATGGCTTACCCTGATTCCAAGCTACCACGCAGTGTGGGAGCTGCGAGCCAAAATGGCTGATCCTCAGCGTGAGCTAACAGGCGGTGAGGGACTCAGGAGCCAAAATGGCAGACCCTCAGTATAAATTAACAGGCGGTGAGCAGGAGGAGGAGCTTAGAAAGCCAGGATTTCTTATTCTCCACCCTAAATGGCTTGAAATGGAATTCTTGGAGCCAAAATTCTCATTGTTCCTATAGGAACTGGGGTGCCAGTGCCATTGATCCCAGACATAGGACAGTCCAGACGGGATTCAGCTGAGCCAGGTGAAGGGCCCGATGCCCCTCCGATTAATTACAGAGAACTAAAGTGGAAGGCAGCCAAGACAGATACCTCGAATCTCGAGCTAGGCAAAGAACATGGTGGCCAGCGATATAAAAAAAAAATCGGAGCCGTCGCCTTTCATTTTGTCAGCGTCAGGGACAAGCACATGTGGCACCTTCATCCTCGTCCCCCGAAAGGCAAGAAGAGCAGAAATGTCACACGCAAGCCTCTTATTACCGTGATACAGACAGACAGTGGAATTGTTTATTGCAAGCATGAATCTTTATTTGTGTCATTTTCCTAGCTAAACAGCAAGCGGAGATGGAAATTTATGAGGAGTAATTCATCATCTTGGTCCTTAGTGGGCATGTAGGATAATGCGTTGGTGTGGCTCGCCATGGTTTACGGCCATGCCCCCCCCCCCCCACACACACACACAGCTGTTTGGCTCAGAGAACCTTCAGGCTCCGCCCCAAACTGAATCCTGCCACGAAAACCTGTCAGGCACACTGGGACAGCAGGAGTTTTTAATAACGTTTGGGGTGGCGGTGTGATTACTGTGGCCTGTAGCTCTGCTATGATGCTAGCTAATGCTCTTCCGATGCCTATTACGGCCTGAGGCTTATTTGGCCCCGCCCACTTGCTTCCAGTCCCTCTCTGCATCTCCAAACAGATTGTCACATGAGAATTTTATGTTTTTGGGCCTCGCTGCCTACATATGTGGGCGACGCTCACAGACTGCACCCACTGGCCAAAACCTTCCTTGCACACCCTGTGGTGGCTTAATGGTTAGGGACGCGCACTTGTAATTGAAAGATTGCAAGTTCGAGTCCCCGACCAACAAAGCACTCCTGAGGTATCCTGAGCAAGGTACTGCCCCCAAACACTGCTCCCTGGGCGCTGAATTAGCTGCCCCCTGCTATGTCACATTGTCACATATGGGTTAAATGCAGAGAACACTTTTTGTTGTTGTATGCTGTGGTGTGTCAACAATGTCAATTAATCACTAAATTCTAAAGTAATACATACATGTACACGCATTCCCTGTAATTTGTGAAAATCAGATTACCTTTAAACAAAGGTAGTGGCTATGACAGGGATGTCCCCAGGCTGCAGTTGGTGACCCGCCGCCGCTGAAAGCTGTAATCAATGGCCTAGCCGTGGTCTGATCTGGGTGTATCTCTCAGGCCCCCTGTTCTGCCTCCTCTGGCTGTTTGGGAAATGGTGTGAATCCATCACTGCAGGGCTTTTTTTGTAACACAAGTCTCAAATTACTGCTATTTTGTTCATATCAGTGTAGTCAAGCCGCACCCTCCCACCCCCAATGTTGACAACATACAACGAGGTCAAAAAAAACAGGAGACGATGATGTTGGGGCCAAGTAGCAGCGGGCAAAGCCGGCTCTAATTATTCAGCTTTTCTCGCTCTGTGAGCCTGGAGGTTTGAATCAGCTGCTTCCTGCTTGTGAAGCTCGCAAGACACAGATAGGGATTTGTTTGATTTCCTCTTTGCATAAATAACCATTTGTGTGTTTTTTTTCGGTACCAGGCTCTTCTAATATCAGCTAATAATATTCACTCGTTCCGTGACCAGTGATTAAGTTTTATTATACTTTTGATTTCCTAATAAGACTTTTGATATGACTGATGATTTAACTTCATTACGCCGTTATTACATTATTTACTGGCTTAGTGGGTACCAGTACGTAAAGAACCATGCATTGCTTTCAACGTGAATCATTTATGTGACCATATTTCATACTATAGGACCCCAAGGGGGCGACAGCGTCTACCCTGCTAGACAGATAAGTGCTGTCAGCGGGACATTAGTCCATTTCTTCTACTGCTATACCATTTTCTGCTTTGATTTCCTGTCAGTCTTGCAGGATGTATCTTAATATCCAGGCTCTTTGCATAACTGGCCCCTTAAAGTGACAGTGGTCAGACTTAAAGAAGACTCTGGCTGCTTTATTCACATGGAGAGGGACCTCTGTTAAGTTGCTGTGCTTTCACAGTCTGGACCTGGCGTAGGGGCGGGGGAGGGTCAAATTGGCTGCCAGAGTGTAAACGATGTTGTCAGAAGGTGACCTCTGAGGCATGGGAGGGGGTGTTTTGTTCAAACTGTTTGACAGGTTGTGAGTCTCCTTAGCTCAGATGTGGTGGATGGGGGGGGCACAGGAGGCGTGATTCTTACTAGGGATTTCTAAATTGTGTGTGATCATAAAAAGTAAGTAAGTAAGTAAGTAAAATTTATTTCTATAGCACCTTTCACAGACAAAAAGTCACAAAGTGCTTTACAAGCTGACAATAAACAGATCAAACATGCATACAAACAGATCCAACATAAAACAACACACAAAAAAGCATCTTTTCTGCCAGCCCACCCCCTTCAGTCATATGGGCTCGTCATGCACCATGCTTCTGGAGGACCATGCGGGTTCCGGACACAGCGCGGTGCGTTCTCTGCCGCACGCGGTCACTGGTATTCCGCTGCGCATAGCAGGGTTCGTTGCATGCCGCTTGGTGTGACTTATAATTCGGGCAGCAGGCTATTTGTTCAGACGTGCTGCTGGGAGCGGTCTGTGCTTGAACCCTCTCTCTATGCCAGGGACAATATGAGACTGCATCTGTGTGCCATGCTGGGCTGGATCGCTCGCGATATTTGTTATGCCAATCTTCTTGAGCCGATAGACATCTCATCAGAACTTCATTGAACGCACCACAGACTCGTTCCTAGGCCACAATCGCAACTCTCAAAGCTCACTTCCTATTGCTACGATTTCCTGCTAAATCTGGTTACTGCTGTAGTGTTCCTTTGGTGCAATGATTTAATAACAAGGTATTATCAGTGTTGGAAAGTGCCGCGAACTAAAGGATAAGAGCACCAGTTTGGTGATACACACCAAAATGACCATATAGCTTGCTAATAGCATGACTGTAGACCAGTATTAGCTTAGCAGTATCAATGATGACGGCTAGCAGAAAGACCAGAAGACATTAGCTTAGCAAAGTAACCAGGAGATAGCATTAGCTTACCAAAGTAACCAGAAAATAGCATTAGGTTAACATAGTGACCAGAAGACAACATTAGCTTAGCAGAATGACCAGAAGATATCATTAGCGTAGCAGAATGGCTGGAAGATAGCATTAGCTTAGCAGAATGGTCGGAAGATAGCATTAGCTTAGCAGAATGTCCAGAAGATATCATTAGCTTCCCAGAATGGTCGGAAGATAGCATTAGCTTAGCCGAATGTCCAGAAGATATCATTAGCTTCCCAGAATGGTTGGAAGATAACATTAGCTTAGCAGAATGTCAAGAAGATAGCATTAACTAAAATGACCACAGGATATCATTGGCTTTGCCAGTAGCATCAGGTTAACAGTATAGGGCGTTGCCTTGTTATAAACTTTTATCCTGTGTCGTTTAATTCTTTCTAATCCCCTTCTACCTTTATATCTTTGCATGGAATGTCGTTGCGTTCCATTGTGTGAGTGGTAAGTGGTATCTGTCCTTCTGTAGGTGCAGTCTCGGGCGCTGACCGAAAGAAGGGGGCCGGCCAAAACAGACTGCCTTAAAAACTTATAAACGGCACGCCTTTTTTTCCCTGAAATGCCCATAAGTCCGATTTTGGTGCACTGGCTTTCTTCGTTGCTGCACTTCGAGGACTATTCCTACCCAACTCTCCTTCCGCCTGTGCTTGTGATCAACGTTATCGCTCAGTGTTTATCGATTATAAGTGGCACATCATTTTGTTGTGGAGTTCAAAATTTAAAAAAAAAAAAAATTTGCTTGTGAGGACAATATTTAAAAAGGAAAAAAAAAACAAATAAAACGGCCACAGTGTCTTTTGTGAGGAAAGACGACACAGTCACGCCATAAGTTTTTCTCGCCTGTTTTTTCAGAGCCTTTTTTTCAGAGGGAACCTTTGTCCTCTGTCTGTGTTGCGACCTTCTCCATGCGGATATAAAATCAGTCACTAAATGGATCCAAAGCATTGACTGGATTGTCTTTTCTGGCTTTTTGGGTGTTTTTTTTATCTTCTTGTGCCGAAATGTCATTTGCTGACCCCCTTCCCCCCACCCCTCCTTGCCGAAGCTTCCCTCCTGCTGTGGACTGGTGGGGCAAAGCAGATCACAGTCTGGGGGCCTCGCGTTGGTTGTATCACCTGTTACGAGCCGTACTGTGGCACGGACTCCACTGGGGGGCAGTCTGAGCGCTCGGCAGGGGTTTCGCAGGTAGGTACTGCGTCTGGACTGGAATCAACCGGCAAATGGCCTGCAGCCGTATAGAACACGGCATAAAGGCCCGGTGATCCTCTTGCATCCGCTTGTTTCCTGGCAAAAGCATCCGGCTGCTGGCGAGGGCCGCTGATTTGAACCCCGTCACTTGAGGGCGCCGTGCGGGACACCAGTTTGCCGAAACCAGAGCAGCTTGGGGACAAGACGGGGACAAGGAGACTCTGTCAGAAAGCTTACAGCAGAGCGGCAATCTGTCGCTTAATCGCTGGAGTGTGGTTCTGCAGAAATGGACCCATCCCCCATCCGCCTCTGCCCCGTCCCTTCCTGAAAGTGACATTCAGTCATTACCATATAAAAAAATAAAATAACTCGACACAGCGTGCAAAAGATTAGTCTCTAGATATCGGCATTTCACATGCTTCAAGAAATATTGTTATCGTTGGGTTTTATTTAAATTATATTTAGATAATATATCGTATTTTCATGGACGATGGATTTTAGGTCAGCAGAACCTTTGTTTCTATTTGAAATGAAACTGTCGTCAAAGCGATTTTTGTTACTGTGAATTTGAGTGAGATCATTTTATCTTTAAACCCAGGCTGCTAATGCATTTCCTCAGTGTCCGTACACCACACACATAGCGTTAGGGAGTACGTTTGGCTTTCTGGAAGTCCAAAGGAAGTACCCATGAATGTAATTTGTACTCATTACTTTTTACTATAATAAAGCTGGAAAATGGATTTCTCATTCGTGTTTTCCTTTTGCTTTCACGTCTGGAGTCCGTCTCTTGGGGCATGGTACGGACACGTATGTACATCTGTTGAAGAGCGAGTAAAAAGAGTTCTCAGAGGTGGAGAATGGAAGATCTGTTGTCACCCACTGGGAGTTAGGGGACACTAGGGGCGGGGTGGGGGGGTGGTTTGGGTGGGGTGTTTTTTGTTTGCACTGGACAGGGATGCTGGTGTTTAGGCGAGTGACGTCCTTTCACCCCCACGGGCAGATTGTCTGGATGAGTGATGTGTATTTGCCTTGTAGTCTCAGCATGGACATTGTGCTCCATGTGGGGGTGCTGTCCCTCTGTCTGTCTGAGTGGTCAGAGGTCAGGATCGATGGAGAGGACCCAGCGACAGCATCATGAGTGGGGGTTTCTTGCATTCTTGTTGTGAAATGGCCGTTGTCACTGGTCAGGGAAGCAGAAGCTGCTAATTACTTGTTTGTTTGGCCTGGTTTGCTGTAGAGAGCATGTGAGTGCACCTCCTGGTTCGGGTGGTCCCATGGAGCAGTGAAGAGGGGATTAAACAGCAGCTGTAATGAAATGTAATGGAGCATTACTCTGCTTTGGGTGTTTGTTTTCAACAACCAGTACATTTTGTTTTTTGAGTTATGTTTTTTGTTGCAAAATGTCGTTCTGTTCTGAGTTTCCCAAAGTTAACTTTTTGCACATCATACTTTCTGCTTCTCAGAGCCGAATTATGCATCAAGTGAGGAAGCATGTGTGTTCTTGCCTTATTTTCTGTTTTATCACCAGGAGCCCGGTCCCATCCTGCACGCATTATTGTTAGCATGAAGGCTGTCCCTGAGGTTTCCTTGGTGACACTCTGACAGCAGGCTCTTTAGCAGGATGTCAGGGGATGGGCAGTGTGGGGTGGGGAGGTGTGGAATCTGGCAATAGGACTTTTGTTGGAATTTTCAGACATATGAGCAGCATCCCTGGGGTCAGAGGTCAGAAGGGTGGGAATATGGCCAAGAGGATCACGAAACACCCTCCATATTTACACTGATGTCAGATGATATTAATGTGGAATAGCACAGTCAGCTCAGACAATGGGCTGATTCAGGTTTGAGTATAATGAGGGCTTGAGACCTGGCAAAGTCAATATTTAAAAGAGAATGTAGCCTTGGCACAGTTGGTGCATGATGGTGAGGTTCACTGTAGACTTACAATTGGTACATGATGGTAAGGTTCACTGTAGACTTTTCACAGTTGGTACCTGATGGAGAGGTTCACTGTTGACTTGGCATATATGGTACATGATCGATAGGTTCACTGTAGACTTGGCACAGTTGATGCATGATGGAGAGATTCACTGTAGACTTTTCACAGTTGGTTCATGATGGAGAGGTTCACTGTAGACGTGACACAGATGGTACATGAAGGAAAGTTTCACTGTAGACTTGGCAAAGTTGGTACATGATGGAGAGGTTCGCTGTAGACTTGGCACAAATGAGATAGAGTGTAGTCTTGGGTCAATTGATTCATGATGGACCGGGAGACTGAACTTGGCACAGTAAATAAAGGTGAGTGAGAGAGGCCGACGGCCTGGCGTGGTGGATGTGGGAGAGGTGTGTACCGGGGCGTCTTTGCTTTTAATGGGAGACCATAAAGGGCATGCAGCATGTGCTCTCTCTTTAGAGGTAACCCCAGTGACCTGATGGGTTTACTGTAAAGTTGTCACGGTTACAGCTTGAGAAAGAGCCTGCCGGTCAGGCCCCGGTGCGGCAGCGTGCTTTGGTTATCACTGCAGACACACAGTGATTTAGTTATCATGGTCTGGAGGAGCACGACGCAGTGATTTAGTTATCATGGTCTGGAGGAGCACGACACAGTGATTTAGTTATCATGGGCTAAAGCGGCACAGCTGGCTTTATTTATCACGCTTTATAAAAACCCCATAGCAGGATGTGTGTGCATGCGTTTGTCAGGCTGATGAAGGGTGAGAAGGCGTGGGTGAGAAGGAGAGGACGAATGGAGGAATAAGTCAGTCTCGTTGCCTGGGGAGGGGCTGTGTTTTCTTGGGCCCTGGACTGGAGGGGTTACAGATGTAAAATTATGTCTTACGTTACAAAAGTCAAACTGTTACATTTTCTGTGTTTGTGTTTCTATATAATTAGGTGAAATCTATCACCTGCAAAATCTACCAGGGGTGCACTTATCCCCGAACACCCCGGTCGGCAAAGCTTCTCCAAAATTGCCATTTTGTCAGGGTGCCCAGAATGAACCAGAGGCACTGATACCACCTGTGTGTGTCTGTGTGTGAAGAGAGTATGGGTACAGTGTTAGCATCAGGGTACAGCGTTAGCATCAGGGTACAGTGTTAGCATCAGGGCACAGTGTTAGCATCAGGGTACAGTGTTAGCATCAGGGCACAGTGCATCGCTTGTCATCCAGAGATGTTCCTCAAGGGCTCTGTGCTGGGAAAAACAAACCCCGCCCTTCACACCGGAAGGGCCTGCCCCTTATTCCCATGGTTCTCCCAGCCTGTGCAGCAGTGTTATAATTTTAGCTCCATCCTGTAGATCTGAGCTCCCCAGGCAGGTGTAATAATTGGGGGGGGGGGGGGGGGGGTGCCTTGTTTGCGTGTGAGTTGTTTTCA
>JAODKC010000002.1:4388459-4403522 GCA_026777985.1 Mormyrops attenuatus
CTTGGGTCTTTCTTGCTGCCCCCCCAAACAAACACACGCCAGCGTGCAGAGATCATTTGTGCCTGGAGGCTCCTCCTACATGTACAGGCTTGCTTTTCTGAGCCACATTCATTAGCGCTTGGAAATTAGTTGCTTGAGTTTTGCATGTGAAATGAAGGGATGCTATTAGCATGAGACAGTGTGCCTGCATACAGGAAATCGATGTCCGCCATGGATTTGGCTTTGGAGCCGCCAAAGCCAGCTGAATGTGTGTGCCTATATTAGCCAAAAAATGATGCCGTATGTCTGTGTTATTTATTTCAGAATTTAATTATTGTTTCTGGGCTTGTGGATGAGACAATGGACAGTTGTGGTGTCGCTTCTGAATGGATTAAGCCAGTGTTTCCCAATCTGGTGCTTGGGGACCCACAGCCAGTCCACGTTTTTGCTCCCTCCGAGCTCCCTGCCAGACACCCTGCTTTCTCAAAAATAAATAAATAAACAAATGAATGAAAAATGTACGTTGCTTTGGGTAAAAGTGTCTGCTAAATACAATGCAAAAAAAAAAATAATCACTCATCAGTAGACATGATCTTTCCTATGGATATAGGCCTATATAGGGAGCTAGAAGAGAGCAAAAACATGGATTGGTTGTGGGTCCCTGAGGACCGCATTGGAAAACACTGGACTTTAAGAGATAGGTGGTTTGAAGTTACTGTTGACTGTTGGTGTCCCTAGGAAGCATGGGAAGACTGCTAAGATGTGCTGAATCCCCCATCTGTGTTGTAGCACTGGTGTTGTACAAGGGTAGGCTACGACATGAAGCAAGTAGACACCTTTGCCACAAAGAAGGGCCCTACATACACCCTAGTATCTATATCTCTATGCTGTAGAGGCAGGCGACCCAGGGTCTAAATCTGTAATAAGAGACCACGGTATTGACGTCTGAGGGGAATGCTTTAGCTCCCCCTGCCTTGTCCTTGTTAGTGGTTTAAGTTCTGTGGGTCTGGATGAGAAGCACCTGTGGAAAAAGGGAAAGAGAGCGTTAGCTTCTACACCATGCTGGTGTGCAGGTTGGTGCCTCCATGGCAGCCTTCGCCAAAGGTGTATGAATGTCTGTATGAGTGGGTGAATGTGAGGCATGACTTTGTAAAGCGCTTTGAGTACTCGTAGGAGTAGAAAAGCACTATATGAATGCAGTCCATTTACCATTTACCAAGCCATCTGCTGCCTGCCTCACATGGGTGTGTTATCTTTGCTTCTTTATCTGGAAACCGTGCTTCCCCTCCACCCCAGAGAGGGCGACGCATTTGATGACCAGCCTCTTCAGGGGTGGGTGCCATTTTGACATCTGCCTATGTGATGTGAGTTACTTTGGGGCATCTTGCCATTTGTCCATTGCTTGCCCACGTTGGTCCTACTACAGAACTGGAGTTCAGTTGGTTTTCCCACCAAAGAGTCTGTGTGAGCCCTGCGGGGTGGGGGGGTGTAAAGACAATGATTAGTGCAATGCAGATGCTTCTGTGTTCGGCTGGAACAAAAGCCTATAGAGACCAGGGCCCCTTCTAGGGCTGGAGTTGATGAACTCTGGTCTTTAGCAGGCCTTTCCAATCCTCCTCTTTTCGATTCCTCTAATTTTCTTCATCAGGCGAGAATGGAATCAAGTCAACCTCTGCATACTTTGTTCGGTTATCCAAAGTTGCCTTTGATTTCATCATCTCAGCTCAACCACAATGTAATAATACATGAGGCTCCTTCTTGATAGACAAGGGGTGTCGGGGAAAACCGTCAGATGCTTTGCCATGGATATTTGTAGCATGTTGTGCTGTGGGCAGCGAGCGTCCGAGGATGGGAGGTGACTCCATCATTTCTTATTGATGGGAGGCAAAGATGAAGATCCAGACAAAAATCGATGGCAGAGCGGTCTCTGGGGGCGGCTGTCCAGTCAAACCATTTCTTTAGTTGAGAATAGACCCCGTTTCTAATAAGTGTCCTAGATCACCAGTTGTGCTGTTACCCTTTTTGCTTCGCAGCCACTGCTGGCGACACGCCGACCAGTGGGCTGGGGACCCGACTTCAGATGTTAGATGATGTGGTGGGACCGGAGATCGATTGCACATGTGAGGCCAGGGGAGGAGGGCAGATTTACAGCAGACGTGTGCGTCAGTTTTAATCGTGTCCCCTTGCATTAGAGACACGCTAGTTCGATATCTTATAAATATCTTCTGCTGACGTTTCATTAAAGCATCTGTATAACTCTTCGTAGTAAGCCGGAAAGGGAATCCGAGCGAAGAGGAATAATGAGGCAGAAATGCCTTTGTTGCAGGAGCGGGACAATGAAGACGTGCTTGCGGGGCTGTATGGACTCCGATCGTGCGGCTGGATTCATTAAGGACTAAGGGGAGAAAAAAAAATACATGGGAAGTAGGGGTCAGCTGTGTCTTTCATACTGGAGGAAAAAATGCATTGTTTTCCCTTTTTTTGTCATTGCCGTAGATCAGTCAAGATGGCGCTCCAAGAAGAATGAGCGCATTTGATGGTGGTCCGAAGTGATATTTGGATATGATGCATTGCACTGCTGCAGGGATTCGGCAAATGCAAGCTCTGTGTCCTTTTTTTGGCGTTATAATCGTATTTGCAGCCTGTTCTGTTTACAGCCCCTGACCTTTTTTTTAAAAAAAAAAACATGCGTGTGAGAAGGACAGTACTCGGTACCCAGAGCGCACTGCCCTTTTATGCTTTTCCAGCACTGTCAGTGGGTCCTTCGTAATCATGCACTGTCTGCCGTCTTCCCTAGCCTGTCTTGTTCATCTGTCTGTTGTTTGGGGGGCTACGTTGGAATTGGGGTCAGTCTGATTGGGGCCGGATACCATTATTTGGTAATGGGTATGGGACAGAGTGTCTCTGCCTCCTGTGTGGGTGGCTGGTGAGACCCAAAGTAGCAACCAGAGAAAAACAAAGCGCCCCTCCATTTCCAGCGCCCGCTGCATGTTTTATTTATATGCCCTGGGTTTGCGTCACTGCCCCTGCACTCCCGTGAAACGGACTATAGCAGGACACTTAATCTCTGTCTGGACCGTTCAGTTAAACCGGCTGAGCCATTACGTGTTTGTGTGTGTTAATTTTATGCAGAGTACTCTTTGTCACAGGTCAACAGGTCACAGGCGGAATGATATGGGTTTGTATACATATTACAAGATGTTCATTACTGGTGTGTATATCACACATATTCAACAGGAAATGTGTGTCTGCTTAGTCTGTCTGTCAATCTATAGATAATGAATATAATTAATTCCTGGGATCCCCATGTATGTGCGGTTTTGAGCTTTTCAGGAGGAAGGCAGTGGTTGCTGCAAGCGGCCACACTGCCCCAATGAAGCTCATCTCTCCATATGTGAGGCACTTTCTTCCTGTTCTCCGAAGGTGTGGCTTCTGCCGGCGTTTTCTCAGAGCCATTGCTGCCACGGTGCACCGCATGGCCCGGAGATCATCGCTGGAGATCGCAGTGTTTTGTCTGCTTTGCCTTGCTGGGAGGTGCCAGCATACTGCGGCACAGTAGCGCGCTAATGAGCTCCGATGCTATTAACGAAATGAATATTACATTAGCTTCGCCACCATGAAATAATGTAGAATCAATTCACTCTATTATTTGTAATCCATCCACCTGAAAACCACTAAGAACACTGCGCAAATGGCTCATTTTCACATCCCACGAAGTTTGGGCTGCGGCACTGCTTTTGTCATCCCCGTGGACGGGATACCAGTGGAGTCTTTGTCCTCCCGGGCGCTCCAGAACTTGTCGAAATAGTTTTGCCGTTGCTGGGCTCCTCCTGCCTGCAAAAAAAAAGAGGAGCACACTGAAGATGCCTTAACGCCACCTGCTTCACAGGTGATGTGTCCCTGCTGACCCTGCTGGCAGATGGCCAACCAGTGCAAACACGCTGCCACAAACAGGGGCAACGTCAAGCGTCTGTAGCTGGTGGGCGGGGTGAACCTACATAATTAGCACGTGTATCTGTGTGAGTCTGACGGTGATCAGGTTACGCCGGACTGTTCAGGTTTTACGACATGGGCCTCGAAGAGTCAGATCTCCATAGCCCTAGTCGAAACTTACACTGTACAGCCTGTTTTATTCATTTATTCAATACTGTCTCGTTTCTTTTGTCTTACATGTAAAGCCATTTAAAGTGTCAGAAATTTGCTTCATTGTGTCCATATTTTGAAAAGTGTCCGGCTCTCATTTAGGTACATCGCGTATGAAATGATACCCGGTGTGTCAAAAAGATGGTCGATAAATCTCACATCTGTCCAGTTTAATTTCCCTACGTGGGCCGTGTGTGATGGAAAGGGCATGTGGGAGACATGCCGGCCTGAGTGATGGGCACTGCCCCCGTGGCAGCGGCCAGAGGGGGAGCTGCCCACCCTCTCCTCACCTTGGGAATGTGATAAAACCTGAATCTGTCTTGGAGGTCATGAGTTTCGCAAAACTATTTCCTATCTTCTGGTTTGTGGATGTTAACGCCCGAGTCCTGCAATTAATAAACACAACTCGCTACATTGTTGGTGACTGATCTTTATATTTGTAATACATGCCTGGCATTATATATACAGGTAGACATACATATGTGTGTGTGTGTGTATATATATATATATATATATATATATGTGTGTGTGTGTGTGTGTGTGTGTGTGTGTGTACCGCTTTTCAATCATCAGTCTCCAGGTAGTGATAATGTTCTTTTTTTGATCTTCGTATGATCCCATAATTTTTTCGATCTTCGTAAAATTCCATAATTAATTTTGCATCGTGTGGCCTTTCGTATCATGTCAAATGTCTGATTAAAGATATATGTAAAACTGAATACATGCACTTTTTTGATAGAGGAAACTTTGACATAGTTGAAATGCAGCTGAAAGATAATTCTGCATATTACGACGGGGATATAAATGCTTAATATTAGAGAGGCAAAGTCAGATAATGTTAAAGACTCCTATTAGCCGTGAAGCTTTTTACAGTGCGAAATTACCTCTGCGGGGAATTCTGCTAAGGAGAACGCGTTGTTCTGAGACCGAATTGTATTAAAATAATTTAATACAAACATTACTTTCTGTCGACATTAGAGGACCGCTGTACGTTCGGTTTGGAATTCTCTCCCGCTGCTGACACCTATTGGAGTCCAAAGGAATTTCATAACGACAGGTGACTCCTTTTGGGGGGGGGGGCTGAATTTAGCTGCTGAGATAAACGGTACTGGACGGTCACCATAATGCTGACGGCCATGTGAGGAACAGCAGGGAGGAGTTCCTATTTGGTCATCCTAGTTTCTGTTAAAAGGAAGTGTGCGTTTGGCTGCGTACCAAGCAGCGCTTTGCAAACATCATGAACTTTCTCGATAACTAAAGCAAGATGGCTTAACTTAAATTAAACCTTGCATCCTCGGCTACTCACTTCCGGGGGGGGGGCGTCGCGTGCGCGCAGCTGGACTGCAGCTTCCCACTTACAGACCTGCTCCGTGCACGTGAGCTCGCCGGGGCTCGTAGGCGCGACACCGGGCCGCTCGTTCAGCCGTGTCTTAGAATAGCTCCACCGTCATTATAAAAGAGCCCCAGGTGGGTGCTGTTCGATAAAAAGTTTGTGGAAGAAATATGGACCCCTACATTTGTCTTTACGGTTAATGTTTAATACGGTTAATATTTCAGACCTCTTTCACTCACGCTACCGGTACAGTTGTGTTAAAACCGAAATGGATCTCTGTGGGTGCTGCGTATGTCCGTAGCTTAGCGCTCTAACGAGAATAACCTTTTACTACGTTTCTCTTCATACGAAAGTTGAAATCATGTATGTATAATCATGAACTATATTAAAAACGTACAAGTGGACAGTGCTAAATGTTACACTTCAATATCAATCAAAACAGGGTTGTTGCGTCTCACACTCGTCACTCGTGACACTCGCTTCAAACCCGTCACGCATTAAATCTTACAGCAAATCTATATTATTCCATTACAGACCTAAAATTAGCAACATCAAAAGCGTTGGGGTTTGCAAATCCTACAGACTATTTACAAGGTGATTAAACTCTTACATGCAGACTGTCTGGAATTAAAAATCTCACATCAGTCAGCTGACCGACGTTGGCAACCCTGCTGAACTTTTTGGCCATGACGCAGTTTCACCATACATGTGCTCCTTCTTTAATTATACTCTAACAAAGAATTATCGGTATTAAATACTGCACGAAGCAAACGGCTGAATCAGCAGGAGGACGGTGGGGGTAGCCGACGAGATGAGCAACCAACCGCGCGCCAAAGGGGTGGCCGGAGGAATCACGTGCCTGATCCGAGTGCAAAGGTCCAACCTAAGGGCGACAGAAGTAACACGGCTTGGGGGTATTAAAATGTTTCACTGTGGGGGGGTACTGGCACCTGTTTTTCCGAAGCACTTCAAAATACACATGCACTATTTATAACTTTATTTTTACAATTTCTTTTTTAGGAAAATTTACATGGACTCTAATTTAAAATGACATTCTAATTTGCAGCAGTTATGGATAACTTTATTGCAATTGCAAACGTTTAAATGCTTGTTTTCTTTAAGCTAAACAAACAAAGTCTGCACTCTAAACCTTAGATCATAACCATCACAGTGACATTAATTCCCCACAGATGATACTCAAATTCAAAGTTGAAGTCTTAATTGGATGAATCACACAAAAAAATACAAATGGTGCTTATTCTGTCTCTTTTTAATCGGCAAGTTAAAATGTTCAAAGTACAAAAGCTTTGAGATTTTTTTTTTAAAAGCTTAATAATAATTTTTTGTTGGTAGCCTTGTGTCAATAGTGATTTGTGGTTTTCCAAAAGGGGAATTTTTTTTATGTAAAATTTAACATTTCTGATGCTCACAGAAATGAACATCACACCATTTTCTAATTAGGGAAGTAATTTTTACACCAGAATTCCTGAATCGTTCATCACGTCAGCTATTGTTTTCCATGACATAGTTTACTTATCTGCCCCTCGCCCCCTTTTTATTACTGATGGTCCTACTGAGTCCTTATAGAAGGAAAGGCCCCAGTGTTTCTGCAGATGACAATTAAGGGACTTCCCTGTGACACGCTTATTCATTTTACTCACATTCTCTTGAGTCATTAGAAGAACAGTTTCTACAGTGTTCTACAGATATTTGATAATATTAATAAAAAGTATAACAATTGCTAAGTTTAAAATTTTGAGGCTGCTTTTTATTTGGGAAGTCATCATCAATATGCTGTGCGTGTCTATAACAATGGCTGGTCTTTAGATCACTAACACTTACTTTATTTTTGTATAATGAAATTTTGTTTCTACAAATTGGTGTATAATTATGAATTGATGTCTCTTCATTTTGATCTGTTTGAACTTGCAAATACAAAACAACCATTTATTGTCAAAGTCCACACTACTTTCTTTAGTGAATACGTTAATATTTGAAAGTGTAGTGTGCTGTATATGCAGTGATACTTTAAAGTAATGCAGTATTTAATTGTTAATGTTGAACATTTCCATACAAGAAGAAATTATTAGTTAAATAAGTAGAAGAAAATTCAAAAATATTGCAAAAAGTGCATATTTTTGGCTTAATTTGATTATTCTGTGATAATAGAACATTGGTTTTCTCTGTGTTTTCTCTGTGTTTCTATACTATCCTTCTTTACTGAGTTTGTAGAGCTGTGCCCTAAAGACGTGACCCTGCAGTCGGCTCCGTTTTTGAACTATAAAGAAATAGTTAAAAGCGGAGAGGCTGGAAAATCGTCTTTCTCCAAGTGAGTAACCCCTGGTGGTTGCTTCTCCGAGCCGAAATGAAAGCCCCGCTAATTAGAAATGTTAAAAATAGTTATGTAGTGTGGTGGATACAAGCCTTGGAGAGGGATGCAACTGAGGCTGACACAATTTGCTCTCATGTGACCAGCCATGTTGCATCTGGCGCCGACGGACAGTTGTGTACCTCTTTACAGCTGCAGCATGGTGCCCAGCTGTTCAATACAATTACAAAGAACCAGTGGTAGACATCCCAGGTTCAGAAAGCAAATATCCAGACCAAGATTTTGTTTCAAACAGCCAGGTGAGTATAAAGAGACAGTCAAAGTACTGAACTCGTTGGTTGAAACGAAGTCCTGGTTTGGATTTTCACTTTCTGGACCTGAAATGTCCACCTCTAATAATGCCATTGTTTCACATTAACTGCAAAGCAGACTATTAAAGGTGCTCGATCGCTTCTTCTCTTCCGTTTTGAATCACTTTTGAAATCTGACATTTTTATCTGTGTGATGTTTTCAAAATACCTATAACTGTTACCAATTGATTCTTTATTAAATAACTAGTCCCTTTTATACATTAATCATTATTCATTCAGTAATAATCCTTCTTTTCAGCTGGTGTCAGTGTCCTCTCCAGTCCAAGCCCGGATCCTGGTTCCAGCCCAGGTCTTCTACAGAACCAGTTACCCTCCTCCAATCATCCTCACCTGTTTAAGTCCACCTGCACTGCACTTCCTGTTTGAGCAGGTAAATACCAGTTGCTTATCTGTTCATTGAGGTGTTGTACTTTGTACCGAGCGGCTCTCCTCGTTGTTACTATTGATAATTTACCCTTTATTCACTGACCTATTGCCTGTAACTCATTACCTGTCTTTTTGGCTACAAGTATGGATTCTGTTTGCCTGTTTTGGTTAATAAATAATAAAAACAACATTTGGACCTCCACTTGATTTATATCCAGTACGCCATTGGCTAGGCGTCCCATCCAGGGTGACCCCAGCCTTGTCCTCTCTGCTGCCTGGGATGGGCTCCAGGCCCCCCATGACCCTGACCAGGATGAGCAATTAGAAGACGGCAGAACAGGCCGCCATTTCATTAGAGACTTTGAAGAAATGATGTCAGCTGATTATTAGTCAATAATTACATTTGTAATTAAAATATTTATTTTTTAATGTATATTAATGATGTATCGGTTCTGAGACTGAAACCACGAAACAAACATTCTGACTAAGAGACTGAAAACCCCCCAACACCAAACCACTCTCACTACTGCAGGTGCAGCCTGTTGGGCTCTCACTGCGTTACTAATGTTACAAAATACATTTTTCAATTAACACTGTAACACATGTAAATCACATTTATTATTATTATTATTATTATTTTTATTATTATTATTATATTTAAAGTTAGGGCGAACTGTATATTTTGTGAATATTACCCATCATGCCTATTGTATTGTATTCTAACTGCATGTGTCACATGACTGTTTTGGTGCAATCGTGACTGAGTGATCACGTAAAAGTGTAAAAGTAAGGCTAGTTTTGTTAGCTACAGATAATTTTTTTCTTATTCACCCCCCACACTCCCCACCCACCACCACAAAAAAAAACAAGACAAAAAAAAGAGGTAGGAACTGAACCACGACTCAATATGGAGATGTGGACCGAAATGCGGATTTGGAGAAGCGTCACACCGCTGATGAACACACAGATGCTTTGGGTTGTTTGCCCCTGGTCTGCTGCTCAGATCTTCTGCACTACATCATTTATTCATCAGATGCTTCTGTCCAAAGTGACATACAAGCAAAGCAGATCATACATCACATGCATATCAACTCTAAAAATAAATCTTTGTGTATCTTTAGATGGGAGTAAGTGCATGTTTTCATGTGTCTACTCAGTGTAGTGCTGGGTGAATTAGTGCTCAGACCACACAGCTTCTCACTAATGAATGTCCAAGATCAATGAGAGTGATTTTATAACTAGACTTCCTAATTGGACTGGAAGTATGTTCCTTATATGAACCTCCTTTCATTACAACGTTTCATTATTCCCTCACAGGCAAGAGAGCACTCTCCCCCCCCCAGTGGAAGTAAAATGGCAGAAGGTGATGTCTGGCTTAGGCACATAGCCATATTGTCAAATGGCCCCCGGTAACCAGATAGTATAAGGACAATTTTGAACCCTCCTTGGTATTTGTGTCGCCCCACGATTGGCAGAACCGACCGAGGGGACCCTCCCCCTAAATAAGTGTAACTTAACGTAATGGGAGGACTGGCAGGAGATGGAGCTTAAAGGGTCAATGTGGGCTGGTGACGGCCTGCTCTGCTTCACTGTCCCCAGAGTAGGGAAATGTGTTGCCGGTCAGTAGCGAGTAATGGGGTTGGCCAGGGCCCCAGCGTGACGAGCACTCTGTGCCCAGGGTCCACCCCGGCATCTGCACCGGATAAATGCACTCCAGTGGGGCGTGCCCGGTCTCCCTGGCCTCATCCAGAGGAGCCCTGCCAGCAGCGGGCACACAGGGCAAATCACGCAGCTCTGTCCATGCTGGTCAGTTCAACGGCACCGCGCTCTCAGCCAGCAAGACTGCATTTCCTGTTTGTTTATTTAGTATTTTCCTTCCTTCATTCTGAGAAGTCAGACGGACAAATGAGAGGTTGTTAAATGCTGGGCTTCTTTCTCCACGGCTCTTCTGCTATGGCACAGAGCCCCGGGTGGCATCATTCTCTCCTTGTGCCCCGCTGTGACTGTTGAGGCCGAGCTCCCACGGGCTGCGCCGGTGAGGGATGCTGCGTGCCAGCTCAACCGGAATGGAGGGTGGTACCTCCATGGTTTTATTTGATAATCTTGGGCCGGTGATTGCAGGGACGTGTCCTCCGCACTTCCTGTTTTCCCTTTGGAAGTGCCATCTGACTTTGATCTCGGTGGTGGAAAAGGCCTTCGGAGGGCAGAGATGACTGGGACACATTATAGGTCTCCATACCTTTACTTGGAGGGCCTGTCACAATTTCCAGTTCCTGATTCATGGGGTGGCACCGATAAAAGTTTTGCATGGGTTTATTTTTGCTTGAAAATGTCTTTATAAATAGGTTCCACTGTTGGTAAATGGCTTAATATAGCAATGGACGCAAAGACCATATTAATGTACATCAACTCTGTATAGGAGATCCTTAAATCCAGCATGTTCTTTGAAGGTATTTTATTGCAGCAATTCACCTTGCTGAAAGGTACAAGAGCAAGCTGTCAGTTTGAACTCAAATGTGCAGCCTTTTTAATCAAGCCAGTTACTGATCTACACTTGATCACAGTCCTAAGTCCAGTTGTATTCTGTGTGTGTGTTTTTTTTTTTATCAAAACATACACAGAAATCACAGAACTCGCCTCCATTATTTTATCACTGTAAGGGAACCGCTGCAGCGTGCAGCCAGAACCACTTTCAGCCTGGATGTTATCTGTCCGTGCCGAACACCTTATGCGTTTGCCGATTTCAGCAACTTTCTTAGTTTCGGATTTAATTCTCCACATACATGCTGGCTTTTTTCCCAGATAACTTTTAATGAATTTTGAGCTTTAGTCGGGTACCTTTCATAAGCAGTGATAAAAAAGAATATTTTTGGCACCCTCATATATTTACAGAGATGTTACAGATAAATAATTTAGTGTGTGAGTCGTTTCCTGGTCTGTGGCCAGTATTTTTGTTCTTGATTATTTTTTTTTGTTGTTCTTTGATGAGGGGGAAAAAATGTTCGGCGCATTGAGGTTGCCGGCAGCGAATCAAACGTTTTTGGCTGCGGGACGAGGTTGGCGACATCGCAGCCCTCACCTAGAAATCGCACTTGGCCTTCATGCAGCGATGAATAACAAGTATTTTTATTTATTTTTCAATGGTCTGTTAGAACGCTTGGAGCCTACGAGGACCTTTGTCTGGGGAAAGGGCTCTAAACGAAATAGCAACACTGAATAGGCATTCGCTTACTTTTTCTTGTTCAGTTCGACCTCGACTCTGGCATTTTCAGCAGTCGCACCCATGGCCTTTTTGCTGTGTAACATTTTTGCCTGTGCTGGGTGTGCTTCAGTTGCCGCCGCGGTGCTTTGGATGGAGAATGTCTGGTAGCTGGCCTCCCGGTCAACCTCCTCGGGGGGGAGTAGAAAAGGGCCCGATCTCACGGTGCCTCCCTGGGGGGGCTCCACACTTCTCCTTCCCTCCCCTCTGGCAATTCGTGGGAGCCCCGCCTCACTTGGAGTCCGTCCGCGTGCTCCCAGCGGCGCAACTGCAGCTGCGTGCCAGCCTTGGCTAGGAGCACGTGTGGCATGGGCTATGCTAATCATCTCCTGCAGTCTTTCTCTTCCCACAATCCCCCAGAACAATAACACAACAAGAAGAAAATAAAATAAGTGAAAGTCAATGCTGTTGTGGGCTGGCCTCAGTAACAGGTGAACCCATATCCTTCAGTTTCTTGTAGCTTTTTTGTAAAATGGTCGACAGCTTCTAGATAAAGAAAGCAGATTATAAAGACTTCCTTCTAGTTAGTTGCATGACTGCATTTATCCATCCTCCATGGCTGCTTATCCTGTACAGGGTCACCATCAGCGTCTACTGTATCCCAGGAAGCAGGAGGCACAGCAGAGGGGGGCAGCCGGGATGGCATACCCACCTACTGTAGGGGCTGTTCGCTGTTTAGAGACACCAAATCTCCTAACAGCTTGTTTTTTTTTTTCTTTTGCTCATAGGGAAACTGGAGCACCTGGAGGAAATGTGCTTGGGGATATGGAGAGAACTTACAAATCCACAGACGCAAAGCGGAGACAAGGAACTGAACCCACAACCCTCGGACGTGCCTGAGCAGAATCCATCGATACATCAGAATACTGCTTTTCTGACTTCACTAGTTTGTTATGTAAATTGCCATTTGTGCCTTTGTCCTACTGTGATGTCACACACACGCTGCTGCCAAGCTTAAAAGCTACAGTCATTCCAGTCGGTGGTCTTTGACGGGTATTCTGTAACACTTGTCGTACCATGGAGTGAAAGGGGAATCCGGAAGGCATGGTGTTTCATCCCTTTGGAGAGTCCGGTTAAATGAACCGTGTCTGTGTAAGAGAGCCGGATGGTGAGTACGAGGAGGGGACGCAGGTGGCCATGGGAATGGGGAGTCTTTGTCGTTTCGACAGTTAAAGCCTGTTCTCTGTTTGCCCAGCTGGCTTTGGCTATCGTGATGCCAAGGTGTGACTTGGTTAGGTGCGTTAATAGGTAACATGCACCCATACACGAGTGTGTGTGTTTCTGACCCTCACCGAAGAGTTGTAGCCTTGCCCCGTGGTTAAGTTGGGGGTGGTGTGTGGCATTGTGGATTGTACTTCTGTGTCTGTCATCGGAAGGTTACCAGTTTGAGTCCCGCCCTCGACAAAATAGTGGTATTTCCGTTGGGCCCCTGAGCGTGGCCCTTAACCTCCTGAAATGCTCCTGGGATGGCAGACAAATGGGCTGGCTCTGTGATTGGACTATAAGCTTTAGTCTCAGTGTGTGTGTGTGTGTCTCAAAGGAGAACAAGATGGAATCAGCAAAAAGAAGCATTCCAGTCTACCTGTACTTGACCATCATTTCAGCATGTTATTCACTGGGAATGCTCACTTTAAATGCACATCTTGCCAATCAGCTCAGTTTTGCCGCTGATTGTTGGTGAGTGCCTTTCTGCCTCCTCTCTGCCGAATCTGTGGCAGTATGTGAGTTACTCCCGCTAACTGTCCGCTAATTCCTGCCACTGTTTGTCTGATGCCTGGGTGCTCTCTCGTGAAATGTGCGCCTTTACCCGCCCCCTCCCACCGCTTGGACCGACACGCCGGCTGTGTGTGCCTCTTCGCAGGGCACAGTTCTCCTTTTCGGCTGTGGCTGTCACTCGCTTTTGCTGCAAACACCGCAGACATTAACTGACAGCCTATACCCAACAGAGGAAATGGAATAAAGCAGCAATTTTAAAAGGTTAATTAAAATTGGTGTACCATATTGACGCCAAGCAAGTTAAAAGGTGAAAGTTAAGAAAAGCAGAAGGAAATTATAATGAAAACGGTCCCTCAACTGAATTCCCTTAATCACTGAACGTTCCTTTTCTATTAATTGAAGATAATTATAGGGTTTTAATTTTCTAATGTAGGTTGCATGAAAAAAAATCATTACCAATGCCTTGGGTTATGGAGTGATGCAAATTAAGACTTAGATATGAGTTTATATCTTAGTCAAACTGGTTGGATGAGGAGCAGGCATTCAGAGTGGTGGAAGATCCAATGTAATGTTCTGCCTGCTGGAAAATAAAACAGAATAAGCCATTCTGCAACTGAATAATGATTATAGCCTAAAATTATGTCAGTTTTACAAATTGAATGGCGCGAGCAAAATGCATTTGTTTCTATTTATATATTTATTTATTTTCTCCAAGATTAATTACTTGTTAATTGTCTGAACATGCTGTTGGTATTCATGCTCCATTAGCCATTAAATTCTGAATTGACTTACTGGAGGTGGCCAGTAGGGGTCAGTAGCATAGGTCGAACACGTCATTTACCAGAAAACTGACAACAGCGGGCCTAACTATGCTGACAGAGGATATGGAAAAGTACTAGACCATAAGGCTAACAAGGCAAAGCATTAATCTTTCTGTTATAAGCGCCCAAGAAAACGCCCTAACAACAGCTAATCTGATTTTCACCTGTCTCTCATAGCCCATATTTGCTAACAATGGAAACGGATGGTTGTTTTAATTTATCTTCGGCTGCACACATGCTGTAATTTCTTTTCGGACACTGGCATGTTTACTGAACCCTTTGTATTCTGTTTAACATGATTCTCCCTGTGCCCCCCCCCCCCATTTGTAGTTCACTGAAATTTTATTTTGATTTTCCTTTTTAACAATCTCTTTTCATCCATGTCTATAACTGTGGGCATATTGAATTAGTTCTGCCTTGTGGATAATTTTGTACAACAGTGTGCCAAATTATCCCTCTTTACCCTTTGTAGGTTCCGGAGCCCCTCCCTTGGCCCCAGCACACACAGAGGGAGGAGGGCAGTAATTATTCTGGTAGAAAACTCTGTCGTGACTGAATAGGCTTTGAGCACCGTCGGCTGCGACATGAAGGGGCCCCCCCCCCCCCCCCGGCCCGGGCCCCCCCGCCCCCCCACCCCCCCGCCCGGTCGGCGCCACGGCTCCGGCCCCGCGCTGGGCTGGGTAGGGGGTAAGCTTATGGATACGGCTAGGGCTGGGTAGGGGGTAAGGTTATGGATAAGGCTAGGG
>JAODKC010000002.1:4406992-4417751 GCA_026777985.1 Mormyrops attenuatus
CTGGCGCGCCGCGCGCCCCCGCGCCCCCCGGGGCCCCGCCCCGCGCGGGCGGGGGGGCCCGGCCCACCGGGGCCATGGCAGAGGTATCTTCTACAGGAACCACACCCTCCTGCATGTCTATCTCAGCTCACGGCAGGAGCAGGCGCCTGGAGGACTGCTCTATATTTTACATGTGATGCATGATGGGTAAACAGCCCTACTTGTGTTATTAACCAAAGTACATATAATGCTCCTCCCATACTGACAGAAATATATTCCGGCAAAAGGGAGGCAGTCTGTCACAGAACGTTATTACTGAAATGGCACAGATAATGATTCTGGTAGACTTCTACCAAGCTATTTATGTTGGAGGAGACTGACTTGCATATTGAATTTAATCAAATATGTGTAAGCGCTACATTAAAATCAATAGAGCCATTTAAACAGCATTATCATTAAAGGCGTTTGTGTGGAAAGTCCCCAACAGCGTTCAAGATGATCTTCTGCCGCGCCTGTGGCTTAAACTAACATCATTTACCGCACCGTCACCCCCCGCCTGGGAGGTATTACCTCACCGGCCTATCCCCCCCCCGGCATGCAGTACATCTACACACACCTGAGTTTGCACCATCAGAGAATTGCCATGGTGCACCAGACTGGCGAAGAAGATCCCACCTTCACAATTTTTTTTCAAACCACTTTGTAGCAGGAAGCAGGTGTTTTTTTTCACTTTTCTTGTTGCAGTGATGGTGATTAGGGTCGAGAGATGTTGGAAATGGATTTCGGCTTATGAGAATAATTAGCCACCTTTGCCACCCAACCACCCGATCTGTGCTGCCGGATCGCCTTACATCATTACGTCCGCGCTTCCACTGTAAGCCTTGTTATCAGGGAGGTGAATCGCAAACGGCATCACCTCTTTGGTGGGAGATGCAACAGGGCCACTGCTCTGTGTGACATCTTACTGGTAAACATCCAAAAATCTCATCTTTTCCAGTAAAGGTCCTCTATGTGCTGGAAACATCAGCTTTAGTTAGCTCAGTCTACACTGTCTTGGTTCCCAAGGCATACGGGGTAATCAGGTCTGTCGTGTTCCTGTTGCTTTGCCCTTATGCGTTGTGGCAGGCTAGTTATTTTGTGGGGGGGAGGGTGTGATGTGGGGGTGGTGGTTAGCAATATGGGCTAGTATGTTATTAGCATTGGTCTGGCCTCTGGAGGTAGATGCGTTCCCACCATAGTTCTTATTACTCTCTGACCAACAGCTGATATGAGTTGCCACCCCAAATCAGTGGGTGCTAAGATGTGACCTGGGACCCCCGTAAGGACGGAGAACATTTGTGCCGAAAGCTGTCCCTGAAAGGATGGGCAGGGACGGGCACTGGGGGGTCAGGGGGGCTTGCAGCTGAACTGATTAAAGGTGCCTGGTAGCAGTTAGACACAGCGAGAGGTGCAATAAAATGATAAAAGCAATATAGCAGATAGCTGACTATCCTGCTGCTGTGGAGGGACAAGGCAAAAAATTGTAGGAATGTCATAATGTTTTTAGTAGTTTTATTTTTGCACATTCTTGTATGATGCTGCCGTGTGCGTGTGTCTTTGAGTTTAGTTTGTTTCTGCTGGGTGAAGATTTACAACACACAAAAATATGCAGATGCATGGTTAACAGATATTTAGAAAAAAATGTGTTGTTGAATTTGGTGTCTTGACAGATTTATCGATTTGAGGACTGATTGAATTTTCTTTTTTTACGTTACACAGTTTTGTATGTATATCAATCTCCAGCACGGTAAACCTGCAGGTCTATACGTTATGCATGTTTTCAACACTTTATGTGCTGAGGTTATGCTTTCTTTTTTACCGTTCTACCAAATTCCATTTTTTTATTGTTTTATCATGCAGTTCAATTAATTTGTTGAATGACTAACTTATTTATGTTAATATTTTAGATGACCGGATCGGCAGGCTAAATTTGAAGGATGGATTGCTGATTGATGGGATGTTTTTGAGGTAAAATGCGACGATGATTTATTGGCACGTGTCTGCTCCTTTTGGGAGTGATGTCGTCTGCCTGTCTGTCATGGCGTAGCTGCTGTTGCCCACCTGTGGCGAACTGTGGAGATGGACCTGATGAGCGCCCCCCCCCCCGCTCACCCGCTGCTGGAGCCAGATGAGGCCTTCTGCTCTATCCACCCTCTCCAGATGGACATCACACTGGTGGGTGCAGCCTCCTGCCTGCGGGCTCCCTGGGGTGGGATGCTGGAGAGAAACAAAGCCAGGGTGCCTGGGATGCCCTGGGGGGGGACAGGGGGGCTGCATGACAGTCACTGAAACTCACAGGTTTGGGGGGGGCATCTGGCTCCCAAACAACCCACTGACTCTCCCTTACCTCATTAAGCCTCAAACAGGGCCCTTGTTATTTCCCCCATGTGCACCTGTCTCTCATTAGACCCCCCCCCCCACCTCCATATCTGACCCTGCCCCCCATTATGCATAAACATGCAAGTCCAGTCCATCACCAGTCCCGGCCTCTCATAAGCTGTTGGCGACAGGAGAAAAAGACTCGTTGTAGCCCCAAGGCTAGGATGGTAACACCTAAAATGCCACCAAGAGGTGTTTTATGCAGTGGTTTTAATAGAGATCATTTCTCATCTGTTGCCTGTGTTATCTTAATGGTTTTAATGGTCATGATGCACCACTCATATCTGAGCCGCAGCTGTGGCAGAGCTATGCTGGTCGCTCCAATTAACAGCCTGTTAGCTGTTCCACTGAGTGGGATGATGATCATAGATGCATCCTTCCTCCCCCACTGTGCAGCTGAGTCTTATATAGCAAGAGCCACGCCCATACAGCCATATATGGCATTCCCACTGCGTTGTGTCAGCTTCACCCACAAAACAAACCACACCAACATCATACCCAAGTTTCACCTGCACACTATTCAGGTCTTATGATTCTTCTAAAACTCAAAGTTCATAATTTTTAAACTCTGTTGACCTCCTCAAATAGGAGGGAAAAAAAGAGCTTCCTGCACAACATTTCCAACTCGCACTGTGTTGTTCAGCTGTGTTTACAACAATACCTATGGACAGGTTTTTTTTGAAAAGCTTATTCCTTTGTACACAGGGAGATAAAACCAATCGATAGAATGATCATATCTACCCCTGTTGAAATCTGAGATGGAGTTGATATACACCTGCTATCGCCCTCGGAGCACTTGAAAAGGCGGCCGTTGTGGTGACACCTGCTTTATTGTTTGAGATTTAAGGTTCCGCCCCCTCTGACAAATTAAAACAAAGCAAATATCTTTGTGGATCAGCTGGCTGACCTCTGTCACTTTTTCGAAAGTGAGATCGTTCTAGGGGTCCGTTCATCCAGAAAAATGGCAAGCGACTTTTCTTTTTTGTCAATTCCGTTCGTTTTCAGTGGGCATTTATTAATCGCATAACGGGTAAGTGTGGGAGTTTGATTATGGAAGTCAATTCTTTCAATTATCTAACATACACCTTCGCCTCTGCCTTTAAAGACAGACTGCATATTAATAGCCTAATTAAAAAGCAATGAATTGCGGTCTGAACTACATTTTTTTTTTTTTTGTCAAGATGTCATTTAAAAAATTAGATTTAAGTAAAGTGAACATCTTTTATGAGCAGGGTAGCACTGGATAAAAGACATACGGCTCTGCTCCCTGACCTTCTTGAAGTCTCTCCTACACATCTGTCAAGAAAGCCCTTCTTTCTGTGGATTGTTGACTGAGCTTAACGTTCTTTGTTGGCTGGGGGAGGGGCAGTGTAGACCACTATCTTGGGAGGAAGGTTAGGACAATTCCAAGGGTCCTAAAAATTTTGAACATGATTGAATTGGGTTGGATTGGATTGGGTTGGATTGACATGCTTTCATGGGACCCAAAATCTCTAGCAGCACCCATGAACCCTATACAAACCAAACAAGACACACTTGTAGGGATGTGTGAATGGAAGGGACACTGAGGTTGATGCCAGGAACTCAGAATGATCTGACCCTCGAAGTTGGTTTGATTCTGAACCTCCTCCCCCCAATGCACGTGTATCTCTCATTGGGCCTATTTTGGAGCAGGCCTTCGTCTGGCAGCAAGGTTAATAACTGAGAGACTGCCGCAGGTCCCATCGAGTGGGTCTTACTTAATCAAACGTTAGAGGGCCGATGCTAGTACAATTGAGACGGCGGCGCTTTGCGGGCTTAGGAAGAGAGAGGGGCAGAGAACGAGAAAGAGACAGATGGAGGGAGAGAGCCAGTCACACCCATGGGGTCAGCAAGTAAACAGCCAGGCTAGTTTCCCCTGAATAAATAAATACACAGACGTTGCCTGATGGCTCCGGGATTGGGTTCGATTCTGGCTCTGGCTATACTTGTGTACTGTTTGCATGTTCGCCCCTATGTGTGGGCTTATTCCAGGGGCTCTGCTTCCTTCTCACAGTTCAGGCCAAAGGGTGACCCTCAATTGCCCTTGGTACCATTACTGTCTGTGGCCTTCGATAGGCTGGCACCATTTTCCAAGCTGTACCTGGCCGTATGTCCTACCATCGCACACTTCCCATGACGTGGTTCCCTTCATCACCGTGTCTCCAATCAAACAAGATGCCATTGAAAACGGACAGGGTGCGTGCTTCATAAATTCTGCATGTTATTTGTTCCTCTACTGCCCTGTGCCACACCTATGATAATAATCGTTTGTTGACGGACAGTGTATCTGATAATATTTGCGTGATACCTTCCATTCTGGTAAAGACTTTTTAAACAGAGTAATAAGCAAGGGAGAGAGTGTAGGAGAAAAAAAAAGTAAAAACGTAAAAGAATGGGACAGTGAGGGAGCATAATGCCAGGAAGGAAAATGATGGGATGAAGAGGAAAAAAGGTAAGCAATGAGAGGAGGGAGCAAAAAAACAGGGAAACGGGAGAGGAAAGAGGGGGTGGGGGAGGTGCAGCGCCATCATTTCAATTTGTTTCGCACCTGTCTGAAGTGTCAGGAAAGGTCCTAAGTAAGCTGATGATGAGATAAAATAACAATAAAAATCAGAGTCGGCTGGTCGGCCCGCGGTCTGTCCGAATAACTTTCAAAAACGTTTCAACTGGACTCAGCGTACAAGAAAAGTTTTCTTTTAATGTTGGTTTTTGTCCTTGAAAAGGTAAAATGCACCCTGCTGGACTGGCCTGAGATTCGGCCAATTTTTTGGGTTTTTCTTTTTTTCTCTCAGTCATTTCAGATGCAGCGGAATAACTGAAAAGTTATGAGGCAAAGAAAGTACTAAAATACACCCTGCCAGTAAAGGTGTTTGTGCATCACTTCTGACTGGATTTCTGTTTTACGTTAAGAGTGTTGATGGTGAGTATATGCAGAAGAACAGTATCTCATTATAATGAAGCGAGCAGAAGCCTCTTGTTTTTCATTCAGATTGTCCAACTATAATGTTCATTTGTCAGTGTTTATAGGGATATGCGTATCCGCATTCCTGTCTCTGTGATGTACTTTTCTACCTCATGCCTGAACACCCGACAGTATTGCTGCTCTCTCATTCTTTCCCATTACCACTTTTTCCCAGGTAATGATACAACAAAACATTTTCTTTTAAGAAAACGCTATGATAAATAAATGCAGTTTTCCCGCAATTCCTTGAACACAAGCCTGTTTGGAATGGAGGTATTCTGACCAGAGGTGGATAGTTCAGGTCCAGAAAGTAAAAAATCTAGACCAAGATTTTGTTTCAACCAACCAGTTGAACATAAAGAGACACAGTCAGGGAGTAGTCAACTGCTTGGTTGAAACAAAATCCTGGTCTGGATTTTTATTTTCTGGACCTGAACTATCCACCTCTGATTCTGACCCACTGAACTGCTGTGCTGTTGTGTGGAAGTCGAAAGTGTTTCACCTCCTGACCGTGGCTTTTCGGGGAAAAAAAATCTTGGCCAGGAGTGCGGACTGTAAAAATTAAAACCCCACAGTATCAATGGGAAGGCAATGATTTGATGCAATGGATGTACCTTGAAATGTAACAAGGTTTGGTGTGATACAATACAGTGTGATCTAATTTAAAAGAAGCTTCTCAAATTGACAATATTGAAGACACTGTTAAAGTATGTTGACTGTATGTTGAAGACGGTCACAGATGTTTGAAGCATTCCCCACTGATAACACACATTAATGTATATTGAAATATGGGTTTAGTATTTAAATATGTAAACTTTTTTTACATCAGTTTTAGGCTAAATCACCCATGAAACGTGCAGTTTTCATGGACATATCTCTCTTCATTTGTGTGTAAAAACCCTATACCTGTTTTTATTCTTATACGTGTATTCTGCATATTAATTTGTTTATTAGTTGTTATTTGCAAGTAACTAGACGCGGGCTACCTGGATTCTGTTGGCAGTGTTGTTTTCAGGGGTTTACCTGCAGTGTGAGACGTAAGTACATTATATTAGCAAGGGGTACCACTTTTATGGCATTCCAACTCTGAAAAAAGATGCTGTTTATCTTTCCAAGACGTGGAGGCATTTACTGAAATTGAAAATGGAAACCGTCTGTATTCTGATTAGGGTTGCAAAGGGGTGGAAAATTTCTGGAAACTTTCCATTCCATGGAAGTTAAGCTGGGGAATTTTGGAAATATTCCAATTTGGAAACTTTCCATGGGAATACATTGGAATTAACGGGAAAATTCCCAGAATTTTGCAACCCTAATCCCGATGCCAAACAGGTCCAGGATGTCTCCAATACCTCTGGCTTCTACCAAGGGAGTCGGGTCCTTCCTATCCTACCAGGATGGCAAATCTCTGCTAAAACAGTGAAAAACCAGAGGACTCGATCCCAATGCACCGGGATCCAGCTGTGGCCACTTTGGCCAAAATCCTCAGGTGTTCTTGTTACGAGTGGCCTACAGTCGTTAGTTGTGCTTCATTCATATGCAAAGCCTAGCCCCCAGATAAAGTAGGTGTTTCCTGCATGGGGTGAGCTCAGTGGTAGGCTGCAGGGAGTAGCTGCGATTAAAGAAATGAACTTCACTCAGTTGCTGTCCTTCGTCAAGGTGTTCTATTATTATTATTATTATTATTATTATTATTATTATGTTCACTTTTTATGCAGTTTTATATTATTAAGCTAGGTCTTTGGGATAATAATAATTATAATAATATTTAGCTCCCTTGCACTGCAGCTCCCAGCTGAGAGAGCCAGTGGGACGACTTGCAGATGGACATGCAGAACTGTGGCCGCTGTTTCCCAGCTGGATGGTATCAAGGGTGCACCCCTTGTCCTGAAAAGTAGTCAAACATAATTTCCCTCAGGTGTTTCCAGAAGCATGCACATGTGTTTCTTGTACTGTAGAGGCTGACATTATAGTGTACCATGCACATAAATAGGTATTAGAACCCGCAGCATAACTAAGTAACACCGTCATGTTTTTTTTTTCAGCGAGCAAAACTTCTAATTTCTTTTCCAAAAAACGCACTGCAAAGCTTATTTTTTTTAATAAAAATTTCTTTTCTAGTAAGATAGCAAGCTGTCTTTATGTAAATCAAATGTCAAATTCAATACTGACGGCTTTTGTTCATATACATCAACCTACGGTAATACGACGCAGGAGCACTTCAGGCGTCCGTTGATATATAAAAACCGCGTGTACGTAAAGGCATTTGTTGATCTATGAGAACCTAACGGGAACATTAGTTCATTTACAGCTTAAAACGCCAAAGCTTGTTTTGAGATGTAATACACGTAAACGAGGGGCTGATATATAACAAATGATAACATGCCTATGAAGAAAAGAGGGCGTAAATTGAGTATTACTACCAAGCCGTATTGTAATATGGTCTCTTAAAAACGTGCGTGACATCCCTAATGCGCAGGAGAAACTAAGCCGGTGTCTCCTAACAGCAAATCAATCCCGTAATAGAGCGCGATGAATCGAACTGCCTCCCTGTATTAGTGCGCAGGCGGCGCAGGTGAGCGGCAGTCCGGGCTGGGGTCGGGCCCACGCAGCCCGATCACTCAAGCCGAAAGCGTGTGCATAGTGGCTGATCCAATTAAAGCACAGTGGAGGTCCTATACCAATTCAATTGGGGGCCAGTTGATTTCTTGGGGGGGGGCAGATGTATATAACTTTAATGTCCTCCAAAGTATTACTTACACTGGATTGCCAGTATTAAGAAGCTAGAGACGATTTTGAAAACCGATGAGTTATTTATGGAATGCTTTGCATCACATTTTACAGTTTTTTACAAATGTGTAACTCATTCTGATTTCTTGTTTAGACTATCTTGCTTCCACGAGCTCTATCGTTTTTTTGTGTTGCTAACTTCGCTTTTCGCCATCTGAAGCGACTCGACCACCCGGCGCTCTCTCGTTAAGAGCGAGTCAAGAAAACGTGCTTACGTTTGCGTTTCCCCTGTTCTCAGCGCACAACATTTTAGTCCACATATATAAATGTAATTAATGATAACAGTAATAATAATAAAATATTTATTTCAGACCCCCCATACGTATTTAGGAAGTCCATGGGGGGCTTCGTGTTGTCACGGGGACAATACCCCCCTCCGAACCGCCCCTGTTGAAGCAGCCTTATCGTTTCTTTGGGTTCGCGCGCTGCAGGTAGCGCGCCGGCACTATCCCCCCTTCCGGCTGGCGCGCGGCAGGGAGCGCGCCGGCACTATACCCCCTTCCGGCTGGCGCGACATGCACCGGCTTGGGGGTCGGTGCTTCTTCCGCATCAGCCGGGCTGCCGCTGCGACTGTGCACTGGCACCGACACGACACTTTCCGACGCGGAGAAAAGCTCTCGAGTCAGCTGGAGCGGCGGGAGTCGTCCGCAGTAATGTATCATCGTAATGCTGTGTACGACTGTATTTATTAATTTATTATTTTTAACACACAGCGGGTCTCGTGGTTACATTAGGCTGAAAGCTTCCTCCGGAGCATGTAAACAGTGGATGGTAAATGACCCTCCTGCACTGCTACATAAAATTCAGCCAAGCGGCCAAATGGGATGGATGTGAAGTACATGCATGGCTTCAGACAGAAATAGCCCCCAAGCTTTTTTCCCTCCCGCTCTTTTTTCCCTTTTACCTCCATCCGTAGTTGGTCATTTATTTCTGTGCAGTACGAGATTTACTCGCTAGCAGGACACTATGCTTCATAATGTCAGCAGTTCCTGGCACTTCGATCCGTTCACGGTTGATACATTGTGGCCGCGAAACCCGTGACGACTCCGAGCAAAAGTCGCCTCCAAACCAGAGCACGGACGAGCAAACGGCAACCTGGACGGTGTGTGTGTGTGTGTTTGTGCGGGGTTGAGTACATTTTTCTCATTTTATCTGTTATCACACTTATCTGCTTGAGTGTATATGTAACACAGGACTCGAGTGTTCCCACAGCGACATCAGCACTCCTATGAAAATGTCAGCCGGTGATGATTCGTGCACCTCACAAACAGCAGCATTCACGAGGTCATTTACTTAACAAAATTAACGGCTGCTTTTGCGAATTTTCTTCTGGCGTTGTTATAATTAATCCCATATTGTAACACACACACAGATCTGTAATAATGATCTTGCAATAAAGTACATCTTATCAAGAATGCAATTTATAAAGTTTTATAATTAAGGCACTGAATATTTGGGTTCTGGTACATTTAAATAGATAAATCTACTGTTGTGCACCACTAACCACATAAATCGTGTGCCATGTATGTGGTGAAACTACGAAAATCCCTTTGCAAGCGATGTAACACTGATTAACGGTCTGTCGCAGCCTTCCCATGTACTCTTATCTGTGGTATACATAGCAGATTAGCCACATTCCTCCTGTGCTGTCCATAAACATACTGCCCCACGTTGCCCTTTCTCTGCCTTGTTATTGCACGTGTTTGCAGTTGCTCTACAGTGCACATTTCCTTGAGCAGGTGCCCTGTCACCATAATGACTTTTGTTGCAGATTTGCAGATATTGGGCCCAGCTGTGTGTTTGTACACATAAAGCAAATCTCAAAACGTACGCACACAAAGTCCTCCTCCCATGTGTGACATACCAACAGCAATTTGTTACTGGAAACCTGTGTTGCTGCCATCACACGCCTGCTTCCCCTTAAAAGGAACCTTTAGATGGTACAGTTGCCCGGCCAACTGTCCTCAAACATCTTGTCCCTCTGCCTTTATACATGTTGACAGGATTAAGCTTTGGCTGTAGCCTCTCTTCCCAGCAAATTGCGTTGTATTAAGGGTTTTGATCAGAATAGTTTTGAAACCTTTGGGTGATGTGGACAGGAAACACCCTGGAGTTATACACAATTTGTGAAGGCAATGAGCTTCCTGAATCACTTTCGTGTATATGCGTTAAAAGCCACAGTACTGACAGATCAATTCGGCACGATGACGGCCGCTGTGTAGGATCTCACTGGCGCTGGGAGAATGATCCCAAACTGGCCTCTCAGCTCACACCCCGGTCTGGACTTCTGTCAATTTCCAGACAATGGCAATGGTATTAAGAAAATAACACACTAAACTTCAAGTTGTTTTTCCATTTGTTGATGGGGGGGGAGGGGTCGTCAAAATAGAGACAACTTTACATTAAATGAATGTAACAGCTATACAGTTGTCTGATGAATGTATATCCCAGTCTCCAGGCATTGCTGGGGTTTCCAGTGTGGGACTCTGAGAGTGATATATTGTGCATGATGTTGTCAGGAGTTCCACGTTGTAGACAGCTGAGACAGATGATCCATCTCCACCCCTCACCCCTCCCCCACCCACCCCCACC
>JAODKC010000002.1:4417851-4451808 GCA_026777985.1 Mormyrops attenuatus
CAACTCTTCTTCAACAACCTGGGGACGTACAGAAGAGGGATGAGTCTATTAACGCATTATCTAGCTTCAGGATTGGTTGTCTTTCACCTAAGACTTCCAGTTACGCAGGGGTACACCAAGTTCTGTAAGTTTAAAAGAATACGCAGTATTTCCTCAAATTCGCCTTTGATCTACTTTTCTGCTATTAATAACATTTGATACAGATTCAATTTGTTAGATGATCTGTTTTCTGTTGGGTTTGCTCAGTTTTGTTTGTTTGCATACATGAATGAGTTTGTTCTCATGAGCGATGGGCTGGAAACTGCACCTTCACTCATATAAGCATATCTTAATGCTACTTAAGAGGGTGCTAGTTTTTCCCGTCATGCTGTAATATCTATTTATTTCAATGATAAGGTCTGTGGGGAAATTTATTTCGTTTTTAGTATCGTATCGTGCTCGAGTTCAGTATTTCCCAGTGGATCCTCTAATACCATCAACAAGATGAGACCTGGCACGAGATGGAACTAATGATGTCGCTGATGTTTGATGAGTCCCTTGTTACTTTGATTATTACTGGTATAAACCCTAACTCTGCTTCCTGATCAGTGTGCACCTCCTGCTCTCTGTTTCTCGCTCTGAGTTTTCAAATGCAGCCCTGACTTTTTTGATTTCCTTCCTTTTTTGTAACCTCATCAAATTTGCAGCTTGAAACCTAGAATGACTTTTTAAAGTGTGATCCTTTATGAGTTTCCCCCTGCTGTACATGCGGAGTCGGGCCTCAGTAGAGTTTTCTCGTCTGATGAGGTTTCCTAATGGAGCATGAACTTCCTTGCACCTACATAGATTGTTTCTTGTACCTCACAGTGATTCGTTGTCTTTTTACCCCCAAAAAAATGTACTATGTAGTGTAAGTTACTGAAAAACTGTTCTTTGGAATTTCAGAGAAAATGTTTTTTTTTGAGCCCAAACAAGAATTTTTGATTAAAATGCCATTCATACACAAATAGTGCCCTACAATGAAGCTTTTATTTAAATTAAAAAGCATCGTTACATGTACACAATGCTAGATGTAATAAGCTAGAACCCTTAAAAATAAATTCTGAACGTGTGGTGTTGTTATTATTATTATTATTATTATTATTAATTGGGAACAGCATGATGGCTCAATGAGGAGCCCTTTTCCCTTATTGTCAGGGTTACTGGTGTGAATCGTGTGTGTGTGCGTATGTGTTGTGCTGCACGGGATAGGCTTCAGGTGACCCTGACCCAAATAAGCATTTAGAGGATACATGGATGGTTTCTTTTATTGCTAAATTGTAGGCAAAGCTGTTTTTTATAAATCAGATCATCTCCTCTTTTTTTTCCGCAATCAGGGGTTTGAATAGACGCAGAATTGCAGAGCATTAGACTCCATGGAGAAGGAGTTCCAGCTGAAATGAGCTAAATGTCGCCGCATTCACTCGCTGTCTCACAACTGCATCGTTCTCCAAGCTTGATTAAACCGGTGAAATCAAGTCCTTGAAAGAGACGGGTTTTGCTGACATGCTGATCTCTTAATTGCTTAATTGAAATCGTAATTTAATTATCAACTCAGCGCTGTGGGTGGTACGGTGGCTCGGTGGATGGTGTCACACCCACAAGTCTGAGGTCTTGAGTCCTAGCCTCCCTGTGTATGTCTGGTGTTTACTCATCCTTCCCATGTTGTGCAAGGTTCCTCTGTTGACTGCACTGCCAGGGAAACATGACCAGGATTCCAGGTAAAAATCCTGTACTTCTCAACAGCCATCTTGAAAATTTCCTTGCAGTTTTTATAGACAATCCTACTGCTTTCCCAGTCATTATACAGTCTCTCAATGGGAGAAAAATGAAACAAATATGAATGATTATCGTCATTCATATGTGCTGATCTGACCTTTGCTCCTTTGGGCACCCCCCCCTTGCAGCAGTGATGTAGGTCGGCAAGCCAGCCTCACAGACCCCTCTGTGTGGTCATGCATGTAATGGCTTCATTTCACTCTCTTTGGGTTACCCCTCTCAGTTTGGAGCTCCTGGACTCAGCAGCTCTCTCAGGGGGACAAAAGGACACTGTAGCTAAAGGTTCAGTAAATATTGTGGCCAATCTCCTGTGAGCTGCGATACTGTGCTTAGAACATCACAGGGGAGAAGGACAGGCAGGGCTGGATGGGTACAGATTGATGGAAATCTTGGGTATTTCATTAAGTGGGATGTCAAGACATAGGATTGTCGCGAAGGGTCTCGCTATCAACAGCGAGTCATCACACTCACAGTCAGCTTTATTGAAAGATGGTATAAAAGATGGCATCGTGCTTTGGGGAGAGGGTGACATTACCACTTTAGTATTAACTATGCGAAGGTATCACAACATGACATGGTCTTACTGTCTTAACTCCAACTCTCTGGTTGGTGTTATTGTGTGGTTATTTGCCCCAGTTTTATGCAGAGATAGACATTTCAGGTGAAAAAGTAAAAATCCAGACCAAGATTTTGTTTAAACCAAATAGTTGCGTATTCTGCGACTGACTCTTTAAGCTCAACTGGTTGGTTGAAACAAAATCTTGGTCTGGATTTTTACTTTCTGGACCTGAAATGTCCACCTCTTCTTTATGGCATTGTGTAAGGAGTCACAGTCTGACGGGCAACAGCAGCAAAATGATTTTTGGTGAAACGTGTGTCCCTTGCCTTGTGCTCTGTGCTTCCTGATATAGGCATAATCCTGTATTGCAGTAGAATGGTTGGAATTTATATGATTAGAAGTAATACTAACCTCCATTTTAGAATTTTAGGCAAACTGGAAAATCATTAATGCACTGGCAAGAATACAAAAACAAGGCCGAAAAGTAAACTCATTCATGTGGATGGTCATGCTAGTTTAGGTGTTTACAACTTGTATTCTGATTGATTGTTTGTATTCATGCACGACTTCGAGTCCTTGCCGTACTATTCAAAGAAAGCGGTTGGGTTTTGTGGTAAGGAGGCGCAGGGTAAGTAACTGTCTGACAAAGTACGAAAATATAAGATTTGCGGCAAGGAGCATAAAGGTGATGTCGGAATAAAGCTAATTATAGGAGAGCCGGTGTCGGAGCCGCTTAATTCAGTCTGTCCTCCAATCTAAAGTTCCGTCACTCTGTAAAAGTTGAGCTCATTACAGTGGCTCTTAATCCGAGCCCCTCGGATCATGCTGACCCCGTGGGTAAGTCGTCCTGTGTTCTAAAAATCTTTTTTGTCAGTGTTTTTTTAATTGTTGTTGTGAGATGAGCTCTTATACGGCAGATTCTATCGTTTTAATTACAGCCGCCTGGGCTGGCCGATGCAAGTGCGGTGAACTTTAAATAACACTACAGGTAACGTGGTCCCGCAGCTGGAGGTATGATCATCGTCACGCCAATTAAGTTTGTAGACCTTCATTTTTTGCCCGTGTCATCACAAATAAAAATGCAAATGCCATTTTAAAACTAGTTAGTCCACTGTAATTGTATGGTAACTGAAAATTATTTATGAATTTAAAAAATAAAAGTACTTTTGCGATTGGTCCGATCGTCGAATGTGCCTGATGCATAAATCGAGCGGCTTTAAGCTTAATGCAAAGCTGCTCTTTCTACGTTAATTCCAAATCGATCGAAAATCTCCGTTTAAAGACTTGGGGTGGGAGAGTTTTACACGACCACCCGCACGCAAAACAGGTGGGCTTGTCAAATGGGGAAGGCGTCAGCTTTGCTAGTACGATTTAAACGTTTAGTGCTTGTAAATAAAAAGAAAAACGAAGCCTGTTTGATTTGTTTGCAGTCCGTCTCAAATACCTGTGCTCCCCTGACCACCTGCTTGGGCTGGTGCTTGGAAAGGGAATCACTCGGCGGCTAATTAAAGCGGTTTACTAACGGGCCTTTAGTGCTGAAGCAGCCCCGGGCTGTTCTTTCAAACGGCGATCAGGAGATGCAGGAACATGACAGTTGGCAAGGAATCTTAAATACTGTTTTGCTCCCCTGTGGAAGAAACAAAGAAATAAACAGAGCTTCATATCTGAAAGGGAGATCGTGTCTAAAAATATTTCAGTTTTAATTAGAGCAGTGATGACCTCAGGCTCATTTGGGGTTAAACCCTACCCAGATCTGGCCCAAATTTTGATATGTGCTGGTACTCTGTGCACTGTCTTTGGGAGGTCTGCTAATCTACTTAATCGTGTTTCCCATCCTCCTGTCCCCGCATGGTAGAATAATTACTTTCTTTTGCAACTGCAGAGTAAAAAGAAAATTGCTTTATTCAGCAGTGTTTGATGGGGGGCTTTAGCCCCCTTAAAATGCTTTTTAGCCCCCCCTAAACAAATGTACAATAATTTGTTGAAATAATGTGGGCCATTTCCATCACACCCCTCCCCATAAAATGGCTTTAGCCTCCCCCCTTCTTAAATCTCTATTGACGCTCCTGGTTTTATTTCTTTAAAAAATGTGTTTGTTGTTGTTTTTTTTTACATTTTTTCAGCCATATTCTATTCACTTGCAATGGTGTTTCAACCCTAAATCTCAGTAGATATGAAGCTACAGTACCATGCTACCCACTGAGCCGCCAATACTGTAAACATATATAACAAAAATAACTAGGTTGTCCAGGTCTGCTGCTATTGGTGTGATCCAGGGCCATTGCTGGGAGAGACGGGTGTGTTGTCCTGGGCCTCAACTAGAGGGGGCAAAATCTACCAAGGGGGAAACCCCCTGGTCAACAAGGGGTCTCGAGCTGCCTTTTTCCAGGCCCCTACAGTGAATACTACTGCCTACCTTACTAATTCATCCATTCATTACTACCGCTGTGACTATTAATTTGCTGTTAAAGTTATGTCTCCAGTTCCTACTGCTCTAACTGCTACTACTCTTCTGGCTGCCGCCTTTTCTCCCGCCTCTGCTGCTACCACTGATGTCTTTGTTTTATACTGCTGCTATTGTGGACAGTTAATCTGCTCCCACTTTTACTGTGACTACCGCTAATTTGCCGGTAATGCCTCTGCGGTTACGGCTCCTCTTATTGCTGCTGTGATTAGCCCCTCCTGCTGTCTCTGCTGCCGGTCCCCAGCTTATCCGCTCGGGATTGTTTTGAGTCAAGTACTCTTGTTTTGCATGGGGGTAGAAACCTTTCCAGAATGCCCTACTATGTGCAGGCCACCCCGGATGCATTCTGTCAGCCACAGGGGGCAAATCAGTGTCCTGCGTAATCGAAGTGTATAACAAATGTGTGGCTTATTCAGCTCTTACCCCACCTCGGTGTTCAGAGGTTAGTCCCATCTTATTGACTGCAGCCCGGCATCTTAAATGGTGGTATGTAGTCCCACCCATTTTTTGGGGGGTCCAGTCAATCTCATATTTTGCAAATCACAAAAGAAGTGATTAACAAGGAAGGCATTACAGCAGAGCTCTTTTAGAATGATGTCATAGTATTTGGAATGTCACCAGGGATGTTTATGAAAGGGGTCCCCCCTGTGTGTGTGTGTGTGTGTGTGTGTGTGTGTGTATGTATGTGTGTGTGTGAGAGAGAGAGGCTGAGCCTCATGTGAGCAATGGCAAAAGGAGCAGCCTTTCGTTGGGACACGGCTGCGCATCAGCCCGGCTTCGGCGATTTAAGCCTCGCCATAAATCTTCACTATAAATCCATCGGTGTGTCTGTTCCAGCTCATTTTGCTTTGCTGTCACTGTGTGCTGGCACGGCTGGCACTCTGCTGCTTCCAGTTCCCTTCCCTCTTTTTTTTTTTTTTCTCCCCCTCTGCAGAAACACTCTTTTCAAATCATTAATAATTGCTCAACACCAAGTACAGGAAGTACAAGCACCAGGGCACTCTGAAGCTCAGAAGCATTCTGCGGGTTTTATCAGCTATGCACTCCAGCCTACCCACGCAGATCTCCCAGCGCCTTTACCCCCCTAAAAACGCATCAGAAACACCATCCGCCTGCCTGCTCGCCTGTCCTCCCTGGCAGCAAAAAGTTGCCCTGTTTATTTCCGCTGACAATTAGGCTTTCTTACTGGAAGCGAATGGCCGACCTCTGAGAGGGAGACGAAATTCATTCGTCGCGGTGGTATTCCATATTAAAAAACTACTTGCTAATAATCCAGAGTGCCATGATCCATTGGCCTGTCCATTTGGGCTGCTGTGCCTGTCCTTCGCCAGCCTTAACTTCTGCTTACTGCCTACATTTCCTGTATTTTATTTTCAGTGTGGTGGAGGGAAGCTGATTGCCTGCCGGCTTAATCGGGATCAGCGTTCCTCATCTAGACGTACGATTTTTTTCCCATAAACATTTGTCCAGCGTGGGGTCACAGTGTGTCTGGAGCTTATCCCAGGAAGCACAGGGCATGAAGCGGGATGGCGTGCCAGTCCATCGGGGGGAGCACACTATAGGTAGACTGGTCATCTGTTCACCTAGCCGCTTGTTTCTGGCCTGTCGGCAGAAAGCTGTGGAAGCAACTCGGAGTTGGGGCCAGGATTCGAACGCGTGATGCTGGAGGTGTGAGGCTGCAGAATTATATACCGAGCCATCGTGCCCTCGTCCTGCTATTGCTGATATATAACATGATAAAAGGTAAATCAGAGTTACTGCCTGACTGTAACCTGGCATTTCATATTTAGAGGTTTTAGTAAAATGTTTCTGACATGGTGGTTTATTAACAGGAGGTTGATGGGTAGAGAGGTACATATGATACATTTATGCTACTATATCAGTGTTTTATACCGCAGTTTAATATGCGGTTAATGTGTGGCCTGCCCTGATCCCATATAATGCAGATATTAGCAGAGCAGAGAGTGGCGTCTTCATAACCCGAGTGCACATGTGGCTCCCACATTGGTGTAGCTCTGGGATTTTGTTTACCAGGGCACTGGAGCATCCTCCCGCCTGCCACCTGCGTGCGTGTCAGCAGGGGGCGCCACAATGGGAGGGGATAGCGGTAGCCAGTCTAACCCTGGCCCCCCGCTGGCATCTCCCTTCCAGGAGGGCGGGTGCAGGTGGGATCTGCCGCGAACCCCCACCCCTCCCATTTCACTCTTGTCTAAAATTGCGAGCGGAGCAGCTGGTAATTGAAGATCATTGTCTCTGCCCCAGTCCCGAGGATTGGCAATTTCTTTACGAGCGCTCATCTGTGCCGATGTTTTTCAGCTATCTAGCCGATTTTGCACCCCGTTTTTTTCTCATAAACCCCAAAAGCCTTTTGAAAATGGATTTTCATTTAAAGAAGCATAGGCTTTGTTTATTTTCCCCAGTCTCTCCTCCTGCTCCCATTCGTTCCTTTTTTACTGGCCTGGATTTTCCCTCCGGACAGTCTGTGACCTCATCAATCAGCTGCTCATTGCTTGGAATTTCCAGCATAAATGGTAACCTTGGGATTTTTTTCCCCTTTTGTTAGTATTACTGGCAGAGGAATCCTCTTGTCTCGTTGTTAAGTATCTGAAATGATGTCTATTGGCAGGATCGGAAATTAAACTGAAAGATAACTTCAAAACCTCTTGCAGTTGATATGAACTAAACTGTCAGAGGGCTTTCTCTGGCAAACCAATCTCCCATTGTTCTTAAATAAAAAATCTAAAATATGTTTGCTATAAATGGACATTGGCAAATGTCCCGGTTAATTAAAGGTAAAAGCTGTATAATAAAATCGTGCAAAATAGTTGCTATTGCTATCGCTTGACTTTTTCTTGTTAACAATTTTCACAGTTCTTTCTCTGATGGGTCATGCCCGTTTCAAAGCATGTGCTCTCTTTGTGCGTCAGGAGTCCAGCATTTGGCTGTAGTTCTGTGTCAGTTAAATAATGGTGCCAGATTTTTAAGACCCAAGAAGGCAGACGAAATCCACGGTTGTGACATGTTTGCAGGAAGATGATTCAGAGATTCTTAAAGAAGTGGAAAAGCCATTCTTAAGTTTGAAATGACAGATCCGGGCAATAAGCGGGACAGAAAATCTTTCCCAATCTGGCATCCCGAGGCTTCAGCCTGATAGAGCTATTGTCCTTTCATGGGAAGAGATGGAACAGAAATACTGTTTTACCAGTAATTAAAGGTAGTAAAATCCCCAATGATGCTTACGATGACATGTTTACATTTTCACCTGAAAGAGAAGAAAATGTTGAGGACATTTCTGGTAGTTAGCTATATTTATAGAAGGGCATATTTTTCTTACCTGCCAAAACAGGACTGTGTTTGTGTGTCTCGGTAATTTTGTGTGTGTGTGTGTCTGTGCGTATTAATAATGTAAAGCCCCTATAACCAAAACCCTACAGTGGCTTAAAAATGACATGTCTCTGCAAGCCAAACACTGAGAAATTAGCTTGTCTTTACTCTCCCCTGTTATTGATCACCAGGCTTTTTTCTCTATTTCCAATGAAACCAGCAAGACGGACTTAATTACTCAAAAAGAGAGCCGCGAGTCACATTCGCAGCGTGTCTTATCGCCCACGAGCGGTGTGGAAAGGCTAGATTATGGTGGCGACTGCTTTGGAGGGGCGCCGACATCAGTGGCACTGGCTTTTTGGTACGGGGCCATAATGGTCGCCTGAATACTGTATTCATTTCTCAAACCAGGCCGTTTTCAGTCATGAATCCCTTTACTGAGGCTCCGAGCAGTGGGCAGGCGACTGACCTGGCGACTGGCCCAGTGGCTTATTGGGTCCCGGGTGGAGATGGCAATGCCGGTGTGGGTCACCTCAGTTGGCCGTGCGCGTAAACGCAGGAGAGGAGGGTTGGAAGCTCCATGATGCGGCGCCTCTAAGCTACAGTCTTGTGAGCCGCCCCCCCCGCCTCCAGACCTCCTGAGCATGAGGCCAAGCAGAACCTCCGGATTGAGGCATGTGGAGCGGACATGTCAGAACAACACGAGGTGTGTTACACTTGTCCCTTGCAGGCTGGTGGGAAGCAGGCCACATACAGGCTTTGGGTAAATAACCACAGCAGGCAGCCCGTGTCTTGGCTAGGGCTCCTATCCATCTCGGCCCTTCCTGGGGGCACTCTCTGTCTGTCTCTCTCTCTCTCTCTTGGCTGACGAGCACACCTGATCTTGTTGTGACATTCACTATGTTTAGTGTATTTCAAATTTGAGTCTGCTGTCAGCCCAGGTTGGGCCGGAATGAGCCGCACCTGTGGAAGGAGTGCGCCCAGCATCGGCCCAGTCCCGGTCGCCACACTGGTCGCCATCCTGTTTGAGCAAAGCTGTCCTACACTTTGAAAGTTAACCCTCCTACCTACCCCTCGTCGTACCTTCCATGTATCACAAATGATAATTTCTGTTCAAAACATCATACCTGGACTACAGCGTTTACAACGCTGAAGGGGGGGGTGTTGTTCGGTTTCTGTGTGTCTGACAGTCACCGGGAGCCCGCTGTCTGATTTCGTGACACTCTCGCTGCTGTTTAAAGTCGCCATGGTTGCTGGGTCCCTTGTACTGTATAGAGATCATCCTCCAGCAAGCCGAGCATCTTCTCGGGTTTATGTAACTCTGATGTCGCCGTTCCCATTTCCTGCCTGGCCACATGGCCATGGTGATCAGCGGCTGTGTGACCGTGAGGAGCACGTTGGCTGGGTATGGGAGAGAGGTCTGCGACGTCCTGCGGAACGTTCCGGGGGTGGAAGCCACTGCTTTTTTTTTTTTTTTTCTTGACGGTCCCACACATTTCGCAGCGTCAGTGATTTCTGCTGACATGTTTCACCTACGCTTCAATGTTCGGTGCTGCTTTTTGGGACGTGACAGTTGGTCGTTGGCTGCTGCGGGCAGGTGCATCGTGGGTGGGGGTGGGGGGGCTTATGGGCCTACCGGACGTGAATACGTGGTCACAGGAGACGGATAGGCTTGTGGGCGTAAGAGGATAGGTTTAGGAGATCAATCCTTTGTAATCTAAATCCTCTGCATGTCTTCCACTATAGTGGACTCAAGTAACTATTAGTATGTAAAGTCTGGGGAACTTCATGTTCCTCTGTGTGTCCAGCAGTGTGGTACCAGCGCTGTCCTTCTGTTGCCCCCCCATCTCTCCCTGGGTGGTGACCGCCTCATGCTATGCCAGTGGAGGCAAGAAATGGCTCCCCTATCCTGTGGTCTCCGCGGTCACTGCCAGGTGCTCCACCGGGTCGTGGGACACAGGACACCGGCCCCATCTAATCTGCAATCTCCTAATGAGCCCGCTATTGGCCCTCAGGGGGGAGAAGGAGCCTTTGTGCAATGGGCCTAATTACATCTCGCACATTCAGGGGGAACAAGACCCCCGCTTTAGGCAGTAAGTGATCCTGGAGAGAGCACACGCTTATCTGCGGCCGCGCTCCATGGACAGGAACAGCGGGCGCTTTGTTCTCTGGTGGGGCCCCTTTGTTTGATCCGGGGGCCCTTTCAGAAGCAGGTGCGGGGGGGGAGCTCCGTTCTTTTGCCCGCTTACCTTCTCTGATGGTGAGACGGGGGGGGGGGCGATGAGGAGGGGCTAATACAAAGCAAGGCAAACAGTAATTGAGATGCGGTGCAGGCAGATGTTCCAGATGCAGATGCCCCCCCTTTTCTTTTTAGGTAGGGGACCTGGCATTGAGCTCAGTAGTGTGTGCTGCCAGCTAAATGGAAAGGGGAGGGGCTTTTTTGGGGAATGAATGAGTGTTCAGAGGTTGAGCCTTTTTTCGCATCAGAGTGAAAGAGGAGATGGTGGATTTCCGCTTTTTATGCTGGACATGACAGGAAGTGCCTCTGAAGGTTACACATCGCTATGGAGGTAACAAGCCCCGCTGCAGTGAGCGGTGTGCCTCCGAGCCTCTGCGGATCGGCGGGGCAGGGAAGGGCAGGGCGAGTGGGGGGCAGGGGGTGCGAGCCATGCCAGGATGTGGACAGCGTGCTTGGTGTCAGTCTGAGCGCCCCCGTGATGCCCGCGTAGCCGTACTCTCCTGCCCTCCTGCTGTGCACGGCTTTCTTGTATGATGCCGACCGCGCTGCTGTTTACATGCTGAGATGACGTCAGCGCATACAGTCAGGCTCACGGGCTCTCTGCCGCGACGGACGGGCAGTGCCCAGTGATGTTGGGGCGGGGGGGTGGAGGAGCCTTTCTGCTGGCAGGGGTCTGGCCTCGGGGGGTTGTCTGATGATGCCCTTTCGGAGGGTGGCATTAGCCATTATTTCCATGACAGTAGAATGACTAGTAGCTGTATAATTGCAGTTGTACATTAATCAGAGCTGAATTAATCACTGGATTGTATTGTATCCCCCAAAATGCTCTAGGGGCACCAGATAAATGGCTTGATCCTGTGCTCGGACCCTTTGCTCTCGGCTGTGTGTGTGCGCGTGCATGTGTGTGTGTGTGTCTCACAGGAGAGCATGATGGGATATGTGGAAAGAAGCATTCCAATGTTCCGACACTTGTATAACTGGCAAATGAAGTATCATCTCATTTTGTTTATGGTCTCTTTACGCTACTTATCCTCTTTGAAGATGACCAGCTGTTCTGTGTGCATCATAAGGGGGGGCGGATTTCAGTAGACAGACCCGTGGGTCCCTTAAAATGAGATTCCCAGAAATAGGCATAACTATCCCGCTTTTTCCTCCGTCAGCCTGGTCATCCACTTCCTCTGGAGCCGATTCCCTGCCCCCTCCTTTCTGCACACATGTGGCGTGTAGGCGGTTGGCTCCCGCACCCACTCCGGTCATCTGTTCCCACCGTAGGGCTTTACAGCCACCCCCAGGCATTCAGATCAGGGGTCAGGGGTGGGGCGGTACCCCGAATTCACAATCTCACAGCCCTCCAGAGAAAGGTCAGTGCAAATTGTCAGTTGTGCAGCCAAGCTGCAGTCATTTACACCCCTGCCTGTGCCGTTGCCGGGACGTGGAGCGCTTCACAGCTACGCGGTGTGTCATTAACGCCTCCGGCTTCTCGCCACCACTGAGGACGCCCCTCTGAGCTTGTCGCTCTTCTGCTCTTGAGTTGTGTTAAAAAAAATGGGTACCAAATTAATCTAAATGTCGCGTGTTGCTGCCTTGTGCTCTGTGCTTCCTGGGGTAGGCTATAGGGTCACTGTGACTCAGCCCTGGGTGAGCAGAACCTTATGGAGCATGAATGGATGGAGCACGCCGTTAGCCAACGCTAAAATCTCCGTTTTCATGCGATGAGCATATCCTTCAGTGTTGCTGGTTTTATAAAGCCCTCATCTCCGCGAGATGCACGCCAGGTGTCTGTCTGCAGGCGGGCTGCCTGACGCGTGTGTCCTCGGCACCCGGGCCATGTCGACTGCTGAGCAGGAGGGTGTCAGACTCGCTCACTCTGGCCTCTCACAGCCGCACTCTTAATGACACCAGTATTATTTTTCAACACTTTCTCTAAGAGATGGGGATGGAAGTGAATTAAGGGGAGAAATGCCGCACAGCTTTGAATATATAAAATATTTATTTATATGGAGTTTTATTGTAGTGTGGAGGGGCGATTCAGGCAGACAGCTGAATGCGAAGGTAGGACTCTCATTTCATCCGTAATACACTTCATATCCCGTGGCAGCCCCGTTGTTTCCACCCCCTCCTCCGCCCCCCCGACTGGATTTTATTCCCGAGGAACTGTCTGGTAGTTTTGCGTCCACGGTGTCTTGTGTGACCTGCAAGCGATGGTTGTCCCAGTTTTTGGGTGTCTAATGGCTACATTTGGACCCCACCTTCCTTCGCTAACCAGACGGGTTTGGAGGCTGTTGGGAGGAACAAGTCCGTGACTCTCGTGAACCTCTTCTCCCGTTTTTATTCTCATTGCTGTAGAGCCCCCCCCAACCCGCCACTGTCTTCTGCCTCAGTAATTTTATCTCCCACCATGTCACAACTAATGAGTGCAGGATCCTGGCGCACTCACACACGCACAAGAAAAAAAGTGTGTACTTATAGAAGCAGGCAGTATGCTAATTCTCCTGCAGCTTGTCAGTGGAGATGGTGGGGATTAGGGTGACGGGGGGGCTGGGACACACGTCCCCCCACAGCTACAGATGCAAATTGTGGACGCGGATCTAAATAACATGCTGAACTTTAAGCGACACTGTTCTCCGGTCAGGCTTAAATACACCAAATTACCGTTTAGGGTCCGTGGCACAGTCCCGCTGAGATGTATCTGGCTGCTCTGCACAGGCCTGCCTCTGCTGCTCCTGTTGTGCACCTGTCTGACTGTGCTGTGCCTTCCCAGGCCTCACTGTTACGGTCTACTAGCAAAATGCCTATAAATCAGCTTTCACCACACACTGCCCGCGCCTTGTGTGCCACACACTCTCCCATGCAGCTTGTACGAAGTCTGGACACACCTACTGAACATTGTTTGTTTTTCAACAAGGTAATGACCCTAAGCACACCTTGAGGTTATGTAGTAAGTATTATCTTGTGAACAAGGAAAGAGATGGAGTGCTGTGACAGATGACCTGACCCCCACAATCCCCACCTAAACCCTATAGAGCTGCTTGGAGATGAGTTGGACTGAAAAGTAAGAGCAAGGTGGCCAGCTTGTGCCCAGAACTTGTGGAAACTCTTTTAGGGCTGTTGGAGAAGCATTCCAGGTGGCTGATTGAAAGAATGCCAAGAGTTTGCAACACTCGTTAATACAAAAGGAGGGTCTTTTGAGAGGCAAAAATTTCAAGAAAAATTTGAGAGAAAATTCTTATGGTCTGTGTAATATTTGATATGTTTTACTTCATTGACTCAAGATCTTTTAGTATATATTGAATAATGTAAATAGAGAATAGTTAAATGAGAAACAAGTGCATTAACAGTAGGTGTGTCCAGACTTTTCACTGTTACTCTGTCTCTTCTCCCGTTTGTTGGGTATCTACATCTTCCAACCTGTTACTAGCTAAGCACAGGGGCAAAGCACCTTGTCCCACCTAGAGTGGTCTTACTGCTCACCTGTATAATGGCTGACATTTTCCCACTATCTTTGTTAGTGATTAGTATCAGGACCCCCTGGCCTGCATCCATTCGCTGGTTTTGTTTTGTCCCAAGTCACTCTTTCAGAGATAAGGTAATTAGCAAGACTAAGCCAGAGGATCGACATGCGTTTTAGCTTCCAGCACTGGGGACGAGAGCGCCGTGTCACATAATGAGAACAATGCGCAGGTGTAAACCATCCCTCAAACTGGCATCCCCAGCTAGGCGTCTCCCTTGTTCCTTTTCCTCTGGTTAGGCTCCAAGAACACCGTGATAATCGTTGATCCATCCATTTTCTATGCTAAATGAGATGCTAGTCCATTGCGGGGCACGGACGCACACGATTAGATGCTATGAGCAATTTGCCGACATCTGAAGCTCATGTGGACTGTGGGAGGAAACCCCGGACAAACATGAGGCGAACGTGCAAACTCCACGCAGGCAGAGCAGGGTCCCAAAATCGGCACCCGCATAATTTAATCAGGCAGAATTTGCATATGTTTCTTGGTCCAACATGGTTCTGACTGGTATTGTGACTTCACAATATCTGTGGCTACACTCCAGCCCTTCATGCCGTACGGAAAAGGAAACTGAAACGTGTGGCTGTAGGAGAGACGCTTCTGCAGTATCATTCAAAAGTCTAGATACGCCTACTGAAAATTTTGTTTATTTTTCAACAAGATAACGACCCTAAGCACTCCTTGAGGTTATGTAGTAAGTATTATCTTGTGAATAAGGAAAGAGATGGAGTGCTGCGACAGATGACCTGGCCCCCACAATCCCCCCCGCCTAACCCCTATGGAGCTGCTTTGGGATGAGTTGGATCGAAGTGCAAGAGCAAGGTGGCCAACTTGTGCCCAGAACTTGTGGAAACTCCTTCAGGACTGGTGGAGAAGCGTTCCAGGTGGCTACCGTCTGGAAGCTGGTTTAGAGAATGCCAAGAGTCTGCACTGCTGTCGTCAAACCCAAAGGGGGGGCTGTTTTGAAGAGTCTAAAATTTATGAAAATTTGGGGATGCTGAACACTTCTCTTGGTGGTTGCAGTATTTGATATGTATTACTTCATTGCCTTGAGGCCTTTTACTATGCAGTGAATAAAAGCTAAAATAGAGAGAAGTGCGTTAAAAGCAGGTGTGCCCAGACATTAGGCTGGTACTGTATCAAAGGCGACCTTTAAATTCTTCATGGGTATGATCATGTGCTTCATCTGGGCTCCTGTGTGAGCCTGGCCCTGGGCTGCTCTCCATCTCCGGGACTGACGCCTGCACCATCCCCAGCCACGGCACTCCTGCTCTCCCCGCCCTCCCTGCCGCTAAGTGCTTCGCTCTCAGTCTCCCTTGAGAACTTCTGGGGGCCCTTTGCATGATTTATACACACACAGATGGGGCACAGTGCTGTTGCCGCGTCGTGTCTGGTTTTAGCCAGCTGAGTGTTTAATGGTTTTTGTGGCCAGCTAGCGCTCCCTTACTGCACAGCAGAGTAACGCCTCCAATCCCCGAGATGGTGCAATATACGATCCCGGAGCTCGCCGGCTGAGGCGAACACCGCCAGAGCTTTCCACGCAGTGTCTGCTTTCTGCGCTGAGGGATTCACCGGCACTCTGGGAGCTGGGCTGCTGTGTAATAAGCCTTTTGGGGACCTCTGCTGGGACTTGCTCGTGCTTGTTGCAGTCCCCATAGATCCTACTCGCTTCCCCGGTACTGGCGGATGCATTTAGCTATGATGTCAAGCTTTGGGTACCATCGTGTTCCTTCATCACAGCTGCTTCGAAGGAAAAACACCCTAACTGCGTATTTTATCGAAAGAGTTATGACAGAAATCGGCTCTTGGGCTCTGTTTTATCTTGTCACAAAGTATCTTAGTTCAACTACGCCCGGTTTTGAAGGAAACACACATTTACCTACCTACCTACTAGATGTGGGTGGACGGTCAAAACACACTGAAACTTTTTCTCGGTTTCAGTGTTGGCGTAATTACTGTGTTTTGCATTGGTTGGGTAGGTCAGTCCATAAATATGCCATTTAGGTGGTTTGGGGTCTCCAGAGTATGCAGGGTGCATGCGTGTGTGCCCTCTCATCAGGGATGTCCCCTGCATAATGCTTTCAGGGTCCTGGGGTAGACTCTAGGCTCACCATCACCCTGTACTAGGTTAACAGTGATGGATGGATGGATGGATGGTCTCTGTCAGCATAAACAAACTGGGAACATTTGGACACAACCTTGCAAATAATGGACATAGGCTTAAAGAAAAGTGATTGTGCCTGGAAAAGAAATTATTAAACACTATTTTAATAGAGGTACCATTTATTTAGATATTTATTATTTCTTATATGGTATTTCTCAGATGTGTGTTAAAGAAGATGTTCACTTCAGCCTCGTGGAGATGGTGCTGGTGGCATTGTGTGGGTCTGATGTACATAAATCTGTCCCGCTTGGAAGATTCAAGGCTTGTTTAACAAAGATGAAGTAGGTTGTTAGGGGTTAGGAGCAGTAGAAGTTAGTCATGTTCCATTTGTCTGTGCGCTCATGGCCTGGGTCTCATCGTCCTGGGTCTCATCAGCCTGAACGTTCTGAGTGAAGGCTGTTTTGTCTGCATGCGAGGTTCCGTAGGATCGCTGCTGCAGCGGTCACCAAACTGGGTATGTGTAACTCATCAGGGTAGGATCTTTAACTCCTCTTTGATAGAAGTTCAATTCTGCCCAGCAGGCAGGACTGTGGTACAGTAGAAATTAGTCTGCTATTACAGTTTGATCTGACAATTAGGATGGAGATGTCATGTGACACCGTCGCCCTGGCACCTGCCAGGTGACACAGGGGGCGACCAGGAGCGACAGGAGACATGTCCCCTGGAGGTGACGGAACCCTACCAGGTGTCACAAACCCCCCCCCTCCACCGAATCTCTGCTCCGCTACGCCGGAGTGAGCAGGTGTCACGGCGCTGAAGTGTGGTGACAGGGGCTCGAGTTAGCCGCAGCCGTGACGCTGTGACACCTGGCAGGGTGACAGCCCCTGGCCCCCCCGAGAGCTCACACTGCTCTGGCCACCCATCCCCCCCAGTCTGCTCAGGATCACTGGGCTTAGCAGATAAAATTTTTAAAGGTACGTGCATAGATCATAACAGCCCCCGCCTTGCCTCGCATGTCTAATTTAACAAGGGGATCCATTGAGCGTGCAGAATTTTGAGAGCTTCATTTAACCGGACAGAAATGCATAGGCCTCAAATGATTATTTTTGGAATAATAATAAGGACTGCATTAGAATGAGAATTAGGGAGATGTATTGCACAGTTAGCTGGCCCGTCCCTATACTCTTTCAGCGTTTTCTTCTTAGCAGAAGCAGAACGCATCTGCCATGGATTAATTCAGCTGTAAATCCTGAAGAAGTTCGTTCCCCGGTTGCTGCTGGGAAAGGGGGTTTGAGTGGAGGGGGAAATCATCTCTGACCCCACGCTGTGCAAAGGCCCCCCACTCAACACACACACACACACACACACACAACACACAACATCCTTGCACTAGCCTCTGCACGATTAGCGATAATCGGGGTCGAAGAAGCACATCGATCCAGGTCCAAATGTGGAGATTTGAAATTGATCACCGGCCTGGCTGAGCTCGAAGCCCGTGGCTCACTGCCAGGTCTGCCGCGACCCTCCTCTGGGGCCGCTGGACCGGGTACAAGCGCATCCCCGCAAGTTTTGCCCCGGCTGCCTGCCAAAGGCAGCGGCTGCGTTACCTGGTGCAAGGAGTCTGGGGGAGACGCGTGGGAGGCTCAATAGCTCCCCCTGAAGGAAGCACTGGAATGGACAGCCTGAAACAGCTACTGGGTGTGCGTTTGGTTTTTTGCATGCATATGTTTGTGCAATTAAAAATGAATGTGAAGAATGTGTGTCGTGGAAAAACATCCATGTGTATGACAGGGCATGTCAGACAGCAAGCATGTATGAGCATATGTGTGACAGAGAGTACATGTGTGAAGTATATATGTTTGCAATCTGTTGTCCTGTTTTACGGGATGGACTCTATAGAGATGAAAGAAGCTTCTATCTCCCAGAAATCGGTATGGGTGCTATGTTTCATCACTGAGAGACACAAAATCTGAATCTTTTTTGGTGAGATTTCCAATACAATGCGCTGTTTGAGATAGCAAGCTTTAATGCTTTGGAGATCGTGCTGTCTGCCAGCAATCATAGGGAAACTGGACTAGAAAATGAACTTGTTAAAGGCCTTACCCATCACTCACAATGGCTGATGGACAAATCCTTCCAAATACCAGCAGATCCATTTCAAAGAGTAAAATGCTCCCGGCATTCTTGACACACAGTGAGCTTTCACAACCACACACACATGCGGCTGAAACCGGAGGACATATATGACATCATAATCACACTGATGGGCTCACATAGCCGAAGATTGCGGTGCTATTGCATTGGTGTGTGTGTGTGTGTGACTTGTTCTATAATATATTTATATGTATAATATGTGTATGTGTGGCTTGTTCTAGAATATATATGTGTGTGTATGGTGTCTGTGTGCGTGCATGTGTGTAGCTTGTTCTAGAATGTATATATGCCTGTGTGGCTTGTCGTAAAATACATACATATATTATATGAATGCCTTATCCAAGTACTTTCAGGAAACAATATATCAATATAGTTGAAGTTAAACGTATGCGTAAAATATATGCAAAGCAATGTGGGATTATGTTATTTTTTTTATGCTCATGTGCCATTTAAAGGTATGGAGCAGCTAGTTCATTTGCCAAAATGATGAATATGTGCATGTGACGCCCTGTGTAAGGAACGACAGCTCCAGTCACAGTGGGTTACTGGGAGCCAGGCCTCGCTCTGCCACACTGCTGTCTTCCTCCTGGCCATAGCGGGTTATTGGGAGCCGGACCTCGTTCTGCCCCTCCGCTGTCTTCCTCCTGGCTGTAGCGGGTTACTGGGAGCCAGGCCTCGCTCTGCCACACTGCTGTCTTCCTCCTGGCCGTAGCAGGTTACTGGGAGCCGGACCTCGCTCTGCCACACTGCTGTCTTCCTCCTGGCTGTAGTGAGTTACTGGGACCCAGACCTCGCTGTCCCCCTCCGCTGTCTTCCTCCTGGCCGTAGCGGGTCACTGGGAGCCGAACCTCGCTCTGCCCCTCCGTTGTCTTCCTCCTGGCTGTAGCAGGTTACTGGGAGCCAGGCCTCGCTCTGCCACACTGCTGTCTTCCTCCTGGCCACAGAGCTGCCAGCTTGCCTGCTCACCTCGGGCCCGTGTCTCCCTCCAGTGTGATATTTTTGTCAGCTTTGCAGTACTGTCACTCTTTTTCTGCTTAGTCCGTGATTCTTGGAGGAAGGAGCAACGTCAAAACATCGTCCGTCAGAATAAGTGTAATTATAATGGCTGGCAGACCATTGGGACGATACGTAGGTGAGAGCCTCTGAAAATAACATTGGTAGAATGAAAATATAAGTACCTAATGACCTATAAGCTACAGCAGTTCCAGGTAGAGCTGGAAGATCACTTCTGCTGTAGTTGTTACACAAATAGTCTGTAGTAAGAATTATGGACGCCAGGGCTGTGGGTCTGTATCGGACGATGGGTACAACATTGACCTGTGGATCCCACGGCTGTGGGTTGGTAAGGAACGGTCCCTCCTATGCTGTTGGGCAGAGCACTACGCTAAGGGGGAACTTAATGCAGCAATGCTTTGGATTAAAATAAACTCCTAGGTCCAAGCTATTTTGCTCTCCTTGAGGCGCCTTTATGAAAGTATTTCCAGTAAGAGTTCAGCTGCGTTAACAATCGGCAGCAGCGGTGGCGCTTATATACAGCCCTGGATGCAGTTCGATGAGCAAACGGGTACTGTGAAGTGTGAGGGGCGAGCAGCTAGGAGACACGGGGCTCTCTTACTGCACCTTCATCTGTCAAGCACCAAGACCATCACCTCCTCCCTGAGATAATTACCCGCTCGAGGTTTAGAATTCATCATGACCGCCGACCCAAGCCTCCCCATTTCGGATGCCTTCCTTTATCTGCAAATGCGGGTGCAAAAGGCAGAGAGGCTCCGATTCGGGGTAAAGGTGATTCGAAATGAGCGCAATGGAAAGCCGGGATTTGATTTAATCCTCTCTGCGTTTGGCTTGTACTGTAAAGGAATTCCATCAGAGTTTCTAAATTTTTGTATCCATACAGTACGTTCCCCATACGCACGTGTACCAGACAATGTGTTTGTTGTTATAAATAACATCATTGTCCTCCAAGAGGACATCAGTAATGTGCATTGAGATTTTGTTGCCCTAATGGCCAGTGTTTCAGTGTTTGACTCCCACTCTGAGAATCACTACTGTTAGTAAAAGTCATCACATAGATACATTTTACAACTTTAATGGTGCCTTAAACTACCAGAGAACTGACTGATAGAAGTAGGAACCATGTTAATGATGTAAATACCATGGTATCAAAATACTGTTAAAAAAGATGGACATCACAGGAAGATAACGTGGTGGATTTTAATATTCAGGTCGGGATCGGGCTGTCAGAGCATAAACCCCACACTGCACAGGCAGAAACGGTAGCAAATGATATCCAGGTTTTATTCTTTCAAAACTAAAGTGACGTTTATGTATTTAAAGTGCATATAATATAATTCATCTGGAAATCCTTCAGATAGGGACAAAATGAGCATAAATGAATCTGTCTGGGGCAGAATTGCCCTGCGATTAATGCTGTAAAGTGACACAGATATGTGAATGTTTAGATGAGTCCTGCTTAATGTTAAGTACATTCGATGTTAAATATGGACCTTGGCGACTTTTATTTAAAAAGTATGCTTTCCCGCTTATTATCCGGCGACTTGGCTTTTTTCAGAAGTCTATTCACTATTTGAAAAATACATTTTAGAATTGAACAGAGTGGGACCTTAAGTAATGGAATAATTAAATTGAATAATTGCCCAAAGAATGGCTCGACAAGACGAACGTGCGTTTGCCCCCGATAATTTGACGCTCATTTATGTATATGATGAATGTAGCAGGGGTGGAATGGAGGCCGTTCAGGTGCGACACTATGAAAGCGCTGGTCTTTGTGAGTCATGCAGTTTCCGACCTCCTCTTCGGTTTTCATTTGGAAGAAATGTACCACTTTCCAATTACCTTAACGTTACGCTTTAGGGGCGAGAAGGAGCACGACGACTCTCGTCTCCCTTTTATTGTTATCGGAAGATGCTTTCCAGGGCCGGGCGGCGATAGATAAAACAATAAGGAAGGAAATGAATCAGGGCGAGCCCCTCCCTCGCCTGCCCATGAAATGAAAACCTTTTATCACAATTTAGGATCTGTTGGCGCACTCATCGGCATTATAGTGCCGTTTCATGTATACGCTCCATCACTCATATCAATCGGACAGCTCCGAAGTTCAAAACGAGGCAATTCTTTATACGGATGGGAGATTGCATATTGATTGTGGGGGGGCAGGCGCTTAGAAAGTGATGGTTATGCGGAGGTGGGGGGTGGGGGGGATGACTGACGTGAGATGCTGGGGAGGGACAGGATATTTTCAGGGTAAGAGGAACAGGCGGGGAGGTGTAGGTGTCGGCTAATCTGTTTACTTTGCAATTTGTGTTTCAGACTGGCATCATTAATTCGAGTTAGAGTGACAGCGCCCCCCCCAGCTGGTAGGAGGCGGTGCTGAGCATGTCGATGGCGTGATGGCTTACCGAAGCTCCTTCTGCTAAATAATTCGCCTGGAAAAATTCAGAACTCTCTTTATTTTGTACTCACGTGTCCTTTTTTTGATGTGGTTTACAGCTTCAGCAAAGTTATACTGCTGGATATTTATGGAAGTGATTTAGGTTCAGTAATTTTCTTAAGGGCACTACTGTAGGGCCCCTCCTAGGACTCAATCAGGAAAACAAAGTTCCCCATGAAGTACTTAGTGGGCACTGAACTTAATCGAATGCCGTACTGCTGAGCTGCATCGTTAAGAATAAAGCATATTATAATGCCAGTAATAGACGGGAAATGTTAACAATACACAGTGATGTTAAAGAAGCACACATTTTTGGCTTTCAATGTTAAGGGATGGTGTATACCTCAATGCATTAGGAGTTTGTGTCCATGTGCTGAAAGTTGTGGGTTCAGATCCCGCGGCCAGCAGAATAATTGTAACCCCATTTGGCTCTTAACCTAGGCCCTTAAGCTGCTCCTTGTGGGATTTCTAACCTCAATCTACCTATACCACTTTGGACAAAAGAATCTGCTTTGTAAATATTAGACCCTAGATAACAGCTGTATGATTTTGGCAAGCTTTTAATTATACAAATCTAGCTTCAAGTACTAGACAACGCATAACTGATTTCTCTTGAATTATTTATTCAACATAAAGTAAGCTAAAATGCAAAAGTATATGCTTATTCCTATTATATGAATTAAGAAGATAATTAGCAGCCAGGTGCAGCTTTTGAAATGCACTGGATTAGGTAATTATCAGGAAGTGGGATCACTTTTATTAAAGCAGAACCTTTGGCAGTTTGGTGCTCAGGTGCATGTAGGGTTGTGTTGGCAATGCCAAGAACAAAAGATATCAACATGGGTGTCAGGTTAGTGATTGCTGCTGCTCATCAGTCTGGGAGAGGTTATAAGGCCTATTCCAAACAATTTCATATCTGTCATTCTGCAGTTACAAGGGATATTTACTAAATGATAACTTTCAAGGCAGTTGTCAGTCTTCCCTGACAACTGGCATCCTGGCAAAATTCACACTGCATAATGCTCAGACAAAGTGGGAGAAAAACAAAGGTCCAACTTGAAGGATTTACAGGTTTTGGTTAACATATTAAATCCATGTTTGTCTATCCGGTCCTTGAGGATCCACAGACAGTCCATGTTTTTGCTCTCTACCAGGAGCTCGGAGAGAGCAAACATGTGGACCGTCTGGTAGGAAGCTTGGAGGGAGAAAAAATGTGGACCGGCTGTGGTTCCCCGAGGACTGGATTGGGAAAAACTGTATTAAATGTTACACTTTATGACAATATGATCGTAAAAAGAAACTAGCTTTCTTGGAAGGATGACCTGGGGAAAGCCCCTTCTTTCCTAAAGACACATGGCAGCATGCCTTGTGTTTGCAAAGCTGCATCGGAACAAACCCTGATATTTCTGGAACAATGTCCTTTGAACACATGAAACAAAAGTGTAGGTGTTTGGTCATAATTCACAATGCCACGTTTCATACCAACCATCAAGCATGGTGGTGGGGGGTGATGATTTTAACTTGTTTTGCAGCCAAAATACCTGGGCACCTTCCAGTCATTGAGTCAACCATGAATTCCTCTTTATACTAGAGTATTCTAGAGGCAAATTTAAGGCCATCTGTCCAAAAGAAAGTTTAGTTGAAACTAGGTCATGCAACAGGACAATGATTCCAAACACTCCAACATATCGACGACTGAATGGCTGAAAAATAACCATGGTTTTGGGGAGTCACAGTCTAGACCTCAGTCCCACTGAGATGTTGTGTTGGGACATTATGAGCGCTCTGCATAAATACATTCCCTCAAGCATTAAAGAGCTGAAGCAATGTTGAAGGAAGAATGAGCCAAATTCCCCCGAAACTGGTGTGTGAGATTGATAAACTCATGCAGAAAATTCCGTTTATTGCTATTAAATACAGTTCCACCAGCCAAACATTGGGGTATACTTTTCACAAATCGCTTCTGACCTATGTCATTTATTAAAAGAAATAATAAAATCTTACAGGATGTTTGTCCCTTGATGTTAGAGTTACCTAATTTTAGAACATGGTGATTAATTGTCGTCTTATATTCTGATAGATAAAATCATAGTAATGAAGCAGGGTGTATTTTTTTTCTGTATTATTTGGCTACTGGAACAAAAAATTCTACATGAAACTCCAACCCTGACAAGTATATGTAAAGATGTTGGAGTGGCTAGCATTCCTAATGAGTTTGTTTGCGATGAAACATCGGAAATTAGAATGCCTGATCTTCTAAACTGCATTTGGGGACACACACATTCATGTACAGCTTAGAAAACCCTGTCCATTGATACAACGGTGCTGTCAGGTCATTCTCTCATGCATTGTCTTTTTACACACACATGAACACACACACGCAAACACCGAAGCACAAAAACAGAACATGCTTATATAGACACATACAGAGTAATTAAAACTGAGTCGGCATGCATAAGTTGGCACATAAATAAAATACATACTGTGTCATGCACACACATAAGAACAGACAGATATGTATCCTGTGAGAAACTGAAATCAGGGCTACCTGGTGGGTGCTATGAAGTGCCGGCCACGCTGAGGATTTACATCATTATAATTTATAATTCTGATGTAGCCACACATGAAATGGACAACGAAACTGCAGTTTAGGTAAGCAAAACAATGATGTTTATGCATGATCGCTATGACACTGGAGCTGTTCATAGATGGTGGTGCTGAACTTCCTCATAGCTGTCGGATACTTCTGCTGAATTTTTAGAAGATCTCCACCACCACCCCCCACACACCCGCAACCCTGACATTGTATTTTTGTGCCTGGGGTGGGGGCAGGCCCACATTTGTGCTCAGGGCAGAGTCATAGCAAGATATAAATGCGATATCCCCTGCTGTCAAATATCTGCGTTTAGCCAACACTGGCATCACAGCTTTGCTCAGCTTTTCATAGGACTGTGGACCGCATGCAGAGACTGAGGGCACATCATTAGCATGTGGGGAACGGGAGAGAGAAAACACTGCATCAAATTAATTTTACATCCTCATGCACATGGATTTTACATCAGATTTAATTTAGTATCTTAAAAGGCATGTATATTGTGTTTGTATCGACTGGCAGATGCAAGAAATTTAGATTTGTGTTCTGTGTTTATAATTGCTAATGTTTTTCATCAAGTCTGTCATTTGTGTGTGTGTAATGGGTAATATATCTCAGACATTAGTCTTTGGTATCTACTGTGTTTGTACTGGCATGCAGCATAATAGCTTCAGTGTTTCTCTATCCGGTCCTTGAGGATCTACAGACAGTCCTTGTTTTTACTCTCTACTGGCAGGTCAGAGAGAGCAAACCTGCACTCGTACTGGCCAAGTTGTCCTGAAAAAGTTGTGCATGTATGCAGGGGTGCACAGGGGCATGGATACTCTGGCAGATTCAGGGGCCCCAGCATTTTATGCATACAGTTATACATAAATTTGCGGGTGTGAGATATGGCAGGCAAGGTAACATTTTGCCAGGAGGTCCGGAATTTCTGGATGCCTGTATATACGTACTGCAGCTACAATGATCTGTACTTCCCATGTAGCCGTCTAGCATATAGTAAGTGCTGTCTTCGTGATGGTTTATTCATGCTAGACAGCAGAGTAGTCTGTATTTATCTCCTTGAAGTAATCTCTGCGAGCATCCTACAATTCTCTTTACTGACTGCAGCATGGTTAGTGTCGGGCCTTTACATCCCTTCCATTGATCAGGGATATTGTGTCAAAGTGAGCGTCAGCTGTGGGGCCACAGAGCCGCATTACCAACAGGAAGCCAGCAGCATTGTTGATAGTGGCTCATGGGCGCCCTTGGTGTTGTAGATGGGATTTCCCAGCTCCGGGTTAGATAACAGATAATGTTTGAAGTGAACTTCTGGCCGTAAGGCTATCTGTTCCTGACAAAAATGGTACTCTAGGGATTGGCTTCTGTAACAGTGAATTGAGCAGGTGAGGGCTAAACTCTTTGTGATATTGAAGTCGTAGAAATGGCTAGTCACAGAATGGAATTGTGACCGTTTGTGGAGTTAAGTAAGGATCCAGAAGATATACACTAAGTCGCTGATCCTATTACTCTTCACATTACTTATTTGCATTATGATACATGGCATAGGTTTCTTAATTATTACATTGAATGTTTTAAAGCAGAATAAAAATGTAGGGCAGGAAAAGACTGGAAATCACCCTGAAGTGACTAATAAATAAGATCGTGGCCGCCATGAGTCATCTTTGTTTGGCATTCGTGTGCTGCTTTAATGCACATTCAATATTCAAATGAAATGCAAGTCGGAGATACAGATGGTGTAATTTATGTATGATTTGCACTAAATTTTACTTTACAATTCCAAGTTGATCAAAGTCATGTTTCGCTTGTGAAATCTAATTGGCACATTAATTTACACAGCTATGTAGTATATGCGCCAATTAATGTGCGATGCAAAATAGTTATTTTACCTGAAGATGAACAGTGCATGCAAATAAAAGATGAAGGGAAGTCACTGTGGATGCTTGACTGACATGGGCCACTTGGTTTCACAAGGCCCTGAAGCTCTAGAAGACTGCAGCAGAGCACCCTCTGGCTGAGTGGAACGTTTCAGTATGCATTCAGAATTCTGTTAACAGTTTGACCCCCTCCACACATGAGGATACATTAATTATCAGCATTATTATCGTTCTCTTTATATTATCATTAAAGCAACACTTTTACTTCCACAATGATCAGCCACTCATCAATCCTTTTTCCAACCAGATATCAAGTATAGAGTCACAGGGAGCCCTGATACCTGTCTGAAGAAGCTCAGAGTCATGGGATCAGCATCACCATTATTTTATTGACATTTTTATTGAATCTCGTTTGTTTAACCTACTGTAGCATGCAGCATGCAATGTGATTACTGAACACTGTAGTTGGTTTCTGTTCCACTTTTATCAGAGAACAGTGGAACAGGAACCAACTACAGTGTTATGTATGTTCCACTGTTCTCTAATAAGTGTTGTCAATGCCACTGATATCGTAAAGGTCAAACACTTCCAAGAGGTTCAACTTGGACTTAAACACGTACCGTCAAGAAAGTTATGGTGGTTAGATGATGGCTCCAAAAAGCTTGTTTTTCTGTGTGCTTACCAGAAAATTCTTAAAATAAATCCTATTGGTAATAATACTCACCTGTATACATGGGTGACGTGTAAAGCTGTAAGCCGTGGGAGTCACTTTGAGTGCCTGGGAAAGTATTATTTCGTAGAGTAGTACATGGGTCAAGGGCCTGGCTGCTGGACTTGGCAGGATACCCCTCTGTCAGGTTCCTCTGCACAGCACATGCATCACAATAGAGTTCTGAGGCTCTCTCACATCCACTTTCTGGCTGTGTTATGTCCTGTGCTGCTCTCCTTGGTTCTTGTTCATGTAATTACTCATCCTCAACAAGATGTCAGGGAAACCAGCCTAGCAAGGGATACTGCTTTTTCTCTCCACGTCACACAACTTAGTTTTGCATGAGTAGGAAACACCAGAGCAAAGTCTTGCATTACAAAGACTGGCATGTGATACCCCCCCTTTAGCAGTGAGCAGTACTATGCATTCAACAAAGCTGTCGCCTAATGTTCCCATTAGGGAGTATAAGTGTACACTACATTTAATACATGGCTAGTTTGGCACAATGGAGCCCTACAATCAGCTTCCTTTCAATGGCCCTTGTCGGTATGTAGTATGTCAGTGGTTGGTAGCACTGGACCTTTATTCCTCTAGAGCTACAGTGCTCACAGGAAGTCTTGGGACGTTGTAGAAATTTAGCAAATTTATTGCTTTCATAAAAGTCCATTGACAAGCAATGTTTAACATTTATCTTCCGTGCGGACAATTTATTGTCAATTTTTTGCTTGCTATTTTGATATTAATTGCAATTGTAAGGATACTAAACAGAAATGTTTGGTGTTTTATGTTATTGCAAAGTTGTTATTAATTTAAAAACATCCAATGATACTGCTTGAACCTTATAACTCTGACCAGCTTTTAGAATTATAATTTGGGTTTCAATTTATTGCTACGTCTGATGTGATATACATGTTTCTTTTAAACAAATGAATAAAGTAGTATTTTTTCTTCTAAAACCAACAAATGTGCAATATTTTTGCTGAATTAAGCAAACGTCTCAAGACTTTCTGTGAGCACTATATGCTGGTTTAGACACACCTTCCGGCGCTTCGATGCTACTCTGAAGTATAAATGGACACTAATCAGCCTCCGCACTGCAGACTGTGAAACCCTCCCAAGTTTCTACGCTCTTCACCTCCACTTCTCCAGAGCTTCCTGGTTAACACTGGCGCCGGGTTACGATCGGAGGCAGTGAAAGAGCCTTGTGGGCCGTGATTAATTAGATTTACTGGAGCAGCGAGATGAGCCCTTGCAGTGGCTTCTCCACATTGATTACTTGTTCAGTGGTCGTCTTCCTGCCATTAGGATAGGTTAAAGGAGGAGGAGAGAGATGAAGACGAGATCTAGCCGTCAGGCTCCGTGCTTCTCTCATGGTCTACCCTGAGGGCATCGTGCACGCCATGGATTTCAAACAGCGATTTACCTTTTAACTTTCTCTGTGATTCACAGAATTTTGCTGTTTTGTTCCAGTCGATTTTCCCGTAATCTCAGGACACAACAATCGGGCACCACTATTTAATTTATACGCTCTTGAGCAATGAGTTGGACATTATTATGATCCTGAAATGAGTCGACACTACAAATGCGAACTGGTAATTAATTTAGTGCTGCAGTGCTGAATGATATTTGCTGTGGTTTGGAGATGTGTACGTGGTTGGGTAGGTGCTACATTGCATAAATGTTAATGAGTAGTTAGTCTAGCGTTACGGGTTAATGGGTCAGTATTATAGTTGTAAATATGCTGATGGGTAGTTACTATGGGTTTCTGTTTGCTACAGTGTGAACAGTGTGGTGAGAACCCTAAATTATTCACTTAAATTATTAATGTTTAATTCTATTATTATTAATGCTTTAATGTGAAACCCACAGTAGCTTGTAAGCAGGCTCACTACCCAGCCACATCCTTTTATGGTGCTTAGGGAAAATTCCACACAATTTGCAGATTCTCTGTTGTCAAGAAAATCTGGCCTGGAAAGCATGTGACTCAGTGTAGGCATGGCTAAAATTTTGAGTCGAGAGAAATGGAGAGTAAAATAACCTGAAAGCTTAGCAGAAAAACACACTAATATGCAAACTGGCGAACATAGTAAAAATGGACTGTTAGTAAAGTTGCCTTGAAAGGAAGCAGCTCGTGAGCCAATAAGTAGCATGTTTTACTTTCACTTTCTTCATAATTCACATTAAGTCCTTGAGCCCCTACAGTCAGATTATTGAAGCTCCATTAATTCTTGTCTGGACTTTTATGTTAGTTCCAATTAATCTTGGGATGTTTTGCATAGATTTTTCTCCCATTGTCTATTATCTCTCTGCCATTCCTCTCCTTGGGCTGCTAGAAATACTGTTTCTGTGTTAAAAATCACGTTGGAAACAACAAAGAAGGCAAACTTAATCCCGCTTGGAATCGATTACCGTTCACCTTGTGTATGGGTGCTTTGAGAAAATTATCTTTCTTCTTTCAGGTTCTAGTGATTGTATAGTGGCAGTGGTGTTGATTTGGGATTGATTACAAGTTAATTAATTAATACTAGCAGTGAGTATGCTATACTACAAAGAGAGAGAGAAGCATGGTCACAAACCAAGAAGGAACATTGGAAGAACTAAGGAAGAGTAGTGGGATAAAAATTACTTGACCAGAAGGCTGCTTATGCACTGATGACCCTGAATGAATCTGAAAGCTTACAGTGCATACAGAAAGTTTTCAGACTCCTTCAAGATGTCCTCATCTTATGATGTCTAATACTCTTCTGAAAACAGAATAAATTAACAAAACACTCAAAACGCCTGTTTTGCACTTTGTCATTGTGGAATATTGTGTGTAGACTGATTATAAAAAAACATAAATTTAATCAATTTTAAGATTAGTCTTAGACAAAACAAAACAAGGACAACTTGAAGGGGTCCAAGAAAGAAAAAAGGGAAGCAGTACTGAAGAGAGTGAGGAAGATAACAACAAAACACTGGTAACAATACAGGGTACTTTGATGAGATGAGCACCAGACATACTGTGTATGTTTTATTATTTTTTAATTAATATTAATTGAGAGTTAAAGAACATCTAAAAGTCAGGCCGCAGGTCTTGCAAAGGCCTCGGCAAAGTTGCCTCATTTACACAATCACTTGTAATCACTGACCTGCGGTGACTGGATTGAGACACCTGTGCATCTGTTCTTCTGACCCCCCCAGGTGAGGGTTTATAAAGTCTGCTCCCATTCGTGGTCCATAAGCCATCATGGAGGTAATGGGCAATTGCCTCCCCCGTGTCTACTGTACCCCCCCAACCACCCATACTGTCGTGTCTATCATATTCCACTAGCTTTTCTGAATCCCAGTGACCCCTGCGTCAGTTACACCCACTATAGCATTTGACCGTGGCATTTGCATAAACTGATTGCAAACAAGGGTGGTTCAGTGGGTGACACTGATGCCTTGCACCTCTTTGGTTGGGCGTTTGAGTGTCACCTCTACGGTATTCTGTCCAAAGAAGTTGCCCACAGTGTGATTATGCATACCCCGGCCTTGCCACCTTTGTCACCTGGGATGGACTTCAGACCCCATGTGACCCTGACCAGGGTAAGAGGTTGGAAGATATATTTATGAACAAGTACAATTTTAAACCATGTATTGTCCTTTTACTGTACCTCTTTTTCTTTAACTTCAAATACGAATATAAATGATCTTTTTTCCCGTGAGTATAATTTTTTGTACTTTTTTTGGGCAGCCTATTACTTTCAGTTTGCTTCTCTTCTTTGTGACAAAATTAATGGCGGCTCCTCAGCAGGTCTCCCAGAGTGCACTCCGTTTGACTGTGCCAGTAGAACCGAAGCGTTTCAGTCATGAAACATTAAAGGCAGGCCGGGGTTGGGAAATCTAAAAAAAGGAACGCGAGGCACATGCAAATCACGCTGAGTCCTCACACGCCGCAGCTGGGGGGGGGGGAGGGGCGGGGGGGTTGACAGACAGCCCCTCCCCCAACTTCTCCCTTCATCATCCAGTTCCTTGCACAGCGACACATCTTGGCAGTAGGAACTGACTCATCGGCAAGCGCCGAGGCGATGCCGCCGATCCGTGGAGAACTCGGTTTCGCGGCACATGGCTGCGAGGAACTTCGACGATCCCGACATGGCGCGAGCACTCCACCATGCAACTTAGCGTTCGCTCGCACTCGGAGCTGTGCAGACATGACGTAAATACCAGTCGCTGTCCCCTTAAGAAGCTTTTGCCGTCCTACCTCTGAAACAAACAGGAGCTTCGTTTGTGGCTCATGGCCAAGTTGAACATAAATATGCATCTGCGATTAACTTGTAAACCTGATTTCATGTTGTTTTTTGTTTTCTGCTTTGTATTTTTACGCTTGTTTTCCTTTTTGCTTCAGTCTGAGAAGTTCTCAGCGTAGACATTTTAGACATGCCTTGGCTTTGGTCTTCTTTCCTCTGTTTTTAACTCTTTTTGATTTCGATATGGAAATCATTGGTACGACCCGCAGCATAGATCTATATACCTCTGCTGTCCCTTGCTGATAAGCAGCTCCCGAACCTGTACAATACAACCTACAGGTGCACAAGTATATTTTCTAGATTCTTCTATTGGAATGAATCCCGCCCCCGCTCTTTGTCAGAGTCCGTCACAGTGAGTGCTTTGAAGGCGAAAGGATGAGAGAGAAAAAGTCTCTTCAGGAAAATTGACACCAAATTACTTTTGCCTTCATCTGAGTTGTGACCCCTGGCCGCTTCCCTCCATCGCCCTCTCCATCAACCCCTCAACACCAAGTCTATTCTCTGGTAATGTTTGTTTAATACTCCAGGGGATCTCTCTGCCCAGAGCCTGATGGGATGGTACACATGTCCAGGCCCTTTCCGTGAAGGAGTTTGGGTCCAAAGGGAGTCAAGTGATGCTGGGTTTCTTTGTTCCACTGGGCTGTGTAATGCTGAGGGTTTGCTGGAGGGATTTTTGTAATTCCAAAAAATTTATGAGATATTTTCAAGCCACGCCTTTTTATTTATTTATTTATTTATTTGTTTGTCTGTTTGTTTATTTTACTGGCCCTAGCTTTTGTGCAGTTGGATGCCCACCCCCAGTCAACAAGTCTTACTGCCAGCACTTTCCCCCGGTTGGCCCATGAAAGCTTTGCATATATTGTATGGATGTCCGTTGTTATCAAAATGGTTGGGAGTCCCTACTTTAGAGGCAGGGAACCACACTGGGTCAACTGGTAAGTAGAATAGAAGCATAAACTGGGAGGAAGGTTTGTGTAGCTTCTACAGGCCAGAGGCCAGACAGCTACTTAAGAACCGTGAATGGTGACTACCTTAGAGTTACGTAGGAACCGGAACCAGTAACCTGAACCTCTGCAGTTTTGGGTTAGTTTCCAGAAATATGAGATGGCAAGTAGGTAAAGGAAACTTAATTATTACATCTATGGGTGTAGAATTCTAAATGGGAATAATAAACATTTACTACATGGAAAAGTGCATTCAACATTTATATGTTTTCATTTCCTAGTTGCATTTATGCTATCCTTTGTGGTCTTTGATACATTGTAATTTTGATGGGTCAAATTATGAATTTGCCACTGGCTTGTTTTACTTTCCAGTAAAACGCACTATAATGTAGTACATAAAAAAATGCAATTTTCCAAACTCTGTATTTTTTAAATTAGACCGTCTGACTTCAATTTACTCATTGTGTTCCAGCTGGTCTTGATTTATTCCCATTGGCAGTCACCATAATGTAGTGTTGGGTTGCCTCTAAAGCAGCATCTTTTTAAAAGACACCCTATGATAAAGACAATACCAGCTGGTATTTTATCCACTTGTTTGTGCTGTGAAATTAAGAAAAGCAGCGCCGGTGATGAGAGAAAAACAGACACGCTCAGTCCGCTATGGGACGTGGGTTCACCTATTACCTTTTATATATACAAAAAAAACATGTATTGTTCCGGAAAAGAACCATGTGATGCGGATTGGAGGAAGGAATAGGGACTTTATTTGGGCACAGGAGTGGAAGTGGGTTTACAGTCAGTTTGGTATTAGGAAGGGGAAAACAACAGAAAAGATGGGTCTTGGGGAGGTCTTCAGTGGGCTATGGTTTGGGCACATGTTCTAGGGGCAGGGCAAAAAAAACCCTGTTATATTACTGGTATTACTGTACAGGTACAGTAAGGGGAGGGGCTTGACCTCTGCATTTTCCTCTGTCAAAGGCTACATGGATGCAAGTAACTAAATGAGTGAAAATGACTTTCCCCGAGGTGATCAATCAGGTGTATTTTGACATCGCTTGTAATTTTTTTCAGTATAACTGAATCAGAATTCCCACATTTAAGTGTTAGGAGTTCAATAATGGTAAAGATTAGATTAGTTTACACATAATTGGCGGAATGGTTTTTTGGTATGATTTGTCATCACATTCAAAAAGAGAAAGACAAAACAAAACAATGAAGGATTCATTACTTTAATGTCAGCAATGCCCCCCCCAAGCCTCTTCCCACCTCTTTAATTCCTCTCTGGCCTGAGTTGTGCCCGGCTTAATGAGTGGAGGCTTGCCTTCCCACGATGCCGTTTCTGCAGATGTGGCATTTCAGCAAGCCAAGCCGGTAAAAGGCGCTAAGTGTTTGAAATGGCAGCTGAGAAGCACCAACCGCTTTGGTCAGCAGTTTGTGAGAGTAATTGGGCTGCCAGAGGTACAGACCAGGCCTCCAAACATGTTTGATGCACTTCCCTTAACGAGCCTTCTTGGGGACGTTCAAGAAATGGAGCATTCTGTCTGCCTTGCTGATGCCATGTTGAAGATGCGGATTTGCATGACAAGAGCAGCACTGATGATTATGCTGGTCTTGTGGCGTGCTGTCAAACGGTGTCAGAAGCAGTAAGGCTGAGACGGTCATGTGCTTGCAGTAAGAAGTGGGAGGAGGGTACAGATGAGGGAGATTTATTGAAGCAGGGCAGAGGATACAAGCGAGGGAGCTCTACTGAAGCAGGGGACAGAATACAGGTGAGGGTGCTCTACTGAAGCAGGGGGGAGGATACAAGTGAGAGAGCTCTACTGAAGCAGGGGGCAGTATACAGGCGAGGGAGCTCTACTGAAGCAATGGAAAGAATACAGGTGAGGGGGCTCTACTGAAGCAGGGGGGAGGATACAGGGGAGGGAGCTCTACTGAAGCAGGGGAGAGGATACAAGG
>JAODKC010000002.1:4457226-4480138 GCA_026777985.1 Mormyrops attenuatus
CCCCCCCCCCCCCCCCCCCCCCCCCCCCCCCCCCCCCCCCCCCCCCCCCCCCCCCCCCCCCCCCCCGTAGATAACCCCAACTTGTGCAGATCAAATGTCCCCACAACCTGATTTAATGCCAGTTTTTTACCAAATGGGGCCCAGTTTCAATTTTCTAAAAATCCGTAACTGCAATCAAAAAACTAAAAATGCACTTTGTTTGGTTACTTATGGTTATGGCTGGGTAGGGGTTAAGTTTGTCATAGCTAGCATTAGCATTTTTCCCATACAAATGAATGAGTTGTCCCCACACAGATATGCCTAGAGGTCTCTGTGTGTTTGTGTGTGTGTCTGTGTACAGCCACAAGGCTTGGTCATTATCTTTTATCAATTTTACTAAAATCTGTAACTGCAATCAAAAACCTAACAATGCTAATAGACAACTTGTATTTCGTTTGGTTACTTATGGTTAAGGTTAAGGCTGGGTAGGGGTTAAGATTGTTATTGTTGGGATTAGGGTTTTTTCCCATAGAAATGAATGGAGAGTCACCACAAAGATATAAATACAAATATGTGTGTGTGTGTGTGTGTGTGTGTGTGTGTGTGTGTGTAGAGCCACAAGCCTTGGTCAACATGCTGTGCCTCCACCGGCTGGCTGGTAGCACCCTCTCCAGGGAGCGGGGCATCCAGAGGACGGGTGGACGGGAGGACAGAGTGACTAAGGTGAAGGCTCCTCCCACAGCCACAGGGGATGTGCATTAGCGGTATGCAGGTGCCTTAAACACCCCATAAATGATCTGCTTTTTTTGGACTTCATTAATCAGCATGGGTGATTTTAAACATAGCACCTTGACCCCGAAAGAAGAGCTCCAGCGGTACCGGCGGGCCGCCTTTGCACATGACTTTGGAGTTCCATGGGATGATCAGTGAACCACTCACGGGCCAAGGAAGTCACATAACTGGTGGAACATGGAGCGTGAGATAAATGAACATGGGAGCGATGTGGTGGACTTCCATGATCTGTCCATGATCGTCCATGATCGATTACATTGGAGGGACTGTCAAAAGTTTCTTCTGTGAGTTATGTATCGTTGTAGAGTAGGGGTTGCCAGGGTTTGGTTAGTTGTCTGTGAAGATTCTCAGTCATCCAGGTCATGGTTATCCCAAAAAAGTTATTCAGTGGCAACTGAACATATTTAATCCCTTGAAGACGTTTCACCCTTCCAACCAGAGGGCTTTCTCAATTCTGACTGACTGGTTGGAGTAGCAGGTTTATAAACCCTGTGGAGTCCGTTAATACCTGATGGTCACCTGTGGGTTGGTCACAGTCACAGACTCTATGTTTTCCATTTTTTTACTACAAACCCCCCCCCCACAATTGCGTATTCTGTTTGCATCTCACAAAATAATGGAAAACATTAGACTGATGAAATCAGCAGTCGGTCTCCTGGCAACCCCCTCAGTCCTGTAAAGTTTTCGTACAGCGTAGACCAGTCTGCGGTTGGGGACTCCCTGTTGATTCCAGTTAATACTGCCTCTCAGGCCAAACCAAAATGGCGTGTGACGTAATCTTTACTCTGTATAGAGCATCATTTATATGAGCTGTAAAGTACCATCATTTATAAGGAAAAAAAAAAGTCCCCAAATTGAAGAGGAAATAAAAAAATTTCCAAAAAAAATTTTGTTATTTTTGAGATTAAGTCAGACTTTCTTCATCAGATGTTGCAGCATTGGGAACCAAAACTCTCTCAGTCCTCATGTAATCCAACAAAGAACCTTAGTTAAATTTCGAAAACTCACTGTGTCCACAGAGATTTTTGCTGAATCACATGAGTTTTTGAAATTTGCTCTTTGAATATGACTTTTTAAGGATCAAGATCCCAGTCTGCGTAACGTTTTGCATGCTCCATCAGCCACTTTTGTTTGTGATAAGATCAGTTAATATGATACGATATTGCTCAGATGTATCATCATTGGCGATATGTGACTGGCATCTCATTCAGGCTGTAGCCCTGCGTACCTGACCAGGATAAGCAGTTAGAATCTTATCTTGTCCACAGTGTGTCTTGGAATTGGCTCTGGGCTCGCCACAACCCTAGGAGGTTATGGAAGACAGATGGATGGATGTTTTCAGTGAACAGAAGCTGGAGTAATGGAGAGGTACTTCCATCAAGATACAGTTTACAATGAGATGCACAGGGGAGTTCATGAAGCAGGATATAAATGGAGGAGAAGATTCTGTTTGGGCACATGTGCACACAGCATAGCAGTGAACTCTGCACAGTGCCACAAAAATTCTGACAATTTCCCAGCATGCCCTTCTCAATGTCTGTCTCAACATTTAATAACTACGAGCTTGACACCATAAACAGCTGAATTATTCTTGCATAATCCACTCTATAAAATACCGGTGGAGATTTCATTCTATTATAATGCTCTGGAAATGTGTAGCAGGAAGTCCAGAAGTATGTGACCCATAATTCCCTTAGCGGTAAGTGGGAGTTGGTGCAAAGGTGATGGGCCTGTTAGTGCAGAAGCTTTTGACACATAGGCGTGGCCCTGAGAGGAGAAGTGGAGCACATTAAAATGTAAAAAAGCTTTTAGACTAATGTAACGTTCCACTGCTTGGCATTTACAAGCCAGACTTCCTGTAAGATCAGATGGTTTGAGGCATTTTGCATTTTTATACTTTTCAGCATTTGGCAGCTACAGTGGACAGAGTTCTGGCTGCAGTTGCTGCTCTGGCTCTGTGTGTGTGTGTGTGTGTGTGTGTGTGTGGAGTTTGCATACTGTTGTGGAGTTTGTATTGATTCTGCGGAATCCTCTCACTGCCTTGTCTCTGAATTTCTCAATGTGTGTCTCGGCGCCCTGCAATTGCATGGACTGGCATCTCGTCCTAGGCGGCTCCCTAGCCTGCGCCCTCTGCTTCCTGGGACAGACTCCAGCCTCACACTGTATTCTGGGAGCATGAATGAACGGATTTCTCTGTGCCTTGCAAAACAGCCCTTGTGTTCCAGTGCTTTGGCAATAATGCAAGTTCTGACTAAGCTCATGAGTCCCAGAATGCTGGTATCCGTGCTTAAATGATAACAGCAGTAGAACAAAGATATAATGAAATACCAGTACTCTGCACTGGTATACTCTCCTAACTGACCGCTATGGGAATTGACATGTTACAAGGGGCCTTTCCTTCTTTGGTGCTTGGCATTACAATCGTGCTCTGCCATTTTGTGCCAATGACTGTTTTTTAAATGTGAATGGCGAAGTGCTGGTGACATCGCTCGGTGACAGTGACATTGCTCTGTGACAGTGTCGCGGCATGTAAACAAACAGCAGAGGACTTAGAAACTGCCACAGCCCTCAAGCCTTTCTGAGGAGTCATTTTCCAATCATTCTGAGTTTTTTTCCCTTTTCCTTTCTCTCTTTTGGACTCCCGAATGTCTCTTCCCAGCCGCTTGACTCCGATGCTCTCCCATTTCTGTCACCATAGCAACGTGCATGTACTGCCTGTCTCCCGGAACACTTTAAATACCCAGCGTTTCATTTGCATAGAAATAACATTTCAGTGCGAGTGCTTGCTCTCATTATCTTGCCCTCATGTGAAACCCCCCCTTTTTTTCCTGTAAAGCCCCACTGTACCCCATTATCGCAGTTCCACCCTCCCGAATGCCTCTTTCCAGGCATGTCTTCCTATGATCTTAGCTCCACCCTCCTAGAAAGCTCCCTCCCCCAACGTCATCTTATTTGTGGCTGAGTTTAATTCAGTCTGTCTGCCATTTGGCACTCCTGTGACATTTTGACAAAGCTCTTGCCAACCATCCTTATTGCGTGAATGTGTATTTTTTTTTAATCGATCATTCTCATCAAGACAAAGTAATAACATAATTATCTCCATACGCACTCTATCGGAGGCCACGGCCAGCGAGGGACTGGTGTGACTTGATAAATATTTTGTTTGAAATTAAACCCTAAGCACACACCTCCTTCAAAACCATTTGGCATGTCCACTGCCTTGTCCCGCCATTCCCATGCGGGCACAACACTGACATCTGCCCGGCCCAATCAACTCTGAGAGTGCTAAATTGAATGTTGTGTTTGTTTAACTTGTTTAATTTCACGTAGCGGGAAGCTGCGGCTCGACAGGTAGCCCTGCTCTTTTAAGGACTGAACAAAAGCCGAATCGTCTTTTCTTCCCGTTCCACCGCCCCTGAGCCCATTGCGTGCTTTATAAACCAGCGACCTCACCGGGCGACAGCGCCAGTGGCGACGGAGAACCGGCGCGGGATTAACCGTGTAATTAGATTGTTACTTTGTGAAGAAACAAAGTCATGACAACGACTATGGGGGGAAAAAAATAAAGGTCTGGTTTGTTCATCAATATGCTTCAGCTACTGGCCTATAATTATACAGGTCGCATGGTCCAATGATTCCTTATTCAAGCACGTTTTAATGACCCATCTGGTTATTAAAAAATCTTAAATAAACAAAAGTTTTCATCCCTTTATTCGGTACGTAATATATGCATTGGTTCCACTTTTGCATACTGTTAGGTGTCAGGTCGCTGGCACGTGTGCGTACCTGATCTCTGCAAGAATCACGTTTGCCACTGACTTACCTCACTGTGTAGCACTGACCCCTAGTGGCAAGGTAAGTGGCAACAGTATCCCTTGGCCTGCTGCGTCGAAAGCGGCGACTCAGCATAACGTGCACTTGCTATTCAGCATCGGCGACGACGATGGTGATGGTGAGTTCTGGTGCTTGGTTCATGTTCTTCCGGTGCAACCTGGTGCCACTCTCAGCACACATGATCTTTCATTCTGCTCTTCATTCCGGAACCTAATACCCATTAGGCCTCAAAAGCAATATATTTTTTCACATTTTTTATATAGTAGTGGCTCTGCATTCGGCCATTTTTCAGAGAGGGGTGCGGGGGGGAAGGCACATGGCCATTAAATCGTAAAACATTAACCACGCTAAGAGCGATTATGCCCGGCTGTAACATGTAGCCAGTGTTCATTCATTATACATCTGTTGTGCCGCGCACTTACCTCACTTGCTTTTATATCGCAAGTAGGTTCTAGGTTGAGTGTTGCCCACGGAGGCCACGGCTATTAGGAGAATTAACTCCAGCTAAGCAGCAGCCGCCCCGAGAAGAACATAAATTCTCCATTATCTGCCACCCGGCCTAAGCGGCGATGCAGCTCCGCGGCGTAGCTGGGCCGGGAGAACAATAAACCGAGAGCAGGTCGGCCAGAGGATTAAACAAATAAATAGGCTGGAATTCTGCAAGTGGTTTCAGCCTGCCAGATAATGAGTCCTCACCTAGTCCTTCTGATATTCGCCAAGTCTTATGGTTTTGTGTGTCTGTGTGTGTGTGTATGTGTGTATGGGTCATTTATATATTACGTTCTGGGGACCAAATGTCCCCACAATGTGATAAATACATGTTGATTTGACAATGTGGGGACCGTTTTTTTCAGTTCCCGCAAGGTTTTATAAAAATCTGTGCGTACACTCAAAAAACTAAAAATCCAAAAAGTCTTGTATTTTGTTTGGTTACTTATGGTTAAGATTAGGCCTGGGCAGGGATTAAGGTCATCATTGTTGGGGTTTTGCTCATAGAAATGAATGGATGGTTCCCACAAAGATATGAGTATAGGCCTGAGTGTGTGTGTGTGTGTGTGTGTGTGTGTGTGTGTGTGTGTGTGTTATGCACACATGTTCTTGCTTTTCTATGACTCGTTCTGCAGCTAACGTGGAACTGTAGAACACCATAGCATGTATGCCCCCCCCCCCCCCTTTTGTTGTATGGTAAGATTCTGTAAATAGTTCTCAGGCTAACATGGAAACTCCTTGAACTGCAGGACAACGTCACGTCCGTGAATTTAATTTCGCATTCATAACGTATTTGGCAACGCTGGAGCTCCAAGACGAGCCAACAAAAAAAAACGAGAGATAACAATGACACCCAAATCGTCGACGTCACATGTGTCGTTTTAGCTATCAAGCAACGTTTCCAGGTGATTATGCGGCTCTAATGCGCGCGGCTAACCTTGGCCGGCCAGGAACGAGGGGCGCGAGCACAAGCATGTACGCGCACAATAGCGGTGATTAACGATCAGCTGATTAGGCACTTACCGTGTAATCTTAAATAAAGGATATGAAATCACTTGCTTTATAGCCGTGAAATGATTTTCCTCACAATGGGTTACCTTGTGCTAATCAGCTTTATGGCAGCAAAGGCAGGGAATAGATGTGGACTTTTCACTCCCAGTCATAATGCGGGATATCCAGGGAGCTCCTTTCTGAATAGCCGTATATCACTTTTTTTTTCTCCCTCTGCCGTGCTCTTCATACTGGCTCCCATTGCTCACCCCCGCCCCCCCCATCAGCACCAAGCTCCCGCTTACATGCTGAAACAAAACAGTCAATCATTCGTTATTATGAGTTATTAACAAAAAGCCCCGTTGAGCGGAAACGCTTCGCAGGAACTTATTGTAATTACACGTCAGTATTTGATATCCTTGCTTTTGAAGGGGTCTGGATGATGTAAGTATTCCGGATTGAAGTGTGATTTTTTAACTGTGGAGCTACGACTGCAGCATGCAACTTGCATCTAGATAAAGATTAAACAATAACGATTCGGTTGTTCAAAACTAAGGATAAATTGAAAACGTTTTAGTTGTATAAAATGTGAAGATGCCATTTGCAGCATAGGTTCATTGGAATGTGTATTTTTTCACATATACCATCTTGCTCTCTTTTTATAAGACATAAGCATGGGGTCAGCTGTCCATCAGGCACCCCGGGAGCATTTTTCAGGGGGTTAAGGACCTTGCTCCAGGGTCCAGTGGAGTTGTGGCTATTCTGCTGAGCATGGAACTTACACCGGTGACCTTTTGATCACAAGCATGGAGGCCTAACCCCCAGACGCACACAGCACCACTAACAAATAATATATGAGTGAGACAGTGGGTGACAGTCCATAGCACCAGAGCTGGGGTTCCAGTTCCTGACCTCAGCACTATGTATGTGCGGACTTTGCATGTTCTTCGAGTGTAGCTGTAGTTTAACAGTATCAGTCAAAAGTTCAGACACACCTACCCATAGAAAGGTTTATTTCTACTATTTTCTACATTTTAGAATGATTATAAAGACATCAACACTATATAATAACACACAGGGCATTATGCACTGACCAAAAAAAAATATTTGTTTGGGGCACGGGCAGCTCTGTAGGTTGGGACTTAAAAACTTGTGACAGGTTGCTGGTTCAAATCTCGTGGTCGGTAGCGTGATCCCACGACTGGGCCCTTGAGCAAGGCCCTTAAGCCCAGTTGCTCCATTGACTGGCTGACCCTACTGTCTCTTCTATACCAGTTTCATGAGGTGGCCTCCTGGGATGCCTTTCCAGCTGTCCTGAAGGAGGTCCCACATATTCTGAGCACTCATTGACCACTTTTCCGTCATTCTCTGGTCAAAGTCCTCCAGAACCATCTCTATTGTGTTTAGGTCAGGTGGCCAGGTCATGTGATGCGGCACCATCAGTCTCCTTTCTAGATGGCTTGGTGTGTCCAAACCTTTGACTGGTAATGTATATAGACTGCTGCCTGAGAATTTCCCACAGCGTGCTGTTGAATATGAAGCCCAGGATGCATCCTGCCCTGTGTCAGGCTCAGGGTTGACGCTGTAATCTCCCAAGTGCCTGCGAAAGATGGATAAATGAATAAACATTATGGAAATGGTCGGCATATGTGAAGGATTTCACTGTGGTGCAACATGTTTAGAACATGAGACACAATTGACCCTCAGACATATTAGCAGAAGGATAAGGATGCGTCCATGAGTGGAACGTTGCCAGTATAATGAGCAGAGTAGCTCTGACAGCACCATAAAGATCTGTCATCAATCATCCATAATAACGCCATGACCATAACCGAGACTCGTTTGCAGTGCGGTAATGAATGAAGCCGTCACGCCGGCGCAATTTAATCGGGATTGATCCGCGTGGTCCCTGTGGTGTGGTAAACATTTGGGCTGCATGGGAGGCACGACCGGGACCATGAACAGGCCATGGTCACGCTGGTGTGTTGCCGATCCTGGTCCGTGGTGAAGCAGACCCTGCGGGGGTGTTTGGGGGGGGGGGGTGAATCTCCAAGGAGAGGCTGACGTTGTTGTAACCGTGACTAATGCATGGATGGTGTAGTAGCATCAGGGGTGTCAGAGGGGCATGGATACCCTGGCAGATTTAGGGGTCCCACAACTTTACAGGGGCCACAGAATTTAACGTTGGGGGCCCAGTTGGCAGTGAGGACCCGCCCAACGCTCTTGGTTTAAAAATGTACCAAGGGGGCCCACTATTCCTAGCTACTCCCCTGAGTAGTGCCAGAGACACCGTGGGGACAGTTCCTGTGTGTCCCCCTTCCCTGGTGAGTGTTCTGGTCCTCTCTCTCCACATCTGGTGACTTCCTGCTGTTACTGACTCATCTCAAGTATGACTGGATGAGCCACGTCAGTGACTTCCCTCTAAATACAAATTTGTATATAAAAAAACACATTATGACACATATTTACAAAATGTAATTCATAAATAATACAGAAATCCATACATTAAATACTTTTCATTCACATTCGTCTAGAAGGAAAGATTAGTAAATGTAAAAATGTTTTACAACTCTTAAAGCATTATAAAATTGTAATAGCTTCACTGAAAGGAAAAGTATAATACGTAGTGGAATATTTGATTCTAGTTTGGAAGTGTTTATGCTAAATGAGTCCCTCAGCATGTTTTGTATGCCCAATGCAGGTGTTTGGTGTCCCAGGTTTGAGCTAATGCATGGACAATATTAGACAGGACTTCAGTAATCCACGAAATTGTCACTCCACTGTCAGTTGAGATTTAACTTAATCCTCATGATTGTTTATTTAATTATATATTTCAACCTGCAAAAAAGGCACATTATCTTAAACACCACGTTTTCCTGGATTCCCGGATTTCAAGCAGACTTGTCTTTGCATTTTATTAATAAACCATGTTACCTGTAGAGTAAAATGACATGTTTGTGAAAATGCATTTTGCTTATTCCGGTAGTCAGTGTCCGTTCTCGCAGCTGTCTTCACGAAGGGCTGTTGTTGTTTGGGTGGCATACGTGAGGAGAGAGTGTTCCGCCAGCCTATTAAAAGTTGGGAAGAGACTGTTCAGTAGCCCTGAGGACTGCTGGGTAATTGGGTGGCTGGAACACAGGTGATTGCCGTCTAAGTTCCGGTTGACCAATCAGCCTATTCTGCACCTGGACAGTTATAGCGGGACAACGTGGGGCCCCCCCTGGGATTGGCCACCAGGGGAGGCAAGACAGACGAAAGTTTTCCAGGAGAATCAGCCAAGCCTTACGGCAACAGAACAGTGCTCCGCCTGCCTTGTTTACCGTCTGCTTGTGCCCTGTTTTCTAATCCTAGGCAGGTGTTTTCTTTGACTCAGATTGTTGCCAGTTCTATGCGTTGGGCAGCATAAGAACTCTCTTCTTCAGACTTGCCTCCTGGGGGCGGTCACCCATTTTGCATTTTTGCATCACGGCTCTAAAAATTTGCCCCTCCAGCGAGCGTGTACTGTTGCCGGGATGAGAAATATGACCTTGCTAGGGAGTATTAACCACGATCTTTCCAGGTGCTTTGTAGGGTCAGTGTATCCCTGCTGCAATGTCGACTTGCCCTTCGCCCCACCCCAGTCGGTCGGGAAGGCGGCTATTTCCGAGCATCCGAGGTTCAGTATTGGGGAAGGGCACAAGCCTTTAGCAGCGTCCCTGCCCAGCTTAGGGCAGGAATCCATCATTCGGGATGTACCCCGGTGCTCCTTTTCCCTGGTGGCATGGCGGGAGCAAGTGGAAATTATACAGAGTTCAGGAGGCTCCCGGCACTGGGGGAGATTCCTTGATAATAACAGATGAGACCGACGTGATCTTTCACTTTGTTTCACCTTTGAGCAGCCAAGATCGCGGAGGCCTGTGGTTGGAGACAGCACAGCATTGTTCTTCTGCAAGAAAGCTGGGGGGGGGGGGGGGCACTGATCCAATGAAAGCCTGCTTTATTTCCTTATTTACTCGCTATTGTTCCCCTATGATTTATACTCTTTCTGATGATCCGCGTGTGTGTGTCTCACATAATGCTTTATGACATTACAGTGTGTCACGTTCCACATGCATACAAGGAGATGGGCTTTACATCCCCACTTTGCGACAAAAAAAGGGACCTTTTCCCGTTTTTTTCCGGCTAGGCCTCCAGTTCCGCACCCCTATCAAAAAAAAAACACCCACCTACACTGATGGCACATAATTAATTGATGACAGTGAAAAGTTAATAAACCTATTTTTTTTAGGTTCCCCAAAACCAGCATTTTCCATTAAGGGCCTGTTAAGTTCAGCCTTGACTGAACTCAGAGGACCATCATATTGCAGATAAGAATATGTGTCGCTGTATAATATCACACCGTCGCATCTCTGATTCTAATTATACAAAACATAATTACTGTGGGGTAGCTCATACCAATTATCGTTTTTATTTTACGGTATGTTGCCATTGCTTTGATTAGCCATTACACCGAAGTGTGTGAACATATATTTGCACTACAAGGGCTTTTTAATGAGAATGTACTTTAACGCTATTTTTTTCCGCTGGATGTCAAAGCGCGTGCTTGGATTTACCATGTACCGCTATGGTTATTATGTATCCTAGTGTAATGTGCTTACTGTGGAGAATCCCAGCAGAGATGCGGAGTAGTATTCCGGTATAAATGTTATGCAGTATATAACTGTAGTGTAGTGCATTCTAGAGTATTTCTTATGCTATAAGCCAGTGTAGCTATGGTACATGTCATGGGGTGCTTGTTTCGTAATATCCCAGTATAATGGCGGTGTGCTAGTATAGTGCTAGCATAGTAATGTCCTGCTATACTGTAGTTACTCAAGTCCAAATTTTTTACTTTCTGGATACTAGTATACTTTACTCAAGCTGGAGAAACAGTCGCACAATGACCTGAACCTTTTTGAAAGAAGCCGGAATGTATTTTCTGTGCATGCTTTTGTTTAATCATGTGATTTTTCTTTCTCATGTGTCTGTGTTGCCGTGTGCCTTCTAGCTGAGCTGGGCATCACACGCTGTTCCCCGTCTCTCAGCCGTGGTGTGAAACAAGTCTGGCCGAACTGCGTCATTGTGTATTATTGCCAAGAAAAACCATTAAGTCGGTCTGTTGTTTACCACGCTTGTGATCGCTCGTCTAAACAAGCAGCGCAGAACCACAACCAAAGCCCACTGATCTGGTGGTGGTCCACACACATGTCCAGAGGAACATGAGACATCTGGGCGTTGGTGGTCATCAGCAGTCGCCACAGAAACATGTAAATGCCTGCAGCTGTGATAACTCCTCTGATGTTATGCAAATCCACACAGGGCTGTTCTAATGATTGGAAGAAACCTTATTATCGTTATAAATAAAATGACTTTAATTACAGCTACATTTGTCAATGGTATCCTTTGATTAAACTCATATGGAATATTTTACTTCTGAAAATTTTCCCCCTGCTATATAAAATTAGAAATGTAACTCTATCCAAGTAAGTGAACTGGATATGTGATTTTGCATATTTAAATCCCAGACAGGGACTTCTGTTTGAACAAGGTACATAACTCACATTGCTTCAGGAAAAACATCCAGATCTATAATCGGTAAACTGTAAAATTATTACCTTGGTAAATCTCGTTGTGTTGGAAAGTGCGGGCCGTGCCATTAAAATGAAAATAATGACAGTGGATTGTAGCATTTCATCAATAGTTTTACAAAACCCACCTCACATTCATAATTAATCTCTGACAGTGGCTTTGAATCTGCTGTTCATATGAAGTTTGCATGTTCTTCCTATATGGTGGGGAAATTTACCTCTCCGTAGATGACTTAACACCATGTAGATGGCATATCTAAATTGCATGCACGCATATGTTGAAATGGCCTTGGATCCGGTCCCGGGTGTCCCCCTGCCTTGTACCTTGTCATCTAAGAGTCTCTAGTTCCCCTCAGTCCTGGATAAGCAGTTGGATGCTAGCTCCACAGCATTGCTTGGCACCACGGTCATGAGCTGTGACCATATGAGTGACACTGAGTGGGATTCCGCAGCCCCTCAGATTTTCAAAGGCATGGTAAATTGGCCCTGAATGACTGTTGCTTGGTGAAGTGACTTATTCATATAAGGCCTTTAAGAAAATGAGTGGGATCCACGGTTTTAGGAAAATGTATGTACCCTGCGACTCTGCTGAACTAGCATCTGTTGGCTAATTATTTAGTAGTTGCATTATGGAGTCCTCTTTGTCACCAGTACACACTCAATCTCAATGTGCTTTCCTAGACTCAGGCTTACTTTAAGAGAGACAACATTCACTTCAGTGAGTGTGGCTGAAAACGTGAATGTTTCGTTAGGTGACATGGTACCACCATGGTTAGCACTGTTGCCTCACACCTCTAGAGCCATGGTTCCAGTCTCTGCCCCTACAGTAAAATAAAATTTTTGTCATGTTATAGTTTGCCGACAAATCCTGAGTTAATCCCTACTTTGTGCCTATAGCATCTGGGATAGGCTCTGGACCCCCCAACCCTGCATAAGACAAGCAGTTATATAAAATGGATGGATGTTTCCTATGACCAATAAAACATCATAACTTAAATCAAGTGTCCTGCTCTTCTCTTTTCTTTGTTACTTTATCACCTCATATTATCGCAGGCAGTTTGTGGCAGAAACGGTACACCGAAAGGTATGTAAGGCCACTGAGGGAAGCAAGCGTTAATTCATGAATGAACACCAACAGAACTCAATGCGGCATGCAGCACATATTTTACTTAACCTCCTGTTGTTAGGGAGAGAACCTGTACCCCCCAGTTCCCATCCACCACCAGAACCCAGGAATTAGTTAAACTAATAAAACAGAGAACATCGCGACAGATTACTTGATCAGGTGATTCCACTGAATGAGAAGCAGTGAGATACTCTCAAAATATAGCCACAGGGTGTCTAGCTGAAGTAACGTTAGGTAAAATATGAGTAACACGCAGTAAGGGATTCTCAACACATTGCTTTATGTATGAACCCTAAATCAATATTTATTGCACATAAAGGAGCAATTTTCCTATCATGAATGATTAAACCTCTGACAAAAAACACACCTACAAGTTCGGCATATTGTTTTATTCTTATTCAAACTGATAAATAAGGAATTACATGGCCTGGTGTGGAAAGCAAGATCCAACCTTTTTTGGATGTTTACAAAAGCTGGTTATTATTGTAATATTGGATTCAGAATTGTACACTGTTTACAAGGCAACAAGCTATTAAAATTTAATGTGGGCAGAGGCAAAGCAATCAGTGCAAGGCATTCTGGGTAGATTGACCATATTGCCTAAGATTCAGTATTGTTGTTTTATATTATTACAATTCAGTGAGTGGTTTGCATCCCAGTCTATTTATTTTTCCTTCATTGTTTACATGTGTGAGCTTTATCTATGAACACAATGATCTGAAGCTGAAGCTTACATATGAACAGATTGAAACAATTTCAGATAAAGCGCAAGAACGCTTTGTTTATGCTCAAGTTTGATGTCATGCAAAACACTACACCACTATTTTGAGACTCATCTTGTGTATAATGAAACATTGAATATACTCGGCCAAATACTGTAATAATTTGACTCAAACCAAACCACAGACTCAGAATAACCTCACTTACGGAATTTCTATCAGCTTAACTCTCCTGTAAGTATTGGCACTCTTCCACTGGCATACAGGAGCCAGGTTGTACCTGAGCTTTACTGCAAAGAGACACTAGTTACAGCGTGGTTCCACCATGCTTTGATTTTCCAGTACAGAAGGCTTGGCTCAGTTAAGGCCTTGTCAGGTTTGGCGAGCAACAGTGACGTAAAACTGAAGAGACACTTATTTACTGTCCACATCATGATTTACTACGTGCTAATTTCCGCTAGCAAGTCTCTGGATGAATCTCAATACCAAAAACGCAAATATCGTACTTGTGGTCTTGGCAAGACCAGTCTTGCTAACTTGCCTTCCAAGAACGAACTTAGGGCGCAATGAATCATGGGATTGGTCTCATTCGGTGAGGATGCAAATGAAAATGATGTATTCTTGATATTTGGGGCAGAGCAAGACCAACATCAGAGGATTTTTACTGTCGTGGTGTACTTGTGTTCTTAGTATTGGAACTGGTCTTTGACAATGGAAGATGACGTAAAACGGGTACAAGAGAACACAATTACAGTCAAGTACACATATTGGGATTCACCCTCTCAGAATTGCCATGTCATGTTAGCACCAAACGCTAGCAAAATTACCATTAGCTTGCATAAATTTGCATTATGAATCTATTACATTCAGCCATTCAATAGTACTATCTCAAGTACGAGGTTGGAAATTTTGGAAGTTCAGAGTTTTCAGGAATATGTCATCACATCACGATGTGTGATTGTACTGATAATAAATAATATACAGAATATTTGGATAGGCTATATCCTAATAGAATATTGACTTGATATTGATGATGTCATTGTAGCGTATGTAGCATAAATGCACCATATGTGTTTTTGTTGTGGGCAAATTCATGACCAACTCATACACAAACATGTAATATGAACTTGTGAAACATTGCTAAAGCATGATATATGTGATTGTAGAAGTTGTACCTGAAGGACGAGATGCTTGTGGGTCATCCATAGCTTGTTTGTGTTTAGGGCCTAATAATGTTTTAACCAGAGGTGGACATTTCAGGTCTAGAGTGTAAAAATCTGAACCAAAATTTAGTTTCAACCCACCAGTTGAGTATAAAGAGTCTCACTCACAGAGTAGTCAATTGGTTGGTTAAAGCAAAATCTTGGTCCAAATTTTTACTTTCTGGATCTGAAATGTCCACTTCTGGATCTAACTATATGTGTGAACATTAGGTATCATGACGTTCTCTTTGTTACCATTCCACTCTCAATCCTTACAACACTCTCCATCATCTTGCTTTTCTGGCCTCAGTACCATTGCAAGAATGACAACAAGAAGGCTTGCAGAAGTGTGTTTATTATTTGGGGCATTGTCAGTTTCCAGAACACTGAAATTGGATCAGACTGGTCCTATAGACATCTTTGTTTTTAAGCAGTTTATGTGGCATACAGAATCTGCTTTTCTCAGTCTCATAGAGTCGGGTTCTTCAGTACATTTAGAGGTGCATGATCACATAGCCCACCAGCAAATAAGCATTCTGCGAGCAATAATTGAGGCTTGCAGAGATATAGATGCATGTAGAGGATTTATCTGTAATAGCAGGTAGAGTTCAGGAAAACCTGTTGTAGGAATCAAAGGCAAGATGTGCATTGATTTTTTTCCTCCTTTTTGTGTGTTTGGCTATGAGTCAGTGATGTTGACCAGTAAGGTTTACATATGTATGCTTTAAACTGGTTTAAGTTGGTGTGACCCTAGAGAGAGGGTAAATGGAGATGCTTTACTACATGTAACCGATTTACCATACGGCCATTTTTTTCCATAACTGTGTCACAGAACCAGAAACAGAGAACAGAGAAAGAATAGTGCTAATGGTAAATATGAAAACAACAGGTTAAACAAAAAGCAGAAATGAGAACAAATGGATGAATTTGAGGTCAGACAATTAATAGATTAGACAATGTTGGTAAATCATAATAATTTGCAGAAATCAATGGATTCTATAGCTCTGATGATGTGAATCAGATCCATCTTGCTCTGCTTTGTGACAGGGTTTGGACAGTGAGTCATACCAAACGTTCCTTAATATATTTAGATAAGGTATGATTTGTGTTGGTATTTAAAGGAGACTGTCACTGAGATCCTCTACTGCAACCTTTTCTGTTAGGCTTAATACATGACACCGGTGACCAGCAGTGTCACTATCCAGTCTTTGCCTTTAAGTCTTGTGACAGACTAATTAAGAACTGAAAAGAACGACTCATGGGGGCTTTGGGTACCTTCCTAGGGTGCAGGATCATTTGTTGTACAAAATTTAATAGAATTCGTCCCGTGCTGACTGGAAATGGAAGGTTGTCCCAGGTTCCATAAGCCAACACTCTGTGTCACGGGATTCTAACCTCAGCATTTTAAATGAAAGGATAGCAGATGGTGTGTGACATTACTTTTAGTGTAATTTTTGGACCATTGGCTTTTATAAGCAGGATTTTACTGGACTATCCTAGAATGCCTATTTCTCTACAGGAATGCCCATGGTCTCTGTGAAGTATTAAAGAATGACCAAATCAGTGCGCTTCCCTGTATATTAAATGTGAAAAAGGTCCTCCTTGAGATGTAAAACAGCACACTAATAAGAAACATGAGGATCACTGAGTGGTAGGCACGTACCCATCCAGTTTTTGGCATTGTATATTTGTTTGAGAGTGCTAGGGTGTGCCTGGTGTTGTATCTGTCTAAATGCCTCTGCCTATACCTTGTGCAAGCACAGTAATTAATTATTGTTGTGATAGTTACAGGTATATAAGTACTGTGAGGAAACTGAGTGACAGCAAATAGCTGGTTAGAGTTATCAGATGTTTTTCTGTGATGACTTATGACCAGCCCAGGGCCATCAGCCTGAGGTAACAGCGATTTTAAATAGAGTCTCTAGATCTGGGGAATCTGAGAATTATGACTCTCAACCAGCATGGTGTGCTAGCTTCAAATTCAAATTAAAAATTCAAAATGACTTTATTTGTCCCCAAGGGGCAATTCATTTGTTCCTTTAGTTAGTTACCTCAATTCCTATGCCTTAAACCTCAAAAAGGAGTCTCATTTCTGTATTTTTTTCCAGTAGTCTTTCCCTTTGCTTGAAATAATTCCTTTGTTTTGCCTTGTGGCCCCTAAGTGTAGATACAGGCGGTCCCCGACTTACAGACAACTCGTACTTATGAATGGACTGCTGTAAAGTTAATTATATTCAAAATTCAGGTTAAATACAATGGTGTGTAATAACGATTGTGCACACTACTTTGTGAGGCTCTTGAAAACATTACACCACAGTGGTTCGATGGCTCGGCGTACAGTGCAGTACTGTATGTAGTTTTTTAGTTATCATTACTGTATTATTATTATTATTATTATTATTATTATTATTATTATTATTATTATTATGTACTGTGTTATTACTTTGCAGCTTGCCTACAAATTCTAGACTTAGAGAACAGATCTCATTCATAATTGGGGAGCTGCCTGTATATACAGTACAGTATATCAGTTATGATATATTGTATATCATATATTGCACTTTGTATATCATATATTGCACTGTATACTGTACAGGAATATTTATCGTATTTATCTCATGTCATATCTCTTAAATGTTGTACTTTATACTTTTCATTCTTTTTATACACCGTATTACAAAAGACGAGAGAGTAACAGCATTTCGACTCCCTTGTGTGTTGTGAACATACAGGGAATTGACAATAAAAGCCTGTTTGATTTGATTGATTTGATTTGATTTGATCAGTTGTTTTGTATGTATGTATTGCCCCATAGGCTACTGCAGAATCCTGTAATGCAAAATCATGGTATATCTTCTCCAGTGCCAATGATCTGTCACATTATAAGAAATATGGGTTATGCTTTTAATCTCCGTAAATACCGTTCAGCCTGTTTATTATGCACAAGAAAGAAAAGATAAATTAATCAAAGAGATAGGAAATCAATCTGGTTTTCAAGCTGGCATTTTGAATAACATTGCTGGCCCTTTCTTCATAATTGGGTTTAATTTGAATACGGTCTTTGAGATGAGAGGTACTTCAGATGTAATAGGGGTATGTTTTGGCATCTGGAGCGTGCGGGTTGTGGGGACCCTCAGGGTAGACTTCGCACGTCCATAAACTACCCTGCAGCATTTAATAATTTAATAGAAAGATAATCCTTCCCTCTCTCTACCTTGTCTTGTGACTTATTATGAAAATAAACAAATTTGAATGCATTGTATTTAGTACTTAGATTAGAATTCTTTATTGGCATTTGCATACATTAAAAAAACCAAAATGCCACTCCCCCCAGGCCAAACAGAGCCATAACAGACAATACGCGAAATCGACAAATATCAACATAAAACAGACAAACAGACAAACATCACAATGTCTAGTAGGGTATAAAATATAAGAAAATATTTATCTGAATAAATATATTCAAAATGGATAGTCGGCAAAGCGTCCAGTGTTAAGGCGTGCTGTGTTAAAGTGTTCAGTATTAAAATAACTTGTATTTTATTTTAAACTTAATTTACTTGACTTTTTAAAAGTGCTATATTGAAGATTCCTCTGCTCCAGGGTGAAGCAGGATGTCTGCAAACACCACAGTGCGAGTCGTGATGTGATGGTGATCTTGAAGGAGTCAGCGTTTCCACGCATTCTCAGGACTTTTGAGCTTTCAGTCAGGCGGCTGTGTGGACAGCCACGCGGCCTCCTGCCATGTGGATTATGGGCAATCGAGTTTTACAGCAATAAGCACAGTAATGGTGCGGTGTTTAATAAAATTTTTTACCTCTTCTAGGCCTACTGTGCCTCTGCTTGGTGACTAGCCTTGTGTTTCCTTGTGTTTTTTTTTTTATCACATTTGCTTTTTGGACGACCCTGAGCTGGTGGGAGGAACTGGCTGACTGCTAGACCAATGTCCTCCATACACGCAGACCCAAATAGGTACCTGGGCATATAAAAAGCCACCTTTACCACACAGAAATACATATAGGCGTGTTGCGAGCATGTAACTCCATGTACACCGACAAGCCCATGCATCTGTGGAGTCTAAACAGCAGCTCTCTAACAAAGCCACCGCAGTGATGTCACGGGGGGGTCAGCAGTAGGGCCTCAGGCGCTGACTGTTCAGTCTGGGATGTTACATTTGGGGGAGAGCGAATGCATGTTCTTGGCGCTCCACTGGTTCTGCTTTGTCTGCTCATTCAGCCGTAATTCACGACAGAACACACCCCCGTGCCAAACGGGGCTCGGTGACAGTGTTACAGGGAGGTGTGACCACGGGAAAGAACATGCAGGCTGCATGCGACACTGCAAGCGCGGACATGTATGGATAGGGATCCCTGTGGGGCACTGTGGCGTCGAGTGGTGACACACCCGGGTGAGTTTGACCTTCCAGGGTGTCAAAGGGCTACGGGGCTGTCATACTCAGGCTCATCATGCCGTTAGTCAGGGGGGTGGGGGGCAGGGGGTAGGTCCTGCCCTTGCCAGCACTGGCGCTATCCAAGGCAGCTCATGCATAGCTAAACCTCACTGTCCAGTCACCCTTACATCCTCTGGTGGGGGGGCAGAAAAGGTACTGAACAGTTATGAGCGTCCTGGGATTCTGCTGGAGGTACAACGCATGAATCACCTAACCCTTCTCACTCAGTCAGATGCTCCGATTTCATCTGTGTTGCCTGTTTAGCAAGCAGCAGCACTGCAAAGCTGAGCCCATATAAAACAGATTTAAAAATGATTCCCTGCTTATGAGCCCATTTGGTAAAAGAGCTTATCGCTTAGAATTATGAGGTTTTTTTTTTTTTCAGGCTAAATGAACAAGGCATTTTGTAGCGCTGGTTGTCCAGCTGTAAAAGAATAAATAAAGCCAGTTAGACTAAATAAAATACAGACTGTGCTGTTTATGAGTCTTCAGTCTGTAGAAAGCTTCTGTAACTAATACCTGCCTCCTCCCTGCCTCTGCGATTCCTGAGTTGTGCCTTATGTAAATTGCAGTGTTTTTGCATGCATTTAAGTTCTCAGTGCATGGATTGTCATTTTAATTGATTTATACAGTGTAGTTTAGTCTGACTCCCTGTGAGATTTTTCGGTAACTGTCCTGCACATGTATGTTAATGATCTGGCTCATAACAATTCCATACAGCAGTGGTTGCCAAGCCGTTGATCGCTAAGACATTCCCGGTCAAGGCTCGCCCCATACAAAAAAAAAATCAATTGTGGGGGACAATCCTACCCCAGCCGCTCTACCACTGGGTAAATCTATCCCCCACTGGGCAAAATCTACCAATCTGAGATCAGTAAAAGATACCGTGGTGATTCGGTAGTTATCCAGATTATTTTCCTTGTAAAAGTAGCTCACACTGTTAAAAAGGTTGGAGGCCACCATACATTGACTGGAAGTCGTTTTTATGGATGATAGACCAACGAGAAATCCCCAGTTTTAGTGGTTTTCTCATTTGGCTAGCCCATCCTTCCATCTTCTAACCACTTATCCTGGTCGGGGTTATAGTGGGGGGAGCCTGGAGCCCATTCCAGGCAGCATATGGCTAAAGGCTGGAGGACTTCCTGTCTGGGGTGCCAGTCCATCATAGAGTACAGACACAATCACACACTACAGGCAATTAGCCTAAGTGCAAGTCTTTAGACTGAGGGGGCATGTACAGGGGCAGAGCCCCAGGGCCACTGGCCACTCATCAATTCAAAACATATCATTGGTTGGCCCCTCTATATGAATTATGGCCCCTCTTATGCTCCCACCTTAAAAATCCTATAATAACCCCTGACGAGGAGAACACACAAACTTCACATGAGACAGTAAACGTCACAGGGCATGAGGCAACAATGTGAGGTACTGAGTCACCCCCATTTATAGGATACTTTGTGCTTAAATGAATTCAACCATACAGTATATTTTTCAACCGATGTCACCAGTCCTGAAAGTGCGTAGAACTGAACATTGTTCTTGATCTGACTTAACTACCATATCTCTCATTGAGTTTCAATGTTTGTGGATAGCCGGTGTCTGGGTGATGTTTTTCGTGTGTGTGGTTTCATGGCATGCAAGGCCTCTGAACAAAGGAAAATCTAAGAATGAGGAAGGCCAGCCGAAAGCCCTGACAGACAATAGTCGTCCCACCTTGAATATGAACCTGAAATAATACAGCTCTGCAAAATGACAGGTTGTGTCAATCAAATGTAGCAGTCTGTGCTGATGTGCAGTGCAGTATTGGGCACAGACTTCCGCCGGGAGGTTCACTGGTAATACTCTGGATCAGCAAGTTTGGAAAAACTGCAGGCTGTGCCAGGGGGTTAGCTAGTAATGCTAAGGTGGGCAAATTGGAACTTAGTAGGAAGTGCCTGGCATTAGAAAGTGAAGGATTATTAGGTTGAGCACTGTAAAATATGGTGCTAGATCTTAGCAAATACCATGACTGTGTGACATAATGTAACTGAGCCAGCAGTCCTACAGTATAGCTGTAAGCTATCACTACAGTGTCAAAAGGGTGTCGCTTGGGTTTTATAGCAAAGCAAACACATTCAGACCAGCTGAGAACCAAAGTAACTAAATACCTTCTCTGTCTGACTTCATTCATACACCTCAAAACGACATTTTGGTCAGCAATGGACCGCATATATGACAGTGGTCCAATAAGGTAACAGAGCTGAGAAATTCGGCCTAGAGACATCGTAGCGTGACGCATTGCTGACGTGTTTGTGGTGATGCTGGTGCAAACAAACCTGAAGAAATTAGAAACTATGTTACCGGTTTATGTATTTACTATACTGTACTTTTTAATAATTAGTCTTGAATGTGCTCATGAAAAAGTTTACTGTAGTCTCGGTGTGTAGTTAGCTATATCATCTAGGTCCACTTTTTGATGTTCGCAGAACTACGGAATCGCCTAACGATGCATTTCTCAGAATGTATCTGTCGTTCAGCGACGCATGACTGTCTATAGAACATTAGTGCAGTATTCTAGAATGCTTCTTTATACAGAACTACTTGATGTTCTCAGAACCCTATTATATATGCAATTAATCGATGGTTTCTGAGTCTAGTTTCTTTGTACCTTTATCAAATGGCGCCATTATGATATTATTCATCCAAAGCCTTTGCAAGAATAGTGTAAAAGCCATGTATCACATACTTTGAGAAGGAATATCTGAGTAAGAGTAGGTAAACAGATGATTCTTTTTTTTCCCCTAACCATCAGTTCTGCCAATTGAATGTGAGTCCCTTTGATCTTTCATATCAAAGGCAACATGGGCCCAGACTCATCTACGTTGCATGTCCGCTATTTAATGCCAAGTTATTTAATGTTCACCATGTTCCGAGGTTAGAGACAGGCCGCCTCAGACTTTATCACATTTTCAGAAAGGGGAGGCTTATTTTAATTTTTTTTAGGTATTTAATTTTCATTACCCTTAACATCCTTGTGAACCTGACTGGGATATGCAGATTGAAGACGGATGGGTAGATGGGTTACGCTTCACGTCTGTAACTCCACTTGTTTTCGATTTGACTCAAAAGTGTTGTCCTAAACCTGGGAGCACAATGAATATTTAAAAATGACATGATCATAGCAGCCGCCTACCAGGATATGACAATAGCCCCAGCAGGAATGAGAGACATCATTAGCGGCAGTCTGAAGCTGTCTTCCATTGTTAGGGCAGGATATCTATAGTTAGCACTGTTGTTCTGTAGGTCCCACACCATCATCCTAGCAAGCAGTCACGCTGTCTGCAGTGCACCTACCTTTCCTTTGTGTGAAGAAGTTTCTTTAAGCTCATTAATATTGTTTTCCTTGTTTTTGGGTTTTTAGAGGTCAACTGATTTTTATCTTTCTTCATTTTAAGTTCCAGTTGCACCATTTCCTGTGTCTATTTATGTGCATGTATGTATATGTGAGCTGTGTGCGTGTGACAGAATGCCGGCTCACATGTACGTATAAGTGCATGTTTGTGAAGGCCTGTGAAGACATGTGAAACAGCTCGATCGCACCTCCTGTCCCAGGGTGCTGTTTATTATTTATTGTTTTCGCCTAAAACACTAATACTCCACATGCCTGACTGTCCGGCGGGGGGGGGGGGGGGGGGGGGGGGGGGGGGGGGGGGGGGGGGGGGGGGGGGGGGGGGGGGGGGGGGGGG
>JAODKC010000002.1:4490242-4502472 GCA_026777985.1 Mormyrops attenuatus
AATAATATATATATATATATATATATAATGTCCACACACACACTACACAAACACACATATTTTATATATATATATATATATAATGTCTACTTCAGAACTATGACGCAAAACGTCCGTGTCAGTTCCTTTTTTCTGCTGGTCTGGCTTTTGCGTTTATGTGGCAATGATTGATGATTTACGTTTTGCATCTGTTGGTTTTTGCTATGCTGCAGTTTTTTTTCTTTATATTGTGTGTTTGTGAGTGTGTGTAGTTAAAGTGAGGTGCCACTGGCTTTTGCTGTTTTTTTTCTTTTTTTTTCCTTTTCCACGCTCTTGTCCTTGAGAGAGTGTAAGCACTTCTTTGGAGGATCTCCTGTCAGTGCTGCTCGGAGGGGCTTGTTTACTGCTGAGCTGGGTAACGTTATCCCTATTGTCAGGCGGGGCCCTATCTGCGGGGAGACGGTCTCAGCTTCTCCGTCGTTACACATCTGGCTCCGTAATTCTCTGTGATGCTGCACATTCGGGCGCCCAGACAGGAAGCTATCGACGCCTGCGACGGTGATTGAACAGGAACAAGTGCTCCTATTCAATTATAGAATACGGACCTTCTAATGCATGGAATGATTTTCATTGCCGATTAAACTGTCTGCGCGGCCCCTTCACCGCTGCGTGGAGGATTATTGGGGAAGACGGTTGGCTTTGTGTCGCACAAGGAGCAGTTATCAAAGTCTCACGGGCATTGTGCATGGATTGCGGCATCCAGTGACGTGAGAATTTCCCCTTCGGGAGTAGCAAAGGTCAAAGAAACAAAAGTGGAACGGTGACGATCTGACTGATCTGCTTAATGCTGCCGTCGCCATAAGCTGCCTGTCCGTGCATCAATGCTAATTACGATACACTGGGCCTACGTTTTTGAAAATGGATTGAATTATGTAGGGCTCCTTGGCCAAAGGGATCTCTGCCTCCGCAAACAGAGCTTGGCAGTGGGAAGGTGATTTGCAGATCTAATTCACAAGAACAGATCAAATTAAAACACGTTATGTACATTTGTAATAAAAAAGGACCTCAACATGACTGCTGGGTGGTAAACATAGGGAATCTGATAAACTACAAGGTAGAGAGTAACTTGCTACTTAGCTGGAATTTTCCCTGATAAAATATCCTGCTGTTTAATGCTGTAAGCTGAGCAAGGCATTTGGCACGAGATCTGTGCCAAAGCGCTCAATATTAAAATGACATCGTGTATGTTAGTGCATTTTGTTCATCCTTGCTGGATCCCAAATCGTGAAAGAGTCATATGGCCTTCGTGTCCCCTCCCACCTCTCAAGGGACGCCCCCCTCCCTAGAGAGCAAGCCTGCAAAAATAGTCCAGTTCCATGGCGGTGCCCATTGATCTTGGGCTGATGATGAAACGGGCCCTTAATGGGAAGTGACGGAGAACATGCCACCCCGTCCCCTTGCCTGCTGCTGCTGCCGCTTGCGTGATGACAGGGGCAGAGGAGGCGGGTCTTGGTGTGACTGACAGATACCGTCAGCCAATAAGCACCCTGATGGGTCGTTGGCACCCTATTGGCAGCAGGCCAGGGCATGGGCCAAACTGAAGGTGCCGAAGCTGCAATGGACTGTACCCCACAGAAATGACAGCTCTGGGGAGATAAGTCAGATTTTTACGAGTTAGGTTTAAAGCACTTTGAAGGGCCGTCATGAATGGGATGAGACATGTTTGGAGAGAGAAAGAAAAGCCCTTTCTGGAAACTCACCAAAGTTAAATGTTTAAATCTGCCTTTAAATTAATATGCTGTGTTTCTTCGGATGGACTGTTTTTCTTTTTAGGAGAATTTACTCACCCTGGGTGGTTCAGAAGTGCAGTGCATTGGTTCTGTCAGAAGGACCGGATGATACCCACTTTTTGGGAACGCTTTCCTGGTCTGTGGACCCAGAAATATATGCCCCCTCCCCCCTAGAATGCTGGGTAGGAACCCTTAGGGTGAGCAGCTCAGTATGAACTCGCTCTGCAGCTGAGAGACACAGTCAGCCTCTCCTCTTTGAGTCAACAGCACAACACAGTGGACAGGCTGGCAAATTAAGCTTTATCAACAGGACCACACATAAGCATGTGCTGTGTAATAACTGTGTGCATCGGCCGTGCACATATGAATTGTGAATCCTCACTGCACCTCTAGCTAATGTTTAGTTTGCCAGTGAAGGCAACTTCCATCTGAACTGCATAGTATTGCTAAGCACTAACTGTAGAGTGCTCGTAATATAGGTACTATGCCTCTCAACTGCACATTGCAGGTGCCCAGCATCTGAACTGGGCAGTGTAGGCAGATATAAGTTGCACAGTGCAGATGCTCTACATATGAATTCTGCTGTGCAGTCATCTTTACTGTGTGGAATTATGACAGTGGTAAGTCTTTAGACAGTATCGTCATATATGATATGTTTGTTTGAGAGAGTGAACAAATTTCAGATATTACAGTACAGTATTCCCATCCACCTCATATATATATATATATATATATATATATATATAGAGGTATTACTGAGAAAATCATTTTTGCAGCTGCAGTACAGTAATCGAAACATTTATAGTTATATGTAAGCCTTTTCACCTACATGGAATAGTTACTCATAGAAATGGTTTAAATGGGTGGGGTTCTTACATTCAGATTAAATGAGATTCTCCTAGACAGATGCTCAAATGCGGTAGTTCTGAAGTAAGACTTGGCTGCAGCCAGTGTATCTGTGTGTGTGTGAGGGGGAGTTCAGCTCTCATTAACAATACATTATAATTTAATAACCCAGCTCAGAGCAATGGAGGACTGTGGCATTAACGAACCAGACTTTGCCTTAGTGTCTACTTCTTATGGCTGCGTTACTAGTGGAATTTCAAAATTTCACGCAAGAAGCTTAAATTCGTTTCAGAAAATGGATCCGCTTTTCATCCATCATCACAAGCTGGTCCAGAAGAGGGGCAGTCTGCTCATCATTAGCCAAAGCCACGTGAGGCTGAATTCCTTTTGCTTGGCTGAAAGGAGCCAGCTGAGGATGCTTCGTGGGTGTGGTGAGCATGTATCTGCCCTCCGTGGAGCCGGGCTCATTTCAGATCCGTAATCTTGGGCCTGCCGTCTTCCTCCCAGGAAGTGAAAAGCTCCTCTTCTCAGGTACTCGCCCCTGAGCAGACGGCCAGGAAATGCATCTGCACCTGCAGAGGCGAAGATCCCACCTGCCCCATTGTGTCCACTCCGCCACTGGCGAGGGTGCATTTACATATTAATGCATCCCGAAAATGACTTCCTCGGCACGGCGCGGTAAACACTGTCAGCAGCCGCCGCCGGCTCGTGGAAACTTCCCGTCACCCATCCCCCGGATCGCGCAAGGAAACGACCCGGCTCTGATCATTCTTCTCTCCAGAGATGCTGTTGTGCCGTGAAAAATCGCTTCACTTATTTGTCAAGATTTTGTTTGCGCTGCAGAGACAATCCGGACACATTCTCCACTCTCCCATGGGGCTGCATTTCACATTCCTTCAATTCAGCCTTATTCCAAAATCTTGAATCGTTACACAAAAACAAAGGCTTAAATGCACCCCCCCCCACCCCCCCAAAGCAAAAATCTATCTGTTGACAAGGCTTTACTGAGGGTTTAAATTGTCAACACAATTACGACGTCTCTGTGGCATAAAGACAACAGAATCGTTGACTCCATGGGCATAATGGCACCGTTGTGCCCACTTATAAAATATTAAGGACATACTGTGGCAAATCCTCCTCTCGTGTGCACAGAAATCTGCAAATCCCAAACACATTTCTGCACGGAGCACGAGGAACGAGCGAATGGGTAATTACCCTCTTTTTCCATATTCATGGGAACATTAATTCACAGTAATGCCAAAATATTACAGCATTAATCCGGCGCAAATGCCTACCTGTCACAGTGGTCTAGAGCAAGATTATAGCCGATGGTGAGGTACGAGGAGTGCCCGTAGGGGGTTGCACCACGGCAATTAAGAGGGCCGTGTTCAGTTCTCAATCCGTGTCAACAGGTAGCTAGCATGACCTCTAAGGACCCTTTATAATCATATGTAAACAGCGGGGCTTATCCACCTCAGCCATCAAGTGTCGCGGCTCTCTCTTTTCTCAGAAGACTGCATTATTATTTTTTTTACTGCCTCTAAAAGGCGACTCGAAAGTTATGCGGCAGTTTTGGAAATGGAACAACCAGTAGATGTGACATTAGCACTGTTTAATCAGCTAGAGCCTGTCTGTGGTGCCTCTCCCTTTGGCTATGATTCCTGGAGAGTGCTTCTCCCTGCTTAAATTACTTAGCGCTGATAGCTGTGGAGATGACTGGGGCTCTGGCTCCACCACCGAAAGGGACTTGGACAAGGAGAGTGCAGAATTTTGCGTTAGACCATTATAGATATGCAACAGCAGTATTTGCCACCACTCAGACCACCTTTATTCATGGGCCCATTGAGGTTTGGGGGCCCTCTGTTGACCACAAACACTCACTACCCTAGGAAGGGTGCAGGTGAAAGTGACTTTTTGATTGGGGCCCCAGAAACTACTAACCGGGCCCCTTTAGATGTGAGAAGATGCGTGAGCTTCTGTGGGCTACCCAGTAGGTAAGGAGGCAAGATGGCCCTCAACTGGCTCTACAATCGGGTTGGTGCCCTTTGAACTGGAGGAAATGGGGAAACGCTGCAGTGTTCGGGTTCCTTTGTGAAAAGGGTCGCATTGAAATAGATCAATGCAGACATGCAGCTTTCATCCAAGGGACAACAGGAGCGAATAATGAAAGTCACCATGTGTTCAGTCAGCACCTTGCTTTCCCTGGAAATGCGTAATGATGATTTGCTCTTCATACCAGATGCCAATCAGAGCGGAAAGATTGAATATTCATAAGTGAAATTACTGCGCGTGTGTCTCCTGGAGAAATAAAACCAGAGCGGTGCTTTATACATAAAGATTTGTCGATTTCCAAAAACACGCGTCGATTTTGCTGCTCCCCAGAGGTAAGTTAGAAGTCAAATTAAGACTGATGGTGCTTATTTTTTCCTCACTTTCCCCCCATTTATATACAGCTGAAGGTTTTTTCATGAGTAAATTCCAGTTAAATCTTGTACCCAGAGTTGCTACAGAGAATGCCACGACCTCAGCTAGCTAGCTGTGTCCCGCAGCCTCTTCACTGTAAGGAGCTGACGGCTTTGCTGCTTGGTTTTGGGCTTCGCCGATTCCAGGGTTGAAAGCACTTAATAACGATTGACATTTGACAATCTGAAACTAACAGAATTAATAAATGAAAGGATGAAAGAATCATGGAATTCTGATTAAATATCTGCAATAATGCCTTTCATCCAAAAGAGAACTTAAACAGTAGCTTTTTTATTTGTAATGAGTTTGAATTTGTTTTTATGAAAATATTGCATTCTTTGTTATTGTTATTGTCATGTTGATTTTTAACCATGCCAGCAACTGGGGCTATATTCATGGCGAGAAAACAGACTGAACAATTCAAATCTTGAATTCCTTGTAAGACATTCCATAATTCTTGCATTCATCTTGTGTAGCTTATATTGCAAGGGAGAGCAGTAGTCATTTCACTTGCTAACTTGCATGGTTTAATACTGTGAAAAACCCTCTTAGGACCAGAAACTACCATCTTTCACTTTCCTTAATTATTGTGCAAAATACTTTTCCGCCTGTCAGTTATTTAACACAAATATAAAGAGCTAGTGTTGTCTCACTTAGGTTTCTGTTTTTATTATTTAAATGCGATGGAGGCTTCGTTGACAGACAGATCTCCACTTATGCTCACACCTGTTGGCCATTGCCCTGGACCCCACCCTGCTTTGATCTCACAGCGGAGGTCTGACCTACCAGTACCTCTGGATAATTACAATTCAGCCTCTTTACTTTTTGGATTTACATACTGAAAATGTATCTGATCCAAGTCCTATGGATTTTCCAAAGTTATTAGACCCCTGTGCCTTCAATCATTACGTATAGGACCTATTGCATAATTAAGGTCAAACTCTGATGATTTGAGTCATCGACTTGGATCAGGATTAGTTTTTTGTCAGTACTTTTTGTCTTAGGCACAGATCTGCAAATCCCGGACAGAGACTCTGACCAAACTACACTTTACACAATGTATACATAAAAAGAGTCTCATGATATGCCAACAGGTAGAGTACCAGTAAAAAGTCTGGACACACTGACTGAAGATTATATAATGACCCTAAGCACACCTTGAAGTTCTGTAGTACGCATAAGTATTATCTTATAAACGAGGAAAGAGATGGAGTGCTGTGACAGATGACCTGGCCCCCACAATCCCCCACCTAAACCCTATAGAGCTGCTTGGAGATGAGTTGGACTTAAGAGTAAGAGCAAGGTAGCCAACTTTTGCCCAGGTCTTGTGGAAACTCCTTCAGGACTGGTGGAGAAGCATTCCAGGTGGCTACATCTGGAAGCTGGTTTAGAGAATGCCAAGAGTCTGCAATGCTGTCATCAAAGCCAAAGGGGGGGCTGTTTTAAAAAGTCTGAAATTTGAGCAAGTACTAAGATGTTGAACACTTCTCTGAGTCGTCACAGCATTTGATATGTATGACTTCATTTTCTTGAGGCCCTGTAAAGTGAATAACAGCTAAAATAGAGACAAACGCATAAAAAGCAGGTGTGTCCAGACTTTTGACTGCTACTATACATGTACACACAAAAAACGTGAGATCATATAATAAAATTCATTAATAATCAAAAAAATGATTAATTAAAAATTAAAATTATAATCATTATCAAATGAAAATGATTATAGTGTATAAAAATAAATATAAAATACAGAATATATTGGATGTTTTCTGCTAATTTAGACACTGTCGGCTTGTGGCGTACCTGTTGACTTCGGCTTGCAGACATATACACCGCGTATTTGTTTATTTGTAATGAGCCGCTGCTGCTGCCAGTGTTACAAAGGTGCCGGGGCCTCCTTGCGGCGTCGGCTCCGCTGTCTGGCCGCGCAGGTGGCCGTGTCATGCGGCCGCATCACCCCCATTATAAGATAGTCCTTCCTGTGTGCCGAGGGCAAGCCACGGTGCCCATTAGGAACCAGCTGCACAGGAATGGCAATGTTTTTTAGCCTAATGGCTGAGGGACGCTGACAATTAGTGCTAAGTGGAATGGCAGCTTGACAGAGAGACATCCCAGTGCACCATTCTTAGCACCTTAGCATCTCGACATGAAGGTTAGAACCACGGTCACACTTGTCTTTCATCCTTAAGTAAGTGCCTCCAAACATTTTAAATGTCCTTCTGTTTAATTTATCGAAAGCCATGCTTGTTTGTCTTCATTAATCCATCCACCTTCCATCTGCCCATCCACCGGGGCCTAGAGCATTTCCCAGGATGCATTGAACCCGAGGCCAGAGACATCCCGGATGCGATGCTAGGCCACATGCGTACGTGCACACGCTGAGGGCGATTTTAACTATACAAATTTGCCTGCTTTTGGTTTGCAGGAGGAAGCCTGTGCAAATGAGGGTGACCTCGGTACCTCCCCAGAAAACAGGGGAGGAATTGTAGCCCCCTCCTCTGGAGGTACCCAGTCCTCCACCTTGGTGTCCTTTTGTTTTTCTTATAAGCAAATAATACCAGCTTGTGCACAGCTTGTGTTGTAAGTACCATGCATGTGCATTTGAAATCACAGGCGAGACGGTACCCATTTGACAAAAAGCTTCACTGCAGAAGAAAAAGACACATTTGCCTGACATCTATGCCATTATCATAGCTAGTCTCTGAAAACTGAAGAGTAATGTGATGTCAGAAGCACAATATATAAAAAGAAAGAGAAATAAAAAGCTTGGGTCTGCCGTTAAAAGTAATAATAGAATATCTAATACAGTCCTGTCAAATAGAAGCTTTTGACTTTTCAAGTTTCACTTCTTTATTGCCATAAGTGACAGCTGATGCGCGAGATTAAATGGATACGTTGAATTCCTTTGGCATTTTTGGTTTTGCATATCAGAGATGAAATACGAGAGCTCAGTTTTGCCGATGTCAGTTTCCCTTTTGATTGAGCAAAGTCACATTAAAACGTGAAAAATCGAAACTGATAAACAGAGGTTGTAAGAAAAACTCATTAATTCAACAAAGTTTACGGTGTCACAAACTCCATTAAGGGACTAAGAAATGTTTCATTTTGAAGTGGCTCAGTCAGAAAATGAGTTTAACCTTTGGAATTTAGATCTGTTTTCCTTCTCATTAAAAATCCATTTGGTGTGTGCAGTTCCACAGCACCATATTGAGGTTCTCTGTTTTCCCAGCAAAATAGCGTCGCACTTGATTTCAAGGGGGATCTAGATCTGTAAATCTCTCATCAGTTAGACTAGGCAAGCTAAGACATTGCGGACTCTGACCCAAAGAATATAGTTAACAACATGACTCTGGTTTCAGCTTTAAATATTAATTGAAAATACAGGACTCGTGGAACAACTCAGAGAATCATGAGGTAAAAGGATTACAGAACTCAACCACACTCATGAAAGGCCACAGTGTACTCAAGCCTTCTGAATAACACACCCCAAGTTCCCTTGTCATGGGTTATCTTTTTGAATTGTTCACTAGCTATAATCTCACAATCCTGCCCTAGGTAAATGTTTGTACGATGGTTGTTTGGATGGACAGACACTTGCCACAGGACCCTCTTTTGCGTCGTTGACAAGCTGACACTCGTCTTGACGGCCTTACCTCCTCCGTTCATCAAAATGGTGCATCAGTAAGCTAAGAAAACAGAAAAAAATCCCTTTATATGCCCAGTCACGGAGTCAGCGCATTGCTGTTGATAAATACACATGCATCTGCACACCTTGCGTACACATGCAGTGAGGAGCAAGCATGCATATATCGGGACAACGGCGCCAGGTGGAGGTTCTGGAAATGAAGAATATGCTAAAATTGAGCACAAAAACAAAACAGCAAGGGGGGGGGGGAGTAATTGTCAGAAACAGCAGCCGCAATCCACCCATGAGCTACTGCGCAGTTCTTAACCCTATCCTGGAAGCAGATTGCATTTGTAATACTGTATTATTTTGAAAAAAAACTTATGGGGATTTTCTGATGAAAATGAGTCTTATTTCATTTTCTGGCCTGCTGTGTGATCAATCACATACTCCAGATAGACGTGGTAAAACGGAGTCTGTGTGGCAAAGTAAGATCAAGGCAGTGGGACTTACATGCCTATGCTGTCGTACTTTAATCCTGGGGAGGCTGGCTGTAATCGCTGGTTATGTGGCTGTAGAAGAATCTGTATCACTCACAGTTTCTTCCTGCTTTTTGGGACCAGGATTCATTATTCAAGGCTTAATCTAGAAATAATCAGGATCTTAATTCTTGGTTAACGGCATGGTAATTAGGGGTAGAAACTGAGTAGCTATGATACCCCTCCCCCCCCCACCAATTAAGGTAAAATGAAGATGTATTTTTACGCGTTTGCAGTTTTGCCACAATGCAAGATTATTTCGACATTCTTTTTAATTTAAGTGCTACACATATGAACAAATGCTGGAATGAAGTTGCAGTAAGACCGACAGCATCTGTCGTCTGTAATTTAGCCCACGCAACTTCTTTACCTTCAGGTTTTTCATCGTCAGGAGAAACAGATCATTATTCCTCTTATGTGACTTTATTTGGGGGGGTGGGGCTGTGGGCACAGCTTAACTAAATGCTGCCGAGTCCACAGTTTCAGAGAGAGAGAGGCGTATTTGTGACACGGTTCATTATCTATGGCAGCAAGGTCAGTTCGCCTTATGTTTTATGAGATATGCATATTTTATAGGTAAAAAAACAATATAAATTATACATGTGTTTGGGGAATTCTATTTGCTTTTGGCCACGGAGCCTCTCTTAATGAAAAGAAGTTGGACTGTGCCATGTGTGCTTTTGATGGCTTAGGGTTTTAGAACCTTACTTTATCTAAGATACAAGTGTGGGTTTCTGGGGGGTGGTTCGTACAGCAGGACCGCCCCCTCCCCCCTGTGACGGACCATTGTTTTTTCGTAAACAGACTCCATATGTTTCTGCTCTCACCTGCACCACTGCGCAGCCAGCGAGCAGATGCCAGCTGAAGGACAGTGCTGAGCGAATCAGAGCTGCGAGAAGGCTGAATCATAGCCCCCTCCATTCCCAGTATTATAATCCACATTTCTGCTTATCTTATTATTATCATCATCACTCAGCACATATTTTTGCCTGAGCAATTTGTTTTAAAGCTTACGGGTACAACTTATATAGTTAACAATATGCAATTTAATATTAAACTAAGCAATTAGCAAAGTGCCTCCCAACAAGAAGTGGCTGTGGGGACCTTCGGGGGTTTGAACTTTCAACCTCGCCGTTACGAGTGCGGCTTCCTAAGCAGTACCCACTTTCCATAATCCCTCGCCCTCCCCCTGCATCGACCATGAATATGATACGGCACGGCGCACACATGCATAATTTGGGGAGGGGGAAGAAAAGGGAAAAAAAAAAACACTGACAGATTGTCATCAAGCCCAGCAAGGACAAAATATATCTCTCGTTCAATGGAGTGAAGTTTTTTCCTTTCTAAAGAGGCCGATTTTGACGTTTCTGCTCTTCAGCTTTCCCGGCACTCATTTGTCAGTTGAAGCCGGCCTCGTCAAGGCCCTTCAAGCGAGATCACTCCTTTGACGGGGCCCTTAACCCTGGTTGCTGCGGCTCATGTGGCAGTGCTGGCCATATGTCCTTTGTGAAGTCGTGTTAGTTAGACGTGCCGCTGTCTCGACTTTGACATTAGACTTTGTTATATAACCTTATTTAGTTGCCTGAAAAGTGAAGAGCCCACAGAAACACATTTTGCCATTTATGCAGTTTTTATTATTAGTAGTATTTATTTATTTTTGCTGTGACTATTCTCGTTCAAGTACCTTGGTGAAAAAGCAAGGCCGTCATTGGAATTTGAAAAGTTTTGGTCCGGGATCTAGAACCTCTTGCTCCCCTGAACTGCCTCCGAGCCTCACCTGTCATGCTGCGTCGCTTGACAAAGCTCAGGGCTCTCCATAGCTCTTACGCACTGTTGTGCTGAAGGGTTTGTTTGTCTGGGCCCACAGAAGAATAATCAGCTCACACTATGCGAGCATAAAGAAGTCCGTTCTTCCTTTGCTGTGAGGCCTCGACTCGTAAGATAAACCTGTAAGTGGTCTGCAAGCGAAGTGTGGAAAAAGGGTCACCGTGAAGAAGTGTGGCGTCTTTTGGCTAAAACTGTCATCCTGCAGTATCCACTGTATAAGTGGTAGGTTTATGCAAGTAAAATGCAGTGTGAATGTATGTAAGCTTTAGTGCTGTGGGGTTACGGGGTGTACAGTATGTGTACCGCAGTAAGGTGTCAGCTATACAATACAGTTTAAGAATAGTACAATATAGTGCTAGGCTGTGCATGTGGTACCATGTGTGAGCACAGCAGAAAGGCTGGATGCGCTCCCTTTTTCCAGTCAGCGCTCTTGCTGACACTTTTACAGAAAATCAACTCGCACTTATATGCAGCTGTATGTTTTATTGCAGCAATTTACAGTGAAGAGCCTTGCACGAGCACAACAGTGGACTCATACGGGAATGTCCAAATGTTTTAATCACTATGCAACCTCTGCTTATTTAAATGGTCTTTCAAAGACTAAATTGCCGAAGAGAGGAGCCGATTCCATCCATGGTTTTCATCTGAGAGTGAAAGTCATTATGTAATTGTTATTTTAATACAGGTGTAAATACTGGCATCCTCCGGAGTACCTTGTACTGTCATGGACAGGGGCGGACCTGGTGCGCGGGCGAGAGCGTGGCATGGTGCAGGCAGAAATAGTGGACGGCGGACGACCCACTTGCGGCTTCACAAAAACAAGGTTTATTTAACAAAACAGAAAAACTACAAATAAAAAGGACCACGAGGGGTCAAAAGTAAATGAGACTAAACAAGACTAATTACAAAAATGGGCAGGGCAACAAAGGTAGGCAGGCTACAAAAAAAACAGAATATCCAATATACATATGTCTTACAGCAAACTACAGCAAACTGCGCACGCGCACGCGCACGCACACGCACACGCACACGCACACGCACACGCACACGCACACGCACACGCACACGCACACGCACACGCACACGCACACAATGAACCACTAAGGGACAGAACTCAGGCAGGGCCTTAAATACTACAACTGAACTGGGTAACGAGACAGCAGG
>JAODKC010000002.1:4502572-4551986 GCA_026777985.1 Mormyrops attenuatus
AAAACCAAATACAAAACACCAGACACAGGAACTAGAAAAACTCATACAATGAAACGCTGGGGAACAAAAATACAAAGGCAGAGGAGGTGGGATTCGAACACCAACAAAGGAATGTTCAGGTAGCCGCATGGCTCAATGTGTTGAGCCATGCGGCAGAATGGAAAGTAGGAGAAGCACAAAGACTGACAGAAGGGACAGGATGACCAGCGATGCCTGTTGGCCAAACAGGGAAGGGACACACATGGGTGCTGACCCTGACATGTACTCTTCATAGTCTGGGATAGGCTGTGTGCTCCCTTTCCTCTCTCTCTATTGGATAAGTCACTGGTAGATTACAGACCAATGGCAGTCCTTGGTGATTGAGATGTAGAACGCATAGGAACACTGTAAGAAAAGGTCTAAGACTAAGCCAGTAAGACTGGAGAAATCCTTATGAATGAATATGAAAGGATTTGGGACACTTTCTGTGTGACCATGTGTGCAGTGCCTATAAATGTGCACTTCGCATTTTATTCTTTTTTTTATTAATTTATTTTAAAATAAGTCTTAGTGATTATATATGTGTTGGACTAAATGTTGTGTATATATAATTTAACTACATATAATAATAAACTGAGAAGCAAAACCGTCTAAGATTTTTACAGCACAATCTAAAGTCACATTATAATCCCCGAAAAGTAATTTAGCTGTGTGGGTTCTAGGCCCCTGGTGAATAGCAGGGACTCTGTTGTGAGTGGAGAGAGGCCTTATCTCATTCTATTCTACTTGAAACAGACTAAATAAAAAAAAAATAAAAGTTTGACTGAAAGTGTCATGTGGCGAAATGACCCACGGTGCATAATCGAGGTCATTGTGTATTTTTTTTAATTAAGGGTATTGTAAAGTAAACAGTGTAAAAGTGCGCCATCCATCTCATGCCATGTATCACCTTATATATTCATGTATGGTAGAATATCTGGTGTCACTTAATGTGGAAGTTTGAAAAGTTAGCAGACCGAAGGTTAGCAGCTGATGTCAGTAAAACGGATAACAAGTGAGACCTAGTTTTCTGCTTCTTGTGCATTTTCCTGCCTTGAACGGAAAGCCGAGAATATACGAAAGTCAAAACATTCAATAAAAAAAGTACAATTGCTGTGTAGGTGACTTTAAATAACTTCCTTTGCTAAGAAAATAAATGAGGGCTAAATCTCGTGCAGGTAGCCACCTCGTGATGGCAAACGTGCGGCCATGGAGAACTTATTTAGGGTTAGTAATAAATCTTGGTGCTCTTTGCTGTGCTGTGGCAGGCAGGCGCGTTATAGTTTGTACAGTGGGGGAATGTGTGTAATATCACGGTAATCAACGATCGAGCGCGATCATTACTGCTCGCCATGAACGCCGTGATTTATGAGTCCGATGAAGGCGGCCGCAGCTCACGTTTGTAGTACTTTAAAAATTAATTAATCAAGCAATTAATGAATTAATTAGACCTTCTAATCGATCAAGCTGTCCGAGAGTTCTGTGTATGCCCGCCTGCGTGCGCGTTGCTCCTAATGTGTTGCCGTAACGTACGGTTGAGATACAACCCCTCTGTTTGGTGCCTTTCTTAAGAATTAATCAGCGCACGTCGCAGTCTTCCCTTATCGTCGCGCAAACCCGCCTATCAGAAAGCACGATGCAGCTCAAATTAAATTTATGCTTGGATGCAGCTTGAAGTTTTAATAATTAAGTATTAATTACACCGGCAGTATACAAACGTATGGAATATGGCTGTGGGGTTTAACCGCTCGTGGATGTTTTGGAATTCCGGACTGTTTTAATTTGTTTATGATTTTTCCATGAATGGCTCAGAGTGCTACACGTCATGGGAACAATATTTTATTTTGCTCATTTTATTTCTCTGTATAAGAGACTCTTGCTTTTCCAGCTCTGTTAACATCACCGGATAGTGAATAATGCTAGAATGTGACACTTAATTCGTGCATTTACCTAGCCGATGTAGTGTAATTATCCGCCAGACACCATTTGAACAGACTGACGTTTTACATGGTGCCCATTCTACCGCGTGCTCTTCTTCTCCCAGCATTCTCTCATCTGGGCTTTAAGGATCATCACAGCCTGAGAGAATGTTACTATTATTTTTTTTCCCTGCTTTTGCAAATTGTGTGATGCCGCCTGACTCCTGTGTCATGAACTCGGTAAAACTGGGTGGAGATGTGGGCTCCGTGCTGCAGACGCATGCCTGCTGAATCAAAGGGAAAAAAGTAAATATAATAGTGTAGAGCAGGGAGAGATTGGAAGGGACCCCTGTCACTGACTTTGTACATGTCCTGAAGAAAGTAAGTAGAGTCTTGGATAAAGTTGAGAACCAAACAGTGCCCCTGGATTAACCCTTATTGCCAGCTCTCCTATGTTTTATCACACTAAATCTTACCCTATTCGCCAGGATTGCAGGAGGGGAATTGGGATTCGCACAGTCCAGAGAAAACGACTTTGAGTGCTGAAATAATTCAATTCACAACTGAAAGTAACTACTGATTTCTAGACATTGCCTTCATGATTACACTTTTTTTTTGACAAAGCTAAGTAATGCGGTTCCCTCAAGAGACTGTCTCGCGTATTTGTCTCTTGTAAATGTCAAGGCAGTCAAGCATGATTGTGTGAAAATGAGACCTTGGAAGAGGTACTTAATGGAGAGTGGATGTGAGTGCTGTAATCACTGCGGCGATAAAAGCCGAATCAAGATGAGACACAAGCTCACATGTGTATTTCTGCACACGCAACCGCATTTCAACGTTCCATTTCAATTTCCAGTTATAATCAAGTATGTTTGTGCTATAATTATTAACATTCTATACAACACAGGCGCTTGGTGAAAATATGGATTCTATGGTGAATGACTGACTAATGTTCATTCCCAATAAAAAAATCCCTAAGACAGGAAAAGCTTAAAGGGACCTTCCTTTTTTCAGCTGCTGTGAAGGTAGTACTACAGTGTACTGCTTATTCTGCAGACTGTATTGTGTATATATACTACTGTGTTGCCTGATGTTCCCAAAAGATTATCTCAGGATTGTGTTTACTCTCTCTCTAAGTCTATAATCATACTGATGCTTGGGAGTAATCTTCTGTTTGGGCCTGGCTAGTGGGATGCATCCAACCCAAAGCTGAGACTCCAGATATGTGCAAGCACATACTGTCTGCTCACCGAGGGAAAGGACACCAGCCCCAGATTATCCATTACCTGGGCTGTCGGAATGTCCACTTGCCCACTAAATAGTCCACTATATAGTGAATCGGCCATTTTGTAGTGCATTTTGAATTCTCAGCTGTAAATTTCATTCACTACATAGTGCACTACAAAATTGTTTCCCTTGTTCTATATAGTGAACACTATATAGTGAGTGAGTGGCCCTTAACCCTCAAGCTATGGAGAGCAAGATGGGGTTGGCGAACAGAAGCATTCCAATGTACCTGTACTTGTACTTGTGAAAATGGCAAATATAGCACGTTTGTTTGTTTGTTTGTCATGTTTGTTTGAGTGAGTGAGTGAGTGAGTGAGTGGGTGGGTGAACAGTCTGAACACAGCACTGGAAAACATGATGGAGGAGATGTTTGGTTGGCTGTATTCAAGGACAAGTGTCCTTTACAGTGCTGAAGTGGATGCGAGAATCAGAATAAGGATTCTTGTTTATTCATATGTTGAAGTTTTTCAGCATTGATGTGACTTTCGGTTAAGGGAAACAGCCTTCAGAAGTTAATTAAGAAACATAATGACTTGTGATGTATACTGTACATATAACATTGGCTTTGAGGCAGAAGGTCATTTTGATCTTCTTAAGAAAAAAAAGAACACATTTATTTTTATGACCCTTCCAAGACATCCAGACAGTCACCGTATTCTCGTCCACTAACCTTTCATGTGTTGAACAATTTTTATATAGAGTATTGACCCCAGGAGGCAAATGCTTTGCTCATTCAAAGCGAGCAGGCAGTGTAAGGTTGAAACTGTTGGAACTCCACCTTTCAGACTTCTGTTGGTAGTCTGCACATGGAAAGGCTATTTCCAAAGCTTTAAAAAGGCAGAAATTCATATCATATATAGAAACTTACACTCTAAAACCAGCCCTAAATCTTCTTTAAAGCTTTTATATCCCCCTTGTTCAACTTGTTTTGAAAAGCCACAAAGCTTGTATGCCAAACCTCGGTGCCAAGCCTACCACACAATGAAAGGAAGCAACAGGAGAAACGTCATTCTGGCACAAATATGAGAAAGAACCCCGATGAGATGGATGAGAGAGGAGTGAGGACTTTGGCAGTACGCTCAGATAGACACCACTCAAGCGCCGCACTGGGAGATGATTGCTTTTCCATCCAAGGACCCACGCAGGCAAAATACAGAAGTTCCTGCAGAGGTGTGCCTGAGTTAGCGGCAGCAGGGGGCATAGTACTTAAGGAGTCTCATGGGTGCATTACAGATCAGCCATAAATCAAAATGTATGTTCACATAATGTATACATTATGCGGGGTAGGAAGATGATTAATGATGCCGGTATTAATAGCTTTATGCATAAATAGCCTGCGCTATATCTATGCATCTGTCCAAGAAGAAGAGGAAAAAAGGGCATAGGAATGGATGCTGCCAGAGCAGATGAATATCTCAAAACACAGGGATCTTCTCATTTCACCTGATAGCTTTACCAAGACAAGACAGAAGAGGAAACTCATTAATCAAAGTGTGGATGTGGTAGATCTCCATTAATTACTCACTGGATTAAATAAAAATGCTGTGCATAAATATTTAATGAATCAATAATGCAGGAAAGTGAAAAAGTAAAGATCATTGCACACTGGTCCGACTAGCACTGAATAGCGAAACATGAAAAATGTATTTCATGGTCCTGGTTCCAAAGACAAATTATGCATAAACGAAAAGAGCTATAGATGTAGTGGGGTAACGATTGGTGTAATTATTGTCATATTGTTTTCAAAGGTAGTTACAGTTGCAGTGATTATGTGATGCAGACAAAATACAAAATACAATGCTGGTAAGTACAAGTGAAGGAAGTGGTGAAGTTTTTGGTATTAGCAGTAGATGGCTTGTACCCACAAGAAGCACATCACAGGAACATGACAGAGACCCCCTGAAATTGTAATATAAAATAATTGAGACCCTTGGAAATACTCAAAAAACAAAGAAATAAAAAAACTAAATAGACCCGCAATTATGCCATCAGTCCTCTTTGTGTTTGTGATCAGACACGACTAGTCAATCGACTGCAGTTTGGCCACATTGTAAATAATTCATTGTTCCCATAAGATGTAACATTTGCTTCTCTCAGAAAGGCTTCTTTCCTGGTAATTTAACACATAAGTTAATCTGTCAAGATCGTATCTTCTACAATAAAGCCATTTGTGGTGGATTCTGGGCAAGGTGTACAACTGTGTTACTGCTATCTCTGTGGCCCGTCTTACTTTCCCTAATAATAATTATTAATAGTAATAATTTAATTAGATTGATATAGCACATGGCAGCATAATCACATACTTTGCACATATGGTATTTTAACTAAAAAGTCTACACATGTAACACTGCACATAGCAGCTGTGATCTATGACCTTTTTCCACCGTTACAATCTGAGCTCTGCTGGATTTAACCTCCTGGGTCCAGTTTGAGCTCTAAATTAATAAGTGCATGAGATTGACTAACAATACATGTCCTGTGTCTTCTCCTCTGTCAGTTTTCGCTACCCGTCCCCTGTGCTCGTTGTCTTTCTTACAGCCGGTACTCGCGGCTCTGCCAGGGCATTGAAACCCAGCTGAGGCCACTCTGTGTTCACAGGTGATCTGTGGCTTCCTGTCCCCTTTGTGTTCCAATTCAGTTCAAGGCGCTTTACATTGTGTTCTATTGTCTGTCGACTTTGTCTGATCCATTTTTATGCATTTTCTGTTTGGACTCTGTCTCTGCACCTCATTATTAGTAATTAGATTTAGTAAAATCACACTTTGACATGATTGGAATGATAAGGGGCCAGAGTACTGTACAGGAGCCATTGCACACAACTGACACTTAAAGGGATGTTCCTCCCTTCAGCACTCCAGCGCAGCTCTGACATTTTTTGGTTGGTTTTTAAATTGTTGGGTTTGGAGGCAGAAGATAGCACAGTGCTAAGTAATTTTATAGACATTTTCATTCAGGGATTTAGCTTGGGCTAAGGGATTGGATTAAGTGGTAAGGGTTAGAATTTTAGGGTTATGGTTGAAGCAGGCATTGGGATAGAGTTTAGATAGGGTTTAGGAGTTTTTAGGATTTTGGAATTAGGACTTTGAAGTGTATATATTTGACCCTTATTCTGTGGGAGGTTGAGAAAAGGTTGTATCTGACATAGTAGCAGAGTAAGTTGACCATTTTCAGGTGACTTAAGAAAATAGTGAGTCTGAAGAAAAACATTTCCAGTTATTGTATTTTTATACTTATTTTTAATATTTAGTATTATAATATACAGTGTGATATCTAAATATATTATATATTTAGCATTATATGTGTTGTTTATATGTTTTTTTTATTTACATTTATTTTATTTCTACAGTATAATTTTTGTCCCATTCTTTGAATCAGCAAATCCCCTTTATTAAATCTTTGCATGTTCATATGGAAATTCTTCAGCTCAGGTGTCTGGAAAATAATTGACTACATCCTCCCATTTTGTTGCGCACTCTGGCCGAGGAGGGCATGACACAGATTAGCAGCTTCTTCAGAGCAGCACATGAGCTGTCAGTCTTTACTGACTAAAGGCCAATGGGAGCAGTTAGACAGCCAGCGTGCTCTCTGATAGGTCACTTCACCGCCGGTGTCCTAGAATAGATCTCTGTCCCGCCCACACTCACTAAATATTGATTGGGAACACAACTCATTGGACACTAAATTGAAAATCTTTGGAGTCTTGCTCCAATCTGGTTCTTCAGGGTTGCTACACGGCGACGGGGGCAAAAGCCCTCGATGGAGGAGCATTTCCTTCTGGGTGAGGGGCACATAGCAACCGGTCACGCCTGGTAACGGGGGTAATTAGCGAGGTTAAATGAGGATTGGCCTGTAGAGGGGAAAGGCCTGTAAGGCTCATTGGTACTACTGGAGACCCTGTTCACCGCAGGAGCCCCCACCAGTGGCCATGCTGCCAGCAGCCGGCACTGTCAGCCTTAGAAATGACACGTGTTGCCAGACAGCCAACCAGTGAGAGCAGCCACCTTCGTCAGGGGCATGGGCTTGTGCCTTGATTTCTTTTCTAAGCACAGGTTCTAGAAACTTCCTTGCAGTAAATACTTACATTTTCACGCATATACCAATGTTATACTGTAATGTATACTAATGTTACTCATTATAATAATGTATACTATGTTATGTAAAAAGTGACATAAATATCACCGTCCACAGTAGCTTACATGCAATAATAAATTTGCTTTGGTTACAGTAGTTAAATTATGGAACAGAATTACATCTTAATACTTGTCGGCTGGAACTACTTGAATAATTAAATTTCTCTGTATGTGCATCATTCCTCTGGTTGAACTGAGAAATCATTAATGAACTCCATAGCTGAGCATAATGTGTCTCTTCAGACTTCAGATCTGTTTTTCCTCTGGTTTGAAGGCTATAATATGTACACATACATCGTTGCTGTGACCTCACACTTCCAAAGTTGTGCGTTTGAATCCTGTCCCTCTGTCTGCATGGTGTTCGTATCGTCTTCCTGTGTATAACAGGGTTTGCTGCAAGTATCTCAAACTGTCTAAAACAAGCAGGAAAGTGAATTAGTGACTCTGAATTGCCTTTAGTTTGTGAGTGTGTACCCTGCAATGGGCTGGCATCTCATCATTTATGCGATGGGTATATGGCCATAGAAAATGGGTGGATCATTTCAGTATGTATTTAATAATATATGCAGATACTTTCCCTTGTCATATTGATTGTAAGTTTTGATTTCCAATTGAAAAATAACATTATGTACATATACTGCTTATGGATAGAGATACCTGAAGTAGCATGGTGGTGCAGTGGTCGCCTCCCACCTCAGGGACCTGGTTTCAAGTGTCTGTCACAGTTCTGTGTGTGTGGAGTTTGCATGACCTCCCTTGGTCGTCATGGCGTCTCCTCCAGGTACTCCGGTTTCCCCCAGCTGCCCGCAGACATGCTGCAGCTAACTGGAGTTACCAAATTGCCCGTAGGTGTGAGTGACTGGTGTGTGAGTGTGCCCTGCGATGGGTTGCCCCCCCCCCCATCCTTGGTCGTTCCTCGCTTTGTGCCCATAGGCTACGGACCACCCATGACCCTGAATAGGGTAAGTGGTTTCAGAAAATGGATGGATGGATGGATGGATGGATGGGTAGAGATTTCAAAATCAAAGAGTATCTTTAAAGTGAAGACGACAGCTAGGAACACCGCCTCTCAGATGTTTATCTGTTTGTTTGGCAGACAATGAAAAATGAGGCTTCACATTGAAGTAAATACTCGCATATCTGTTTCATAAGTAGCAGCAGTTACTTGGGAAACTTTAGGTTTGTTTGTTGTGATGACACATTTTAGCATAATTATTCAGCGCTGTCTTGGCTAGTCACTATGTTTTTTTCTTCTTTTTTGCTGCTTTTACCTAAAGCTTAAAGGCTTACTGAGTTTTCTTTATTCAACAGTTTCGTTCTCTCCCTTGTGGTGACATTTTCATCACTGATAAATTAAAATCCATGGAGCGTATGGCTATTTTAAACATTTTGTGCCTACTCAGGTCTCTACGTTGAGGAGGAGTGACAGTCAATCAGCCTAATCGTCAATTACTGTAACTCCGCGTGAGTAGGCAGCCTTACGATCCACAGCTTGAGGTTCTCTGTCAGCAAGTCTCTGCTTGCATTCCTAAGATACCACCTAGGTTTTATGATAATGACACTGTTATTAGACAAGACGACTGCAGAAATAGGGTGTGTGTGCGTCTCCCTCATAATACCTTGTTAGGAACCTAGAAGAAAAATATCCTACTGTTTCTGGAAGGCAAATTTTTATTTTTTTTTTAGTCTTTGCATGCAAATACAGCTAGCTGTTATTCTGTAGTGTGGAGATGAATGCAAAAAACGAAGATCCTGTGTTACCTAGCTTTGCTGACTTCAAATGCTTTAAGCTGTCATTAAATATTGTCAGAGTTTTCCTGAGATGTGCCTATCAATAGAATGCTGAATAGAACGCTGAAGGATCACGTGAGACGCTTTTAGGCTCCTCAAAGCGTTACTTAAGAGGGATTTCAGTCTGAGACGCTAATGCGGTGTGCAGAGGCCAGGGAGGCGGGGCCAAACACATCCCCAAGCAGTCACTGTAGTCCTGATCCCTGTTCCCTGCCCGTCACACACAGCGCCACTCCTATCCCTCTTTATTTCTAAAACATCTCCGAAACCTTTCATGTAATCCTAAGGGACAGACGGAAAGCTCGAGTGAAATTTTTAATTTGCGTATCAGCGTTGAGGAGTTCGCAGTGTTTTTAATTTGGCTGGCAGTAAACGCACGCCAAAATAAGCACCGTAGCATGGCTGTCAGTTATTCCAGGTAATTAGTAATGATAGCATCTGTCTCAACATTAAATAAAGGGCAATTAAAAATGATGCATAATTAGCATTAGGCAGCGAAACAGGAGCGCTTTGTTCAGACGGTCACGGGAAACACAGGGTTGGGGCCAGTCCGGATGGTCCGGCTGCACTCTTTGGATATTTGTGTTAATCTCCACCACGGGATTCATGTTGTGTGTTTTTAAGCCCTCTATCTATTATGAAACAAAATATGCTTGATCTATATACTCAGTATATATCTATCTGAAATCACAGTGCGGGAAAAAAAATAATAACAAAATGCTCAAAAGGCTGCTTTTATCTAATAAATCAATGCTTTTATTTCCCACTTTTGTTTGCTTATGATTGAATCAGTAGTGTGATTTAGAAAATTAATTATTGCCTTGGGAATCTGTAGTACTACTGAAAAGTCAGAGGACTTTTAGAAACTTGAGCAAAATAATTAATGTAGATAAGATCCACATCAGCAGATGCTATTTACTGTAGAATACAATATCAATATTTAAATTTTTATCTTAACAAGATAATAATAGTGGCACTGAGATAGGTCTGGTTTATGGATGCAAACTTAAATTGAGAATGGATCAGAATGGATCGATGATTTGTTCAATGGAATAAAACATTAACTACCCATGACAAAAACCAAGATGAGTGGATACTGTGATTTTTATTACCTTCTGTTAGAATAATGTGCTGTGAATGTGGGGAGTGTCTTCAGGAGTCTGGTGACTGAGTTTATTAATATTGCTATGTGTCATGTACCCTCTGTTCTCAATGCAAATATTATATATATATAATATGTATATGCACGCACACACACATATATATATATATATACTCACCTGACAAGGACTCAAACGCATAATCACTGGTCCCCGTCAATCGCTGTTTTTCAAATCAATCTGGGTACAGTTTCCATGCTCAGTCTTGATGGCCATTCTCTTGGTCTCAGTTCTCTGATTTCTGTATCTGTGTGTGGTGCCTTGTCTTCCTTTTTTTCTGGATCTGGAGGAGTCAGGTCCTCTAAATTGGTTTGGTTCTGTGTTTTGGATTGGTGACACTGGTTCTGGATCTGACTTTTGGTTTCTAATCTGAATTCCAGCTTTGTGTCCTGGCTTACGTCTGCTTGTCACCCCTCCCTCAGCGCTGTCACCAGTGACATCCATTGTAACTCGGCACCTGGGTCCTTCTCAGCCACTTCAGCTGCATTTCTCAACGTCAGTGGTCCCAGTTCCTCCAGCACTGAGCTCCAGGAGACCCGGCACATGAAGAGGAAATCCTGGCCACTCTGATGCCTGCCCGTGTACCATGCTCAGGACTGGTTTTGTTCTGTTGCCATAACATATATTTAGTGTGTTTTTATTTTTGTCCCACCTGCAGTAACCTGGACCCTGTGGTGATATCATTCACAGGACCTCCTTGATCATTTTATTCTCTATGCAGCATCAGTGTAGCCAACCAGGCATTGTGCATTTATTTGCGTCTCCATTAACCTGGCCTTTCCATTTTGTAATATGGTTTTGGTTCTCAATTGCCCTGGTCATCTTTAGCTTGTTTTGTTGTCACATTTTTCTCTGCACTCATGCAGTTGCTTCACGGATATTCTTATTGTGGAAATGAGTGAAGAGCCACTTTTTTATTTTGAGCAATAAGTGATAGATATTAATGTATATTGCCTAAAAAAATATTTTCTAGTCTCCCAATAATTGAAATGTAGTTTGAACACAAGAAACCCTGCCTTGATGACGTTTAGATGTGTGATGAATACTGCTTATTTACATTGCTACCAGTAGTATGTTCATAGTTTTTGTACATCTAGGTAACATACTGTATGACCCAGGCACTGGTTTATGACTACATAAGGACGGACTAATCCATTTAATTAAGAACCATTAAATTACGCTAATCAGCAGTGCAATGACTGAGCTGTATAACAATCCAAATAAAATGGAACAGATCCATTAACTTTACTTTAATCTGCAGTACTTTAGTTTCCCACTCGATCTCGTTTACATTAATTCAGTCATGCATTCCAAGTTTTGGAGACACAGTTCTTCAGAGGGCGACAGAGTATGGCTTGCCTATGTTTGTCATTCATCTGGTATGAATATTACTGACTGTTGCAGTAATTATTGTACAGAGGGTCGGTGAGGTTCCATTCCTCCGAGTGACATTTCAAAAATAGGTGTTATTGGGAAAAAATTGTTTGCTTATGTTGGGGACTGGTGGTCCAGAAATGTTGGTGCCATAGCTTTCACTAAACATTTCACTCACTGAACTAAATGTGAGGAAAGCTGGCTTGGTTCAGTGGCAACACCACATGTTATGCGGATCAGAGCTTGGGAATAGGAACTGTACTTTATTTTCAGGGCGAACAGGGAGAGGGCGAAAGAGGATAAAACAAAATAATCCTCAAAGGCAAACAAAAAATGATGTTATGGTAGCAGAGCAGAAAGATCAATATAAAAATTTGCAGGACAGGAGGCCAGGATTGGCATAAAAATCAGGATTACCCAAGTCAAAAAATAACCCACATTCAGCTAATAAAATATCAGTGTATATTAGAAAAGTAGATTGCAAAGTTAGATTACACAGAATTAATATGTACAAGCTTAACTGCATGCATAAATAATTTATATGAGAACTTTTATGCCTCGGCCAAAACTTCAAGCCCACTTGCCACAAAATCTGAAGGAAATTAGCCAATAAATTAAAAATATAAAACTGGGGTGTCAGGACAGGAGCCAAACAAACAAACATGCTTTATTTACCATTTGCACAAGTACAGGTACATTTTAATGCTTCTCTTTGCTGCCCCACCATGCTCTCCATATCTTGGAGGTCACAGCACAGGATCAGCCAATGTGCAGCGCCCCTGGAGCTGGGGGTTAAGGGCCTTGCTTATGAGCCAGTGAACTATATCATAACCACTGCACCATCCCTGTGGAACACGATTCCATTTTACAATGAAGGATAGTCAGCAGGAATAAGATCCCCAAACTTGATGGTGAACTTTCTGCTCAGTGTCATTGTGCGACTCGTGTAAGGATTTCACTGCTCACTGTGTTTGTGTGCACGCATCGTACATGAGTGAAAGAAAGCCAAGGTCTCTGGCAGATCACTTGAAAGAGGACAGGAGATGTCATGAATTGGTGGGTTTGGGTCTTCTCATGCTCACTCACAGCAAAGACAGTTCTATAAAGTAATGTTTGGCATGAAAGAAGGAATGTGGGGAATTGGGAAGTACTCTTATGGTCCATGGGAGTCCAAAACAAGGAGAGAAAATACTGACATCTGGACAGCAAGTAGAAGCAGATGGAAGGTCTCCCCTGACTTCCTCTTAGAACCTTGAACATGTCTTCCTTTTATGGATGCAGTGGATAGACCTGATTGATTGTCGTCGTGCTTTTCCCCAAAGCTGAGGTGGGGAGCTCTCCAAGGTTCTGAAAGCTGCATCTTTCTTCTTACAGTATGCAGTGGCCAACTCTCCAAAAGGGAGGATCAGCACAGTGTACTAGGGGGTGGCATGTGCTGCTGTTATGTCATAGTGCAATCTACCAACAGTGCAAACATTTTTGCATTTGTGCAGGTGTAGTGGCGCAAGTTATCGATATCAGTATAGCAGTTAAAGGCAACATGAAACATGAATAATCATCTCTCTGAATATGTAGCATGCATGATCTAAGGAGGTTATGTCAAAAAGGATTATATATAAATGAATACAAATTTTACTGATCATTTTATTAAATTATTGATTTTTAACAAGGAAGGTCATGATGCTGAAGAGGCTGTGGTTTTAAAAATAGTTTAAGGGGCAGAACATTTTGCATAGCATTTCTTAATACACAGTCTTCTTTTTCTTGTTATTTACATGTTTTTATTTGAACTATTTTATATACTATGTGTGTTTCTATATATTGTAAAGGACTTTGCACACTCTGGCTTGTAAAGTCCCATGTAAGTAATAATAATAATTATTATTATTATGATTATTATTGTTAAATTCATTTGAAAACACACACTTATGAAGGTATAATGTCAAAATGTTTGTGTTTGGGACCCATACCACACAGCAACAGAATTCAGATCCAATCTATATTACTTGAATTGCTAGGTGGTGACCCTGAACCCAGGTGTTGCCACAGTCTGGGTCACGAGATGAGAATGTATATAATAATTTCCATTTAAACTAGAACCGATTGTGTCCCCAACGCCCGCCATTGATGAAATCAAACCCAGCTGTGGGGGACCCTGTCCCTCACCCCTCCCTCAGCACACTGTACCCAGGGGGACATTCACCCCTTATCGGTTGGCAAAACGGGGGTCCCAAGTGTCTGGCATTGTTATTTTAGTCACCATGAGCTGAAAATTTCTGAAACCCATGTACAAACCGATGGTAATTATCAGTTTGTAGAGTGCAGTATTTGAAGTTAATTCTGTACATACATCAATTTTTTAATACTTGTCCAATTTAATGCAGTATTTTTCCATGTTTCTGTGAATAGTAAGAATAGATTTTCATATAAACAGGGTCAAAGAGAATCTTTGGAGATTGCAGTTGCTCGGATATGACCAGAAGTTTAATGGATTATTTCAGATGGGGATTGTTAGGCGTGTGCTGCTTTGGCACCTTTCAAGAAAATGTCTGATGCCTGCAAGTAGCCTGTGACCTGTCTTTTAACATTACAATTGTCAGTAGCTCACCTATACGCTGTTTTGATAACTGCAGTGTGCGTAAAAGTCACTGCCATGACAGCAGAGATTATAGGGAGCATATCAAGGTGTGAATGACATTTACTTCCATCCTTATATATTTAAAAAAAAATACTGAGAAAATATTTTGCAGTTATGCATTTTCAGTGACAGAGAATTATGAAGGACTTTAGTAGATTTATAATATCATTAATATGTAACATATAGAATAGTAGACTAAAACTTGACTCACCTAATTACCCATAAAGCAAATAATGTTTTTTTTTCTTTATAAATTATTCTTGTAATGAAGAGTTCTATGTTGACATCAAAGTGCTGCCTATCATTGAAAAACATAGATGTGATGCAAAACTCGGGATATATGGCACTACAACAAAAATACATTCCTGCTGTCTACATTCAACATAATCTGCCAAAACCAGGTCCTTAATGAGATTGGGGTGGAAGTGCTGAATACAATATGATTAAAATGCTTCTGCACAATCATGTTGCGTTTAGATTTAATGAACTGCAGGTATTACAATCACGCGGTGCTGACTATAAATATAATGCACACTTTCACCTCCGCCCATGATGGGCCAGTGTTGCTTTTCTTTTCAGCCTAAGTGCTTGTACAAGCAGTTTACCACGTGTGCTGTAGTATGTTTAGCGCTTGTGACTAATACAATACAATAGGGTTACAGCATTGAATGCTCTGTAATTAAAAAAAACAAACATGGCGAAATATCAAACTGACTGTGTGAAATGAATAATAAAAAAGAGCACCTGGAGCAAAAACGTCACTGAATTTGAGACCTAAGATGTTTAAAAAAGGGAGCTAACAGCTATGACAATACTGTAATACTAATCCATCCACTGGTTCACTTCCAACATCCTGTGCAAGGTCACACTGAGTCTGGAGCCTATCCCAGGATGCACAGGACACAAAGCAACAACTGTGGACAGTGTGGGTACAGCGGAACCACATGTGACGCCGTGAACGGTACGGACCAGGGAAGCAGGCAAGGGAGACGCAGCATCGGGGAAAGAGGACTTTTAATGGGTATACGGAGAGGCACAAACAACAGAATGGTGCTTCCACACGAGAGACTTCAACAACGGGACTGGGGCAACAGACTTGAACGCAGACTGAAATACACTAGACTGAAGGCAGGAAACATGGAACAATTTGTAAACGGAGGGATTCCACACGAGGTTAACGAGGTAGGCGTGGCACATGAAGGGGTTGGACGATCACGTGTGACACTACATATGGACTGTGGCAGGAAAATGGGGCTACTGGGAGGTAACCTATCCAAACACACGGAGAATGTGCAACACACATATGCAGCCAGGGGTGGGAATTATTATTATTATTATTATTATTATTAATAATAATAATAATAATAATAATAACCATCAACTATCAACAACAACTACAATAATAACAATAATAAAAACAATAACAAAAAACTGTTTCATCGACAAAGATCTTTACGCTGTATATTGTGAGTAATTCCTCTCTGTCATCACATATAGGGTCACATGAAGGTCTGTGAGACCTGGAAATCTTATGTGCTGCATCTAAAACCGTTCTGCTGTCTGAAAAACCGCAAGCAGGACATGTGTTGTGGAATCACAGAGCCAGCCAAGGCAAATGTTCTACTTAATGCCCGAGGCATGCTCACAACTAACTACGCTTTTCAAACCTAAAACCTAATATATTTTAAATGGCTGAGAGTTTCCATTTTGCAAACAAGTATGTTTCCTCATCAAATTTTACTTTATATTTTTCAAAGGGACTGTTTTTCCTTTGTATTACTATTTTGTAAAAGTAGGTATATTTTTTTTTCTTCATTTCATTAACTATAATCACCTTGGTGAAGGTTTTGAAGAATTGTTTAATGACTCTCCACTTTACTGCTTAGCCTAATTGCTGGCAGTCAGAACAAAAGATTTCCCATTCAAACCTTGCTGGGGAAAATGAATGTCTCTTTTAACTTTAGCTGCCTCCTAGTTGTGGCATATATAAAAGAAGAAACCTGACTTTTCGGACTCTTCCTATATGACTTTTGGAAGTCATGTGGCTGTACCTTTGAATTGTTGCATGGAGAGATGCATGGGAGCTGATCTTTCGATGTGGTGGAGTGATTAAGGCCCTGGGACTTGGAATAAGAGTTGAAGGGCTCAGGTGTTGTAAGCACAGTATTTGAGCTGACTAAAATATCAGGCTGTATACATTTGTAAGTGGTGAAATCATAAAATATGTAGCTCAGTTTCCTTGGAGATGCCTGCTGATTTAGTGAGAATCCTGTGAAGGATTTAAATGTCCTTTTTATTAATCACAGTCCACAGAACTGACCTATGCGGTCTAAGTAACATTTAAGGAAATGGTACTCTTTTTAGCAGAAATAGTGGGCTGCTGGTAGCTTAATTCTCATGTTATTACCAAAAGGTCAGTGGTTATAGTCCCGGGAGAGGCCTTCCTAAGGAGGATACATAACCGAAATCACTTCATTGAATTATCCAGCAATAAATGTATGAAGCATGAAAATTGTAAATTATGTCATTTGCTTTGGGTAAAAGTGACTTATAATCCCTTCTGTAATGATTGCAAAATCTGAGGAATAACAGGTCAAAGATGCTTAAGCCACTATAAAAGCTGCAAGACAACTGGCCTTCAGGAGGACCCGAGGCAGGGTGGACTGACTGTTTCCGAACGCTAAGCCTGTGCTCTCTCACTCGCCTACATTGCTGGTCTCCATCTAGCTTCTCCCTGATTGGCTTCTTCTCTCTCTGTTGCAGCAGCAGGCTGCTGAGGCTCCCAAGGCGTGCCTGTGATTCCAACTCTCTTCTTTCGTGAGCTGTGTTTGTTTGTTTGTTAATTAATGAGACACCTGTGCACTAGCACCAAAAGGCTCGGACCTGTCCCTCACGGTGCAATCACGACTCCCGCATGTTTGCTCTGACTTATCTCTGCATGGATGGGTCAGGTGATGGGGAGCTCACGAAACCCTCTCTCCAGGGTGAGGCATGGGAGATATCAAGAGGACATCACTTTTGATATTTGTTATGCAGCAAAAATTCTTCAAGCAGCGTGCCACCTGATGCATCCATGTCTCTGTGTCCATTTCCCAGTGGATTCTGCATCTAGAACAAGAAGTCTTGGAGAGCCAGAAAACAGGAGCTAATCCTGATGCTACTATAGTGTTTTTGGTACGGGCCATCCAATAGAGCTGAGCATGGTCTGTGATGAGGGTGAAATTTCATCTGGATAGGCAGAGCTCTGTGATAGCCCAATTGATAGTCTGGACTTCCCTTTCCACTGCAGTGTATTAGGTCTCCGCCAGTGTCAGTTTCCTGCTGAGGTACAGCAGCAGCAAAATCCTGAGCTGCTATTCTGCAAGTTCTAAGCGACATTTTTTTTGGGGTTGTCAGTCTGGCCAGCTCCTGTCAGGTCACCATGTACCTTCTGGAGCCAGTGAAGTGAAAGTGATTAGTTGTCATTGTTGACACACCACAGCACAACAATAAAATGTGTCCTCTGCATTTAACCTATATGTGACATGCAGGGGGCAGCTAATTCAGCACCCAGAAAGCAGTGCTTTGGGGGGGGGGGGGTGCAATACCTTGCTTAGGATACCTCTGGGGTACTTCTCTGGTTTGGGATTTGAACCAGGAATCTATCGATTATAAGTGCACTTTCCTAACCATTAGGCCACCACTGCCCAGTAACGACATTACCCAACCTTCATCTAGCTAGGATCACTGCTGTACTATTAGCCCTGGAGGGGTCCAGATTATATGCTAGGTGTTGTGCGTGCTGCTCAAGTTGGAGAAGAACAGATACTTTTACTGGTCAAGGAGTTCCCTTACCTTATAGTGTCTGAGAGCATTCAATTGCCTCCCAGTATCTACCTTAACCCAGCTGGCAGGTTCCCAATGCAAGCATCCCAAATAGACTTTGGTGGATCAGCTGGAGCCACCTTTTTGGGCGGTTCATACAAAATAGTTAAATACTTGAATAATCTTGGCTATAACACATGCCTGAGGCAAGGTCCACTGGCAAGTGAGAATCCCCCTACATAAGTCATGCAGGCTTTCCAGTAGAACTGGTCTCAGATATACTCCAATGTGTTCCTTTTCCCCAAGTATCTCTTAGGGAGTCGGAAGGCACGAAGTACATGACAATGACTGTTTTGGAAATATGGAGATTGGTCTTCATCCCTGTTAAGTGGTCACAAAATAGAGGAGGTTATTGCAGGCCGTATAGTACCATTGTGGTAGCCTCCCCCTCCCTCTGGGCACCCCACTGATAATAGGACCCATTCCCAGCAATGCTTGAGGTGATCATTCTCTTTCTAAGCCTTTCCAAAGAAGGGGTCACCTTCCAGGTTCATCTTCCATGTTTACTTCTCTCAAGATAACTCGTTATGATGCGGTTCAAAGCACTTTGTAATCCTATCCCTGTCTTTGTATGGTGCTTCTGAGAGAGTGCCAGTAATCTGGGGTGTGCCCCAGGGTTCAATACTTGGGTGGCTTTTTTTTTTAATTTATACATGCTTCCTCTTGGCCTGCAAGACTATGAGATATCTTTCCACAGCTATGCAGATGATACTCAGATTTACTTGGGCCCTCTCTCAAAACAACTATGGTCCCACTGACTCACTTTATAAGTACCTTGAGCACATCATTAACTGGATGGGACAAAACTTTCTGCAGTTGGATCAAGATAAAACAGGGAATATTTTATCTGGGAATAGCAATAAGAGGCACAAACTAGCTGCTTATCTGGATTCGGGAGCCCTGAAATCGAAAGAACTAGCAAGTAACCTTGGGGTATTATTGGGCTCTGATCTCAGCTTCAGCAGTCATGTCAAAGCAGTTACTAAATCAGCATTCTATCACCTGAAGAACGTCAACAAGATTAGAGATTTTCTGACTAAACCAGACCTGGAGAAACTCATCCACGCCTTTATTTCTACCAGGATTGATTACTGTAATAGTATTTTAACTGGATTTCCCAAAGACAATCAAACAGCTTCACTTGATTCAGAATGCAGCTGACAGAGTTCTCACTAGGAGTAAAAGAGGAGAACACATCACCCCCATTCTTAAATCCTTACTCTGCTTGCCTGTGTAACAGAATAGACTTTAAAGAACTATTACTAGTCTATAAATCGCTTAATGGTGTCAACCCCGAGTATCTATCTGATATGCCTCAGCGGTATGAGCCGGATAGGACTTGCAGATCATTAGGAGCAAGTCAGTTTGTCCTGGCTTAGATAAAGACTAAACATGGTGTACCAGCGTTTAGTTATTACACTGCTCGCGAATGGAACCAGTTGACTGAGGGCATTAGAAGAGCCACGACACTAGACACTTTCAAATCCAGGTTGAAAATGTTCGTATTTGACCAGACTTTTAGCTTAGCTTAACACTGTTAGCGCTACTGCATTTCTGTCCTGTAATGGCACCTTATTACTCTAATTTATCTGTAATTGGCTTTTTGTTTTCATGTTTATTTTTTCCCTTTTAAATTTATAGTTTTAATCATATTTTCAACATGTTTTTAATTTCTATTCTCTTGTCTTTTTAATTCAAATTTGAGTTTTCATTGTATGCTGTAATTTTCTTTTATGTAAAGCATGTTGAATAACCGCAGTGTATGAAAGATGCTGTATAAATAAGCTTGCCTTGCCTTTGAGGCTGTCAGCATTGACAGACCTATGTGCAGTTCCTCCAAATCAGGAGGGGTGCCCCAATCTTCAGATCACAAGCATCTGTAGAACCCTCTAGACATTCGATGATGCAGGGTACTTCCAGTCATGGAACTCCTGGGCCACTTATGAGGGGTCAGTTCTGTCTGGCAAAGGATTTCAGTATGATGGGGGCAAGAATGTCACTCCACTGCTCTGGGTTCAGTCCTTCTCCTTATCACCCTTCTCAGACTACCTCAGAATTATGAAGGTGTGCCTCCATGTTGTCACCTGGCATCAACTTTTTCAGCAAACCCTGTGTGCCCTGTCATTCTTCCGTGAGGGGTCATCTCGGTCGCCAGTTGCTGTTGCTGGGAGACCACTTCTGTCAGTGCCACCATATGCTGTGCCTGTGTGTCCTTCTGCTCAGCCAGATACTTAGGCTGGTCTTCCACTGTTGTGATCCTGGGCAGAAAAAAATGATTTATAAAACTTGAGCGGCCCCAGTGTGGTCTGTAGATGTGTCTGCTCAGTGAAAGAGCATGGGAGAGGCCCAGGCTGCAGGAAATCCCGCATCCAAATGGAGACTGGTGAGACTGCGGTCTGTGGATAGGAGAGTGACTCTGCAGTCACTGCTGGAAGCAAATTTAACAATTGTGACCACCGAATAAGCGTTTATACTGTATCTTCAGTTTGCACTTGTATCAGTGCATCTTGTCATATTTCCTAGCACAATCATTCTCACTGTACTTCTGTCTGGGCCTTTTTCTACGGACTGCCTCATGCATACTTTGCACAAAACCATAATTCATGCTTATATTCATAATTTATCTAATTTATAATTTATTGTATTTGTATATGTTTCATTTGAACCTAGTTAGATGCAAGTTGCATTACAATAAAGTTAAATCTAATCTAATAATATATACATTTGTTTTTATTATTATTCTTTAAATTTTTTCTAATTATTATTATGTGATTCTTAGTCAGTTTTGACTCCTGGCACCCATATAGATGGTATACATCCAGAACATTCTTCCTTCTTATGAAAGGTCCCTTGAGAGATAATTCATACTAATTTACATATAATACCATACATGTATACATATACTATTATGCTCTGTTGAAAAGACTGTCGTGCAAGCATATAATGTGTGAATAAGTAGCTATAGTTCTCTGTGCAAGAGAGAACAGTGCTGTGTGTGTGAGAGTAGGATAGTGAGTACAACAGAGTATGATTGTGCATGTAAGAGAGTATAGTAGTGTTTGTGTAGTGGTGTATGTAGTCTATGATGGTTTATGTGAGACCAAGTATGAATTAGGACATCCACCTTGGTGCTGGTTATCTGCTTTACCTGCAGCTTTTCTACGAATTGTGGTCTTTTCTACTTGGCTGGGTCTTCTCATAATATAATTTCCCTGGTCTCAGTTTATTTAGTTCATTTTTGTGTTTCCTAATGTAGTTCCCCAAAGCTCTTAGCAGTTTAACAATAACAAGAAGAGCGCCACAGGTTGCCATAACAATAGTTCAGTAAAAATCTAAAAAAAAAAAAAAACATGGAAAACAACAGTGGAGTAGAAATGAAAAACTGTCCTGGTAGATACAGCACCAAAAAAAAACAGGGGGAGCCTTAGGCAAATGGCTACCCAGGCCTCTAGGGCACAGTAACTGTACACCACCCTGAAATGAGCGTGTGGGCATTCCCAGGAAGTTTAAACTTTCTGAAATTCATATTGTATAAAGGGTCATCAACACACGATCCCAATCTAATGAAGTGCAACGAGACCGTTCAGCTTGTGTTTTGTTAAAATGTGCATTTTTTTTTCCACCGTCCAGTTCGTGCTTTCATAATACATCGTAGGACAATCTGCCCATCCATTTTCTAACCGCTTATTGTGTACATGATTGCAGATGAGGCCTGAACTCAAAGGATACTAATCCATCACAAGTAGCACATGCATCTCTCACCTAACTGCATGACTTTGGATTGCGGCTGGAAACCAGAGTACCTGGAGGAATTCTGCATGCTATGGGGAGAATATGCAAATCCCACCCACACAGGGTAGAGGTGCAACCTGGTGAGTCATTGTACCACCTCCATATTACAGGCCCTTTTGCAAAAATGTCAACATGGCAGCAAAAGATGTGTTCTAAATTTAAAAATGCATGCAAAAGAATTGATGTTGGGGCTCAGATACAGGTAATGTCAAGTGGGAACTTAGAATTAGCTTCCCTTGGAACTTGGGGTGTGGTTGGTGTCTTTGTTTAAACCGCACACGGCACAGAGCTTGCTGCCAATTGCTACACGAGACAACCGTAAACCTCCTAATTCTGTCTCCACAAGTCGGAGGCTGACCTTTGTGTATTTCAGTTGTCAAACTTGGATGCGGTCGATTGCCAAGGAGAAAAACAGATGTGATGGATTTAGTGGTGAGCGGGAGCAAGGAGAACATCAATGACGCCTGCGATCTTGTGCGCTTGGCCTGGGAAAATGGCAGGGATATGCTGGTGTCATTGATGTTCTCCTGGAAAAAAAACCCCGCTTTTCTGGCTTCCTGGAGAAGAACCTTACATGTTATAGATATTGGAAAAGTATTGGCACATAAATGCTGACGGTCAGCTATAAACAATTGATGAAACTGCCTGGTGGCACAACATGTAAAGCAAAGACAATTAAGGAATTAATTTGCCTTGTTGTGTGTGTGTGTGTGTGTGTGTGTGTGTGTGTGTGGGTGGGTGGGTGGATTAGGTCTATATCACACTGTGAGGACCAAATGTTCCCCACGATGTAATAAAAACCTGTTATTTTGATGTTGCGGGGACCATTTTTCAGGTCCACACAAAGATTTGTGAATGCAATCAAAAAAAGGAAAAATGCCAAAAGTCTCGTGTTTTGTTTAGTTACTTATGGTTGACGTTAGGGCTGGGTAGGGTTATGGTCTTTATGTTGGGATTAGAGTTTTCCCCATAGAAATGAATGGAGAGTCCCCACAAAGATATGATTGCCATCCTGTGTGTGTGTGTGTGCGTGTGTGTGTGTGTGTGTGTGTGTTTGTGGTTGTGTGGGAGGTCTCCAAGGTAAGTCTCCCAGCATAACAGTATAGTTCAGCTTTCCCATAATGCATCTCACCCAGGCCTGTAGTCAGAATGAATATCTGATGAGCAAAGAACAACAAATGTTACTTACGGCTTTCATACACTATTTATCAGTGCAGTAAAGAGTGTGAACTGGGAATCAGAATGCCTCATTGCCTTCAATACTCATTCTCTTGTCTCTCCGGGAAAATAAGGAAAAAAAATCTTTTTAGGTCTTTCTTTTCCTTATTGAGAATAAAAAACAAGGAAATATGATTTGTGAGAGCTGAGATGTTGTGGTCACGCAGTGGGACACAGAGTCTGCTTACCTGTAAATGAATTCCTGTTCCCTGGAACACTGGGAAAGCTGAACCAAACAGAAGTGATGTAGCCAAAAACAACAGACCCTGCAATATACATACTATTTATTCATAATTGCTTCCCAATAGGCCCCACACAATTTGTGGTCATTTGTTTGAATTGAAATTTGATTTTGGCCAGTTTCTGCTAAATGCAATTCATTGACATGGCAGTTACTGTAGGTAACCATGGCGATTTTTAGATGTAGTGGATATTCTTCCGAGAGTGATTTCATATACGGCATAATATGTTCTGTGTTAAAGTTGGGCCCAAGCCTTGGGCATAGGAGAGCATTTGCCTTTGTTGGGCTGCGATTCTGTGATACATTTTCTGAGATGCACACTTAAGTTATTCAGACCGAAGAAAGGTTTTAGATGCAGCATGTAAAATTTTCTAGTCTGACCAAACTTCAAGTGAACCCATTTTTGTTGACCGTGTGGAATTATACCCATAGTGTAAAGACCTTCGAGGACGATAAGAAGTACTGCAAACTGGCATCTTTGATGGGTACCAGTGTGCCTTGTGATGCCTCCCCTCCAGTCCAATACAGAGTAACCACTGCCTCTGGCTTCTGTGATCTGAAGTCAGGGCAACCCTGCACTGGACATTAGGGCCATGGAATTCATATACAGTGAATGCAGTATATACAGTACTGTCCAGATCTCTTATGCAGCCAGAGGAAATGATGTTTAAATGATCTTAATGTTAGTGTTAAACTATAATATCATGTCTGTCAAAGTGTGTCGACTGAGCCATTTCGAAATCTCTCCAAAACCTCTCCTCCCAGTATATGTAGTAACCATCTAATACCCCCATGCATTTTTTGACAACTAGCATATCGTTTTTGGCTGATCAATACTTCATTGAGTTATTTAACCAATTAAGGTAACTGATTAATTGAGCCAGTGGTGAAATTTAGCAAACACATGGAATGAGGTGAGGTGCCTCTGAGGACAGGAGAATTTTTGGGAACCAAAGCAGTGTTGTTCCACCTATCAAACAAAATATCAGAAACTTCATGGAGAACAGAAGACGTTCTGTTTTTTTTATATATATTGTGTAATTGTTCCTTTGTGTATGTCCTAATGTTACATTGTGTTTTTTTCTGAGCAAACATAGACTTACTACTCAGATAAATAGCCTGAAACATTGACTGACTGCCTGAGATCTTTTGCACAGTACTGTAGATTTGAAATATGCACAGCGTGAGGGCTAAAAGGTAAGGCCCAAAAACTCACCCTGAGCATCATGTGAGTTGTGCTTTACTAATGCGGCTCCCCATCCACATTCTCGCCACAGGAGAGAGCGTGTGCTTTTCCATTAACGGCCCTGGTGTGGGCGTGAGCACTAATGGCAGCTGTAAAATGGGACACCGTGAAAGGACCATTATTCACCGGACCACTCCAGGATCGGGCTCACGCCGCGCTTAATTACTCACAGGACAAGGCTGCGTGTAGGTAATGCATAAATACCAAATGTGGCGTAATTGATTGCCAAGCTCACAAAGCGGCTCACATTTTTATATATCCCTGGTGTTTATTCACTTTAATTTGATGTATGGTGGTGTTAATTCCTTGTGGGTGGGGGGGTAGCCTACTACGGTTCTTCCTCTTTATTGTGCTACCTGTGAGTGCGATTGGAGCAGATTAATATAATAGCTGTCTTCCTGTAACGCAACTGATAAAGTGCTATGGAGTGAGTGTGTGCAGCAGCAGATGTGGGAGCACCATGCCAACTTAACCGCGCCGTTGTCTCCGCCAGGCTTAACTTCTGCCACTGATATTCTCAATTCCAGCTTTTGGGAATATTGCTAATAGTAAAAAAACAAGGCTTTTGACTGATAGATGTGTGAAATGGTTTGTTTCCCAATCCATAACGTTCAAAAGTGGGTGCGTCCAGAGGTTGAATTTTCAGGTCTAGAAAATCAAAATCAAGATTTTGTTTCAACCACCCTGTTGAGCACTGTGACTGTGACTCTTTATAGTCAACTGGTTGGTTGAAACAAAATTTTGGTCTGGACCTCAACTTTACACTGGGCGCAACTTGATCTGACCCCCCCACCCGGTATTCCCCATCCCGCTCAGATGTGTTTCCTCTGAGCCGAGCCCCTGCATATACGTCTCATCTCCTCCGCATCAGCTGCGACTGTCTGCCTGCTATGACACCCACTTGGTCTCTTGCAGTGGAGGATTGCAGGAGCTTGGCAGATTATGGCCTTTGAATCAGATCAGAAGTGCCCTGGAGTGAGAGAATTCCCCTCCACGCAACGCCTGGCCTGATTTAACTTTCCTTTATATGTCCTTGAAAGGCACTTCTGAGGGGCTAAATCATAGGCCTTAGATGCATTTTACATATGCGGCCTGTGCAGATGGTCTGCATTGGGACAGAAATTAAATAAGACACGTAAAATCAACACTCTCTTTGTTTTACAGCTTACTCTGCTGCTTAAACTGTTGCAAAATCAGAATATTGCGTGTATCTGTGCCTGTGCCAAGACTTCTTGGAGACATAGTTGGTTTATATTGTTTCTGTGTAGGTGAAGATGAAGTCTGTTACATTCATATTATTTAGTTAATCTATATGCCTTGTGGCCAATTAACTTTGTCAAAAGTGAAGAGGTATTCTGTCCCATCGGGTGAAAGCCCTTGTGTTCAGAGCGACTTTCATGTTTCAATCATGCAGCCATGCTCATCTTGGCAGCTATTAAGTTCATCATTTTGTTTGCATGCAGTGAGTGAGAGAGCAAGTCATCTGATCTTTTCTTGCCTGGTGAGGATAAGGAAATTAACCAAACACATGTTGATTTTCAGGATCCCACGGCCATAATTCTTTTGTCTGTAAATGTGTAGACACGCCGCGAAAGGCTACTTGTCATGTAAATACTCCCTATATATATGCTCTTGTAGCATTTCTCCTTTTATGGGTTGTGTGGTTAGCTCCCAGGCTAGCCTTATGCTTGTGTTACTATGCCCTGCCTTCTCCTTTGCCCTATGTTGTTCGTATAAATCTGATGTCATGTACCCCTTGCTCAGGGCTGCCTCTCATTCCCCTCCATTAATGCTTTTCTTTCTCCATCAATCAAGATCCAGTCACTCTTAATGTCAGGACAAAACTAGAAACCCTGTGCAGCAAACCCTGCTTGAGGTGGAGTAGCATTCTGATGGAGTAGCATTCTCATAACAACGTGATGCTCTACCTATTATGCTTCATTTCGTAACAATAACAGCAGTAATAAAAATAGTAGTATCGATAATAAGAATCATTATAGCAATGATAAATTTATGTTACTTATACGGCATATATTTTCCATTGTGACATCGATTCTGACATCACAATCAAAAAGCGAACATAAATCCATTTTGCGCAAATGTTTGTTTGGTTCATACATAATTCCAAAACAGAGAAACACTTGATGAATTCGGTGAACATAATGAGGGATGGTTATAGGAAAGTCAAACGCTAAATAGTAATCAAGGGTAAAATGATCTGGGGGGGACACTTTTTATTCAAAATGACGTTCCAGTTAATAGTGCAATTACACGGTGGAATTGAACTCAGCAAAGATAGCCCTATCAATTTTTCTAATTGCATCCGGTTTTGGAGGGCCGGGCTGTGAAGGTGAGCTATGTCAGCGTGTCTAGGTCAGCCTGGTAAGTTCAGCCCCTGGACAGGTTTCATTCAGCAGTATGATGGAAGGAATGTGTTCCTACATTACAATCAAGAAGCCCACAAAGGTTGGAGGATTAATGGCTGATTGCATTGATCGCAGATGCCAGGGAGTACTAACATAATAATTGAAGGCAATGAACTCGTCATTGCATATGTAGGACTTTTGATAAAGTGGTATAGAGGATGCCTTGGGTGGAAGTGTTAGATTTCCAGGGTTAATGTAGTCGAATTGCCCCTGTTTCCTGTGAGCATTTTGTATTTTGCTTTGTTCTGTTTTCTTTTGACCTCTAATAACCCTGAGAGTCTTCCCAAGACTCATAGGCGAAATGTGTTAATTTTTCTGTCTGCAAAAAGATTTGTTATTTTCCCTACTGAATCTTCCCACCAACCTCATTTGTTTTACAGTTGTGATTGTCTTGTTCCTGCACTAATCCCTCAAAAGGGAAATCCCACATTAAATCTATTTTGTATGGATGTCCTGATGTCACACAGCACCATATCCTGTTTCTGGCACAAACATCAGCAGAAAATGACTGATCTGTATCATGGTTCTATATATGCAACTAAAACTGCATTTATTTCAGTTTGTATGACATGCCAGTCTACAGACCAGAGAGTGAAGGAAAAGTGGCCATTTACTGCTCAGCATATTTGGGACCTCCTTCAGGACAGCTGAAAAGGCATCCCAGGAGGCCACCTCATGAAACTCACATAGAGGAGACAGTAGGGTCAGCCAGTCCATGGAGCAACTGGGGTTAAGGGCCTGGTTCAAGGGCCCAGTGGTGGGATCACTCTGTTGACCATGGGATTTGAACCAGCAACCATCTGAGTCCCAACCAACACAGCTGTCCCCCCAACAAATTATTATATTTTTTTGTTTAATACTATTTTAGTCCGTGCCTAATTTCATATATGTTATTTAATAGTTTATATGTCCTGATATTTATTCTAAAATGTAAAGAAAAGCACAAATACACCTTTCTGTGGTTAGCTGTGTCCAGACTTTTGACTGTTACTGTACATGTGCACTGAACATGAAAGCAAAAGCAGTTGTCATGACCTGTAATTATCAAGTGTTATCAAAATACCCATGGAGAGCAATTGCTTAATCTGAAGCTTGCCATTATTGACACATAACGTTGCCTGCAGCACACGATGCCTGTGGATTACAATGTGATTCTGCCATGTATCTTGAAAGTGTTATCCAGAGGCTCTGTAGAATCACAAAGAAGCTTCTTTTATGTTTGGTCCCCTACCCTTGATTTGAACTCTCACCCCCTTGAGCACTCAAAAGCACAGCTATGTTAAAAAGAGTCCATCAAGGCAAAAATCACTTTAGAAACAGTAAATGAGATATCTTTTTTCCAAGACTATTCCCAAGACAATTATATGTTTTAATATATTTAGAGAATATAAAAATATAGCACCTGCAGTATTCCACTAACTACTTACTGTATGTAGCAGTTCTTTCGATATCTGAGTGTACACTCAGGTGAATATGTCACACTATAACAGCCCCCAAACTAGAGGTACCAAATGAAGCTGGTCTCGTAAATCTCCGTAGGGCAAACATGCTCAGTTGACTGATTAAATACTGCACTTATCTTCCTGACCCTTTAGCTCCAGGTAAGTACAACCTATGAAGATCCCTAACCAGGACTCTCAGGATTTGGGCCCCCCCATCTTAACTTATTGCCCTAAAAATTGGTAGAAGAGAGTCCCAGCGGCCTCAGCCTTCGTGTGAAGCTGAAACGGTTATAGTGCATCTTTAATGTCTGCGAAATTAAGTCTCCTGCATGGCATGAGTTCTGGAACAGATGGAAAATACCACTGTGAGTGAATGCTGGCACACGATAGCCCCACTGTTTGCTTCTGTCTTGTTAACTTGTGTCTTTTCTATTAGATATGATTACAGAGGAACGGGCCAAGGCCATGTGGTCTCCTTATGTCAGATTAATGCCATAAATGGAGTCAAAAATGATCCCCTAGGACTGTTTTAGAAAATAACCACGCACCTTAATCATTCTCACTACACACGCAAATGGCTTATTAGAAAATATGCTTTAATATTATGCTGCAACAGTGATTGGGTAATTTCCTCTGAGAATGATAGCAGGACTTCTTTCCCATGGTGCCATTTCCTGTGGGATGATAATTAAGCCACTCCTTTAGGGGCCATTTCCTGTTAGGATGGTAATGAGATCCTCCTCTGTTTCTATTGAAAAGTTAATAAGCCCCCCCCCCAAAAAAGGTGCAACTTCCTGTTAGAATGACTAAGTTCCCCACTCATTAACTACATCATTCCTGTGATATTTAGCATGCTCTGACATATTCTTTGGTTTGCCAGTTAATATAAAACTAGCCTACTATCGTGACAATAGAACTTGATTAGAGAATTCTAATATTCTCAGCTGTATATATAAATTGGTTGTTGTGTGTTCAATTGTTTATTGATATCCCTAATATTCCCATAGTGTGTGAGATTATCTGTGATTATGTGCCCTGTTTTGGAGTGGTATCTCACCCTGGGGGTCCCCTGTCTTCTGCGTTATGGGATTGACTCCGGGCGACACTAGATAAGTGATTATGGAAGACGGGTGGATGGTATGTTAATTGCATTCCATTAATAATCCTGAGAAAAGCAAAGAAGGATAAACTTTACAGTTAATCCATTTATTATTTTTGATTGTTTTAATGTGACTCTGGAGTAGATTATACATCTGTCACAGTAAAGAATATGCAAATGCATAATTAGTTCAATAGCAATTTGAAAACATCAAGCCCTGAGTGACTCTTCAGCATCTAATACAGCAATTACTGAATGCAACATCAAGTTGTGTCGACGTACTGTGTTTTAATATCAATCACCCTATTATACATCATCTCAAAACACAGCAGACACTGTGCTAATGGAAGATACAGTGTAAACACACAAGGATCCAGGGGTTCTACTGACAGCTGGAATGAACGCAATCTGCATAATTGAACTATGAATCATGTACCAAAAAACAAACAAAAGGAATACTATAGAACTAAAAGCTGTAGTAAAGCTGAAAATGGCAAAGCAACAATCATTTCGGACATTTTGCCCTCAGTGTGCTTTATTTGATGGCATTTAGCATTTTTAACATGATGTCTGTTTCACTGTCTATATCTATGTTCCTTTGTTTTCTCAGTATCCTTACATGCCACCTCATTATGAAAAGCACTCAACGAGATTAGAATCCGATCACTCCCCAGAATGTCTGTTTTGGTGCTATGAGTAGATGTATAATTATTTCCGGAGCCGTGATTGGAAACTGGCTCTGATACGGTCAGACGTGGCTTCCATCCTTAGGCAGCTGTCTGTTAAAGATTAGGGCACGGGAAGCAGAAACAGGGAAAGGGCTTTGAGGAGGCGTGAGGGGGCGGATTCTCCAATGACAGACAACACAACAGAGTGATGTTTGGATGATGTTTGGATCAAATATAGCTCCTCCAGGACCCCTCAGGTAATGTACTCTGTGTAAATGTGTGTTTGGAATAGTTGGGCTATAAAATAAATAAGGTAGACCGCCTAAACCAATATTCCCCCCGCGTGTATGAACAAGTACTAGCAGTATCTTAGCAGTCAATGTACTGAACCTCCTCACCTCTAACCTCAAAATATTATCGATTTCATGTGGGTATTTGCACTTTTTTCATATGTTCATGTTCTTATATATATAGACATCATATAATTTTCGTATTTTTATATTCTCGTATTCAACATACCTCTGTTCCCTTTAATGTACTTTTATATTGCAGCCTGCACTGCATTGCACCTTTTTATTCCTTTATTCTGTTTTATCTCTACTTATGTATTTTTCTTAATTTATGTTCTTTGTTCTTCTATATTACCTGTGAATGTAAGCACCAATACCGCCAAAACAAATTCCTAGTATATGCCGTAGTACCTGGTGAATAAAGTGAATTCTGATTCTGATTTTTTGTTATACATATATATATATATATAGCCAGCAGAATATTTTTACTTGTGAACTGAGCTTTCATATATTCCATTTGTTATCTTTTTAAGTGAGGAAACCTAAGATCGTCTGAAAATGTTTGATCACCCTTGCTAGTAAACTTCTATTTAATTTTATATTTATATTTTTGCTAAATTATTCCTGAATGAATTCCTCATAGCACCTACAGTCTTGCATTTTAATCAGTTAATGAAGTTAGTCAGCAGCTTAGTTCTCTTGGTCAAATAACATTCAGAACTCACCTTATTCCTGTTAGTAGCAGTGCGATGCAATATAAATGTGTGTAACTGTGTAATGGTTTGTCTGTCAACTACTAGTACTTAGTCCAGTATTTAGACTAAAATTATTTCTATTAGCTTAAATCAGGAAAATTCTCTTTTATATTTTCTAATACTGCTACAAAAAAAAACAAATTAATAGAGCACAAATGAGTCAGAAATACAATGAAGAAGACAAAAACAAAAGCCTAAATGAACACACGGGCCTCTTACAGCTTGCACTTCCATAAAAAACATTGTTTCTGTCCCATAGAAGAGGACTTGGCTCCTGTAGCTGTGAATTCAAGACAGTGCAGGCACTCCGTCTTACTGACAAACAGTTGTGATAGATCTTCAGTCTGGCAAGGTTGAAGGTAATTAGCCTTTGAATCACAGCGATACTGGCCCACCCTCCTTAAGGTGTAGCCATTGTACAGAGATCCATTCCCCAGATGCCAGTTTGCTCGCCTCTCTTCTCTGCAGAGGTTAGACACATTTTTAGAGCTGCACCACTTCTCTGAGGACGTGCTCTTTGAGTCTGAGCTTTCATGTTGTCAGAGGCATCGGTGGAGAAACATGTGGGCTGGTTGGTAGTGGTTAGAGAGATGAAGGTTACTGGTTCAAGTCCCAGAACTGGGTCTGCTGATGCACCCATAAGCAGAGAGCATTGTATAAAATAATGTTTCCCAACCTGGTCCTCGGGGACCCCCAGAAAGTCCACGATTTTGCTATCAGGAGCTGGGAGAGAGCAAAAACATGGACCTTCTGGGGGTCCCCAAGGACCAGGTTGGGAAACACTGGTATAAAATTCCTTCAACAAAAATGTAGTGGAAGGTATTTGTTAAAACAGTATAAAAACCAACACATATTAGATTTATACATTACTTTGATTTAAAGTAGCTTTAGGCTGGAAAAAAAAATGTAAGAATCAAAAGTAACCTCATCCAAAAGAAATTGGGTTTATTTCTGGAAGTGATTAAAATCTATATTTGCAGTAATGCAGTAGTAAGGCAATAGTGTGTTTAAGAAACAGCCAAAAAGCTATTAACTCAGATAGAAATATGCTGAGTCTGAAACCATTGTGCAGTTAATGAACATGAATTGAATTTTCATCTGTAAAATAAGTTCCATTAGATCCCAACACTATACAGTTTTTAAGCTTTGTACTTACTGAGCCGTTCTTAACCTAGGCTAATTGATGCATATTTATCATAAAGCAATCTTCCTTAAACATAAAGGCTCATATTATTGGTATTTTAAATGTATTACTGTATAATAAGGTATCACAAACATGTCTCCCAACAATAATAATTTAGGTTTAGCAGCTCATAACATATTTACAAGCCCCCAAATGCCACTGACATAGGAATAACTAGAGTTATTTAACTATTATATATATATACTATATAGTTTTAGAGTTTAAGTAGAGTTGTAAATGATATGTTTTTCTGTTATGCAGGAAGAATTATAATAATAAATCTTTTTAGCTACATGTGTTCTCACTTTTATTGCATAGCCTGGTATGGCCTGTGTGTTTAAGCAAATCTCCACATGTAACACAAATGTGTTGCATATTGAAGAGAAATATGAGCATGTTTCAATTTCGGAGCCAGTATATATTTTTTTTCTTTTCTGCCTATATTACCACCAATAAATATTACACCAGCATGGGCCCTTTTCTCCTCATATCTCACCAAGAATTTTTGCTTCTGTAGGCCATATAAAAAGTGCTTTTATTCAACCAAAGGGCAGCTGAGAGATAGAGGGTGACCAGGCTGTGGTGAAGTCCAGGGATCAGGCTGTCCATCGAGGCCCAAGCTTGTCTGAAAGGGAGAGAAACAATCAGAAGAGTGTTTAGGGTGGGGTTGAAGGGCAGTCAGGGGCCACGGCTCTCATTTCCTCTACGTCTGGTGTCTGGGAGGCTTTTCCAATCTGGAGGGGTCACTAGTCCGAGCTGCATTCCTCTCTTTCCAAGGACACCAGAGTGGGAGTCGCGGAGGCACTGTCATGACAGTACATATGTATCATTTCAAGTAAATAGTGTACATACCATTATTTATATAACAGAAAACAAACCTTCTCTGCAACACACAACACTATCTTTCACTTTTTAGACAGGACACTTAGTGGATTGTCATTAGAATTAGAAAATACAGGAACATTACACCAAATTTCATATTTATTTACTGGTCAAGCGAATGTAGTCTAGCTAAAGGAGGACTTTAATCTTTATCTGTTCCACTGAAAGGTTTGGCCGTCTGAGACTGAGTGACATACACATGGAATTTTACTGCAAATAACAGGGAGCAAGTTTTCTCATTAGAGAACAATGAAACCATATTTTGCTGCCTGCTGTTATAAAAGATTTCCTTTCATGCTTCGCATTACAATCACGTTACAGACAAAGAAAGCCCAGCCCTCCCCCCCAGAGCTGCTCACGTAGCTGCTAAGTAACCCTGTATACATCTCTGCCCGTATACTCACTTCCCGTCTCTCTGCTTATCTAATCTCTCTGACTTATGCTGACTTTGAGAGTCAGTTTATACCCAGATTCCAGACCCAGTGCCACTATTAATTGCCCCCCCCCCCGCCACCTCACTGTATGTTACCCCCTCACCTGGCACAGCATTTCTGGTCTACCAATGTGCTCATGCAGTACTTGCACACATCCTCCTAAAATTATATATATATATGTACACCCAGAGGTGTGGTAAAGCATTTGGCCTTGGGCCTTTATAAGTTACCTTTTTTGGGGGGGTGGTGTTTTCTATAATTTTATATTTAATATTGGTAAAGTTGTTGCATCTGAAGTCAGACCTTTGGGGTAACTGCGAAGAGCATTATAAAAAAAACAAAAGCACCATATTAAACTACTAGGAAAACGATTAGAAGAATAATTAGTGGATAATATGAGAAAAGCCGATATGCAACCATGAAAGCTACATTCAGAAATACAAAACACATATCTTATTGAACAAATGAATGCACAGTTGCTCAGTTATTAGCATCGTAATGTTGATCGGTATTGCCTTTGCTCCCTGATTATACCGACCACTCTGCGTGAACTTTTTTCTTCATCTTGTTTCTCAGCTCACCTTAAATGTGCATTGAACTTCTCTTTAATGATTCTTTATCGTTTCCATTTTGCTCAGCGTTTTGGTATTATTAAAAGTACATTTCATTTGTATTCGGTGTGTCAAAAGCTCATATCCAATGGTTTCTCATTCAGATACAATGACTCATGTACAATAATACCGACAATGAACATACCGACATACAAATGAATGAGCGAGACACAAATACATAAGGCCTTACTTCGTCTTTCTAAATATATTAAAATTTATTAGATAAGATATCAAGTGACATATGAAATTTGAAAAAACAGCCGCATGATGGCAAGAATGCCCTATAGTCAGTTATTATCTATGTTGATAAGAATAACATTTCCCTTTTTTCATTTAGTTTTGTATTATTTAAAATTATGGGAGATATCATTTTACAATATATAGGCTTTCTTTTTTGCTGCCTCATACTTGTCTTCTCCTTATTAAACTTTAAAATTTGCAGGTCTAGATTTAAATTTTCTTTAAAATTAATGTGTGAAATAGAATGTTTACAGGATTGCTGTGTGTGCTTTTTTAAACTCATAGGCAGACTTTTGTAAATTTGCATAGACTGGCATTTTGGGGAAAAAAACTGAGCTGCAAAATAATGCATGGTATCACCCAAGGCTTCAGAGGAAAGACTCAGACTTCTGTTATGGGAATAACTTTGCCCACTCCATTCCATTGCATTCTACTCTGAAATTCCAAAGACCGATTATTAAAAATCTTTCCATTCTACACAACTATCTCAACACGTTCTATGCAGGGGACAAAATGAAATTCAACAGAGCATCCACCCAAACAAGGAGTTTGCTGGTGAACTTTATGGCTGACGTGTGTCAGCTATAATTTAGGTACTCCACCATTCCAGCTGGCAAGAAATAATGCAAAGAGAAGGCTATTCCATGTACGATCCCATTGCAATTTTCCGAAAAACATGTGAGTAAAACCATTGTGTCATCCACAAAAATTGAACTATTTGGTATAAAAAAACCACAGCTAAATGCCAAAATATTATAAAATCCCCCCCTTAAATGCATAAGAATGTCATGTAACTCAACAAAATGTGATAACTATGGCTCTTTGTTGACAACAGAATGTGGACATATGGCATTTTTCTGAAGCACAATTCATCATTTATACACAGTAGTCTGAAATTTTGTAGGAGCAAGTCACATGTGCATCACAAGAGGACAATAGCAGAGGTAAGAAGACTTGAATCAGAAACACTCTCATGTTATGAGTTAATTTCCTTAACCACAAAGCTATTTACTGCCTAATTAAAAATTCAGAAGCCGTAGACAATATTACCGGACTAGATATTGAATTGTAATGGAGATGACAATTATCTGATTTTTTTTAAAAAAAGCTAATTAAAATATTGCTAAATATAAAACCAAATAATGGGATTCTTTGATAATAAAATAGATAGATTCCAGTAGTTCCTGGAATCGATGTGGAAGTGCACAGTTATGATGTAATTACAGCTGAAGCACGCTATTACAGTGTACTTGCAGGAAAGTCTGACACTGAGACAGAGTAGATCTCTTTTATCCTTTTCTCCTTGGCCCGTCCTAAGTATTTACTTATTCTGTACTGGATTAGAAGCAACAGTTCAAAGCTGTCAGTCCTGATTCCCAGATTATGGGAGACAATATTCATGTTGTTTTTCAAGCTGAAGAAGAGTGTTTAGTTCCAATCAGCTTCTTTTTTGCGATGGTTTGAAGTGCACATACTGTATTGTCATCGTCTATTAATGTCTAATTGGTAGGCAGTACAAGGAAGTCGTGTTAAAACCTTGTGAAAAAGTATCTTTCGTAATGGAATTCTGTGTAACTAGAGGCAGAGATAAGCACAGGGAACTAAGGCCCAGCAAAGTCTCGTAATGGCTAAAGATGTTGACTTTGGCTAATGCTGTAAGTAAACAATTCACTAGGATAATTGCCGTTGTACCTTTTTGTACCATAAACCCAAAATACAAAAGCTTTCATTACACCAAATGCTAAGCAAACACATAATGGCCATTATCATAAAACCCCCAATACACTGCAAATGGACGACAAACACTAATATCCTCAAAAGAGACTCTCAGTGCATCTAGACACCACATGATCTCAGTGCTGTTTTTTTCTCGTACCATTTCTATGGAACGCTGTGGTCTTTTTACCCCCAGGTAACTTCACAATGCCTCGTACAGTCCCTCTCTGCCCATAGACCAGAATTTCACTGCATGCATCAGGAGAGCACTGCGGTTAATTAATGCCAGTATGTTATACGTCTATAAGGATAAGTGGGGAGAAATGGTACCGGCATTCTGACCCACTGTGCATTTTTACAGCATAATCCCATTCCAGTTTCTTGTCTGCTCATACACTTGGCATTGCAATTTGTGCAAGACAACTCTGTTAAATAATGCCATTATTAACCTCATAATGATATGCACAGCATGTCTGCATAAGAAAGCTGATGCAATGTTTTTTTTGGCCAAATAAAGATTATATCTACCACCCCATTGCACACATTTGGGCTCAAACTCTCATAGATTCTTGTTACCCTCTGCTAGACCCCGCTTCCTAAATTTAATGCAGCTAACTTTTGTATAGCGCCCTTTCCGATATACATTTGTCCCAAAGCTCCTTCTGACTCCAGGCATCCATAGTGCCTCTGTCTCTCCCTTTGATGAGGCAGACTATCAGCATTCTGAAGGATCAAACGTGCTCGTCCTATTGCCCCCCAGGTCTGCGTAATCCTAGATTTGTTCCATCTTCTACTTTTGACTATGATCCAGACCAGGCTGCACCCTAACTCACTGATCAAAGTAGATGCTTCTTCTGCATGTGGGTGTGCGTGCTGCGTACGTGCCCGTGCACTGAGTGGTGACGGCATGCCCAATGGAAACTGGGGAGCTTTCGCTAAATCCCCGCTCATCAAGCCGGTTTATTTTAGAATTTGATGCACAGAAACATGAAGCCATGCAACTGACAGTGAGTGCCTGCAGATTTATCACTGAGGCTTCTCCAGTCCCCCAAGCATCCATGCTACTTTTGAATTTCTACAAACGACTGGAGTAATCTCTTGCACAAGTTTTTTTTTCTTTTTTTTTTTCTCTAAATGTTTCAACCTGCAGGATTCTCGGTTTAGAGAGAAAGGCCCAGTTGGGGAGATGCCCTTGAGGAATGAGGTAGCTGATAATATGTCCCCAGGACTTTGTCCAGCTCCGAGTGCAAGCAGCTGGAGACATGTAAACAAGTAAATTTATGTCTGTGTTCATTTTCGGTGGCCGTGATCTTAGTGCTGTCAGCGATGTCTGTCACATATCATCCATCTGTTTTCTCAGTGGTAATCATGAACGTATAGCACCCGGGATCAAAATAATAGGAAAGTACAAAGTACAGTTTCAAAGTAAACCAAGAGTCTACTCTCTGTCAATTTTAATAAGATCTAAGCTACCATACTCTAACGTGGTATACCTCTATGTCTTATATGCTTTTTGTTTTATGCGTAAAAGCAGAACTTTGTTCACATTTTGAAGGAGCAGGTAGTATACTGTGGGACACTGCTGTCCATCAACAATATTAGTATGCTTAAAAATATATTCAACCCATTTATCTAGATATTAGTAGTGGCATTGCATCGATATGTTAAACTATAAGCTATAATATAGATTTTTGTGGATAAAACAAAATAATAGATATCCATACTGTTTCTTGAAAGTCTGCATCATTTGCTGCTACAGATCATAAATTTGTTGTGTGGACATAGATTAGCTGTGATGGGTTGGTACCCCATCCTGGGTTATTTCCTGCCTTGTGCCCATAGCATCGGGAATTGGTTCCGGACCCCCTCAACCCAACATCATTAAGCAGGAGTGTCTTATCAAATCTCTAAGTAATTTTTCCATATTATGAAGTAGTGTGGGGCAGTGCGGTGGCACAGTGGTTAGCACTGCTGCCTCGCAGCAAGAAGGTCCTGGGTTTGGTCCCGGGTCTTTTCTGTGTGGAGTTCGCATGCTCTCCCCATGTTCGCAGGGGTTTTTGCTGGGGGCTCCGGTTTCCTCCCCCGGTCCAAAAATGTGTAGGATAGGTTGATTGGTGAGTCTAAATTGGCCCTGTGTGAGTGTGTGCACCCTGTGGTGTGTTGGCAACTGCCCAGGGTTTGTGCCCATTGTTCCCAGGATAGGTTCCAGCAACCCCAGTTGGGATTAAGCAGTTTCGGAAAGTGGATGGATGGATGGATGAAGTAGTGGAGCATTTATAACCTAATTCAGGTGACTAGAAACAGATAAGATAGAATGGAGATCATGGAGCTTAGAGTGCTCATGGGAGTTTCACCTACACACTGAGGGCAAAATGAAAGATTATTGGTTCAGAGAGATAACCAATCAGATTGTACAGGAGGTGGGTCCAAGCAACTAGAGCAGGCGGACCCAAGACATCTGATTGGTTGGTCCCACCTCCTCTACACCTCCTTTAGAGACGCTCAAGTTCCAAATGAGTACAGCTACATAGTGGCAGAGGAATACTGGGCAGCACTTGTTTATAACTCACCAAAGTTAGGCAGCAGAAAGGTGCTGTGAAACTGCAAACTAGGGCCGCTGCCGTTGGATCAGAGTCTTTCGGATCGATATGTGCACTTAACCCTCGCTTCCACGCATAGCGCTCTTAATCGCAGCGCACTGCCAGATGAAACCAGCATTACTAATGAAAGCCTTTGTAACCAGAACCGTTTTGACCAGGGCATCCCTGTTTTGCTATTTTTTCCCCTAATTGCAACATTGTGCACTGAGGTCAGGGCTGGCTAGCGACAAAAAGTAAGAAAACGTTAATTAAAAAAAGGCCTCCCTGTACTTTTTTCTTTTTTAATTAGTCCTTTTAAGTGTCACTTTGGAATAGTGCCGACAGATTTTGAATGTGCCTCGACTTGCGTGATGGGGTTGCTCTGAGGGACACGCGCCTGAATACTGAGCAGGAATAAGAATAACTTTTATATCCCCTTCAGTGCCTCCAAGGTTAAAGTCTCTCTAATGCAACCTTCTGATGCAGAAATCAAAAGGTGTGTTGTGGAATGTTCTTTTCACTGTCTTGATGTACTTTTCATAGGAGCTGCTACGGCTCAAAAGAACGAGGCGTAATATGATGCAGTGTAATGACTGCAACGGATATGTAGAGGGAAATTATTGTTTGTCTTACTTTTATTGTTCAAGGATGGAAAATTGACAGTAATACGAGCTGACAATACCGATTTTTCTTTGTCAATAGTTTCAGGGGAGTTTATTTAAATCTTATGTGTATTTATTTTAGCAGAAGCTTTTATCCAAAGCAGCATACATTTTAGAAGGTGCAGTCAGGCAGTCCCTGGAGCACTTGGGGCGAAGGGCCTCGCTACAGAGACTAACGGGGAAATCACAGGATTGGAAGTGATGACCTGCTGATCATAAAACACCATATATCCCCAGTTTCTGCTTGAACACATGACATGGGGTCTATGTATGAACACATGACATGGGGTCTATGTATGAACACATGACTGCTTATGCTGATTTTACACATACATATTGTGAGTAAGCAATATATGTCTATAAATGTACTGTGCCGTTTCTAACAAATAAATCTATGCAAAGGGTGACTGGCAATAAAAGCAGCCCAGGGATTTGGGTGGGGGGGGTCCCTTTTGGTATATTTTGCTGCTGATCGGTTGGGGGCGGGTGGATTATAATTAGACCGGCCCACTGGGAAATTTCCCGACTTGCCGCCTTTCACCATGCCTGTATTTCTGTTTGTGTGTTTGACTGTGCAGCACAGTCATGCTTCTTTTGTATGACTGTACCAATCATGACTGTATTATCATTGTTACATGGATACTACTTGCATCTGGTAGAGAGACCCGTGAAGGCACCTAATTTCCTTATTGGCAACTCCTACTTTACTTGTTGAAAACTTTCAGTATATTTCAGGCAGAGAAGATCCTAGTTTATCAGCTGGAATTTTCTGGTTTATTTTTTGGGCATCATGCCTACAGCTGGGTGAAACTAGCTGTGAAAAATATATTCAAATCTAGGTTTGGCAAGTAAATAAAATTCCTCCAAAAGTTATTATAACATCATGCAGGGAAGGCAATATAAGGATTTATGCTAATATGTTTTACATTTATCCATCTGTTCTTTTTAATTAATTTATCTTAGATGGTGTGGAGTTGCATTGTCCAAATCATGATTGATGAAAAACGCAATGAACTAAGCTTGAACAGACTGTATTATTGAGTGCAATGTATGAAGAATTGAATGCCTCTTTTAGTTTTCATTCTGGGTAATAGAGAAGGCCGCAAAGACAATAATAATTGAATGATTCAAAATCACATTAATCGCTTGTTTTAGCAGTCCTGGATTGTATATTCATAAAAATTATTCAGCCTGCCGGTAAAGCTGATTCAATCATTTTTTCTTTCTTTCTTCAAACGTTTTTTTGCGCACTCCTCTCACATCTCTTTTTTGCCTTTTTCTTCCTACCCTTTAACTTATTTTTTGTGCGGATACCCGAAGCTAGACCCCAGCCTCCACAGATTTTAACCAAAGGCTTGAGTACAGTGGGAGGCTTTTAATGCAGTCGCCGATTGTAAATTCGGTGCCCGGTATCGAAAGCGGCGTTGGCGTGCCTAGTGTTTGCATGTTCATTCCACATGCAGCTGCTACACTTCCTCTCTCTGCCATTTGTATTCAGGCCTGCTTGGCTTGGTGGCCAGTTCGAGCCCCAGCCTCGGCAGGACAGTCATTTACCTGTGGGCCCCTGAGCGAGACCCTTAACCCGTGGCTCCAGGGCTGCTGACTTAGCCTGTGCTGTGACTCCCCTTACCTGCAAATGTGTCTGTGTGGGGTAGACAGAAAAAGAATTTCCATCACAGGGATTTAAAAAGTCTCTATTCTATTCTATTTAGAAAGTCAGGCTTCTCTTGCTCCTGGAAATTACCTTGCTGTCTTGCAGAGCATGTGAGCGCCCCCCCCCCCCAACCTTCTACCCCCATACTGCCAGCAATATAAACCCATCAATTATTAACCACCCACTCCAGCAGACAAACAATCAATTATTTCAATGGTAATTTCACCTGCTTCTTTGAATATCAAAAAGGAAGGGGGAGGCGGTGGGTGGGTAAGGTTTGGAATTTGTTGGGGGAGAGTTGTCCAGGGGGCTTGAAGCTGTGTGGAATAAGCTATGCCATATCCACCTGTTGTCCCCTTACGATAAATAACACAGGGAGTATTGCTGAGTGGCACTAAATATTCATAATTCATGTCTGGGCCAGTAAATAATCAGATTTACGGTTGATGAGAGCAGTGAATTATGTATGAATCTGTGATGGGACTGAGTGGGCAGTTTGTGTTGGGACCCAGGGGTTAGCATAGATAACCTGCCTGATGCTTACCCAGCATCCCCTGCCCTCCCTCGTCCCCCACCCATCTCCCACGGCAACCGGGCGGTGGAGTGCTGTGGGAATCTTGATTTTGTCACCGCTAGTGCATCGGCAACAGGTGACGGGGGCTTATTTTTTACATCACAGCATGTTTTAATAATTTAGCCGACCTGTCATCTGGAGCAACTGGCAGTGGATGTTTGTTTCAGTGTCGACGCATTTGCCCAGAGCAAACCGCCCGCCCTACAAATCAGGCCGATCTTAACAACTCAATATCCGCTGGAGAAATTCGAGCTGGGAGCCTTATTTCAGGTTCCACAAGGACTACTTGAATCTGTGATATTCACGTGACAGTTCTGATCTGAGACCTGTGTGTGTGTGTGTGAAGAAATTCCTAATAAGGACCCAATATTGCCCCTGTAATAGTAGATTGCCCAATATTCACTGTAGGTATCTGTGTCTAATTGGGTGCCACTTTGGCCATGTAGACTCATGCCTTGTTTTGTGCTTTTCAGATGCGATGTTTCTTTGGAAAATAGCTTGCAGACATAATGAGAAATGACTGTATAGCTGCAGCAGACATGAGGTTATTTTCTTGAGTGCCGTAATCAATCTTTATTTTGTACTGGATTTGTCGCAATGTGGCTGGGACCGAGCTCCTTAAAGATACACTATGAATGGTCCACTAAGTAAGCACATTGTGGGTGAAAGAAGCAGTTCAATACTGCTTAATATTCAACATTCTGAAGGTCTTTTCATGCTGTGTTTCTGCTCTGCTCTGCTGATGGTAAACACGCGGGGAAATTTAGCATTTCTAGGGAGCATGTAAAGCAAAAATTCTAGCTGAATTTTGTGTGTAAACGCTCCATGTGCTCGTCCATTAAATAAAAAATGAAGATAAAGCATACCTTCAACCTGTGGGCTAACATTTACTTATTGGCTTTCAGTAAACCGACATTTGGCTTGAGAAACATGCCTCCCCAGATTCTAGCAAAGATAACAGATAGAGTCTTGTATGGTTTTGACAGCTAGCTATAGCAAAAATATCTACAGTGCATGCAGCATTTTCGTTAAATATTACTGTTCTCATTTATACTGTATTTAATGTTGTTTTAATGGTGTATTTTTGTTTCGGGCCAAGAGAGTCAACAAATGAAAGCGACAATGGGATCGTGCAGCGTTGCGCTGATGAGGCAACCAACACGAAACTAGCTTCCTTTGGCTCTGTTGCCTCTCTTATTCTTCTGTGCATTGTTGCCTAGCAAACATCAAAGACAAGATTTTATTTGACCCTAAGGTAAATCAGGCTTTGAACTCACCAAATTGGTTCTTATGCACCATAGTCAGTCCTTTCAAAGTTTTTTCCAAGGAAAATTGATCTTTTTATTTGAAAACTTTGGGTTTTCAATGAGCTAACAGGCAACATAGGGAATCATTCACTGGTCTTTGACAAAATGAATTAAGAATCTAAGAGTTACTGTTTCATTTGAACACAATGATGAACACAACTATGTTTATAGGTTTATAATGGTAACCCAGAATTTATAATCTCAAAAAATACAGAAATCAGTACATTATACTGTCCTTATTGTGTTCTGATTGGAATAGCTCTGCCGTTCTTGCAATAGTTTTATAATCTATAGTGTACCTCTTGTTCTAGTCTTCACATTGTACTTACAGTACTAATCAAAAGTCTGGACACGCCTACTGAAAATCATTTGTTTTTCCACAAGCTAACAAGCCTAAGCACACCATGAGGTTATGTAGTAAGTATTACCTTGTGAATAAGGAAAGAGATGGAGTGCTGTGACAGATGACCTGTCCCCCACAATCCCCCCACCTAAATCCAATAGAGCTACTTGGAGATGAGTTGGATCGAAGAGCAAGTTAGCCAACTTGTATCCAGAACTTGTGGAAACTCCTTCAGGACTGTTGGAGAAGCATTCCAGGTGGCTATATCTGGAAGTTGGTTGAAAGAATGCCAAGATTGAAGCAAGAGGGGGCTATCTTGATGAATTTGAGAAAAATTTGCGATTTTGAACACTTCTCGTGGTCACTGCAATATTTGGTATGTTTTACTTTATGGCCTCAAGGCCTTTTAGTATAATCTGGATAACATAGTTAAGATAGAAACATACTGTATGCATTGGTCCGTTAGCAGGTGTGTCCAGACTTTTGACTGACACTGCATACAGCAGGTGTGCCTATACAAGCACCACATAGAACACTGAGCAAATATAACATGGTATTCTTTAAAGTGAGAATATACAGCTGTTATGAAATGAGTTTTTGACATTTATGGCTAGCATCATACACTGTTCCTGAGTCTGGTTCTTTTGTGCTTTTCTGCCATAGCTGTCTTGTCCTTCACCTCTGCCTTTGTAACAGTCTAATCAAGAAATGTGTTTTATAATTTGTTACACATTTGGCCACATTCTAAGAACTGTCACATCTTCTTACCAGAAACCCATATATTGTTACAGAGGAAGAGGAAATGCATCATAGTCACCATAGAAAGAGACTGAGTTTTCCTGCTGCTAATTTTGCTCAGTAAAAATTTGTCCAACAGCTATGTGTTCTAGCTGTTGCTTTGAGGTTGAGACAAGGAGGACAGCCCCCCCCCCCGCTCAGACCTGCATTTCTGAAGAGAGAATCTACCAAGCGTTTAATCTGAGCGTTATCTTGTTTGGTTAGCCCTGGGGGGCGAGCATTCATGAGTAAATTTGATAAAGCGATTGTTAGGATTGCTTCAACTCTGATTTGGCTAAGCTGCCTGCAAAAAAAAAATGAATATGCAAATTAAGGGAAATGTGATCAGTATTTGTATACATATGAAAATTCTCTTAAAACGCTTCATAAATCCCTGATAGCACTCCTCTTTGTTTGACAGGTACAATGCCAGTAAATATATTAAGATCTGTACAGCTATTGTTATTTATTCATGTTTCCCGAGAAACACACAGTCCGAAATCTCATTTGTTAATCGGTTATCTAAATGATTCACAAATGAGGATTTTCGTTATCTGGCCTGTATTTTTAACCTGCTTAATATGCAGATATGTAAATTCCGTCTGTCAATGCAGGATCCTCCTGTTAGAGAGGCTATTTTGGAAGTTGCACTGCAAAATGGCATTGGCCAGATATCATAGTAATGGAATCTCCATAACGTAATCTCTCTGCACAGAACACTCGATAATGCTTTATGTTACCTGCACCTTCATAATGCGTTCATAGAACATTCAGTTCACCTTCATAATGCCTTCACTGAATATTGATAAGCAGCATGTAAGTATACCTTAACATCCTAACATACCTTAACAGCCTTAATATACATTGATAGCAAACATTACATGATTATATGATTATGATGCTTGTTATTATATAATGTTTCTTATTAATGTATATTAAAGCTGTTAAGGTTTGTTAGGATGTTAAGACATGCATGCTGCTTATGAATGTTATATGAATGCATTATGAAGATGCACTAAATGGTCTATGAATGCATTATAAAGGCATTACAGTATTGTGCTGTATCTCGAGCCAAAGAACCGATGAACCTGTGCAATATTTTTATGAGCATCACAAAGTAGTGCGCACATTCATTATTAAGAAGCATTGTATTTCATTCAATGTTTTTTATATAATATACCTTATGGCATTCCATTCATAAGCACGGGTTATCTCTAAGTTGGACATTCCTTAACCCAGGGGCCGCCGGTAATGTTATAATGGTAGAATTGTCTTAAGATTAAATAGATAGTTTTATTACATAGGTAGGTGTCTAGGAATGCTTTGATGTCTACACAGTCGTTGATGAGAGTAAAGCTTGTGGTCAGAGTGCAGGATCAGCCATTTTTCCAGTGGATCAGGGATAAGGGCCTTGATCAAAGGCCACACAGTCGTATGATTATTCTGAGGGCCGGGTGATCGGGTAATTTAATGGCTGGATGATTTGGTGATTTAACGGCCAGGTGATTTAAATCATTGATCTTCTGGATATTGGCACAAATTCCTAACCCAGAGAGCCATTCATGTGCTTCGCACTCAAATCTACACCTCTGTAATGCACCATGGGTTCATCCATCCATCCATCCGTCTACCAACTACTTACCCCAAGAAGGCCGTTGGGATCCCCTGGAGCCTCTCCTAGGCACTACGGAGCACAAGGCCACTAGAATTCGCCTGCACAAATAAACACACACACACCATATATAAAAGCATATGTTTCAAGAACTTTCTGAATTCTTAATAACAAAGGTATGACTTTAATCAAAATGTATTGCAAAACAATATATTGCAGGAAGCAATGCAGTGGTCTTGCTCTTTGACTCATAACTATGATGCGAATGTTCACTATCATTTATTATGTTCTAGTTGGGGCTATTTTTATGCCGTCAAATTAAATCTTGCATTTTTCGCCCATTATCCCTTGAAACTATACTGAATGATTGTCTTTGGTCAAAATTATGTGTAGTTTTTTTTAGCTTGCTAGATGTTTTTTAGAATACTGAATCATTTTATCTGGGAGATATTTAAAGGTGGGATGAGGTTATTGGAGTTTAGAGAGCTGTAATATACATTTCAGAATTCATTCTCTACGCTAAATCTCTGGTTCTTCACAATGCTCTCGCACTGCTTCCGGAATGTTTAATCATTATAACCAAAACAGATTTGCCTTTTTTTTTTCTTTCTGATAAAAATGAATTTCCTTGAGGGGGGAAAGAAAATTGAAATATCCTTTAACCCATTTTTAAGTAAAATGCTGATTAGCAGTGAAACCCCAAGGATGTTATGATTAAATTATGCTTTATGGGGGCGGCCGCCGCCCCCCCCCCCCCCCCCGCCGCACTCTGAATCAAATCCGTAATCAATTCCTCATGGAGGTGCTGCATGGCAGCCGACCCTGGTGGCAGGCCGCCCTGACGGAAGCGGGTAATTCGATTAGCTCTGACCTTCCCTCAGCGGGCTGTGCGGCCAGGTCAGCGAGGGCCTCATTATGGCGATTCGCCGGCGGCAGGCTGGGGCGTGACCGCAGGGACAGCTCTGCTAGATGTGCTGTGGATACTTCCCGCTCGATGTTCCCGAAATAGATCTGACCTCTTCCAAGCCGCTCAAACACTCAAGATGGGCCTTCTTATGAGTTTTTAATTTGCATCCTTAACAGAAATTCAGTTGTCAAAATATATGTGTACATGTGAGCGATTTCCATCAGCGTTCAGCTTTTTACTTCTATCTGACCCTTTGTGTGTCAGACAAAGCTGATTGTCGTTCTTTACACTGTGGTCAGAGCCCATCATCATTGTCCCCTGGGCTTCATCTCCAACTCATGATATTTCTGCAAACCACGGCAGGGTCACGCATGATTAAATGGCTGTGCGCAGCAGTCACCTTGCCAGCCCTTTTGCAATTTCTGAAGGTTGTTGTAGAAGAAATTACGGTTATGTTTGCTGCCCGTGTTTCTTTATGAATTTCAAGCAGGCAGAATGTTGGACTGCCCGTCGGTCACCCTCCAGAATTTGCATGCCTGTGTTTTCTCAGCGTGTCTTGATGTACACTGCCAAAGATGCATTTTATTTTATCCTTGTTATACAGCTTTACAGAATCTCAGTGCTACATTCTGCGAAAAACGACGCCCCCGCAATGAGTTTTGGTCATGTTTATCTCCCAGGCTTTTGAGCCGTGGGTGAGAATGTTGTCACGTCCCCACAGTCATTAGCTGATGCTTTGACAACACAGGATATCTTGCTCTGTGTCCTCTGATGGGTGCTGGGCCGGGAGGAGGGGTGTGGTGAGGCTAAGTGGGTTAGGCCATTCTATCTGTGATCATAAGGTTACTGGTTCAAATCCCATGCTCAGCAGAATAGTTCCATCTCCACTGGGCCCTTGACCCCCCCATCAGAAAAATACTCCGAGGGGGACCAGATGAATGGCTGACCCTGTAGTTGGACCCCAAGCTTCACTTTCACCCAGTCTACATCTAGGAGAGCAGAATGTATTTGTGCGAATGTCAAATACACCTACATTTCATTTTAGGATGTGTGAGACAGGTGTGTTAATGTGTACTCACGCTAGGTGATCTGTGCGATGCACGAGCATATTTGACCCCCAAAGTATAGTTTGTTTGACTAGTGTGATCGCTCCATACTGTGCCTGAGGACCTGTTTGAAGAGGTAGGCCAGAGCATGGTTAGTTGGAGTAGGGCACAGTACGCACCCAGGGTGACTGCTAACCGCTAACCGTGCCCAGGTATGGAACACCAAAATGACGTCGATGATGCGACTGGCACACGCATGCACAAATACACGTGAACCAGACCCAGAAGGAACAGTCCAGGTGGGGTGTATGGATTGTGTCTTTTTTTTTTTTTTTTTGCCAAACAGTGTACAGATCGGGTAGCGATGAACATTTCGCAGACATGGTGGCTAAAGATCACTTTGGTCTGTGGCACAAGTGTAGCGTTTGCTGGAAATTTGGGCTGATCAGAGAATCTGGGCACAACTGGATACAACACACAAAAACTCTGAGATTTTTGGTAAAATATGGGCCTGTCTTCTTAAATGACCAATGCATACTAATACGTAAATCTATGTGTGTCATCGTGTCCAAAATGTGCTCCAAACGACCCCTTAGATCAATCCTGCTTAGAATAGTCACATTTGTGGGCCCTTGAGCGAGGCCCTTGAACGAGACCCTTGAGCGAGGCCCTTAACCCCCCAGCTCCATGGGCTCTGCTGCAGGGGGCTGCACTTTGCGGCCAAACTTGCTCTCACCTACTATGTATCTGTGTGTCATGGAGAGCAAAATGGGACAGGCAAAAAGAATTTCCCCACGGGGATCAATAAAATATCATAATTTCATTTCAAATAAGCTGCAAAATAAAGACATTAATCCTGAATTCCATTGTGCTGTGAAATAGCGCTGTAAGTCGCACAGTGTTGACAAAAGTGTGCTTGGGCCAGGATTGTTAAGCAGAAAGTGAGCGCAGACCAGAGGGGGCGGGGGGGGGACAGTTGTGCGCGGACATGGTACAAGGCAATCGGACCGGGTGTGTGTTCGCCATGTGTATACAGGGGCTGGACCACCAGGGCACTGACCCCAGTTGAAAGCTGATTGGCTCCCAGAGTGTTCCCTTCCCTGTCACTCACCAATTCAAAACATATCATTGGTTAATGATAAGATTGCCACCTCTGTATGAATTATGGCCCTTCTTATGCCCCGCCACCTTAAAAAATCCTATAATCGCCCCTGCCTGGGATCATCAAGTGAGCGCAGCACCGTCTGACTTTTCTGGAGGCCCCATTTTAGGGCCCAAAGTGGGTGGGATCCTCAGTACTCATCAATGGACATGCTTGTACACACGTGTTCCTCTCACGTCCGTGTGGCCTGAGGTTAAAGAGTGTCACTCGGGGCGACTTGGCCCGTGACCTTTAACCCATGTGATTGGGTCGACTCAGGCTGGCCTTCTATCATTATATTCCTGCACCCCCGTCAGGCAGTGCCTTCATCTCGATTTAATTAGGAATATCTACTCCTCTTAGACCCGGGACCCGGCTTCACTCTCAT
>JAODKC010000002.1:4559545-4574223 GCA_026777985.1 Mormyrops attenuatus
CCCTAACCTTAGGGTCACGTCTCCCAGCAACCTGCGTGCTCTGCTTTTGGGATTAAACACACGTTGTGTGAGCGCTGTCCCCGGCTCTGAAGCCAGGCGTGCCTGCGGGCATGTAACGACGCCCCCCCCCCCGATCTGTGTTATCTATCTATAGCCCCCCCGCACACACACACGCGCACCCAGCTATGGTCCATCGACCCCTATGTGGCCCCACTGCGCCCTGTGCCCAGACACCTCTTGTATTGTCATGGGCGCACTGTTTCCCACTCATGCATTGAACCTGAGCGTGTCTGCAGCATGCTGGAATGCACGTGGGTGTGCATGGCCGTGCAAGGTCTTTATGTGGGCTCTTGTGGGTCCCCTGCCAAAGGCAGTGGGTGGGAATCTGACTAATCAGCTCCCAGAGACTTGTTCCACTCTATTGCTGGTCAGAGCAAGGATGAAATTGGGAAACAGCGGTCTGGAACACGTACCATATGAATCTGCTGCATTTATGCACATACTGCTTTCAGCTTTCAGATGATGACAACCCTTGTTGACTACCAAGGCAATCCTTTTTTTCAAAAGCTTATTTTGACAGCTTTTGTTGTTAAAAATGACTTTGCTGGTTATAGTCCAAGTGAAATGGGTTTAATGTGATTAGCCATTTAGCCATTTAAATTGAGGTGATGTGCTGATATAAATAAATATGAATGTATATATATACTGTATGTGTGTGTGTGTGTGTGTGTGTGTATACACACTATGAATGCATGCATTTTGTTACATTACCCCAGAGGTCCCTCCTGGGGTCACACTGATATGCATTTGCATGATATATGCCAACCTGTATGTATCTCTTAATACAGTGGTGCATGCAGTTCACGAATGCTGTGGCTTACAAAGAATTTGGTTCACAAGCAAAAATTTCGTGAAAAATATGTATTGGTTCGTGTACAAAATTTGGTCGGCAAACAGACTCCTCAACCAGATTCCTTTTTATATTCTAGTGTAGCACCAGCGGGGGGCATGTCCCTGCATGCCCCATGTGCAATTGTAAATAGAAGGACCACAACAGGCACCCAACGAGCACCGAACCCAAATACACAGATGGGAAACACAAGGTTGTAAAACGCCGAACTGCAAGGTGCACACACGGTGGAAGATTTACACATGCTAAATACATCGAGGATCGGACCGGGTACACACAAAACACGGGCAAACACACGCGCGACAATGGGAAAACACATCCATTAACATTACCATTAACAACAATACTAGGGTTAAGGACCGTTAATAAAGACCGTGATTTCCCCAGCAAGCAAGTCTCCATGTCGCTCTCTGCTCCCACGATGCATCGGTCCGCCCGTCGCTACACTATATTGTGTTTTTCTTTAAAGTTTTTACTATAAAAACCAGAAAATTAATTAACAAAAATTATTATTTGGTAGGTTTGTGAACAAATTAATCCAATTTCAATGCTTTCTTATGGGAAAAAATGCCTTGCTTCGCGTACAAATTGGTTCACAACCACTTTCCTGGAACGGATTGTGTCCGTGAACCACAGGCACCACTGTACTTTAAAAAAGGCCATGTAACTTTGTATAATCACTGAAGCAGTAACAGACATAAATGCCATAGCAATTCTCTTCTCCAGAAAAAATAATGGCTTGTTACCACTTGGTCTATTATCTTTTAAGTTTGTTTGTGGGGAATTCCCATTAGCGAATTCCAGGTGTCAGCTTGGGCCTTCCTTTTGGGGGCAGCGTGTGGCTCGGCAGGCTAAATTTCGGTGCTTGTGACCAGAAGGTCATCAGTTTGAGCCCAGCCTCAGCAGAATAGTCATGTCTGTGGGCCCTTGAGCGAGGCCCTTAACTCCCAGCTCCATGGGTGCTGCTGCAGCTGGCTGGCCCTCGCTGCCAAGCTTACTCTCACCTTCTATGAGTCTGTATGTCATGGAGAGCAAGATGGGCCAGGTGAAAAGAGAATTTCCCCACAGGGATCAATAAAGTATCATCATTTCAATTTCATCATTTCATTTTTTAATATTCTTCATGCTGATTAGGCTAAACTTAGTGGGAAACAAAACTATGTGCACTTTTCCCCACTTTTGACACTAGTTGGATTGTATATATCTACATTCACCAAACTTCTTTATATCCCGTCCCCTTCGCTGTTTCCAGTGGCTGCCTTTTAGCCCTCAGAATAGATTTCATCCCAGTGATGAATGCTCTGTAATGTTTAAAAGCATTTTCATCAGCATGCAAACCAAGACGAGAACCTTGGTCATTCAGCTAGAAGCAGGCGTCTCTTTTTTTCTTTTTGTTTTACCTCATTCTGAACTTAAGGAATTCTGTCAGGCATATTTTATTCTGTTCTGTTTGCGCTCAGCCTTTTTCTTTCATTACTCATCTTCCTTCAAGTAGGGGAGGCTGACATATTCATGAAGAGTGTCAGAATAAACGCCGCGGCACGAGTCACACAGCAGTGCAGGATCCCGTACTGAAGCTTGTTCAGCCTGGCTGATTTGCTCTTGGGGAGCACTCAGATCAGATACAGTATATTGTGTCCATAAAAGACTGTTTGTGGGGATGGTGGTGACCACAAGTGATTTCTCGTCACTGTGACATTACTTTGTCAGGTGTACTTAGATCAGAACACCATTTAACAATCAATAAAAACGTGTATAAAAACCAATGGAAGAAAGACAAGATTGATCTATGGAAAATGTTTTTAATTCGTGTCTAAAAATTATGAATATCCATCCATCCATCCATCCGCCTTTCCTGGTTAGGGTCACACCCTGAAGGAGACAGGAGTATATATCCTGAGCTGTTCTCTTAAAGTGTCAGTTATTTGGAAAATTCACACTCAGTGGTGGGGGGCTAGTGAGGGATCGGTGTGGGTGCTGTCCCGGCTCTATTTTTGGAAGTGTTAGAATAATATATGGAGCATTTAATTAAGGAAACACACAAAAGTCTATATCTGGCTATAATAAGCTAACACCTGCGAGCTTCACTAAAAATTGTCAGGATGGAGCTGGGCTGCACTCCTGAGCTGGATGATCCTGAACCTCATGCAAGTACCGGGAAGAGAGATGAGAGGGGAAAGGAGTCCTCCAACCAGAAACGCACTTGTTTCCAGGGTAACCTTGTGCTGATATCCAAGCAGACCAGGGGGACCCGGGTTTGACACGAGTCACTTTGGACAAAACGCAACTGCAGTCATGGGAAAATCAAAATCCAGTGTCAGGGAGTAGCTTGATGCAGTGATTATTGGGACAGCACTGCTGGGGCAGAGGTGTATGTGTTGGTGGGGGGGAGGGGGGTGGGGTGCTGGGCTGGTTCCTTAAATTTTGAAGTGGCTCGCTGGTTCAAGACCTCCATTATGAAAAACCATCAAGATGTCTCAGGCCGTCAGAAGGGGATATAAAGGGGTTGTATCCTCATCCGGAATTGGAATGCAAATTATTCATGAAGTGTCACATTAAGCCAGTGCCGCGATTGCATCGTGGAACCTGGGAGAGAGTGTGGCGAGATTCCCAGATCAAATCAAATCAAGGACAACAACCGCAGACTGGGGCGCAGCCGGCCGCGAAGCAGAGCCTCGCCTCTCCTCTTCTGGTCGACGCCCAATCAATCACGCTGGACACGCTCCCTCGTGGTGGCGCTCATACATAATTAAGGGGCTCTCCTGGATACCTGCTCGTCCATGCGCTGACTCTGTTAGGCTTCCTGGGAAAGGGAACTGGCCATACATATTTCACGGAACAAGCCAGACGAATCAATCGCAGCGTTATCCAAATGCCAGACTCTTACTCCAGGTTACACGTGGTGCTTTAAAACAGCCTTGCCATTAAGCTGGTGCGGTTTGAAAAGTGCAATTTCTGAAGCTATTAATCCTGTGTGGATCTAGGGGAAAATGCCGCAGTCGCACGCTGTAAAGAGGCGGCGGTTGTGCTGAGATCTCCCCAATGATTGTAGCTGAACATCTGTTTCTCTGCAGCTGATTCTGAAATCGTGTCGATACTCGATTGGCCGGACAGTGCTAATGAAAAGTGTTTATTAATCTTTCTGCTCCTCAACAGCCACACTTTGGATTTTTGCATAAGAATGGCCTATATTAGGGCATTCCCTCCATCCATCCATCCATCCATCCATCCTTCCAACTGCTTGTCCTATTCAGGATCACGGGGTTGTCTGGAGCCTATCCCAGTTGCTACGGGCACAAGGCAGGGAACGACCCAGGATGAGGTGTTAGGACATTCCACTTTCCAGATACCATCACTTACCCAGTGCGAGAACGCACTGAGCCTGGAGCCTAACCTTGGTAGCACCAGGCACAAGGCAGTATAGTCACACAAACTGGCATCCTATGGGCAATTTAGAGACAGCAGTACAGCTAACTGCATGTCTTTGGTGGGCAGGCAGAAAGCAGAGTACTTAGGGGAAATTCAGACAGGAAGAACACGCAAGAACTGTCAATCCTGAAGGTGTAAGTCTACAGTCATATATATATATATATATTTGAGCAAAAGTCCTCTGTCAGCAGGCAACTTGAGCTCACCCTTCAATATGGGATGGTGGGCCATATCAAATCTTCTCGGAGCTGAAGAGATTAATGTGAGGCAAGTGACAGGATCCACAGCTGACAGCCACAAGCAGTTTAAACAGTGCTCTGTCGTGGGGCTGTTTACAGTTTGATCTTCATATTTAATACTTTAGTTATTAGTATAGCTTGGAATGTTTATATATATATATATATATATGCTTTGAATTAAAAAATTTGTAGGTTGCTTTATTTAACAAACAAAAAAAGACACTTTTTAACTTTTACATACAAAATAGACGTACATATGTTGGGATTAAGCATAATTATGATATTTTAAAATCTGAAGTATATATATATTAAATTTTAAAATAACTAGGAAATGAACAGATTCATCACATTATTAAACTAATTAATGCATCATTAAAAGTCTCTGTTCATAAGAGTAGGGGTGGCTCACCGATGCCCTGGCTGTAATTGCTCACTGTGGCTCTTTCAAATCTAGCCTCCTAATCATCCCATATATCTAACTGGTGAATTCTCTCCTGCCCCTGCACCACCTTCACTACTGTGTGGTGAGCATACTGGCACGGAATGGCTGCCGTCACATCATCCAGGTAGATGTTGCACAGGGGTGCTGGTTAAAGTGGCTCCCCATTGGTGCTGTGAAGTGCTTTGGGTGTCTTCAAAAGCACTATATAAATGCATCATTCATTTATTCATCCATCCATCCATTCATTCATGCAAGCTGTTTAGACAATGTTGAGAAGTGCACAAACATTTGTCTACCTTAAGCGCTGCAAATTAAGCAAGCAGGGTGTGCAAATAAAAATTTCCCCACATGAATCTTGAAAAAACTTCCACCTTTAATGTCTGCTATGCGGTTACCTGATTCCAGGAGGCCTTGTTAGCAGAACACCGCGAAGCAGAATGAGGCCCTGTGGTTTGTTGATTGCTTAGAACCTTCTGGATGACTATTCTCTTAAGGTTCTAAGATACAAAGAAGTGCCATTTCTGAAGGAAACACAAAATTTGTCAATCCCAAGTGAAGGTATTCTTGCATCCAGCTGGTAGGAATATATCGTATGTGATTTAGGCAAGGGTTACTTGCAGACAGCTCTCTGTATTTATAGACAAAATCCAGGATGTGCTGGGTGAATCTGACAATTAAAGGAACAGAAAAGGCTGTTACAAATTGTGTCTTGGTGTGTTTAAAGAGGAGGGAAGACAAATATACTAATTAAGAGTGTTTTTAATTCATGAAAATATTATTTATTCATGAAAACGAACAGTGATTCATCCAAGCTGAAGCGGGAGTATGAGTGAGCCATTGTATATAGCGATATCTGGTGAATATTTTATTCAAACAAATTAGTCGGTCGCTGTTGGAATGACATTATGCTCACTCAGTTAATTAAGAGCTTTTTGATCACATCTGATGATTTCATTTTTGCACATATCCTTATTGATTACTTTAGACTGATGGATTTATTTTTGTTGGATTTGCGCTTGAAATCTGTGTACTCAATTATGACAGCTTGTCGCTTTGAGATTGTAGGAGTGCTTTTATTTCACACCAATTATAACAGCTGTCCTGAATTTAATTAACAGAGACAGAAAGAGAGTATATGTTTGTATGTAAGTCTACTTGTCAAACAGGTAAATTCTGGTAGGTAAAACAATGAAATATTTACATAAATTCACTGTTGCAGAGATGATTGATGATGAATGGTGAAGTCTAATCTCCTGGTTACCATGGATTTCCAGGGGAAAAAAACCTGAATGATGGTATATTTACATTACAAATTTGGTTAGAGAAGGAGTGGTGGAGCAACCCTCTGTTGTCATTATCTTAGGATTATCGCATTCTATTGGCAAAATGGGGAATCGACATGTCGCATTTCAGCAGCTGAGTGTTTAACTGCATGCAGCTTGCGACACGGCAGAGCAATGCAGCTCCAAGCACTGTTCACAGCCGCAGCTCTGGCCTGACTCAGCACCTGTTTTATTTATGACAGTAGCAGCCGTGTGCTTCATACTACACATGTTGAATGTTCAACCTGGGCACTTTATGTACAATGGGGTTACTTTACAAAATTAGCCTGAAATGCTAACCTCTAATATTTGTCCTAAAAGAAGTTTTAATGCTTGCTGATCCATTTAGAAACCCTAAACTGGTTCGACCTTTTCTCTGTTTATCTTAGCTTTTTAGCTAATCATGTCATTTCTGTCAGTCTGACATGATCCACAACGCGTTCATCTTGGACCTGCTTCCTTTATAGTGAGTATGATCACTTTCAGTGTTTCTTGCCAACAAATTCCTGACAAAACTGTCAAGAATTAACTTCCAATCGACGACAAGATTGTCAGTGATTTATTGTGCTTGAATTCTGGGTAAAATTGCAAGTTTCTAAGCGCATTTGAAATTTAACTAGACTTGTCATTGCCTGGTAAAACAAAAATGTTCTTTTTCAGGTTGGGCTTTTGTGAGTGAGGATACAGATGTTATTAAAGCATGTGTATGAGCCATTTACTGGTACTTATTTACTGTGGTTACAATTAACAAATTCAGATGCTACAAACAGAATTATAATACGGCCACTCCTCTGATTTTAACAGCTAAGTTCTGTTTTAATTACTGGCTTGTTATGCAAAATTGTCACTAATTAAAAATCACAGTAGCCTAGGTGTGACCACAACTGTGCTTATGACGTCATTTCAGCCATCCATACTCAATTTCTTTTATGCTTCATGAAGTGGATGCTTTCAGCAACATTTTGTACATTCTATTTCAAAGATCTCTCTCCCTCCTGTGAGCGTTGTTGTTGGTCATAAGTGCACGCATTGGTCCGAAAATTAATTATTTATTTACTGTTGTATTTGCGAATGGTCAGTAACTGAGCTTGTCACTAAACGAGGAGTGTTTGTGATTCCCTGTAAGTTTTTAGCACTCATTTCTGATGAGGGTCAACTCACAAGTCTAGGTTGGTAACATCCTGAGAAGATGGGACTATTATACTTTAGCAAGGCACTGGGAGGAAAATGCTTGTGTAGAGGGGGCATGGGTGTGGGTGAGAGTAGGGGGGTGTTAACGAGCTGCCAACATTTGATTAACACCCAGAAATAAATGCCTTTCATGGTGGATTTTCTCCACAAAGCAAAGCAGTGGTCCTCTTTTGATGTCCTCTGCGGTGGCCCCCACCCATGGAGAGCGGCTGATTAGACAGCAACCATCGTCCAGGCCAGGGATTCTCATCCGGCCTTGGATTTCATCGAGGTTCCCAGTTCCTCGGGCTGCTTCCGCAGGCCAAGCGCCGGATAAAAGCTTTTAGTGGAGAGGAGATGTTTTTCGCATTATTATCCTCTAACCATCTGTTTGCACACATCGCCATCCCGCTTGTCTCCACACGCCACGAGGTGCACAGGAGGCCAGGCTCTGCACTCTATTTACAAGAACATCAGCAACCAGCAGCTGCTAATTTGATCTCTTGAAGCATGATTCGAAATTAGCGTATGAAAGATCCCGTCTCTGTAGGCTTTCCGTTATGACAGATTTGAGTTCCAAGATGTGATCCTTCCAGGTTTTAACCATCTCAACCCTTTTCCCAAAGTCAAAACTGGAGATGGAGCTTCAAAGAATGAGGGAAAATGGGAGGTGGACTAGTGATTATGTCCATGTTGACGTTGATGATAATGATGATGATGATGATGCCGATAATGGTTAATGTTGCTGGGATACTAGCATGTGATCTCCCACAAAATAACAATGGGTTGGGTCACATTCCGCCTCCCAGAGCTACAGGCCGCGTGTGAGCTACGGCACATCGGCGACATAGCATAGAGACGAGCGGCCTGCTGCATCAGGATTTTCCTCTGGACACTCAGGTGGGTCTGAGGAAAAACTGTACTGAAGGGAATCAGGGAAAACAGACTTAGGAAAGCAAGACGTCAGCAGTAATGACACTCCCTAGACAAAGGAAATCCGCAAGCGGCACACAGGAAAGTCCCAGCAATTAATACCCTCTGCCATTACACTTATTGTGTGCAGGGCAGGCAAGACAATAGCCTACAGTGGATTGTGTATAATTATAAGAAGCTCATTGAGGGGAGTTTTTTCTTGAAAACAATAGGAGTCTGCAAACAAGAAAAAAATACTGCGGATATGGCCTGTTTGTAATCAGTACCCTTTTTTCTAAATGCAGCAGTCTGCATGCGCGTGTGATAACTGATTTTATAATTAATATTTTGTGTAATTGTCTGGACATCCAACCTCCCAGTTTCTCCCACATGTGGCTAATCACCTTAATGACTGGACACGGGGATGGTTTAGCAGTACGGATTAGCCCCCCCTCTTGCATCCCCAGTTTCCTGCTTTCATGACCATGCCGCTGTGTCTCACTGCGACATCCACATCCAGTTCAATTACCAGCCAGTCAACCGGAAAGGGTTGGAACGTAGGGGTGTGTGGTGGGGTGGGGGAGGGGGGCACATCTTCTGCGGAGGCATGCATCCCCAGGGCAACTCAGTGCCATATGTTTACACTTAGTCAATCATGTACTCACACGCCGCACAATCTGCTTCTGAAGACCCACGTCTGGCAGCCGGGCCGCCCCTTCATATCTGCCATCCAGGGCGTCTCGCCGGGGACTGCTTTTTCCTCAGCGCAGTGGCCCACCACAGGCTGGGAGGTGGTGAGTCTGACATCCCAGAAGGGTGCTGACTCTACCTGGGGAATGGGGCCTGGACCTCTCTGCGGACCAGGCACACGCATCTCAGCCCACAGGTACCGGTGCTGGACAGCAGCACCTGTGACACAGTACATGAGCAGTATCAGATTCAACTTTATTGTCATTATACTGTGCCTGAGCATGTGTACCATGCAACGTGTGTTTGTGCCAACAGAAGGGCAAACAATAAATGAAATCTAGATAGTTGTTACATTGAATATTATGTTTATATGCTTGCCCATACATTAGGGAAGCTTTATTTAGTTGGTCACATACAGAGGCAACGTTTTCCTTAGAAATGACATGCAATGTGTTTCAATATAAGTACGATGAAATATGTAATAACACCACAAAATGTAGCGTGGCTAAATAACATACATACAACCGAATCAGGGCAGGATGTAAACATTGTACCACAATCCAAGAGTAACAGTAGCATCAAGTTCTAGCAGTAACATGAAATTTATAAATGTATGCAAGATATGTAGCATGAAGGTTCCCCCCGGAGAACCAGTAATAATGTGATCAATCAAAGGGTAAGGCTATCTATCTATCTATCTACCTGTCTGTCTGTCTGTCTGTCTGTCTATCTATCTATCTATCTATCTATCTATCTTATTGCTCCATCAATTTTGTCATCTGCATGATGGGATGGCGGCTAATAAGCTGAACTGAAAATGCAGTTAATAGATATGAACAGATGAACACAACAAGATTCATTAAACAAAAGTATACAAAAAAGTTTGCCTTCAAAACAAAAACAATATAGCTGCCAAAAAAATGAATGGACCACTGTATATTTTTAAACTAATCTGCATTTTTAAATCCTGGTTTAATTGTGGTTCTGCTGGCAGAAGGCTATGCTGAGCAGCAGGCTGCTTCCAAGTTCAAAATCTCTAAGACTGCAACACACAAGAATAAGGTGAAGCAGGGGACACTGGGAACAACCAGAAACCAGTCAGGTAAAGGGTGAAAGCGACTTCCTAATGCCAGGATGGCTGTTAACTTATCTAAAATTTTCAGAATTGGAGGATGACATCAAGTGACCTTCAGAAGGAATGGGAAACATTAAGGTGTTAAGATATGAAGTGCATTGGTAGGACAGTGTGTATCGGGCTCCTAGAAGCAGGACCAAAGCCCCATAAAGCAAGGAAGAAGCGCTTCATCAATGAGAAACAAAGAAGAACCAGGCTGCAGTTTGCAAAATACATATAAACAAATCATTGTGCTGTGGTCTCTTTTTCTACTTCTATATTTTAAAGTGCAAAAAATATCCTTGTTGTAATTTAAGTTAAACCGAATGCATGGTCCTTAATATTTGCAGTTTTACATGTATACACAACCAGTCCTTTTTATAACCATATAAATGAAATCTAGATAATTGTTCCATTGAATATTATGTTTATATGTTTGCTCATACATTAGAGGAGCTTTATTTAGTTGGTCACATACAGGGGCAACGTTTTCCTTAGAAATGCCATTAGGTAATAATATGGACTATTGACTCAGGTCCTTACTGTAAAATGCCTTACAAAAAGCCACAGGACAAGAGAACACAAGAAACGTTCAAAAAAGGCTTCCTGGGTAGTAGTGGCATCTTTCATGGAGATATCACTTCAGCAAAGACTTTTATTCTAAAAATGTGTTTCTTTCTTTTTTTTTAACCCAGAGCAGTACATTCCACATTTCTTTGTAATTCCTTTGTAATTCAGCCATCTTTTCTGTTTTAGACTAAAGTTATTTGAGTTATAGTGGTAAATTTAATAAATGTGTGTCTTAAGCCTCACATTTACTCTGTTATTGTTCTGTTCATCCATTTTAAATACCTGCTTATCCCAGTAGGGTCCTGGTGAGAAAGAGTCCTCGGCAGTCGGAGTGAGCTATTCGGCAGGGAGCACTCGAGATGAGATATCAGTTCAAAACTGGGCGCTGAAAGCACCACATCTTCCGAAATAGACATCTTTTCATTATGTGACCAAACTGGAGGGTCTGAAGAAATCCCTCCAAGATAGAGAGAGACAGAGAGAGAGAGCGTGAGAAAGAGAGAGAGAGAGATGGAGAGAGAGAGAGAGACGGGGGGGACCCACGTGAACAAAGTTGGGGCAGAATTCTAACCTTTTTAAAAATCCATTCATGACATGACAACAATGATCAAATATATGAGAAAGTTACAATATAACACTTGTGAGGAAGACATGACCTGCAATATGAAGACTTTTACATAGCATGCATTCAGTGTGTTCTGAATATCACCTTTGTAAGTTATTTTAAAAATCTCAAGAAACATCACGAGCTGATATTAGATACCAATAACACTACCTCCAGTCCCCAGGTGGCCAATCCTATGCCAGGTGGGTGTGTCCCTTAGCTTGAGGGGAGCGATCGGGGGCTATGTCTGTGATAATCAGTCAAGGGAAGTGCTTTAAACAAGCAACCCTGCGGGCTGTGGAATTAGTTAGAGTCAATAGGTCAAGACAGGTGAAGCATTGGTCCACAAAAAAACCCAGGCTTATTTTCCATCAGGCAACCAGAAATGAAGCTGCCTGGGTGTAGGTTGTAGGTTCCCAGCAAGCCCCCATAACAAGAGCAGCAGAATAATTGCAGTGATTAACAGTTAATAATTAACAAGTGTCCCTGCCGATTCCAGGGACTGCTCGGCCGCTTGGCTTTTAAGTAATGGTAGGGGTGGCTTCCCTCCAAGCTACATTCTGTAGCGCATAATTACAAACAGCCTGCCACAATTAAGCGGAGCGCATCTGTATTCACCCTGGGTTGCGGTGGACTGGCTGAGTGACAGCTCCGTCACCTGCAGGACACAAAGGCTCTGGCTGCAGCGCTGTGGCATTACGGATAGCTCTTGTCCAGAGGACAGTCAGGGGACTGAGAACCTCCGGCCGGGTTACAGTAATAGGACAAAATGACCATGGGCTAGAGCAGTGTCACAGGGAATGAGGCTTTCGGCTTGGGGGCGTAGCTGCCGGAAGGAGGGCCATGGGCTGGGGGATTGAAAAGGAAAGACAGCTGCTGACTTTGGGAGTATGATGGGAAATAAAGCCTCTAGCTAGGGGACTACAGGGGAAAACAAAGTATCTGGCCAAGGGGTCATATAAAGCCCCAGGTTTTGGTAGAGTCAAGAGCAACGGAGATACTGACAAGGAAAGTGACCACAGGAACATGGCCTCTGACCAAAGGATGATCCCCTTAAAAAAGAGCCTTTGGCTAAGATACAGCCATGGGAAAGTGACCACTGGGTGGGATAATCACAGGTAATATTCTAAATTATAGAAAAATTATAGAAAACAGCCCACAAACAGAGTATGGTCTGAGATAATCGCTAAAAACAAAACCTCTGGCTGCATAGTTACAGAATGCATTCCTTAAGCATGGAGGGTGTATTAAGAACACAAGACCCCCTGCCCACCATTTGCAGGCATGTCAAGGTGAGACTTCAAACAGGCTCTCACAAACATGGCAGAACAATACGAAATATGACTTTAAAAGAAGACAAACTGAAAATGCATAGAGGACTGGATTGTTTTGATTGATCCTTTCATCTGGTGTAGCTGTAAGCAGCATTCTGGAACACTAAAATGATACCACTTTGGAACAAAAAACAAATAAATAAATAAAAGAAACCTCTCAGACGATTTACATGCAAGATAACAAGTGACAGGAGGGCAAGAGATAATGGAAGATCTCAATCAATGCAGAGAGAATTGCTTTTATTAAGGGCTAGTTGGGCAGCTAATGAGTGTCAAATACCTTGTCACTCAAATAATAACGTGGAGATGGATTCTGACCTCGTTTAGTCGCACTCGACCGGCAAGCGAAGTGGTCCCTGGACTCTAATTGGGAGCAGTGGCCCAGAGAGGCTGACACTAGAATCATAGAGCTGAAATCTCTCCCAGCTCTATGTTTTGTCTCCTTAAGGCCCCCCTACCCCACAACTGCTAGCCAAGGCAGTCAGAATGACATCATTCTTCTAAAAAAGAATAAGGTCTCAGCAGATGATGGTTTGTATGCTTATTGTAGAGTTTTACTTTGCTAGTGCAACTTCTCATGCTTGTTGATACTGACGATCGATACCCATACAGAATTAAAGTGATGTGACCTTATCACACCTGTGCTTTTTGGTAAAATTTTCATGACAGTAGACTTTTGTGCTATGGGGCCTTGAGATGACGTCTGATGGCGTGAAGCGATCCCTTGAATTCCTGCTTGCTTTACTCGACCAAGGAGGTGAGTTGCCCTGTTAGGCTGGAGGATCATCTTTCGAGTGCTAAGCCTCAAGCTTAGCTTGGGGACTAGGATGGTACAGCATTGCGTAAAGCCCCCCTGTCCGACCAGCTTTCCATGGCAGACAGGGGGCTTGCTGGACATGCTTGCCCAAAGCTAGAACCTAGGTATCGGGTGAGGAGGAGGAATGGATTTTTAGAAGTGAGAAGTTCTCAAAAACTAAAGAGAGCCAGTTCACTGGCCCCAGGGTACTGCAAAACAAGATTAATGGAGGCAAACAACAAGACCGTCGTGCAACTTCTCTGACAACACATGTAAGTTATGTTACTTAAAAGACCGGGATCAAAGAGAGGAACCTTTCCCACAAAGACAGGATTTTGATGGTTTTTTCAGGCCCCAGAGAGTAAAGTGCCAAAACTACTATGCATCAAAAAAAAAAAAACACGTAAACTCTGCAAGTTATTTTTTCCCATTATCTGTTAATTAATTACATGATAAATGGAGTCATGAAGTCTTAGAAAAGGGGAATAAGTGTGTAGCGTGGAGGGACAATGCCCTGTCTAGCATGCCTGGGGGACACGCCAGGGTGGTTGTGGCCCTCAGAGCCCTTCCTCACACCTCCTCCTTATCGCCGACCCACAGCTTGGCACGCAAGCCTGCCCTGGGGAGACCACACGGCTCTGTGTTTAATCAGGCCTGATTCCGTGTCGGTCCAGAGGTCCGCCTTGCTGAGCGCCAGCTTTGCACGCCTCAAGTACCAATTAACGACCGTATCTCTTGGGGGGGTTGGGGGCTGCTTCAGCTGTCCTCTCTAAATCTCCTTGCTCTGCTGTAGTGATTGTAAGCAGTGGAGAGGGATAGGCTTCTGACCAGTGGTCAGCTGGCACACACATGCAAGAATTCATCTTTTGAGGGTTTTTCCAGTGACTCTGATTTTAATGCGATTAATGATTCCTAACCCCCTGCCAACAAAACTCGAAAAAGGAAACTGATAACAAATAATCGGTGCTGATATCTCAAAATTTCCTGTGGTGCATAATTGTGTGAGTGTGCGCATGCATGTGCCCTGTAATGGACTCTCATCCTGTCCAGGGTGTACCCCAGCCTCGTTCCCTGTAATGGACTCTCATCCTGTCCAGGGTGTACCCCAGCCTCGTGCCCTGTAATGGACTCTCATCCTGTCCAGGG
>JAODKC010000002.1:4595251-4606179 GCA_026777985.1 Mormyrops attenuatus
TTTAAAGGAACCCAGGGTTTTAGCTTGTGCTACACTAGCAGGAAGACTATTCCATACTCCAACTACACGCTGTGTAAGAGACAGACAGTCAGACAGAATTGACAGGACATGGGGAAAAAATCAGGCATTGCAGGTCATTGGGTAATAGGGAGTTTTTGTACTGATGTATGAGGACTGAGATAGAACATCAAGAATGAGGCAAATTTATTTTAAAAAGCATTAAATATTGTTTTAGGTGCTTTAATATTAACAGGACTTGAAATATTACGTTGAGTTTATGTCATATTAGTTTTTGTATCTTTTGATCTTAGGCAAAAAATACAACATCTCCTACATTTTCGTTAATATTATGATGAAAATTTTGCCTGTGAAACCATATCAATAATATCCACGTTAAAACCTTGCTTGTGCCACATAAAAATAAACGCACCTGTGTGGTATGTGGGGGTGTCCACGATGACAGGGCTGGGCTCCATTCTGGTCGAGGTCCTTGGTAGGAATTGAAGATGAGCCCAGGTAGCATGTAGCGATGTGACTCTCCATTCCTGTAATTGGCCAAAACACTTTCACTCACTTGTACTGGTTGCACTGACAACTTCCCCCCTCCTGAAGGGATGCTGCTTTAATAAGCACAGCAGCTGGGCATTCCTACCTCCTCCAATTAAATATACTTGCGGATGCATCAGGATAAGTAACAGCATTCGGCTGCAAAGCCACTTGCATTTATAGCACGTTCCACAAGCTTGTAGATAACCTCACTATTCTTTTCCTCATGTAGAACACTTTGGTCCTTTTGCACAACAAAATCTCCTATTAACCTACCTAAAAGAACATTTCTATTTAGGAGAAAGACAAGTGAGAGAAGCACGGAACATGCCTGCCATCAACAACTGGTCTGGTAGGGACACCCTGACCTATCTGCTGCATCTCATGCTGGAAGTGATTCTACACATCCATGTTGCCCAAGAGATTTGGTCAGGCCAGCATGCTGGCTTGCATTAAAGACTTGCTATGCCTGGCAGAAGAGAAGGCAGAAGCTATTCTCAGACATGTATGTGTATGCTAACTCTACCTTCCATGTAGTCTGAGCTGCCCAGAGAATGAATATTCAGAGTGTGATGCTCCAGTCGACACCCTAATGAAATCTGGCTCTGGAAGAAGGACATAGTGAACCTCGATCCTCAGGAAAGGCCCCTAGGCTGATCTGAAATGGATACTGTCAGCTTTTCAGCCTTTGTCAGTATACTGGGGACATCGCCACACTCTGAATGTTTCATGTACTTTTGGGGGGTCTTCTGTCATAGCTTTGATTTACGTGTCCTTATCTGGACTGCCAAGAGCAGCAGATCTAAGATGGCAACGGGTCAGACTATATGAACCCATGTATGATTCTTGTTCTTTTCAATACTGACCCCTGTTAGCACAATGGAAATGGGAATGATGTCAGTCACTAACAAAGAATGTAACATTAGTCCACAAGATGCAAGTCAAATTACATCCTGAGCATTAACGGATGCTTGATTTGCACAAGTACATTGGAATTCTTCAGTTTTCACATGTCCCACCTTGTTCTCCTGTTAGGCAAACAAGGGGGGTGGGGGGCATTAAAGGCCTTACTCGAAGGTCCAACAGAGTTGTGACTATTCTGCCAAGGATGGAATTCGAACCTAGCTACTCACCACTCCTCTCAGCAGAAGCTGGTCCCTGGCTGATTGAATCATTCCCTCCACTCACTTTGTTCCTTATCACATCCCATTATCTTCCATTTGTGGCCAGAGTCAAGTTCAAGACCCTGGTTCTGGCTTAGCAAGCAGCAACAGAACCTCATTATATGTAAGACATCATGAGCACCAATGCCTGTGTCAGACCACTACAGTGAGAAAGAGGCAAAATAATGGGCTTCTAACATCTTTCAAAACTCTCATTTATCTCTTTCTCATCCAAAAAAAAATCCCATCAAGTGATATGTATTACCTGTGTGATTCTGGAATTCAACATTGACTAGCCTAAATACCATTGATTGTGTTGTGTCTTAGGCAGTTGACACTGAAAACAAATGGCTCAGCAGTGGGGTTGCATTTGTTGCATGCATGAACCTTAATTAAATCAGCTTTGAGAACATGGAGCTTCTTTAGAATTTGTTATTTTTTGCAAAGTTTCCTACAGATGTTTTGTGTTCCCTCTATGGTTTACAGTTTTTGTGTGTGTAAGTGAGTGAATGTGTCCTGGCTGCCCTACAGAATGTGATTCTTGGGAACAGGTTTTGGATAATTGTCACCTCATTGTTCAAGTCCCATAGGTGCTCCACAGCACTTAATACTTTTTGTGAGAATGGGGTGCAAAGTGGGGGTGGTGCCATGGTTAGCACTGTTGTCTCACACCTCTGGGAGAAGGATTCAAGTCTGTCGTGGCACTATGTGTGTGTTGCTTGCATGATCTCCCCATGCGGTTGTGGGGTTTTCTCTGGGTAGTCTGGTTGCCCCCCATAGTCCAAAAACCACCTGCTAAAATAAATTGGTGTTACCAACTTCTGTGGCATGGTAACCCACCATGGGTTGTTCCCTGCCATGTACCCATAGGCTCCAGTGCCCCCCCCCCCCCAAGACCCTGCATTGGACTAGCGGTTGCAAAAAATTAATGTGGCATCAAAGACCACATCCATCCACCAAACATAAGTAACCAATGTGTATTGTCTATGCATAATGCATTTATAGACAAAATTATATATGCGTGTCTGTGTATATACAAATGCTCATATAAGAACAGCTATGTGAAAAAAATCAGTATAAGGAGGAACATAACCTTTGAGGTGTCACTTGAAACGGACAGAGGTTTCCCAGGACTAAAAGCTGTCAGAGTGCTTCCTGTCAATTAGACAATGCTCCATTGCATCACATGCTGCCTGTCCCCAAGAAGCCTTTTGTGTTACAGCACGCCAGTCGCAGTGATGCCATGGGTGCCGTTATGTCAAAAACAAATATGTAGAAAAGAAAAAGACAGAGGCACATATCAGTAGAGTCTTGTGCGAGTAGATTTGTCAGGCACTGACCACAAATATTACATACATGGACCATACCTTCATGTAGGTACCCATTAATTTAGCTTCATCAATGAGGTCAAAGTTTGACAGATTCAGAGAATTCTTGAAAGATTGTAAGTCATCTTGCAAGGTGTTGTAGAGATCACACCTCTTTCTGGAAGTTTCTTACACCGGGGAACGTAATGTGCATGACGCCAGACTTGAGGAAACTTGGGAGATCGTTGTCTCAGGCAAGCCAGCAGTGTTATATCTCATTATATTATTGACATCAGCAATGAGAATGTTGTTGAGGCATCGGAGAAGAGCTGCTTTTTGAAATGGAAATATAACATTGTGAGGTATGTGGTGCCTTCAACCACTTCTTAGCTGATATCAATGTTGGGTGGAATAAATAATAAAACAAATATTGCTGTAATATGACTGCAGGGTGTCGGGCTACAAAAATTCATCTGTTCTTTCACATAAAAGCAGAACAGCTATATAATTTCTGTGTAATGTAATATTTATCACTTTGGTGGTGATGATATTAATGTCTTGTTTTTTCCTTTTTCTTGCAGGTGTATAGGAAGGCGAGTTGAAATGTTAAGCATTTTGAAGAAACCTAATTATCGGTGGAAAAATGTTACGTACTTCTGTGGCCAGAGAAAGTCTCCAAGGCTGGCTCTGTCTCACAAGTGGACAGCAGGCCCAACTAATGGATAGCAGATTGATCCATGCAGTGGCCAACCATTTATCCAGCCATCTGGAGGTGAGGGCAACCTAGGGATGGAGGTGAGGAGCTGGCAGCATCACCTGTTGGAATAAATTGTCCTCGAATTCATCTCAAGTTACTTTTTCTTGTCAAATTATGCTTTGTGGTAACATCATTTTTTAAAATTGTAGGGCCTACTTTGATATTTTCTTTCTTGTAGAAAATGAGTTATGAACAATGAAATGCTCAATCATTATTTTTCTATGGCCTATCAAAAAATAACTAAAATGAATAGAGAAAAATCGTGGATGCAGAAAGATATACTTAAAAAACAATGTAATACTTTAAAGCTTTGATTGAGTATTTCATTCAGACACAGCCTTGGTAAGGGGTGGTCCAGTGATTTGCATTGTTCCCTCGCATCTTCAGTGTTGGGGGGTTGAAGTCCTCCAATCCTGGACTGTGTGTGGAGTTTCCAAGTTCTTCCAGTATCATGCAGGTTTCCCCCAGGTACTCATCTCCTCCTCCAGTCCAAAGGCATGCAGGTAGGCTGTTTGCCCATAGTGTATTTGTGTGAAAGTGCCTTGTGATGGGCTGGCATCCCATCCAGGGTGTACTTGAGCCAATTTTGCTTGCGCAACCCTGGAGAGGATGAGTGGATAGATGATGGATTGATGGACGGATGGATAGATGGATGCTGGATCAATGGCTTAGAGCCTCAGCATAAGAACATGAATTGTGATCATACAATGAAACAGTGGGTGTACAAATACAGGGACACATAAGTAAGTGCACCTGACAGGTCATTCCACCGCTAAGCTAACTTTGTGCTCCCTTTGGGGATTCAAGGTCTTTGTGTACTCCTTTGCTGGTTGTGCATGGGGTATTCAGCTGCTAATTAAAAGTGTGGAGAGCACAAGTGAAGTATTCAGAATCAATATCAGCCTGGGTGACAGCTTCTCTGTTGAGGCTGAGCTTCGGCGTGGCTGGGGGGAGGGGGGTCGGTGACGCTATTCGATTCTCACTTGCCTTACATCATGGTGCCTACAAGGAACATATATTGTCTCTTTGTCAAAGTGCCATCTTGTGGAAGAGACCACTACCAGCAAAGTTCTTTTTAGACAACATTTATGCCCTGCCAACTAGTAAGCTTGAATAAAGGAAATCACCCCAATTCCCAGCATGAATGTGGCGATGAAATGTTTGGGCTGAACAACTCTGCTTGTCAAGGAATACAGAGTACATCTGTTTAGGTTAGCCATACCAATGTCAAAATCATCAAAAGCAGTGATCAGGCTGGGAAGATACCACTTTGAATATGCGGGGACCTTTAGGTGCTGTGATAAAAGTTCAGCATGTGCCCCAGCAGGAACCAGAAGGTATGGCTCCTACAGAAGGTATATCTCTTTAAATTCTTGACTCTCCTGGAAGTCAAGGACCCTTTCCCGGATTGGCTGTAAGTTTTCTTAATTCTGTCATCAGTTTCCTGTTCGCCGCTTTTATCTTCACCTCCTTATGGAGTTTCTCTCTTTTTCACGGTACGCTGTCAACCTCAGCAGACTACTGCGCGCGGTCCAAATTACTGGGCTTGTTAAGGTATGTTCAACCCGACAAACTGTGTACTGAGTCAGAGAGGGGGAAAAAAACTGAATATATGCATGATTTACCTTTAACATTTTTAATTTGAGAATATTCAGAGAGAGTATGACTCGCGTTGGCCTCATGAGACTTTAATCCTTTGCTCCATAGTATCACACTTGGGATCACTGCTTTGGATGCAATTTAAAGCAAGTATGTTGCATGTGCTTCATTTTGGAAAATCATACTCTTCATGCGTGTTACATGTTGATGCTCTTGTGTATATTCATCTGTCGGGCTAGAGGTAGACACACAGAGATGTCTCCCTCATGAGATGGACTATAATATCAACACACAACTTGTGTCACAGACATTTCCCATGCTGTTCTATTGCCTTTTTCTCAATGTATAACAGCAACTGGGTGACACATCTTCCATCAATTCCTATCTGCAGAAATAATTCCCTCACTGACCTGCCTGTCACACACTGGCAAATCATGCCCCCCCCCGCCCCCCATGTTTTATTTATAAGTGTTTTATGAATAAATGTCCCCAGTGCTTCTGACACTCATAAATTGCTGGGTGCAGAGTTATGGAGCGTGGCCGCCTGCATTGCTGGAGACTCTAAATCATGACAGACAGAGCAGGGTCACCGCGGGTTGGCCGGCACTCTTAACAAAGGCACCGAGGACCAGAGAGCCAGGAGCTCCACGGATGCTGCGAATAAGCACGCCGAAAGCAGGAGTGCCCTTCTGGGACTCAATAAACTCAATAATGCCGGGGCTGGGCTACCAACAGAGTAAGTAAGAGCAGTGAAGCAGGAGCTTCGCCACATGAGTGAAAAAGAAACATACGGAAGTGTGGGTTGGCCATCCAAGGACTTAATAAGTGCAGTGCCAGCAGGTGGGACTTTAATGGAGTGAGTAGGAACAGTAAAGGCGGCAAAATCATCATGGGAGTTACAAGACATTAATGTGAAACGGGCCACCACAATGGTATATACAAGGAGCATTGGCAGGGTGGCACACTAGAGCAGTATTAAAATTTGGCAAGTCAGGTGGGCCACCATAGCCTTAGGCGTTTTATTTGCACACTCAGATGGCACCTTTATGGTCAGTGCTGCAGCCTCACATCTAGGCTGTGCGTTTGATTTATACCCTTGACAGTGGGGTTTGCATACTTTTTGAATTTGCTTAATACTTTCTTGGCATTTGCTTGGGTTTTCTCAGGGTATTTCAGGATTCTCCAGCAGCTCAAAAATGTGCAGTCGGGTGAACCAGTGTCTCTAAATTGCATTTTGTGGGAATGTGAATCTGAATATCTGCCCTGAGATAGACTGGCATCCCATCCAGCATGTCTCCTGCCAACTGCCTTGTGCTTGCTGGGATAAGCTGCGTTGGATAGATGGATGGGGAGATGGATGGATGGATGGATGGATGGAGACAATGCTAAGAAATAATGGCCATAATTCGAAAGATTATGGAAGATAGATGCATGCATCTAGCAAGGTTTCTGCCTAATTGTTTTGTGAGCAAAATGAATAAACACATTTGTTCTTATGAAATACAGATGACATTTAGGCAAATAAAAACAGATAAATACACTGTTTGCATTTACTTATTCTAAAGGCTAACCAAATATAATTTTAGCATTTCATATATTTCTTTTTCTTCCCTGCCTGTCTTCATATGAACATACAACAAAAATAAATAAAACATAAATTTTCGTAAATAAAACTGTTATACTTATTTACATAATTAAAAGTAGTTCTGTGGTTTGACCACAGAGGCTTTGCAATGTTTTTGTAGCAATTGAGAGTAAATACATGCATTGTGGGCATGTGGTGTGTGAACGTAGGTCAGCGCAAGTTGGCTGGAAATAAAAACGCAGTGAAGATGAGTCAGCTGCCAAAGGCATCAGAGACACTGAAGACAGTGGGTGGACACAGGAGTGAAACAGCCAGGTGGACACAGGGACAGACAGGTAGACAAAGGGACAGACGAGTGGACACAGGGACAGACGGGTGGACACAGGAGTGAAACAGCCAGGTGGACACAGGGACAGACAGGTAGACAAAGGGACAGCCAGGTGGACACAGGGACAGCCGGGTGGACACAGGGACAGGCGTGTGGACACAGGGACAGATGGGTGGACACAGGGACAGCCGGGTGGACACAGGGACAGCCAGGTGGACACAGGCACAGACAGGTAGACAAAGGGACAGCCAGGTGGACACAGGGACAGCCGGGTGGACACAGGGACAGCCGGGTGGACACAGGGACAGACAGGTAGACAAAAGGACAGCCAGGTGGACACAGGGACAGACGGGTGGGCACAGGGACAGACGGGGTGAATAGGAACATTATTTCAAACACATGCTTTTAACTGGTTTTGCGAAAGGATGTTGTAACACATGCAGTTGAATGGTGTCCATTTAAGGATGTCCCTTTTGTGGTGCCCTGGGATTCTGAAAATACGCTTCTGGGTCCCACATTGCATGGAAGATGGATGTATGGATGGGTGGGTGGATGGATGAATGAATGGATACAGTGCTAAGAAACCAAAGTCATCATTCAAAGAAATAGGGCTTGAGTGTTTAGCCCATAGGTTGTCTCAGAAGTGAAAGTATTGTGTTGCCTGGATTATGTAACACTAGCAGATATATATGACCCGCAACTTATAGGTGAAGTTGAAAGGTCTTCTTGTTTTCACATTTGTCTGGCTTCATTTTTATCCACAAACAGATTTTTGTTACCACTGAAGGCCAATTTAGAGAAGTTTGTTCTTTCAAGTCCATGAATCATTCAGGGAGGTGTCAATAAATCAGGCGTGTAAATGAGTTACATTAATGCGAGCGTGAGCGCGCGTACGGGAGCCGTGTTCTCCATCTATGCGCTCGGTCGTTAGATTGTTAGGACTCACTTTTAAAAGATATTAGATTCGTGATTTTTTCTTCTTCTAACCCATGTGAGTCAGCCTTCATCAGAAAAACATTTTGTGTTGCTTGGTCTATGAAGTCAGTCTGTTACAGGCGCTGCAGACAAACACACCATACAGTTTTTAAATGCTTTTTACGTAGCTCACGTCCTTACGGTCTCCTTCTTTTACCCCCGCCATTGTTGATGAAGGCACCGTTTTATCTCCCTGAGGGTCTTACACCAACGCTACCATGGTAAAGGCTTGGAAAAGGTGCGGTAATGAGTGGCAGGCTCTTTCATGGGAGGAGCAACGACGGGACACCGTTAAAAGGCCACAGGCCATAATTATCCTGTTTGTTCAGAGCACGACACTTTTTATTATTTAAATCTCTTCAGGCAGGAAATTGCTGAGAGCTTCTCATTTTCCCATTTTGCTGTCATGCTGTATTTGTCTCTGCGAATGCATCGCCCTGTCATTCATTATTTTATTTTATATTATATATATATTTATTTCTTTCTATTCTCACTGGGTTCCCTCAAAACTGCAAAGGTTCTCATCTACCCGCAAAAAAATTCAATAGCTCTTTTTTTCCCTGCGTTTCAACATGACAGTAGCATATTGAGTTATAAACTGTGAATTGCTTGTGTTTCCCAGCTGCGGCGGTAACAGTTGGGGCAGCGAGGATATGCAGATACGAAGGGCCACACAATAGCTCGCTGTAGATTTACATTCTTACTGATCAGCCGTAATTAACTGGCATTAAATTCCCGAAGAAAAAAAAGTGTATACCACAGAACCCTAAATATACATGCAAGAATGCATATATACAAGTTAACGTCACTGCCACTGTCATGAACAGCGAGGAGGGGGAAAATCACAGATTCTGATCTTCTTTGTTTCCATCAGCAAAAGAAAGTGAGAAAAACATTCAATTACTGCCGACACCTGGGACATCTGAGATAGTTTGTCAGATGTGGAAATAGGGGGCGGGGAGGTGTATGTGATCTAGGACAAGCATCTCAAAAATTAGTCACCAAACTCTTGCTTCAGATTTAGTCATCTTCTGTTACATTAATGTATCACAGAATGGATTATTACCGCTCCTTTACTCTTAAGTTTGCACGAAAATCAAATAAGAATTTAGAGTGTCTATAATACAAATCAAAACTTGTTGTTGCTGACATCCACAATCTTTTTTTTCCCATGTTAATATTTGTTTTATAATGGGATATTGATTTGGCACAAACTCCTTTGTGGAAATTTTCTTTGCCCCAGTCTTTCCCTCCATACATGTGACAGTAGGCTTGCTGTCACAGCAAAGGGGCTGCCCACCCTATGGCACCCAGGGAGCTGGCACCTTGCTCAAGGGACCACCAATATGTGACCAATCTGCTGAGGTCAGGCTCAGACTAGGGACTTTCTGATCACAAACACAGAGGCTTAGCCCACTGAGCCAAACAATGTGATTATATTGTTAAAAGGTGTAGCTTCCGAAGGGGGTCCATTGCAGCTGTTTCAGAAATACTGGAGGAATATCTGTGTTCAATTTGTGACATCAAGATTAAAAAAAAATCATTGTATTGATAAATATTCTAATCATGTGTTTATTGTCGGTATTGTAAATTAAAATATTCTCATGCAAAATATTTCTGACATATATGATATGTTATCACATGACACCAGGTCTTCTAAAGGGGCAAGCTTTGAAGGATTCTGTTTATGACGCAACGTCGCATTCGCACACCTGATTAAATGGATATTTGATAAGCGATTACTCATCGCTGGGTGTGTTTTCATACGCTTTTTAAGAGGGGTTCCTGTCTTTCATCTCAACCCATTAAGAGTCAGCATCTTATTGGATCAGACTGAATGGTGTTAAAGAGTCTGGTCATGCGAAGACCAGCATGGTTGTGAACTCCTTGTAATGTTTACCTTCCGAACAGCCATATAGTGCTACTGAAAATAATAAAATTATAGGGGCAAATGCGCTGTAAAACAAAGCATAACATTCAGTAGGAATACATGTCAGCATGCAGGAGTCTGAGTTTAGCCCTGCCTAGATAGACTAGATAGACCACTGAAAAAGAAGATGATGTATAAATGCATGTAAAAAAAATTTTTTGGGGAGGCGGTACTCCTAGTAGCGCTACACTATTTAGTGCGCCGCGCTGTACAGCATGTGATAGTTGCCGGGGAAAAGTACTATGTTGTATGGTAACACAACCATCCCAGCCTCAGACGCATCTCCCAGTCTCATTCTTACACAGAAAAGTCAGTGTGATTACACTATTCTGGCATACGTCCATTTTGAGGTACAACCTGTTGTAGTAGACAGATAGCACTGGATCAGTCTGTGTTTCCTAACCCGGTCCTCAGGAGCCCCAGACAGTCCATGTTTTTATTCCCTCCTAGCTCCCAATACACCAGTACCAGGTATTCATTGTACATGATTGTTTGTTCGTTAAGGTGTACAAAAACACTGGGGTAAGTGATTGGAGCATGGGTGGATTAGAAAGCATTACTTTTCAAAAAAATGGCAAAGGGATAGTTTATTGATTTGCTTTTTAAGAGATAGGCTGAGGCTTATCCACATTTGTGTGGTTGAGTAAGAGTTCTGATACAACAACACAATGTCAGATCTTGACCATTGTTTGTGTGTGTGTGTGTGTGTGTGTGTGTGTGTGTGTGTGTGTGTGTGTG
>JAODKC010000002.1:4606949-4618348 GCA_026777985.1 Mormyrops attenuatus
GGGGGGGGTCGTATACTACTGCATCCAGACATTCTTAATATCACCTCCAGGGGTCATCACAGAGCCCTTCTTCATACAGCGTTAGCTAAATAATGTTTTTTTTAAAGATTTTTACCCAAGAGCCTCTTCAAGATAAGATCAATGGATGGATGGATGGATGGATGGATGGATGTTTTTCTTTTGCACTCATATATCATTCAGATAAACTGATGATTGCTATTATAATCCTGTACTTAAATTACTTCAAAATATACTGTATGACAATTACAGATGCACTACTTTTTACACTAAATTCAGTGTTTGAAGGGAACTTATTATTCCATACAGTAGCCTACAATCTAAGAAGAACTGGAGTCTGACAGGATCTGGGGTGGATGTATGATGGTATGTACTGTACAGGGAAGAGAGACAGCCGTGGGAGAAAGTCTGTGGCCCGTGGGGCAGTCTGCAGGATGTTGGGGCTTTGAACTGGAAGATCTTGAAGAGAAGCCCATATTGGATAAGGCTGTTCTGCTCAGCTTGACTAGCAGGCCAAAGGAGAGAAAGTTCGTATCAGTACCATCCCTGTCACAGTAGCTATCCTACAAAAAAAAAACGTGTATAGTTTTGCCAGTGTGGCAGATGCTTTATGTAATGTACATGGCTCACAGAAATTTCTGGATTTCCTCCTGAAACATTTTGATTAATTACCTTATCCACAGACACCCCAGCAAGGTCTCTCGTGGGATTGAAACACAAAACCTCAGCACGCAGCAGGTCGTTGTGCCATTTCCCAGACCAACCACAAGTTCGGCGCTCGTTATGTGCAGGTGAGCAGAAAAGAGGTGACTGACTAATAGATTTTCCCCATCGTGCCATCTTCCATCATGCCAAGTGGGGGGAGTTGACTTGCGTCTCCATCTGTGTACAGACCCCAAACATGGCAGGCAAAAGGAAAAACACCACAAGCTGTCCAAAGGTTCGGTTATTGTGGTTTCCCAATGACAGAACATCCGCGTGGTTTACTTCACCGTTAGAGTGGTTATTTTCATTGCAAACACCTGCAGCGGTAATATTTGGCCAGGGGAATTCTTGCATGGCTTAAATAACAAGTTAAATTTGACTGGGGGCGGTGGAAACAGCAGTTGCTCTGGATAGAAAGTTAATTCTGACTGGAGGACAAACACGGCTTGCATTGGGACCAGCTGCCTTTTTACCAAGAGCCGCTTAATGATAATTCTTTCATTTATCTCCACCGCCAACAACTCCAATAAGCTGTGTTTCACCTGGAGCCATTAGCGGGTTGCTAATAGGACATTAAACATTTTGATCTATCCTCTGCATAAATATATTTCACTCATTAGGTGAATTATAGTAGCTCAGTGGGCCTTAGGCGAGCGTAACCTAAATAGCTAACACCGCCAGATCAACCCGCGAGCCCATCGAAGGGAAATTATCGTGAAGTCGTTCGCATGCAAGTCTGAATTTTTCATCCCCAACATTAGTGCATGGCAAACATGGTTCCATTTGTTTCTAATAACAAAGGACCTCATTATTTGAAACTAATCCCCATTTACTCCCCTAAAGAACAACCCGGGATGGAATCCGCTTCCACACACTCACTGTGCCTCTCAACAAAAACAACAAAAATAATCCTGTCAGGAAGAAAAAAAGAAGCAACACAAGAGTTGAGATTAAAGGCTTATTATTGTATCTCCACATCCTCAGGGTAGGCAGGATTATACAGATAATTCACATCAGAAACAACCAAGAGCTACAGACTGTTTGCCATCGTTTGTCCAGGTGCCGCTGTCCAGCCTTAAACACTCACTGCATGCGGCTGCAGTACAGATAATGTGTTCCAAGGGGCATTACACACCAAATTTAATGCCAGTGTTTGACAATTATTTTAAGTATTATACCTTATATTTATGATCACTTTAATATTTTTAGGGGTCCATCCCTATTGTTTTCTCTATTGTATTCATAAAAAAATTAGGAATTATTGATTATCTCAATAAAGCAAGAAATTGTCAGTTGTGTAGCACAGGGAGTATGTCTTTTCTGCTTTCGCACTTGGTTGGCTGCCTCCTGTTCCATGAAGAATCTGGAAAAGTTTTGTTGTGATGTTTATTTGCCGTAAGATAAACATTTGTTTTGCAGCAGGTGTTGATGACTGTTGAGCTATTGGGAGAAAAAAGAATATAAAAATAGAAAGAAACACAAAATAGATGGGTGGCATATTTCAGTATCCACACTTCTGAACACGTGTGGAATGACCTGATGTTCAAATACTCTCAGAAATACTCTCAAATACTCTCAGAAATACTCTCAAATACTCTCAGAAATGTTAAATGGCATCATACTTCTCCCAATGGCGATTTCCTTATGGCGTGTTATAACAATACAGATTGTTACAAACTGTTCAAATGAGACAGAGGAGAGGGAACAAAAAATGTAAATGCTTTTGTTCAGGGTTAAGATGTACATTCCAGTTCGATGCACACGTACTTCTGGGCCACGTTTCGCTTTGTTTCATTCGCGAGAGCTGTGGTTTCACAGCAGATGCATTGTCTTCGACACAGAGCAGAGATCCCCAGTCGAATCCTCTGGAATGAGGGCCTATGCATTTGCTGGCCCATTGCGGAAACTGATCAGATGCGACATGAGCCTTAAAGGATCCATCCATTGCTAAGACCCTCTTAAGTCTAAAGCGGAAATCTGGGGGCGGGGAGGTTGCTGATGAAATTAATAAATAAATAAGTGAAACACGGCAAAACAAACACAACACAAGAGGCCTGCGTGCTGGGAGCACACCCACACCGAAGAACAGTGGCATTTTAATTGTTTTCTGAGGGACTTGGGGTTGTCAGTCCTGCTGCCTGACGTCCAAGTCCCGCCTTCATTGCGGCACATTCAGCGCCTTGGCGTGTGTAAGAGGAGGCCGGCTGTTTCCCTCTGCAAACTGCCGGCTCAGTCCGCTTGGCACAGATGGATACAGCCAGCAGATGTGTTTGCGTGGAGTAAATTCAGGCCCAGAGTTAATGAGGTGATCTGCATCTGTCTGAAGCAGTTTCTGTTAATCGTTTTCCGGGAAGGATAAATTAACGAAAAACCTATTTTTTCTGTGCCTTGAAAATACAGAACACATTTGGGCAAAGTCTCTCATTTTAAATATCCTTATAGCTAGCAACATAGGTATTATTTTAGCATTCTAGGTAAAATAGCTGTCAGTCCTGTTTCTGCGCCTGAGATTTTATTGATCTATCTGTTGATATTTCTGATGAAAATTAAAATATTTATCAGTAAGAATACATTTATGCCATTTGCTTAAATATTTATAATTTAAATATGTATTCACTGCCTCTTCTATTGTCATTAAATCCATGATGATTACCTGCCATTATTGGGAAATACATAATTTATTTTCTTAAATTTCTCTCATTAATATTATTGAACACTGCTGATTAACCAACAACACACCTCTGGCACCTTGCACACATGTCCGTAACAAAAAACTTGCAGCTCTTAATACTGTAGTACCATCCCACGGTACAGCATTGCAAATGTTAACCCTCCACACTGCCCCCTACAGGCACACACATGCAGGATGTTGATTCTTCTTTCAGCAGCTCTTTCCCATAGAGTAAGATGTCAATGAGCAGGCTTTTAGGCAGACGGCATGCGTCAAAGCCGGTGGCGGCTGGTCTCTCTCTTTACTGCCGGGTACTGTCCGCGAGGGCCGCTTCCCCACGGACACTTCGGCGGCAGTAACGACGTCTCTCTGAGGCCGCTGTGAAGTGCAGCTCCCTAACCAGGTTATGCCAGAATCACATTAGCAATTTTCTTCTAAGTTGAAATCTACAAATTGCTGAGAAAAGCAAGTGTGACAGGCTAAGGAGCCACTGTCAGAGCTGATTGATGGCGCCCCTTATTCGAAAAGACAGCGGAGGGGGCACATTTATAACCCAGTGGTTGCTCCGGCAATATCGCCGCCACTCCCTACCCCTAACCCTGCCACGTGGTTCCTGTCTCATTGCACTCTTCCATTACAACATCTTCATCACTAAAGATGAAATGAAATCAGTACCTTTGTTCTGGAAAAGAAATAAAAAACACTTTTCTTGTGATTTCGTCAGAATTTTAAATTTTTTTCCCTGTTATCTCCCATCCGGGATCATAAACGCCCCCTAACGATGTTGGGTGTTCCCCGTGCTTAACGGCGGCCGTCTGAACCTGTCAGGAGGAGCAGGTGGGATTTGGTATTCCAAGGCAGCGCACTGCAAATCCGACGTGTTATCTCACATCAGAGCGCGGAAGACGGGAGCCAAATTAGGCCTGCGGAGGAAGCGAGAAAAGTGTGATTAGAAGCTAATCTGAAATAAAATGGGGGAAATTATTCAATGTAGCGTCCTTACCATCGCACTAGAAGTAACAATACAGAATTAGCTGAATGATTTTGCTTCTCCCATCATTGAACTGAACTGGCAGTTTTCATTGTTTTTTCATTATTTATACCCATTACTCTTTCATTTCTGTTTGGATGCTTCTCCAGAACCCCTCCCCCCCCCCACAATCAGATAGCCGCTATTGGCAATCAATCCTCTCACCAGTCTGAGCTGGCAAGTGTTAAGATCTTACGGCTGTACTGGGGAAAATGGGCCGCACCACCATCTTAAATGCTGCCATTACAAACCTCCTTTTGTTGCAGTTTTCTGCAACAATTAATTGGATTTTCACCGTTCACTTCTAATCTGTCTTGTATTCTCCTTCATGCCCTTTTTTTATCCATTTCGGCTGTGATAATTTGCCGCAATTTCACAATATGATGAGCTGCCCAATGATTAATTTGTAGTAGTTCAAAAAGGGCACCCTATCAGATTAATTACATTGATAGAAGCAGGCTGCTTGTGTTGCCAGTGTACTGGAATCTGTCTTCGGGACTCGAAAGTAAAGAACATAAAATATGTCAAATGCTAATCCTCCAATTAGCTCCCCATCATTGTAAGGTAATGATAAAAAATTTACAAGAAAATTCACATTTAAAAAACAAGTGTTGTAACAGTTATTCTGAACTTAGTAGTTCATAAATTCAGCAAATGTATTTTTCTCGCGAATGTGTATATTTTGGCTTTTGTTTCTAATCAATATCCTTTTATATAGCTGCATATGTGTTTTTTCTTTTGAGGTTCCAACAACAAGGTACATGGGACATTTTCTAGTAACAATCTGGCTCAGTTTGACTACTTAGTCAGTTACCTGGCTGAATGCGTCACTTATGCATTATAGGTAACGTGGCACTATTTCAGCATAACAAGATATGCCAGCGATGCAACATGGAAAATACGTCAATGCAATATGGAGAAAGTGTCAGTAATATATTAGGAACAATGTGCTAGTAATAAAATATGTAGGATGTGTCAGAAATACAGTAGGCAGCAAGTAGCGCAGTAAGAATCATGTTCACTATGTAATGTGGACTGGTACGATAAATTGATCCCTAAAAATGTGAGTCAAGCTGATTCATAGATGGCAGCTGATGCTGAGATGGTCCTCCTGCCTGCAACCGGTACAAAAGACTGCCTAAAGAAAATAACTGTTATCGCAATAACACTAAAGTGTCCTCAGGGAAATGAAGTCTGCTCAACAGAACTGAGAATCATCCCTACTAAAAATGTGTGGTCTTCTTCACAAAATCCATTGCTGGCTGCCTATTAGCTCGGCGGAATGTGAATTATGGAACATAAACAGGAAATGAGTTCAATCCTAGTGGCTTTCGGGCCTAAAACACTCCTAGACATTCTACTTTGAATTGAGTACTACACCGTACTATACCTTTGGCCATTTCATAGGGGATTCCTTGTCATCTGACCAAAACACTCTACAGTCAGTTTCTGCAAAACCTGGCAGTGGGAAATTCCCATCTACCCCCTAGATGATTACAACCTCCCGTGCTAACATGTGGCCTACCTAATCATCCCCAGAGGTTGAGTAATTGGCTTTTAATTACTGCCATCTTCAAGTAGCAGACAACTGGCACAGATGCAGGAGCAGGAAAAAAAAAAAACAACAACGGTGACGAGATGTTTATTTGAATTATGTTTCGTATTGTGAAAGGGTGGGGGGTGCTGATTCCTAAGTGAGGCGATTAAAGGGCCTCTCTGAAGGTGCGTATCGCATTCAGTGCAAGTGAATCTAGAGCGTACATCGCTCCTCCCGCCACGGGCGCTTACGGCACCACTTTGCTATGCTAACGTGACAGATGGCCTGCAAGCTCGATGGGAGATGTCGTGAAGACTGATCGGAACTCTCTGTTCCAGGACGAACAATACGACCGCTGTGTGTTTTAGGCGCATGTGGTCGTCATTGGTGTATTCTTCGAGCGCAAAAAGAATAAATACCAGCTTGCCAAGACTCCCGGGAGCCACATGGAAATCAGGAATAGACAGCAGCCCGGAAGATTCCTCAACCCTACCCTTGCGGCAGAGCTTATTCCACGCTACCGTTATGTTATCTGTGCCTGCGGTATTTTTTCAATTGCCGTACGAGAAGGGGAGGGAAACGGGAACATGGCACTCCCTTGTGGGAGCAAACATCCATAGCTTCTGTTGAGTGCTCAACTGCACGAAGCATATGGCTATACAATGGGAATACACAAAAAAAAAAACAAGCCCCCATCTCCCCTAGAGCGAGCCTCGAGCTCATAAAGATCCCTTACGAGAATAAATGGAGAATTAAATTGAATCAAATGAAACATTCTTCCACAATGGCTTGTGATTGATCACCCCAAAAATGCAAAGAAAGCAAGTCCACAGGGTCAATCCATCCATTATCCCTTTCAGGGCAGTTTGAAGCTGCCAGGGCACCCGTCAAAGCAGGGAGTAATCCTTGTTTTATGGAATCAATATCCATCACGGGTTTACTGTCGCAGTCTTCAGAGGATCTGATTTGCTTTGTTTTCTTGAGTTCCTTCCTCCCTGCTTCTCTTGTTTATTATAAACCAATGTCATTACACTTAATATTAAGCTTGGTGTCTGTCAATTCCTTTATTAGCCTGCAGTGGTGGATTTATAAGAGGGTATTATTATTGAAGCAAATTATAATAGTAACTTATACAAATTCTGGAGATGATAAATGAGGTGTTTTGTTGAATCACTTTGGGTGTTGTAATTAGTTTTTCACAATACAATGTGTCACAATTGATTACTGAATAAAACCCTAAAAAGGGAACGTTATTTATTTCATATTTCATTGGTAATTTTTTAAGTTGCTGGAGAGTAACTTGCATAATGCTTCTAGGTAAAACACTTTTCAACTTTCCAACCCCTGGAATAAGCAGTAGGAAGATCTTTTAGTAACTTTTCCTAGTCAGTGACAATATCATTCATTCATTATTATACAGACTGCTCGTTAAACTTCGGAACATAGAAATTCATCATTTTATTAATATGAATATAATAATTTGGGCATGTGCTAAAAAGACCGGTATATTTACTATAGGTGTAGATACTGAGATAAATGCAGATTTGCATCCATTTTATTTTTCATGGATGTTCCATTGATGCCATCAAAGTGGCCAACCCGCTGGACAGCACATGCTCACACATACAAACACAAGCCATCAGTAGTTTAGAACCTGGTAGCTTAGAACCTGGATTGCATGTTTGGCACTGCAAGTAGCTACCTTGATGAAACACATGTGACATACTGTAGAGGAAACATGCAAACTTCAGGTCGTGGTAATTGAACACACAACCCTGGAGATCTGCAGATTCAGAGGTTGGGTTATCGATTTTGGAAAATACAATGGGCAATATTTGATATCATGATAGTCTTTAAGGTTCTATATTTCTGGGTCGCTGGGTCCGACATATTTGAAGGCAAGAATATTTATATTTTGATTATTTATTTCAGTTGTCACGGGCAGTGGGATTGCTTTTCGAAGGTCAGCTCAATTAGACATATTGCTTTTCTGAAAGACTGTAAGCAAGACCCCAGTGTTTTAATAGCATGTCTGTAAAAATTGCTGTTTCTCTTCTACGGTTCCACAATGAAGAGGCAAATGTGGCTTCGAAACTCCACATTTGGGGTGGGATTATTATCAAACACTGTCAATCAGCAGCACATTTAGCCCATTTCTCATTGGTTACTTTATGGGTTCTCATTAGGAAGAGCCGGGCAGTGATTGACTGCACTCATTAATCCCACCCACTGCGATTTTTAAAGTCTTGTTTCGCTCATCACTCCCCTTCACGTTTAAGTGTGAATCATCGTTTAACTGGTCTCGCAAAGCTCATGCAGGTTGCTGTGACCTCCTGTTTTTTGTGTCATTTATCATATTAATATAGCATGGTGCCTTGTTTTTCTATTAGAGGAATTCATAGAAGCAGTTCTTTTTGTCTGTGTATCAGAACATGCAACTTACAGTTTCATACATTTCCTATTTACAAGTTGGATTTAAGGAAGCAAGACAGATTCTATTATCCCAACCACGAGCACAACAGAGGATTCCCTCATTGTGACATAATGCATTATGAGACGTCGGCTCTATGCCAGTATAATGGTTCAAGGGCAAATCTGTGCTGTGCTTTAAGATCACAGAGCTGTCACACAGCCTTCACTGCATTTCAGGATCATAAGGGCACAGCTTCCGCAGTTTAATTAAATCAAATGTCTAATGCGATGCTGAAATTTAATGTCAAAGTGTAAATCATAAACAACAAAAAAAATACAGCGGTTTCTTTCAGTCAATCATACCTACAGTTAATTTGACCATGGGAAAAAATAAATAAATTTTCAGATTTTTTTCATGAACAGAAAAAATAGTACATTACAATGCATGACTATACAATACATTCTCGCTCCCTAGAGCAGAAGAATCACAGAAAAGTCTGACAGATAGGTGTGGCCAAGTCATACATAGAATGCCGGAATGCTTTACTTAAAGGTCAAAAGATTATTGTGACTATGATTATCTGCTTATCAATATACATCTGGTTCAGCTGTTACTGAAATGCAACTGGGCTCATATACACCTGGCAAATAGGGGAATGGTGTCTCTGTGAATCTTGCTTTGGCTCATGTGCAGTTTCATCCCAGACATGTTGACATTTTGCATTGCAGAGTAACAAACCTGAACATCCCGATCTGAATGCCCCGATCCATGGATCCGTGCACTTGATGCTCACTTACCCCTGTGCTTTGTTTGGAAAGTGCTAATTTTCATTAAATGTACCCCCTTGCCATAAATATGAGTAAACGAGGTGACAAGCAAGTGTCAGGCATTAAATGTAATGTAAACTTTAACACACAAAGCTTCTTATAAAGCGTTTTCATTTGGTTAAGCATTAGACATTTACCTTTTGACTGGTCTGCCCCATAGCAGAAATCGGTGTATTCTATTTTTTCATCCATCCGTCCATCCATCCATCCATCCATCCATCCATCCATCCATCCATTTGTCCCTCCAGCCACTTATCCAGGTCCCTTGGGATATTTTGTTTTCAGAGATTAAAGTAACAAAATCTAAAATTTGTTTGCAATTGTAGATAGTAATAATACTAAAACTATTAAACACAGATTGTGTTCAAAGGCAAACTCTAGTGTTTAATGCTTAACAGGGATTCCTTACTGATTTAATGATTAAAGGGGACAAATTACCAATAAAGCACCATTCCATCTTTAGAGGGGTCTGTGGCTTGAGTGAAATTTAACATGGCTCATTTAGCTAGGAGTGCTTGTGTCCATCAGAGGGTCAATAGAAGGGCTATCTTAGTCACTTAGCAAGACTATTAATTGGGTGCCGTGTAATCCAAGCCCTCCGGCTCATAAATATCTCGGTGATGCTTTCTAGGTGATAATGTGGAACAAAAGGAGTTTTAATGGCTCTTTTATAAACTTAACCTTTATAAGAGATCACCATTTTCGGCAATGCCCATGACCTTAGACAGAACAGTATTAGCACTGAACTTACGTGTTTTTTGAAAACAGCTCTAAATGATGATGGAATTATGTTAAGATGCTATTATGTACTTATGCAATTTGTACGAATGCCTTTTGAAAAATTGAAATGGTGTGGTTTTATGGAAGACAACGGCAGTTCTCTACACTGTTGTTGTACTTGGGTGACCCAATGTTGGCACCTTGAATAGTTTCCTGGTACCAGAAAACCTGCTTATGATTAGTCAGGTTAACACAGACACAGTTTCTGCAGCTTCCCATGGCAACTTCTAGAAACCCTATTGCTTCAGGGAGGCTGCATCCTTCTATGTTTTGCATGTGGTGCCTTTTCCGGCGCCAGTTACTTAATTAAAAAGAACTTTTTCTTTTTATCCATAATAAGTTTTGATAAACCTTTTCCCAATATTTCCCAGCATAAATAATAACTTGCCAGTTTCCAGCTGCACCAAACACGCTGGCATATTTCTCCCCAGTTTGCTGATTCTCATTAACTTTAGTGCCATCACAACAGTTGTAAAATATGGACAGTCTTCAGAATTGATTGGCAGCTCCAGGTTGGCAGAAGGGAACACAGGCAATGAAACAAATTAATTTAAAACTGGTTTTGTTTAAATCTGCTAATATCATCAGCATGCATGACGCATCATTGTATTGTTGAAACTAATCCTTTCAGCGTTAAACTATATTATTGTCACAGCTTAATTAGCACTTTTTTCCACAGCTCAGTTCTGAGTCTTATATTGTGTACCGAGTTGAAGCAATCTGTCAGTAATTCACAGGCTAAACTCTGCCATAATACATAACAATTAAATAAAGGATTTTAGGAAATTCACATCAATAACAGCTGATTGAGGTGACTTCCTTTTTCTTTATTTTGCATTGTTTCACCTTAATGAATAATGCTTTTTGGGCTAAATTGTACAAGATCAATTGTTAAAAATTAGTAATTCATGCTGTGTTAACCCTGTTCTTAACACATCCAAAGATGGACAAAAGAATACTGAACTCTACAGACAATGTAAATACAAGTCTTTCCAAAGAAGAGTGCATTTTTAGAAGTGATAATTTTTTTAAAAAGTATTTGCATCAAATTTATGACGCAATTGTAAAGAAAGTAACTATATAGTATCCAGTGGTCATTATAAATGGGAATCCATAAACATTAATTTTTAATTTTGATATGACCTCAATACCATTCAGCTAATCGCATGTCGATGTCCTGTCATATCAGTGGTCAGCATTATGGATGAAAATCTCTTTCTTGCTAAAGGGTCCAGCTGCTTGAGGTGATGGGTGTTGGTGTTTAATGATTAGTAGACTATGTTGTTGCATGTGCCAGTTCGGGGGGGGGGCCCCCCCCCCCCCCCTCCCCCAAAGAAGGGGGGGGGGGGGGTGGGCGGGGGGGGGGGGGGGGGGGGGGGGGGGGGGGTTGGTGGTGGGGGGGGGGGGGGGGTGGTGTG
>JAODKC010000002.1:4618448-4669454 GCA_026777985.1 Mormyrops attenuatus
GTTGTGTTGGGTGTTGGTGTTTTATGATTTGTTGACTTTGTTGTTGCATTTGCCATTTCACCCCCCCCCCCCCCCAAAAAAAAAAAAACCTTGTGTAATTAGAAGCTTATGGTGATTGGCCAGCTTGGGGTCGAAGTGTAGTGTTTTCTGACACGTTGGGCTCTGGAGCACTTAGGGATTAAAGCCATTAACATGATTTATATCAAACATCAGCCATTATTCAGGTCATAAGTCTTCTTTTTACTCTACTAAAGAAAAGATCTCCATATAATCTAATTGAGGGTATAGCTATGGGTCACAAATTGTTATAGATAGAATAAATTTGGAGAAAGAAAAATCATTGGCTCATTAGAATAAGCTGGATGGACATCTGCCCCCAAAATATTGTGGGATTGCTTTTGGGATGCATGTGAAATGACGAGGAGGTCACTGGGGTGGGGGGTAGTCTATGTGTGGGGCACCACTGCTCATTCTTGACTGCTAGTCTCTCATGGTCAGATGACAAAGGATCCAACCCCCCTCCCCAGTCACATGACAGCCGCCTGGAACAAGAAGCGAAGAAGTAAAAAAATAAAAAGTGCTCATTAAAATTAAACCACTCATTAAAACTAATTGCCAATTTAGACAAGGACTGTCCCTTTTCTGTCTCCCCGTCACTCCTGAACACAGCAGCCGGGTACTGCTGACCGGTGCTTGACTTGACCTCCATGGCTAGATCACATGAATGCCAACTGCTTCCAGGTCAACCACTTGTAGGTCAACTGTACTCAGGTCAACTGACTTTATTTATGCTCAACTTGAATTTGATGCCATCAACACATTTCAAAAAACTTGAGACAGGGGCAACAGAAGACTGAAAAATTGTGTAATGGTATCCGGAACTGTTAATCCATGCAAATACACAGCAAGCGAGACAAAAATTGTATCCCCAGCCTTGGACGAGTCGGGCAAAGTCACCATGCCTCTTACGTCTGAAGTCACTGCTTGGAGCAATTAATTAGTTTATCCTTTCATTTCCTGTATCCACAAATCCAAATGAGCGTAAGAAGCAGGGGATGCTCTCACTGGGATGTCACAAAGACACTAATACAATACAATAAAAATATGATGGGTCTACTTGTGTAATTTCTTACCGATTCAACCGTCAAGATAGTGATGTGATCCATCTAGAGCAGGGGTCACCAACCTTTTTGAAACTTCACGGGTACTGAGCCAAACGAAGGGCTACCAGTTTGAAACGCCCTCCTAAACTTATCTAAACTTCATGTATAATAAGCATGTTTTAAATGCTTTTTTAGATATTGTCATTTTCAAATCTATATAAATGCGAATGTGATTAAAGAAGAATAGCAACAGGATAAAATTAAACTTTAGACGCTGCTCAATGGTGAGTTGTGCTATTTTGAGAACAGGTCCGCGGGCAACTCATGTGGTCCTTGGAAGCATCCTGGTGCCCGCGGGCACCATGTTGGTGACCCCTGATCTAGAGTATTGTACATGTCAATTTATAGCTATCTCATTTGATGATCTTATAATGGTTTACCCTAAACACTCTTACGCAACTTCCCTCACATAAAAGCTCCTCGCTCAGCCGCTGTAGGCTGGATACTTTCGGTGAGACATCAGCATTACAGAAAGATGTCACGGTGAGTCTGTAACATGGGCCGGCCTGTAATCGCATTTACTGGTTACATTGTCCCCTGAGACGAAGCTTTTACTGCATCCCACAGGACTGGATAACACTAGCTGATGATCTTTGGTCATTAGGATAGTGGATTTTTTTTATTTTTATTTTAATTACTTTATTCTGCATCAAGGTACAAAATTAATAAGGAACACCCTTGTTTGCTTCATGCGCTCACCTTCAATAGATTTTTAAATTGGATAATTATTCACCCATATGGGCAAACATGACGGGTTGTAATTGGTACTTGTAGATTTAAGTCATTATTTTGATATACTGATGCACAGAGCATGAGTAGTAGCACAATTCTGATCATCGGCTACACGCTTCTTGCAATTGTCATCAGATCAATTATTGCAGATTTTTCTGACCTTTTTGAAAACTGGATTTCACTGGTTCTCAAACACCTAATCAATGGACACATTAGTCTATACACAGGGTTTAAATCAAACCCCAGAATACATCATGGCAGTTTAAACCCTTAAATCACAGAATATGAAGTGAAGGGATTAAAATCCTGCTTCTAGTCAACAACAGTAGGGGGTTTTCCTTTGTGAATTACTTCTGCGACGGCCTATTTTCTCTGCTGTGCTCTCTGAGCTTGAGAAATCAAAATGAAGTCTTCATGCTACTTTTGCACAGGGGTCTACTTGTGCGGTGAAAAGGACATTGACCTGCAGCATGTACGTCTCAGGCCACGGCAGCACCAGTGACCCTCGCTTTGGTGGCTACTCAGGAAGCCAGAGCACACACGAGCGAGGACACTACCACAGAGAGGGATATTAAGTGCAGATGATGTACTGTCCAAGGCCACTGTCATCCACTGACAATGAGGGGCCACTGTTATACCTGGGCAGACAAAGGAGCTGAAGCTGCCTGATTTATGACCACTCTGGCAGTAGATTCTCAAAACGATTTAAGGATAAAATATCATGGTTTCCGTCACTTAATACATGACACTTTGAAACCCTTCCTGACTGTGGGGGGGTTTATCCCCATGCTCAGGGCCTGGGACAACTTTAGGCTGGATTAACATGCACCCAAGGGGCAAGAGAATGGTGTCTCATGTTTCGTATTATTTTTAAAAATCAGGTTTGTATGTCCGTCATCAACGCTGTTATTTAATTTAAGCCGTTCTGTTGAATTTTACGTTTTTAGACTACGCTTTGTATTATTTCTGTTTTTATCGTCCAGCATTTTTAAAATAGCCCAAAAAACCCTATAAAGGCAGTGAATAAATGAAAGCCATTTACTAAATGGACGAATTGTAAAAAAAAAAGCTCTTTGAAAACAACAAATGTATTATCATCACCATCATCATCCATCCTTCCACCCGTCCATCTATCCATCCATCCTTCCATCCATCCATCCATCCATCCATCCAGTATTGACTTAACATGAATAGTACACATGTGAAAAGATATGGAAAAAAATCTGAATTGACACTATAAATGAATCTCATAATAAACAGTTGACTTTCCATGCATTAACCTACCGTGTACCGCTTTTGTCTTAATTTGTTTATTTATTTATGTATTTATTTATTTTATTGATTGATGGAATGTTGGGATGCCTGTGGGAAGCGAAATGCAGCCGAATGCAGTTTAAGCATTGTGTTGTACATCAGAATGATAGAGACTGGGTTTTTCCATCCTTAGAGACGTTTCCATCCTCATTTGAAAGCTTCTATTCACACATATTGTGAAGAAATCCAGAACTCTGTGGATTCCCAGACAGGTTATGCACTCTACTGTTTTACAATGTCTATGCAGACTTCGTGATAGATGGCAGAAAGATGGTGAACAGAATGGAGGAAACCATCAGCAGTGCACTGTATGCCATCTACTTAATACTGCCTTGGTAACTCACCAGCCAGCAAGTTGCTTCAGTGCCAGGCTGCAGCTGGGACTTAAAATGAGCCAGTTTAAAAGCCTGCATAAAAGAGATATGAGAAATGGAGACAAAAGTCCAAGCAGAATCCCATGTGGACTGAAATCACCCCGTGTGGAGTGCTAGATCTGCAAGATTGGCAGATATATGCAAATATTTGCCAATTGCTAACAATAAAATATTTAGACTTTTGTTTATTTTCAATCATCACAGTCTTTCTGTAGCTCAAGAAAGCGAGTACCAGAGTGTGGTAGTACTGGACTGAAGAACCCAAATTATTGTAGTTTCCTAATGGGTAAATTACATAAACAACACGGATGTTCTTCCTGTGCCACTCTGGTGAGATCACGGGTATATGATAGCCCATGTGGTGCGATAGATCTGCAGATATCCGCTAGTGGGAAGCCACACTGAGACCAGAAAACAATAAATAATACAGATGACAGTGATCTATCCCTCCATTGTCTTAATTGCTGATTTTGCTTTCCCCCTGAAGGACAATGCGCTTGTACATCTTAAATGTGTTTTTAAGGCATAATGATTTTCAATTATGCTTCAGTTAATCGGTACAGAACCAAAAAACAATATAGTAGATCAGGATGTTGACAAAATGGGATGAATTCCATGAAGACCACAGATGACATCGTCACGTTATTAACGGAGGATTTTATATTCTTCAATCACACAAACACATGACATAAATATAGCTAGTTACACTGATCCAGATCTATAGTTTTCTATACCATATCCATAACAAAGACAGATGAATGTAGCATGGCTATTAACAGATGCTGGCATATATGGTCTGGTGTGTGTAGTACAGCATATTATATTGCACATTTTATAGCTATTTTCAGTTTATTGTCAATGCGTCATTAATACTGCCTTAATCGTCACGTGGCTTCCATTTTGCCTTTCATTTGCAGGGTGATGTATTTTAAAAAAATGGAAATGGCACCCATAACAATTTATGGAAATGCGGGACAGCAGATTAAAGCTTATTGAAAACGCTAAGTATGGAGAAGACTTACGCATTACTTTCAGCAAAAGTCCCTACTGTTCAGCTACAGACAGGAGACTTGGAATGGGGCTTTGGAATCCCCTGAGAACTTTTCATTTCTCCAATCTGTCCAGCCATGTGCTCAATCTGTTCATCTTTGGAAGGACCTATTGCAATAGTCATCTGCCTAGTGGTTTCTTTCCTACTTAGAGGACAGAGACAGACCATCAACAAAGCCAGAGTTGGTCTTCAAAGACAACCCTCAAGACCTTGAATGTCTACTCACGTCTCTGGAGTCCCTTGACAAAGTCACAAGCAAGCTTGTCCGTCAGTCACTCCATTCTAATAGGTCAAACAGCAGCTTGATCATCTTTAGGTCTTGTCCATCACTGAGATATGATATGTTGGTTGTTCTGGTTTCACACTTAGAGTTATCATTAGCCAGTGGCCACCAAGAGTTTCTGGAGGTGCAAGACAAATCATTTTTGCATTGTCTCAGACAATGTGCAGTGTCACACAGCTAAGTGAAACCATATTTGAGTATAATGTATGTGAATGTGAGACTGAGAGACAGTATGTTCTCTGGAGCATGTGTGTTTGTGAGGATGCATTTATGTAGGAAAGGTGTAGGAAAAACAGGTGGGAATGTGGAATGTTTTTCACGGGGTTGTGAATGAAATCATTGTCTTTTTGGCTATGTGGTGATTTTTGCAGAAGAATGCGGAGGTGTGGCATCAACATGCTAGTTAATACACTCACTGTGCTAAGCATTAAGGGGAAACCACAACATACTTGACTATGTAAACAATAATCCTGGATTTATGTTTCAGATACAAAGACAAAAACACTGGAAGTTCTCCAAATTACGCGCCACATTAAAGCATTCCATGGCATGTTATTTACAATTGTTAATTTTCATAATACACAATATATTCAATTAGCAAATCATTATTTATTTAACATATGAATGACAACTGTGCTTCTTTAAATTACAAAAACTGCTTATCTATTAATATTTAGCTGAAAAAATCCAACTTAACTGATTACTTTTCTGCTAACCAAATTTTTATCCTACCATTAGCCTAATAATACCTAATTGCATTTTAAGAAAGTGATAGATTATAAGTGTGTATAATGAGTACTGTTATTACATTTCCACCATAAATCTCTGTCAGTGTAATTTGTGTTAGTAATAGTGCTTGTTCACAGGCTACTGAATTAATTACAATCAATTGAACTACAAACATAAATCATAGAAATATGTTTTTCATTACGTCGCGTCAGGTTAGTAATAAAGGTGCTTGTTTGGTTAAGTGATTGTGAGCGCAGAGTTAGCATTAGCGGCACCGGCAGGGTGTGGGATCCTGCAGGCTAGTAATGCTCAGCATTCAGGAGGCCACTATACCTCACGCTGTTTGCCTGCCAGATGCAGGGAAACTGATGTGGATGTAATTTGGCTGCTGGAATGGATAAGCGTTCTAAAACAGCACCCCTAGAATCTTATAATGTAGCAGGAAGAAGAGGAAATTACATTATATATATGTATACACACACACACACACACACACCTATCCAAATTGGGACCTGAAAAATGTCCCCTAAAGTAAGGAAGTTCCACAATGTTGTGGAGGATTGTTGGCCCACTCTTCTTTACAACATTGCTTTGGTTCATTGAGGTTTGTGGGCATCCGTTTATGCAAAGCTGTTTTAAGGTCCCTCCACAGCATTTTAATTAGGTTGAGGTCTGATCTTTGACTGGTCCATTGCAACACCTTGATTCTTTTCTTTTTCAGCCATTGTGTTGTAGATTTGCTGGTGTGCTTTTCCGGATTATTGTCATATTGCATGACTACTGTAATACTGTTCAAGCCTTAGCTGTCGGACAGCTGCCTCGTGCTTGACAGGTGGTATGATGTTGGTATGGTGTTTCTGCTGATATGCCATGTTTGGTTTTTGCCAAACGTGGCACTGTACATTATGGCCAGACATCTCCACTTTGGTCTTGTCTGTCCAAAGGACATTGTTCCAGAAGTCTTTGGTTTGTTCAGATGCGACTTTACGGGATGTGTTGCCATATTCTTTTTAGAGAGAAGAGGTTTTCTCCTGGCAACCCTTCCAAACAAGCTATACTTGTTCAGTATTTCTCTAATTGTACTGTCGTGCGCTTTAACATTTAACATGCTAACTGAGGCCTATAGAGTCTGAGATGTAGCTATTGGGTTTTTTGCAGTCTGACCTTGGGGTGAATTTGCTGGGACGTCCACTCCTGGGAAGAGGGGCAACTGTCTTGTATGTTTTCTACTCGTGCATAATCTTTCTCATTGTAGGATGATGGACTTCAAATAGTTTGAAAATGGCCTTATAACTCTTCCCAGATTGATTGCTTCTCTAAGATCCTTAAGGTCTTTCTTCCCTGGCATTGTGTTAACACACACCTGAATGCTCCAGACCAGAAAACTGCCAAAACTTCTACGTTTATAGAGGTGGTCACGCTTGCTGATGATCAATTAATCAAGTGCATTTGATTAGTGGCACCTGGTTGCTACTTTCCCTCTTCATTCCTATGAAAGCAGTAAGGGTGTACTCATTTTTTCACACACTGCTTCTGCAATTTGAGTTTTTGTTAAATAAATAATGGCATGGGGTAATATGTCATGTGTTGTTATTCATCTGAGGTTGTATTTACCTCATTTTAAAACCTGCTGAGAAGAAGATGATTTTTTTATTATGGCCTGGTACATAAAACGATAGAACTGAAAGAGGCTGTACTTCCTTTTGTCGTGCATCTGAATCTGGAGTACCGTTAGTCATATTATTTTGATCTGCATCAAGATGTTTTTCAGTTTAACTGTGTACTTGTAGTTTGGACAATTATTGTGGAAACATATATAGGTAGTTCATGACTTAACGAGCTAATTCATTCCAAATTTTCGCTCATTAATCAGGAACTTGTTTAGGAAGTGTTTTCTCATAGAAGCGTTATAAAAATGATGAATTTGGTTCCATCCAAAACAATCTTATCATACATTTTTGCCAAATAAACAAAGGAAACACAAACGTATTGTTAGAATTAACATTTAATCACATATTTACATTTAAAAAATCTTTGGGAAAAAAAATCTTTGCTAAAACTGTAACATTCACAGTTAATTTTGCTCACTTTGATTTTCAGTAGATGGGGTGGTTTTTTCCTTTCAGTATCCCAATCTCAGCTGGCGGAGATCGATCACAAACACTACGAAAAATGTGCCTGGTGCATTAGCGGGATCGGTAACGGGAGTAGTGCACATTGGGCACCTTCATAAAATATGCTATAAAGTGTAATGTTGCGCATGCGCAGATGTACAAGGTACAAATTGGGCATGCACAGTTCGATATTTCGAAAGTGAAGTTATCTGAAAACTTTGTCGGGTCACGGATGGCGTTTTTGGGCAGTGCACGTTGAGCTATGTGAAAATTCTTTAAAAGTTGTTAGAAATTGCCGAAAATTCTCGGAATGATATAAACTCGTAAGATGGGAGCTCGGAAAGCGAGAACTACCTGTAATGGTTTTACTTGTTGGGGCTAGTAAAATGAGAACAAGCACGAAGGGGTAGAATTGGGTATGGTCGGTAGGGACATGGCCATATCAATATTGTAGGTCTGGGGCTGGTTTGGTCCATATTAATGTTGAAATCAAACCTATGCCCTTGACACACAGTGAGAACCATGAAAATAAAATGCTGAAATTGTTCATCTCTACTAGCTAGTCAGGGTGAAGAAAAGAAACTGTGGCCATCCAGATTAGAATAGTTGTCTCCACCACATGCATTAAAACACATGGTTTAGGAAGAAAAATGGAAATGCAAGGGTGGCTGTTAGGGATCCCTAAACAATATGCCATTTTGGCCTCTTGTAAAATTCAAAACCAACATTCAATATGGATTACATTAAAACGGCATTTATGGAAAGGTTGTGGGGGGAAATGCTACAGGCGATTCAGGAAGCAGATATCGAAACTGGTCACTTGAATTTCTACTCATCCATCTTCTAACCACTCATTCAGTACAGGGTTACAGTGATGCCAGAGCCCATCCCAAGAAGTACAGGACACAAGGCAAGGGACCGTCCTTGCCACTCCAACGCAGGGCACATACCCAGTCACACAGAATAGGACTATAGAGATACCAGTTCATCTACGTGCATGTTTTTGGACGGCATGAGGAAACTGGGATTCTTGGTTAGAAATCCACATAACATAGGGCAAACACACAAAATCCATACAACAGAATTCTACCCCCTAACCCTGGAGGCATGAAAGAACAGGGCACTTATTCTCCATGCTACCCTGGACCTAATCCTAACTGTGATATGAACCCTAACCCAATTGTAACGCTAACCCTAGACCAAAACCTAGTGCCAGCTATAAATTAAATTTGTTTTACAATTGCAACAGTGTCTTATGACACAAAACTGACACCAGTGACCACAGTTCATTGAAAGCCTTATTGCTACCGTGAAATATAGCTGGAGGCCTTTGTGTTGTGGTTGTATTATTGGTATCCATAGGTCCAGTAGCCACTATGTGAAATCATGAACTTCGGCGTACATCAAGTCCACTTCGCCAAACATCCCCTGCCCTCTGCCAAGACTATAGTTGCTCTACAAATGGACTTTCTAGCATAAGTCGCCAACACAGAATATATACATGCATCGGTATTGGTCCACTGGCTTTCTTTTCCTTTTCCCACTTAACTCAGTTTGAGAAGCAGGATTGATTACAGTGTAATGTCTGCTCCACTGGCTAATGTGTTAATGTTCTAAACGGCCTGGGTATTCAGCCTCAGCTAACCGCTCATCCATTGATTTATTGGTTTCCTCTAATGACTGCAGAGGGGTGCTACCGAAGTAGACAACACGTTGGGCCCAGAGCAGTCAGTGCTGTCCTGTCATCGTTCAGTATGGGACAAGGGTTTCCGCCCCCCATGAGATCTGTGGCCTGCCAGCTTTCCCCCTTTCATCTTTGAATTAGCTTGTGGCCCACTCCCCCAGCAATCACACAGTTCGGGGTCAATTTTGGGCCGCACACACAGCCATATCTGACCATACCTATCAATCTGAAGTGCGGTTAATGGGATGCAGGAGTCGTTGCAAGGGGCTGCCAGTTTAAGGTTCTGGGGCCAAGCAATGCACTATACACATCTGACTGCAGAATGAATTACATTTATTTTAATGGGCACTGATTCAGTTCTCATTTGCTTAACGGTGTGCAGAGCTGTATTCTAATAAGGGTTACTGTAAGAGGCTTTCCAAACAAATACATACCTCCAGTGCAGATTACAGTCCTGCAGGAATGCTAATATGTGTGAGTCAGGGCAAGTGTGGATGTGTGTGCATGTGAGAGCGCAGGGAGATGAGGAGATTCTTTCCACTAATGCATCCCCTAATCTTTCCCACGGCTAACACATTTGTGACTGAACGGGTGACTTCAAATGAGGGGAGCAGAAATGTTTTGGAAGTTTCCATGAGGAGCTTATCATCGAGGAGAGCAGGCCGAGGTCTTGGCTGAAAGAGGCAGATATGAATCTCGGTGGCACTGCTTGCACTGCCATCTAGTGGCTAAAATGGCTCAACTTCTCCTTTGCATAAGCGCTGTACCAGAAAGGAAGCCGCCACTCCGTACAGCCTGTGTTCATTGTGCAGTGAGGGGTCCTCTTTCGCTCCGCTTGCTCATTAACCTTTTTTTTTTTTAAAAAAAAAACATTGCATCGTGCATTTTTTTTGTATAAATTAAAGTAATTACTCTTTGTAGGTTGCCTTTTGTTCCACAAATACCCATCACAATACACTCACAGCTGGATCATGGCTACTCGCTGCTATAAATCATGCACTTCAGCTTAAAAAGCATATTCTTCCCCGCTGAGGATCAAACTGAAAGTGACAGACTCTGCATCTAACCTCCACACGCACCACAGGTATGCTGTCCTTATTTGTGCCTTTCTATCCAATGTGCTCCCCATTGGTCAGAAGCAGTCACATGTTCTCTCTCTCCCTTGTTGTGTGCATTCAGGCTGGGCCTGGGGCTGGAAGGACAGGGGCAAGCAGGCTGTCCACTAACGACCCACAGCGGGACTTTGCTACTTTCTTGTGAGGCTGTGCTCAGGCAGCTGTGCTCTGCTCTGTGGATCATGTCACCCACATGACCTCTGCGGCCCAGGACCACCAGGGGGCGCGTTCCTGGCAGGATGTGCCCCTGTTGGATTAATCACACCCGGGTTTTGGGACATCTGCTGCGCCCAGACACCAACTGCTCCCACGGCATGATTGAATATCCCAGCACATGGTGTCGCTCCACAGAGCACACTGTAAGCTGTCCAGGCATTCTGTCTGGTCACAGTGCAGAGCGTGCTCAGTGTGGCCATACCATAGAGCATGCTCGGTTTGCTGTCTGGTCAGTTTGCTAAGCATGCTCAGTTTGGTTTCTGCTGGCTGAAATAATTTGGCTCTGTCTTTTCTCTTTTGGCCTGAAATTGCTCTGAAATTACACATGTCCATAGCAGTCAGTGGCCATTGACCTTCACTAGCTGTGAAAATACTCTTCTGGTAACTGACCACACCATCATCATATTGCTTAGGTAGTCTCAAGTGGGGTGACTCTGGCACTCGAAGTAGATGAGCAGTATAATCTCTTTCCTCAGTCCTGCATTAATCTTGATACAATAATGACTATAATGCATGGCTCAGTCAAGGTTACACTGGCTGAAAAATGCTATGGTGGCCATTAAAACCTTTGAGGAAGGAGGCCAACAGGCTCCCCGTTGTGAACCTAAGCAGTTGGGTTTGTGCAAGCTACTTTCACACTTTGTTGAAAGCAATGTGAAGTTGGTTCCATCTCCACAGAGAGTCAATGAGAAAGCAGTGATGTAGAAAACCCCCGTAATCACATCCCATTGTCTCCAGCGGCTGAGGGTATTATCTCCTCTGGTCTAACATTGTCTCCAGAGGGTGACAGACTCGCTACTCCGTACTACGCTGCCTTTCATGACAGATAGAATCATCAGTACTGATCTAAACTTGCCATCAGCAGGGGTTGGGGGAACAGGCTATTTTATAAGATACTCTGCTTTCCTCAGTTGACTACAGATGGTCAAAGTCGAATGTATTTCTCTTCAAGTAAAATAACCATTCTGGGCACAATCTCCAGCTTAGCATCTGCAGCTGAGGAGCTCGCTACAAGAATTAAGTCAAATTGAATCAAATTAAAGACAATAAACTCTACAAAATGAGAGGAAGGCACAGTTGTCGGTACAAGATGGTAATGAGATCTGTGGCAGGTTAACTTCCTTAAATGATTCGACCTGTGAGCAGGGCAGGAGCAAATGGAGCATTGATACCTCTAGAGTGAGAAACAGTTTTGATGTAAAACAACATAAATATTCCGATGTGTTTAAATGCAGTTAAAATATGCATCCTGACTGAGTGAAAACAGGGTAGCTCCACATGAGGTTCGGTTGGCTAAGTGTCTCTTTTGAATATCTGATTAACTTTTGATGAACTTCATGCTTTCCTTCCAGTTTTTAGAGTGTGAAGCAAATCTGTTGAACCCGCTCACACTCCTGCACAGACATAAAGGGCCTAATTTGTTCTGACACCCTTTGAACCCCCACAGAGCTGAGACAGAGAGCCAAGAGAAACCAAATGGAGAATCTGAACTATGTGAAGAGTGCATTTAGTAGCTGAAATAATACACAGAGCATATCTGAATGCATAAATAAGTAAACAAAGATTCAGCAGAGGATTCCCATGTACAGACTGAGGACACGTTTATATTATTTATTGAGCAGTGGTCAATATCTCTCATGGTTGTCTAAGATTTTAATGATTAAGCAGGGAAAGTCTGCTGCTAATTCTGATTAGCATACTGAACATTCAGTCTGGCAGGCTTTTTCACATGTGCATATGCATGCCCACTGATATTCAAAAATGAATGACATTTTCTTTTGTGATTTAGAAATTAGAATCTTTATTGTCATTGGGCATGTACAATGAACCTCTTGTTCTTTTGCAGATGTGACCTAACTTTACTGTCAAATGAAATACCTAATGCAATCTCCCCTCTGACTGAAGTGTTTGCAATTGGTTCATTCGTTCGTTCGTTTGTTCGTTCATTCATACATTATTTAATTGTATGTTGGGGCACTGGGGGTGGGGCTAGCATAATATGTCAGACCTTGAAGGCTTGACCGAAGAAGTAGGTGTTTTGGGACTATAAAGACATTTCTTTGACTAGAGTGATTCTGTCGCTTTGATCCGTGGTTTGAGTCCACAGAGAGTTTTACCTTCACCGCCATTTGGCGGAATAATGGGCACTGGGCCCATGAAGTGCTTTGTTGTCATGGTGACGCCTAAGAAACTAATTACCTGGCGGAGGGGAGATAAGACAAAGACGGGAAGGACACTTGTACGTGGGATGAAAGTGGTTGTACGGCGAGAATCACTTTTACACAGAAATGAAAGCTGTGCAAGAAAAGAAGTGAGTGAAGGGACTGGGATGATCTAGCCTGAGGGCAGAGAGGTACTGTGGCACAGACAACGGCTGGCGAAGGGAACCGTAAACAAGCCAGACGATGCAGCTGCCACAGCTTGTTAGGGTACAGTGTTCGCGGCGAATCACAACATCAACAGGCACTGCTGGTTGTTACGGGGAAATGGATCGTCACAAGGCTTATGCCAAAGTCAGTTCAGCGATGTTTTCTGAGTTTGTATGTCACTCAGAGGGGATACATGCACTTCCCTCTTTCTGCAGAGTTTGAGACGCACTGCGGCCAATACTTCCTTACGTTAGTTGTACCACATCTTTGTTTTGATTTTTTTTTTTTTTACAGTTTTTTAGTTATACCACACAGATTCCAAACCACTGTCTTCTAAGGTTAAGAAGTCTTCATACCATGCTAATTTGATGCAAATTCTGACTCTGTCAAGTAATACATAAAGGTTGGCGATTAATCCTCAAACTATAAACCAGCATGTCACCCTAGACAACTGAAACCAGGGATGTCAGACGCGAGCGCTGGAGGGCCAGAGCCCTGTACATTTTTGGGTTTGACCTCATTTAACATACCTCATTGAACTCCCTGCAACTCCTTGTGCTAATTACCACACAGCTGTTGAGTTGAATCATTTGTGGTGGAATAGGGAAAGAACTAAGCTACCCAGGCCTCCAGCCCTCCAGGACTGGAGTTTCACACCCCTGACTTAAACCATAGTCCCTCGATTTAGCGTAGTTTTGCTTGACAGAAGGGTGCAGGGTGCGAATGATGGGTCATAGCATGGTACAGGAATGACCCATAGTCTCATAGCATTTACGACAAAGGCTGTCCTCTGTAAGTTTGCAAAGGCTGAACATATGCAGCACCACAAAGATCATTGAGCATGTGCTGAGTGGAAGAGACAGTCAGAGGTCTGGAGAGGCAGGAACCGGCTCCTTGAACCCACAAGGCTTCAGCATACACAACACCAACAAAGCAATAGGTTGTATTTAAGACACTAATCTGGTCACATTCTATCAGCATTGAGTCAAGACGCTTCATGGCTGTCCTTACATCATGAGTTCCTGAGTACCTCTGTGACATGTGCGACAGCTGGCAATTTGCTCTTCAAAAGCTGAGCACTTTAGTAATGTGCTTGAGAGGTTTGTGTAAGCCTAATCGATGGGAAGATTTTCAAATTTGGAATGCACCCAAAACCAAAAAGAAAATTCAAGCTTTCAGGAATGTTATTCCTCACTTGTACAGTACCGGTCAAAAGTCTGGTCACCCCTACAGAAAAGCATTTGCTTTTCCACAAAATAATGACCCTAAGCATACCTCGAGTTTATGTAGTAAGTATTATCTTTTGAATAAGGAAGTAGCATTTGCCCAGCATTTGTGGAAACACCTTCTGGACTGTTCCAGGTGGCTACACCTGGAAGCTGGCTGAAACAACACCTAGAGTCTGCAGTGCTGTCTTTGATGCAAAAGGGGGCTATTTTGAAGAGGCTAAAATTTGAGGTACTATTGAGATGTTGAACACTTCTCTTAGTCATTAAAGTATTTGTTGAGTATTGCTTCATTGCCTTGAGGTCTTTTATGTAAGGTGGTTAACACAGCAAAAATCCATTAAAAGCTGGAGTGTCAAGACTTTTGACTGGTACTGTTATTTTGAACAGTATCTGCTAGATAAAATATATGGATGTATGTACGAATCTATGTATGGTATTTTCTGGGGCCTCTCAGACAGACATTGCTGTATTGTTTCCTACAGTTGGGCTTTGTACTTATGCAGGTTACAACCAATTTTCTGTGGATTACGCTAATTCAATAAAAACATAAGGCTTAATGGATTTGAATACATGCAACCCACACACACACACATACACACACACACATACACACACACACATATACACACACAACATCAATGGGGAATTCAAGTCAGTTCTATTAGTCAAATAGTAGGATTGTGCTGGTTAGCAATTAATCATATTCTTTCTTTGGGATAGAATACAGATTTATTCTCTCTTTCACACAGCTGCGTGAGACGTAATATTTGCTGCAAGATAGAATTTGTGCTAACATTGGCTATTTCTGCATTTCTCCTCATTATACCTCCCACTGCTTAAACTATCAACAGTAATCGCCTGTTTCATAAAACATACTCAATACAGTGTTGGCTGAAGACACGTCGACTAATGGTGCTGTTTGGGGCTAATTCTGCAGGACGAAACAGCAGAGCGCTAACAGAGAAAGGCCTCCCTTTCGTGTGAGGTAATACAACACAAGAAAATGCCTTAATGTCTAATACAGCTCCCTCCACCAACCCCTTCACTTCTAATTAAACTATTTAATTTTGAGAGTAATAAGTTCACATTTTAATGGGATCCTTCGAAATATCTTAACACATACAAATTAATTTCTTTTGGAGATCTAATGTGTTCACATTAGGCATTATTAAAATTTGAGTTGGGGGATAATGCATGCTTTTCACACGTCAGTGAATCGGCAGCCTTCTCCCGCCGCATTTCTATATTCAGATCTCATGTTTGTTCTCCTCCAAAGCTTTCTGTTAAAGTCCAAGTCAGAAATGATATCACTTCAAGCTGCAACGTGGCATTTTATTAATAGACTTGGGGGGGAAATAAACTCCAGAAGGCAAAAGGCTTGAAATTGAAGGTTGTTCTTCAGAGCAGTGCTAATTTGAGACAGTCTCATCAAAACTTTAATTAGCAAGATTTTAATTTCAGTTTGAAGAAGGGCATCATGGTAGACCTGAAACATAAAAATTAAGAATTATATATTTTTTTTCCTAATCATAAATGTTTGGATGCATAATGTTTATGACCGTATATTCATTTTTAGAAATTTTACTTCTTTTCTGTTTTTTTTCTATGACTTAATGCACTCAGTATAAAGTAATGTGAGAATATTTTGATTTTAAGTTATACTGGTGCTGGATCGTTAATGGTTTTATTTACAAATTTTGTAAGTGAGTAAACATTAACTACAACCTTCTGGAAAATCTTTATAATATCCTGACACTACTTAAAATTAAAGAAACATAATTCTAGATTCTGTTCCCAGGAATTAGGTACAAATTGTCAGATCAAATCTGTGAGACAGTTATGCTCACTGTAATGGTGTACTGTTGAGTGTACAGTGAGATTTAGCTGTATATCTTGTGCAGGGTACATTGCCTGTGATAGGCTTCGACCCCCAATACCCCCCCTCCCCCGGCTGCCATACCCTCATTCTATATTGGATAAGCAATTACAAGATGGATGGATGGAGGGAGGGGTAGCCCATTTCTGAACTGTCTCGGGTTTGGTGTCATTGTTTTCTATCAGCCATTGAGCAATTGGATTATTCACTGATTGAGTAATAGTTTCTTATATGTCCCTTTTCTCACATTTCATGTATTTACTGGTGAAAGACCTCTAAACTATTGAAAACGCAAAGAGCTTCTGGCAATGTTGTTGTTCAGATGTTTATATCTATCATGTGTTGCAATTTGGTATCCATTCTAAGGAATGCCTAGTCTTAAAATTTCCATGACGTCTAACAGCAAGACACCGTCAGGGAGATTTTGTGGCATACAGTTAGCCAGGCGCCTGGCTGGAATTTCATTGTTGTTCCACAAAGTGTTAGCTTGGGTGTAATTGTTTACGTGGTAAATCTGTGATGTCAGCCAAACTATCCCATGTCAAAATCCAGATCCTGTCTTTCCGCTTATACTTAATTTTAATATGCAAATCTAGGCCAAGAACAAGGTACATAATCATGTGTTGTAAATGGGTCGTGCTAATGGGCTAAAAAGGATTGGCTTTCCCAGGGAGCAATGCCTCTGAAAGTTAATGCTGGAAACGGTGTTCATTAAAGCAGCCTTTGTTTTGGCTGCAATTAAGTAATGAATTTATCAGTCATAAAAACAAGCATAATTCAAACATTTGCATGTAGCTATCAGACTAGATAACAGGCTGGAGAGGCAATTATCAATTTTTGTGGTTCGGTTATTTGCTTGTTTGTAAATTTTGTTACACCAAAACAATTCATTGTATCATATGGGATGATTTGATGAAATTAATTTCATAGTGGACGGATGGGTAGATGAATGCAGTATGAAATCTAACTGGCCTACGAACACCATTTTCCTTGCCCCAAAGCTGCCAACTTTAATCCCTGGCCAGTGGAATAATCTTAATATTTGTTGCATTAGTTTGTTCTCTCAATTTTTACTAGAGCATCCACTCATAAACTATTATAACTGACGTACCAAGGGTATTATACCATATGCGTGTCTTCTGTGTTTACATTTTATTTATCTAATAGATGCTTTTGTCCAAAGCAACGTACATTTATAGTTTCTAGAGCAATTGGGGTTAAGGACCTTGCTATGGAGTCTAGTGGTGACAGCATTCTGAAAAAAAATGCAGACATCAGACTGCTGTTGTACATAGTTTTTTTTATTGCTAATGATGGCATGTTCCCTCTTTGTCTGTCGAGGTAAACAAACACTTGATTATATGAAGTAGTTTGGGCTGGTTATTTTTCAGTGACAGTTATATCTACATTTTTTTTAAGCAGTTGCTAAATTTCCAGTCTCCAGTGCTTCACTTAACAATGTAACAACATCCTAACTGCACTGCACATAGGCTAACTGTGCATGTGACAGAGCCTAACTGTACATGTGACTCAGCCTAATTGCACTGCACAAAACTTAACTGTGTATGTGACTCAGTCGAACTTAGCGGGTTTACTGTGGGAAATGAGTCTCTCCCGGTGTGTGACCCCCTGTCACATACAAAACCTGTTACTGCACAGGTAAATACAACACGTGACAGAAAAATTTTCATTCCGACTCAATCTTCCATAACGGTAAATTAGCAGGTGTTGTGTACTCTCACCTGATATCAAGTGAATAAAGGGAATAATGGGGGAGAATTTTTTTTTTTGCCATGACGGCAAACATTTGGTGTGATGGGGTGCACAGAGAAATTTTACCAGCGAAGAGACTTATTTGAGTAGATGAACCTCACGATTGCCCTCAGTGTGTGCATGTGCCCTGTGATGTGGTTCAGTCTGTATTGTATAAGCATACTGTCACGCCCAGCCCTGATCGCCCTCCTGTGGACCACACCTCCTCGTTAACCCTGTGTGGAATCCTCCCGTTTACCTGCTGTTTCCTGCTCGTTACCCTGTGTATTTAGTCCGCGTTCTAGTCAGTCTTCCCCAGATCTGTCATTGTAGTGTTACTGATGTATTGTTGGTGTTCGTGCCTGGTGTTCCCTATCTGTTGATTCTCCCTGGAATAAACCCCGTTTTTGCCCCGCAACTATGGATTGCTCACCTCTTCCCTGCTCGCCGGACACGAAACGTGACACATACATCTCATATATTAGATTTTGAAGAAGTGTTGCATAATAATACTTTATTTGTTCTTTTATTAATTCTATTAATACTTTATTATGAATTCATTTAGTGTCTTATTGTTCTTCTGTTATATGTAATTCTGATTCTCTTGTACACTTGAAGTGATATTTGAAGTGGTTGTATTTATAATGCTTTTCCATTGTATTATGACAAATGCAGTGACTTTCGTGACTGAGACCGTATGAGGTCACTCATGGGAACACAGCAGGTCAGCGAGGTGACCTTAGTTCTGCGAAGCTGACCTTTCCTTCTGAGTGCAACCAGCTGCCTGAAAACCAGCTTGTTGCTGTGGCAATACTGCTGCTTTGGGATATATGGAGACATACAGTACTAGTGAAAGAAAGTATTCTTTGTTTTCATTGTTGTTTTTGTATTATTCATGCCTTAGAAGGGGTGCAGTGAGATGTTTCTGATATATGGTTGTCCTTTTTGTAAATCTTTCTTCAGTGTTCTCCGTATTACACTGCATAAAAAAACAGGCACAGATTCCTGTGTGCATAGCCATACTTCCTGTGCTGTGACGCAGAACAGTGCCAGTGCGTGGTCTCTCTCCGGCTGAGTCCGCCGCTCAGCATTGTGGGAGTGGCTGGGACCCTTCGAATACAACTCTGCCCTCCATGATCCCAGAAATCATTGTGAACCTTCTCCGCTTGAGCGCTGTGTTCTCAAAGAATCTCCGGCCAGGCCTCCACTGCGATTGCTCCCGCTCATTCTCCCCTGCTCATTTGCACAGCGGTTGTCATGGCAACACCTCTAACAGCGTTAACTGGGAAATAAAAGTAAATTGTTCCCCTAAATTAAACTGGTGAGAGGGAAAAATATCTCAGGCTCCTTGCTTCTGGTTGCGTCCCTTGTGTTCATCTCCTTTTTAAAAAAATATTCTCTCTGAACTAAATTGTAATTTTGCCAGGATTATCAAACACTAGATGTAGTCCTCCATTTAAAAAAACGCAGTTCATCAAATTTGGCTGACAAAATACTGGAACACTGACACGAAGCTCAAAAAAATATATATAAACTGAGCGGTAACTCCTTTGCGGAAAGTCCCCTTTCATATTTCCAGTGTTGTTGGAATTCTTCATGCCTTATTAAACCACAAAATAGCATGTTTACCTCTGCCTTCTCAGTCATTGTTCTGTTTTTCTACCTTGGATACAATACATGTCAGAGAGTGATGCACCATGTTATTAATTTACAATTTAAACAATGTCCAAGGTTGAGATATGCACCAGATGTGTCTGGGTCACAACTCCTGTTGCTAATCTTGTAATAAGGGTATGTGCATTTGAGCAGATGAGCAGATTAGCAAGGAGCTGGACCTACCACCACGGGGTGGGCGGGCCTAGGGCGATCCAGCATTCACACCCAACGATACCGTATGATAAAACACTTGTATCTGACAGGTATGTGCATGTGTGGTTGGATCAATCGGAGCAAAAGTGTTGTTGAGAGGCAAATGGATTTTTCTTTCTCTTTGTTCATTTGGTCTTAGTAATGCCACGGGTGATTCAAAAACTGATAAAAAAAATATGTAGTTGAGTCTGTAGTGATATTTTGTCACCAGTTTTTATGGGATGGCCCACCTGATTTTCTGCCCACCCACCCACCTTATGGTGTCTGGCTCCGTTACTGTGCAGTACATATATTTACAGAGACTGGCAATAAAGTATAAAAATTGTAGTAAACAGCAAACACCACACAGGTCCCTGCGATCCTGATAAGGAGAAGTTTCTGGAAAATGGATGGATGGATGGATGGATCAAGGAAGAACAATGCAGATTCTGCCCTGGTCACGAAACCCTGGACCAGTTCTTCGCCCTCGGAAAGATACTGGAGGGTTTATGGAAGTTTGCCCAAGCAAGCACAAAAATATGTTTTGTGAATTTGGAATAGGCATATGACCATGTCCCTTGGGGGGTTCTGTGGGGGGGTGGCTTCAGGACCATGGGCTCCAGGGTCCATTGTTATGGGCCATCAGGTCCCTGTATAACTGGAGTGAGAGCTTGGCGTGCATCCCCAGCAGTAAGTGAGATTCAGTCCCAGTTTCTAGGCATAGCCAAGGGGCAGAAGGGGTCCGGATCGGGGACCTCAGGATCGTATCTCTGCTTTTTGCAGATGATGCGGTCCTGAGCGCATCGTTGGCCGGTGACCTGCAGCATGCACTGGGGCAGTTTCTAGGTGTCTAACGGCCAAGATGAGGATCAGCACCTGCAAGTCTGAGGTCATGGTTGTCAACTGGAAAATGTGGATTCTCTCAACAGAACAATGGAATCTCCAGACGGGACACCCTCCAGCACTCCCCCTCCCCCCAAGGTCTCCAAGAAGGCTAGATTCTCTGAACTGGGCTTCAGTGCATAAATACAAACAACAGTCAGAGCCCATCCCCCAAATCAAAGTCAAAGGTAGGTGACCCTCTTGTTCACCTGGGTAAGCTCCAATATACTGGCGCCGAACCAGGGCACTATAAGCATATGCACACCTGCCAGGCACCTGTAACCAAGGGCAACTTCAGAGTGGAGTAGAGTCCAGCCCTTTGGTATCTGTCTATCTCCTGCACCACCTTAGGTTCCTTTTTCACCAGAGAGGTTATGTTCCATATTCCTAAACCCAGATTTGTAGCCAAAGATCGATCTGCTAAGGCCCCTAACTTTGACTGCACCAGACCTCCACAGTGCCAACTGCAGGTGGTGGGCCCACAGGAGGGTGTAACCATGTACTTGTTTCAGACTATGTCCGGTCAGGCCCCATGGGTAGAGACCTGGCCAGCTGGAGCTTGTCAGCAAGCTCTCCTCCCAGGCCAGGCTCCAGGGAGGGGCCCTGGTGTCATCACATGATGCTTTCTGTCACTCTTCAAAGGGGTTATATGTGACTTGCACTTTGTCTGGCCACTCACCTAGGACCAATTTGCCTTGGGAGACCCTACTACCAGGGGCAACTGCCCCAGAAAGCATAGCTCCAGGGATCAGAGGCACACAAACCTCTCCACCACGATAACGTGGCAGTTCATGCAGGACAGTCTTTATAATTTGGTTTCTGGAGAAAACAAAGCAAAATGATAAATCATATAGCATTGCAAGTGGAACTGATGTAAGTAAAATTCTTTTCAGAATCAGGGGTCTTAACAGAGAATAACCGTCATTTGTGTTGGCTTGCAATTTTATTTCCACAATGGTGACATTCAAATAAAACAAATTCCACCAGCCAGTGTTGTCCCTGTGTTTCCAGGCATGCAGCATGCACAGTTAGTTGAACTGGCCCGAAATGTGTCAAAGTGTTTGTGGCCTGCAATGGACCGGCATTCCTTTCAGGATGTCCCCTGCCCTGTGCCCTCTGCATCCGCATTTGTTTGCGGCAGATTCAAGCGCAGCATTCTGTGCCCAGTGTAGTACTCATCTACATGCTCTCTGCCTACATGAATTTCAAACTGATGTATTCTTTGAAACTTACAATGCAGCTGCAGCATTTCTCAAAATATAATTAACGTTAGGGTTATTGCAGTGGTAAAGCAAACAGCTTTCCCGTATAAACATGCTTGCAGTGTGTAGCTCAGCATATTAAGGGTCAGAGCCTGTAAGGCAAATACTATGGGCAGCACAGTAATAACATCACCACTGCGGCCCTGAGTAAGGCCCTTAACCCCACCTGCTCTAGAGATGTTGCATATCCCTACTCTCTGACCCTCAGCATTCCTGCCTTGCATGCTGCTTTGCATAAAATGCAATGTTGTCCAACTACAAAACAGCCCTTATTTTAATCTCACTGAAAGTCATTTTAACCTCAACTTCAGTGACATACCTCTATGTATACCTGAGTTGCAAACAATTAAAAACAAATAATAAAAATAAGCTCTAACCTGCATTTGAATTTCCCAACTCTCAGAACCATTTATATGCCGTGCACTAAATAAATCGTATACAGCACTGAAGTGATGGGAAAACACCACTGGTGACTTGAATTTACATAGTATTTTTCTTGTTTTTGGGTGTATTAAATCACATTTCTTCATTGTACCATTGATAGGCCATTTCATAACCTCTGAAGAGGTTAATTAACCTGGATTGCTAATAGTTTGTTAAATTATTACTTACATTGAAGTTAAAATTGATCATGTAAATAAATAGATAAGTGTTTGGAAGATGATGGATGGATGTACACTCAAATTGGAAGAATATTATGATTACGTAGAATACTGATTATTGTCATGACTATGGGGGCTCAATGGGATGAAATGTTGGTTTCTACTTAGTAATTAATAGCCACTTTATTGTGTCTGTGTTTTCTTCTTATTCATGTGCATAATCATCACAAAACTGGCTGATAACAATAATGCAGTTCAGATTATTAAAACCTAAAGAAGTTAAGGGTAAATCAAACAACGGCATTCTATTTTAGCTCTCCTTATCCTCTTTTATAATGGATACTAGTTTTTCTTCACAGAAATTGGTGAGGCAGGCACAACCATAAGACACCTTATCACTCGGATAAAACAGGAGGCCAACCACTGTGAAGTCATTCGCCCAAAGGCTGCCCCCTGTTGGGCAAGTAAGAAATGCACATAAATACTCAGATGCGCCTCAGATGTCAAATGGCATTTTCTTATATAGGTAATTATGTTAACGTTCGCACAGCCTGTTCCAGCTTTTTTATGGGAAAACAAATGTAGCTAAAATAACTAAGACACACTGAATTGTACTGCAATTCAAGCTGACTGTCACGATCGGGGCGGAGGCGAGCGGGGAAGGAGGCGAGCGAACCCAGGTTACGGGGAAAACGGGGTTTATTACGGGTGACGAACAGCAATCAAACAGGAACACGAGACTTCAATACAATGACGGATCTCGGCAGACTAGACAGAACATGGACTAAATACAGGAGGTAACGAGCAACAGCTGACAAACGGGAGGATTCCACACGGGGTTAACAAGGAGGTGTGGTCCACATGAGGGCGATCAGGGCTGAGCGTGACACTGACAGTATAAAATTAAATACAAATACAATAATATTAATATTAATATTAATAAATAAACACAAATACCTGACCCAGCTGCAGGTTATCAACAAGTGTTGCATTTTTTTTCTTTTTTACAAATCAGAAGTAACAGTATAACAATCTACACAGAGTGAATGATGTAACTTCAGGTTGTACGTAGGTGAGAAAAAAATTGTAACTGTGTATTAAAATGTAAATGTAAATTTTAAATTTTAAGACCTTCAGAGTCTCAATTATGTGAGGCAACATTTTTCTGTTTTGTTCTAAAAATGGTGTCCTGAGCTTTTGAGGGTGAAGAACCAGAAAACATGTAGTTATGAAACACTTTGGTGGTCATTTCAAGGTTCTTGCTTTTAGAGTCTGACTGTATTAATGACTGCAGTTTATTCTATACCTGCAGCAGACGGGTAAAAAACCTGAGAACCAAGGCTGGATTATAGTGCACTGGAGCCAGCAATGAGCACTGTGATGGTGCTCTGTGATAGTAATGGGTTTTTCCATGCTGCGCTCACCTAATCACCCATATCAAACCCTTTCACAAGCACAAAAAAAAACTCCAATCCATATTTATTTGATTTAATTTACTTTAAATTATGTAGGACTTAGAAACGGGATTAATTTTTTACACTTGTAAGAAGTCTTAGCCACTTAATTAGGGCTGAAAATGATGCTGCAATTATTTCTTAGGTGGATATATTTTTATTACCCTTAGAATTTTTTGTTATTTTCAGTTGTGTAAAAGGACCGAAAAATGTTTTTCTCTCATATTTCACAATGGATGGTCAATTTTTCAGTGTGATAGTTTGGGCCATAAATAAATGCCTACATTAAATGTTGGCTGTCATCAGTTATCATACATGCTTTCCTAATCCGTCTAAAAAAAAAATATTTTTGAGAGACTGTGAGTAAACCTGCACACTGAACATTTTAACAGTAGATGTATGCATCCTTTCATAAAGGGGACTCCACTATGGAAAGTGTGGTTTCATTTTGCTCTAGTTGCTTTCGTTTTCATTTTGTGTTTTGTCTTGTGTCGCTCCTCACACTGACTGACAGTGAAAGAGTGGTGTAACGGTAAAACAATTTCCCCGGTGTGTTACGCCTGAGTAGGCACCGTCTCGCTCTCCCCACTTTCCTAATAGCATATAACAAACTCCATCTGGCCGTCGAGGAACCTCGAGGCAGCAGGCGGGCGAGATCACAGCCGCACCAGTGACTTATGGGTAAGTTTCCCCCACTGGTCAACACTGGAGTGTCAATGCCTCCCATGAACAATCACCTAGAGAGAACATTAGATGTGACTCTCAGCTTTCAGTTTCATTGAAACATTCTACAGTGTACATAAAATTCCAGAACACTCACTTCATTATTTAGTTCCATATTTTCTTTTTTTTTTTTTTTTTTTTACAATGATTACAGTCATTTTTAACGAATTTGATGTGGAATTGTGTATATGTGAACAATATCATTGAAGCTTATATACATCACTGCCATTCATAAAGGTCTTATAATTTGTCATACTGCAAACATTTCTGCTTACAGTATAATTTTGGCAAAATTGAAGATAAAGGTGCTATTATGGATTTTTTTGGATGTTTGGGGGTCTCAGCCATTAAAAGGTCTGTCAGTTCATTGTACAACCAATATTTGTCTAAACCCATTTATAATTATTTGTTGAATTTCTGATGCATGGGACTCAAGAAACCAAACGAATATGAACAAACCAGCATTCTCGATGACTATGGGGAAGATTCAGCCAATATAAGCTGGTCCACAGGCTGGCCAATGGATTTTCGGTGACCGCTTGGGTCAGTGGCATATGTGACCCATAAAGAGGGCCTGGCTCATAGCAGAGCTCTTGTTAGTCTTGTTACACTGTGACAGTCAGGGTTAAAAGGAGTCATACATGGCCATATATGAACAAAGCTTGAACAAGTTTGGATTAACTTCCAACACTATCTCTGGAAGCAGACTGGCGATGTTCTTGTGCTCAAGGAGCATTAGTGGAACATCAAAATGTTTTTACAACAACTAAGATGTGCCCTCAACCATGAGCCACAGATGTGTGCAACAGACCGAATTTTAAATAAATGAATTCAGCAATGAAGCATACTTTCTGTCACTGAACATTGTGGAAATTGCTTTGATTGACCTCTTGCTGCATTTAGCTACCATTTGAAAATCTTTGAAGCTGTCTTCTCTGAGTTAACTTAAAATGCCATCTTAGTCCCTGATTTAGAGGAGACATGAGGGAAGTAAAGGCACACATACCACTGGCAAATAAAAATGTCACAGACAGTTGACAAGTGGATTATACTGGCTTATCAGGAAATGCTGTGATGGAAACTAGAATTTAGTGAGGTGCCTGATTAACAAGTATTTTCTGTAAAAGGCCAAGAGTCTGCAAATTAATTTAAGACACATGCAGACATTTTGAAGCCGCAATATACAGCAAGGCAACAGAAATATGAGATATGCAATTTCTTACACTATTTAAAGATAAAGCTTGACAGTTGGTTATTTAAAATTAACAACAATAAGGAATTGTCAAAACACTTTAGCATCAGTTCACAAGAATTTATTTCCTTGTGCAACTAGAATAGAACTGCAAATAAATGCAGAGTTAGTTATTATTTAAACAATATCACGGATCAGTGCCACACTCATGAACAGCGGTCACCATGGGAAAAGATGCAGAAAGTATGTGGGAGGAACGCTCATCCCGTATGGGCTTGATGAAATCGGCAATGACCGCACTGCTGCAAATGGAACTGAATCAGATAACACTTTACTTGAAGGTGTCATTGTCAATGATTGATACCTTCATAATGCATTATAATGGTGGGTATATTAATTATTACAGCAGTACAGCATCTTCTATTTACATTCATAAGGCATTATAGTGTTGGTTATAACACTTCATAAGCTCCAGTGAAGCGCTCATCTATAATGCGCCATTGATACCTTCATAATGCATCATAATGAACAGCGTAAGAATTAAAGCATTGCAGCATCTTCTATTATCAGTCATAAGGCATTATAGTCTTGATTATAATACTTCATAAGTTCCAGTGAAGCTCTCATCTGTACTGCACTTATAGATACCTTCATAATGCATTATAGTGGCCAGAATAAGAATTAAGGATGCTTTGTACTGCATTATGAAACAGTGATGCTCTAAAATATTTGAAACATAGTTGAATTGGTCTGGCTTGGGGACCCAGTATGATATGGTTTCATGGGGCCCGAAATATTTAGTGGCACCCCTGAATATAAGCTGTCAATAATGATCGTAGATGGCCCCATTATTCTGAGAGCAGATGTCTGTGGGCATCGCAGGGGAATGTCCAGAAGTTAGAACCTTTGCAAAACTAGAATGGGGCGGCCACATGGAGCGAGCACGGAAAGAGTTCAAATGGCCCAATGGCGCCCGCAGCCTGAGTGGTGAAGGGCAGCCCAGTTGGCCCATTTGGGCAGTTGGCTGACTGGTTGGCATACCCCTGCACCGCGGGCGCCTCTGGCTCCTGGACTGAGTTCTTAAATACCTCCGAGGCAGCTTGAAGTGCGAGCCGGTGGCTCCATGGGCGGCCAGGAACTTCGGACGGATTCTTGGGTTCCCCGTTGCTCTAGGGGATAAAAAAAGGCTGAGGGAAAGGTCAAGTGACTCAGCTCTGGCAGCTGGTATTTCCGACAAAATCGCTAACTGCCACTTCTGAAGTAGGCGAATGTATTTACCATACCTGCAGACGTGTATGAGGCTTGCCATTTCCCCCCCCTTTAAAAGCCAGCAGGGCAGCGTGCCTCAAAGTTATATAATTTCTGAATGTGCCTTTTCTTATGTGCAGTCACACTGCAGAAATCTGACCGGCCCCGAATAGCTGCTGTATGTCTAATAATTCAACCGTTATAATTTGACTTGATTTTAACTTTAAGCCTGCTTTTGAAAGTAATTTCAAGTTGATTATTTTGAGAACATGTCAGCCATTCCGGTGTTTGAGGGCTAGCATTCTCAAGGTCTAAAATTAACCTTTCCATTTAGATGTACCCATGATTCAGAATGTGCTTGTGACTCAACAAACTTTTCTCAGTGAATTATTTCGCAATTCAAATGTCCACCATGGATAAATTTACCTATTTATAAACTCTTCAGCATACTGTGATGCATTTCCTTGATGAATCTGATGAATCAGACCTTCTGCAGTACCAGTGACTACCAGTCAAAGTTTTTGCACAGCACTGGTCTTTATACGGTGGCCCACCGTAATTTTTTACCACTTTTCCATTTATTTCATAAACTGCTGATTTTTTGTTCTTGTTAAGCATTAGGAAGGTGAGTGAACAACTACAAATGAAAACATAAGTCAAATAAAACAAGTTTATATTTATAACGTGGAAAGAGTATGTAACAGTGCATCTCTGACATCCTATTAACTGGCTGCGTGGTGATGGCACAGTCAAATTCTAGGCTGTCCTTAAAGTTCAAATGCACTAGTTAACTGTTTTATTTGTTAGCAAAGAATACGGAGTGTATTTTTAGTAAATGTTAAGTGAGTAACATGCAAATGTAAAAAATCTCAAAAAAACTTTTGACTGGTAGTGTAAATGTGATACTGTGTTTCCACCCATTATATTAGAACTACAAAAGATATTTATACTATTGTCTTAATCAGTCCCATGATTGCAAATATTTGCCATGCACATTTCATAGTTACTTACACAATTCTATTTAATTATTTGTCAAAAGAGACATATAAGTGATGCCAGAAGCCCAGGTGACACCCTCGGCAAGCTTACCAGTGTTCCCTCAGAAGATGATGCCCTCAGCGGCCACCTATGTCACCTAATAGGCTGCTTAGCACTGTGAGTGATGCAGACAATACATAACAAGCATACATCTGTCAAAGAAGCAACACTGTTACAAGTAGTGCTCTGTGTGGCATTCAATGAGCAACCAGTAACAAGTTTAAGACAAGCTGAGAGAAGAATAGCAAAACCACTACTGCGCAGAAGCTCACATCAGAAAAACACCTGTACCAAAATGGAGCATCCAGTGCTGCCAAGTAAGCCACTTCAACTGGTCATTAATAGAGACAGTGAGCTGGTGAGGGTCTGAGGCAGGAGTGAGATCAGCTGAATTGTTCCCAGAAGTAATGGGTCTTTGGGGATCAGATGTGGTTCCATAAATATTACAAAAGTCACACATTATCTGCCCAAATGTCTAAATAAAATCTTAGTACAATGCAGCAAGACAACCTGTATATGACTCACCATGCAGTGTTAAAACATTTCCCCAAAAAACTTGTAATGAAAATGTATCTCACAAATCCAAGCATCCTATTAAACCTCATCCAAGTCTTCCAGAAATTACTTCCTTAGATCCAAGACATACTAGATTCATGTCTTCTTCCCTCAGTAATTGGTATCTTTGATGTCACTGCCTGGATAATTTACTATGGAGACTCTGAAATGTCAATACATAATCATTTTAATTCCATTCGATTAAATAGGATTCTGCTTAAAATATATAATATGTATTTTCCAAAAGACAGCTGAATTAAATTATTGATTTGTGTGTCACAACTGTACTTTAGACACTCCCTGTCACGCCCCTCCTTCCTGGCCCCCCTGTTCTTTCCCCAGTGTGGCTCTAGCAAGCCACACCTGTTACTAATTTGTCTTACTTCTCGTTTCAGCCCTCGTGTGATTCACACCAGATGCCTCTTGTTGGCTCCTCATCAGTGGTGTATAAGAGTGCCTACTGTACCAGTTCTTTGCTCCCCAGTCTTACAATAGGGTTATGATAGCTTTATTGAAACGTAACCCCCTTGTATGGCTGAAAATATTATAAGGTGATTATACATTTGAATACAGTATACCTAACCTAACAAACCTTATAGCCTAGACTAGCTTCCACCTGCTTAGCACACTTACATTAGTCTATACTTGGGCAAAATTATTAACAGAAGGTCCATTTTATAATAAAGTGTTGAATATCTCATAATTTATTGCATAATCATACTCATCGTAAAGTCAGAATATCGTGATGTGGATCATTGTAACCCGGGGAGTGTCTGTATAAGGCATTTTTTCTAATCCTCTACATAATATTCATATTTTTTTATATTAAAACAATAAGTGCGGTAAAATATAAGACATGCCAATATAGTGAAAGTTTTCACACAAACAATAGAAGAAAGATTTGAATTTTATGTGAGTGTAATTTTGACCACATTGTAGTCCTGAAGCAGAGGATTTAGATCTGATATTGTGTTGGCTCTTCCAGCCTGACCCAACAGAAATCACCCCGCCATACTTAGGAAGTACAAGCACTTAGTGAGACGAGAGGAAGCAGTGAAATATTGTGGAGATTATCATGAACAAATAATACATAACAAGGCTCTTTTTTAAATTATATGCTTTTTATCAACACAAAGCCTTAAATTTTAAGGTATTTCATTTAAGTCCAATTGCTGTCGCAGTGAGTCCCGAAAAAGCACTATAGCTTCATAGCCACAGTGTGTGTGGGGTTTACATATTCTCCAAGTGTCCATGTCGATGCTCTGATTTCTGCTCACAACCAAAACTGCAGTTAGATGGATTTGTTTCTCTAAAGTAGCTTGTAGCTCATGCTTCTGGGTGTGTACCCTGCAATGGCCAAACCTGAGGGGCCCTTCCTAGTGCCCTCTGATTCTTCCATGCTCAGTATTTCCTTGGAGCCGTGGTAGTTGTGCACCTGGGAAGTTCCGCACATAAAATAATTAATAATGTGCTTCGACATCCCATGATTGTTGTTCAAAACCATCAAATTGGAATGTACCATCTGATATTGGTTCCTTTGTTTCTCCTTAGTGAAAATTACTGACTCAAAAAAAGCGCTAGACCATGTTTAACTGGAAGTCAATATTTTTTAAATATATAACTTGAAACCTGAAACATAATGAAAACATTTGTTTCCCCACATTGTCATTTGCCTTTCCTTGCACTGCTACTGTGATCAGCCCATGGGAGTTTTACTTACATAAAAATGTTGTGCGGGCAGAATGAAAAATGATTGGTTCAGAGAGACAACCAATCAGATTGTAGAGGACATGGGTCCAAGCAACTATTTTTATGTAAGTAAAATTCCCACAAACCAGTGATCACTACATCAAATACAAGCTAAATAAACAAGTAGGCCTATTCTATAACAAAAGGCTTAAATGCAAAGGCAAAGCCAATGGCTACAGCTGGGGCACATCTAAAATCTTCAGGGAGTTTGTGACAATTTTAGGCAGCATTTAACTGCAAGTACTACTAGCACACTTGTCCCTAGTGATCTAAAATGCCTGCCAGGTTTGTGCACTTTGGGCATGTCAGATGTATTTTAGTTTCAAGCCATTAAGTGATTTATAAACAAGTAGCAGCACTTTAAAATCAGTTCAGCATCTAACTGGAATCCAGCATTCAGATCAGATTATCAGCGCAATGCACTTATTTCTCTTGATCCTGGTTGTCAGCTTTGCAACAGTATTCTGAATAAGTTGCCATTGTTGGTCTTCTTAAGCCAGTAAGGAGACCATTACTATAGCGTCCCTTGCTGGGGGGGCACGCATGCATCACTTTCTCTAGATCTTGTTCAGGTAAGATGCTGCTGATTCTGCCTCCTGCCGTGTTCCTGAGATGAAAAAGGCTTCATTATGACCAGCAAGGCTGAGTTTTGAGTCCATAAGGATGACCAGATCTCTAAATAAGATTTTTTTTCTTTTTGACCTTGGTTTAATCTCTAATTGAAAGATATAGCTTCCTTCATCCCACTGCATCAGTGTCTATGGTACTATAGTTGCTTTGCAAGATAGTTAAATAAATCAGGCTGTCATTTGCATTACTCTAGACGGTTGTTTTATTATTTTGTATGACATAGTAGTCCTGGGAGAACTGCCATGATGGTCGGCTCATATTCATTGACTCCCAGTCAAAAGCCTGGACACACCTGCTTTTAATGCATTTCTCTCTATTTTAGCTGCTGATCACATTATAGTAAAAGGCCTTGAGGCGATGAAGTAATAGATCTATATTAAATATTGTGATGTTCAAGAAAAGTGTTCCGCATCCAAAGTTTTTCTACTTTTAGACTCTTCAAAATAGCCCCCTTTGGCTTCAATGACAGCATTGCAAACTCTTAACGTTCTTGTGTTGTAGATGTAACCACCGGGAATGCTTATCCAACAGTTTTTAAGGATCGAGTTTCCATAAGTTCTGGGCACAAGCTGGCTAACTTGCTCTTAATCTTCAATCCAACTCATCCCAAAGCAGCTCTATAGGGTTTAGGTGGGGATTGTGGGGGGCAGGTCATCTGTCACAGCACTCCATCTCTTTCCTTATTCACAGGATAATACTTATTACACGACCTCGAGGTGTGCTTAGGGTCATTATCTTGCTGAAAAACAAATGATTCTCAGTAGGTGCATTTAGGCTTTAGATTGGTACTGTGTTTTTCAAAGGCAGCAAAGAAGCTTCTGAACCAGTCAAGAACCACTCTGGAGAGTCATGTCCAGTTTTCCAATATATCTAAGAGTATTTTATAGTCAACAGAGGCAGCACTAAGACTTAATACTACAACCAGTGATACTTTGCCTGCATCTGTCATTTTGAATCTTTATGAGAGCTGTCGCAGCACTGTGATGTGGTAGGAAACCAGATTGAAATTTGTCAAAAGAGCCATCGGAGTTCAAGAAGTTGCTGACTTGATTGAAAACGACTTTTGCAATAAGCATGCCTATGGAGGGAAGCTTTGAGATCAGGTCAGTAATTATTTAGCATAGAAACCTTATCAGCCTTAATGATATCAGTTTTCAATGATTTTGAAAAACTGCCATTTATTATTTGCAGCAGATCAGTTATAAATATTTTTTTATTTATGATACTGAGCCATTTCCTCCGCAGTTTTTACAGTGGAATAGCATTAAATTCCCCAGAGAGCTGCTGTGTTATTTTTGCACTGTGATGGGGATAACTTAGCTTCTGTGTTCAACAAGGAGGAGTCAATAACCATTTGAATCTTTTTGATTTTATCATTGAAAATCAACCTTACAAAAGACAGTGAGGAACCTCCATATTCACGCGTGGGCCTCAACAGGGTGGTGGTAACAGTGTGATCGTGGAGTTCGGATGGAACTCCTCCTGTGGTTTGACCAGAGATTTCCCATAGGAAATTCTTTGCAGAAAAATGCATAAATGTATATCATCTGTATTTTATATAACATATATTATAAATATTTTGATAAAACATACAAATACAAAATTAAATGAATATCAGTGAGTAAACTGAAAAACAATTGAGATTTTATACAGTGCAGCGTTCTTAGCTAACAGTCATTAGATAGCCCTAAAAGGTAGCCCTAAATAGTACCAGGTGCAGTTTCACTGGGCTTTTTTTTGCCCCTTATGGCCTTTCTGTTAGCTTTAATGAGTCGGGCTGTTCTTCTCTGACCTCTCTTATTAAGAAGGTGTTTTCAGCCACAGAGATGCCCCTGCCTTGATATTTTTGTCTATTATACCATCTAAAAACGATACTCCGTAAAAATGCCAGGAGGTTGTATGTTTTTGGGAAGCTGGAACTACCATATCTAGGAGCAATGATCAGCGTCTAGGACTCCAGGTTATCAATGTCAGGTGTAACCGTGCCACTGCACTTTTGAAAACATGGTGTTGCATTTAAAATCGCTTAGTGTCCTACCTGTTCTAATGTTTAGCCACAAAGTAACTGCACTGCTTGACCCTGTCTTCTTGCTGTATTTATTCAGTTGCTGCAACATGCTGTTTGCAAAAGCCGGATGTTAGCATTAACAGGTAAGGGTACTGAAAAAGTGGTCACTGCGTGCATGATAAATGGTGATTACTGAAGCTGTACGGGCGATCTTGCTTATTCAATTTTAAATTTATCCTGAAATGTTAGCAGTGAAACTACCAATTCCAAAATACCAGCATTTAAAGCCAGACAATGTATTCTGTGAAATTCCTCACATTAAAAACTAATGTAGTAAATTGCAATAAAGCCAATCATTCTCATTTGCATGTTACGTTTATCTCATTTTCATGTACTGTAGGAGACCCAACACTAAAATATTAGACAGTGCAGTTAAAAGTACCCTTTCCTCTGGGTTTTGTATAATTATAGCCAGCAAATAAGTATTCTATCTGTGATCCCAGTTAGCTCAGAATGAGGTTGTACCCAATACGAATAATATTATTTACTCACAGTAAAGAGTAATAATTGTAAGAACTGAAAAAGAATCAAATTTCATTACAGGGAAACCCTGGAGATGTTTACAGAAAAAAAACAGGAAAGCTTCTGGTACTCATGTTTTTAACATCTGATATTTTTAGCAATCAAATTTTAGGTAGACTGTATTTTTCCTCTGTTGCAGATAAAATACTTTAATGTCGAATAAAATTTTTAATACTACTGTATGGAAAAATGCAATCTTTACAAAACAACATCTAGATATACAAAAATATATATTAAAATTTTAACTGTTTTCTGAATTTAACATAGCATTACCCCTAGGCAAAGTAAGCAACATAAATTCAATTATTATGCAAATGGAAGTCAATTATTTACCTTATCGGGCAGAGCAACACAGATAAATAGGTTATTTTTCAATTTTGTTCTCATGCAGAGAATTGTCCCTCTGATATTTACATTGCTGCATGAAAGGTTGAGGAATGGTTCTTTTTTCATTGGTATTTGCCACAATGCAAATAAATGCTTTCTACATGACTAATAACGTTATCGCATATTGGGGAAAAATGCAAATTTTGCTCATAAAACCATTAAGCAAAGCCATTAACAGTATTTTTATTATTGGATGAATGTAATTTAACATAAAAATCATACTTAATATATAGTACATCATGACAAAGAACATTGCAAGTCGATAGACACAGGCCAGAAGCCAAATGTGAGGCCACCGGCAGAGCCACCGCACCATCCATACATTAAAATACACTGAATTTCCATTCATCCATTTTCTATAACCATCTGTCCTATTCTGGCTCACTGGGGGTCTGCAGCCTATGGGCACAAGGCGGGGAATGACCCAGGATGGGGTGCCAGCCCATGGCAGAGCATACTTACACACCATTCACTCAATTGGGCAACTACAATTAGCCTCAGCATGTTTTTGGACAGTGGGGAGAAACTGGAGGAAACCCCACAACAACATGGGGAGAACATGCAAACTCCACACACATGGAGCCAAGGCAGAGACTCGAACCCAGGTCCCAGAGGTGGGAAGCAACAGTACCATAAGTACTGTTAATACAATAGTTAATACAATAAGTAAAAGTGTACATCTACATTATTTGTGGCCCCTCAAGTAAAGTATTAACACATTTCTTGTCCTACACAAATACCTTAAATAATTGTAATATTTCTTTATTTTACTCATGTATGTTATTCTTGGATTTTTTTCATGGTAATCGAAACTCTGGTAAACATTTTAGATATACCATAACATTAGATTTTTTACATCTATATTAAAAGCATTTTTATTCATCCATGCCTTTGATTAATTCAAGTGCTACATTGCACTTTTTTTACTGTATTTTTTTCTGTATTAAGTTGCTTGTCTATTTCTTGTACTCCATGAATACTTGCCTTGCCTAGAGTTTTAAACACAGTAAGTGTAATTTCTTCTATATATGTTTATTTATTGTGCACAGCTGGTTATAGCATGACCATTGGTGTCTTCTGAGACTCACAGTTCTGTACATGTTTAAAAATAAAGCACTGAAGGGCTCCGTGACCCCAAGAACTTTATGAATATCTCCCCTGTGATTTGGTGATTAGCCTTATAGGTCTGACCTTTCCGGTTTGACAAACGATTCCTGGGACTACTGCAGCCTTTAGCTTACTTGTCCAGTCCCATAGTCATACCATCTGCCTGGTTTATGAAGTGATTATAGAAGAACAAAATGTTAAAAAGGTTGAAAAAGTGTGTATTGCCCTATCTCTTGCTGATATAGACTGCAAGGTCTAGATTTAACAGTTTAAAGCAGTGTTTCCCAACCTGATCCTCAGGGACCCACAGGCAGTGCACATTTTTACTCCCTCCCATCACCCTGTCGGACAGTCCACATTTTTGTCCACGTTGCACTGGGATCAAGGAAATAGCAAAAACGTGGACTGGCTTGGGTCCCCGAGGACTGGATTGAGAAACACTACTTTTGAGATTTATTTATGTCTAAAATGCTTGATTTGCTGTTTAACATTAAATACGTTAAGGAAGTGTGTTAAGTGCCCCTGGGCAGCAGCTCACGTGTGTCATGTTAGGAATTAATGAAGCTGATTGGTGGCTCATGGAATTCAGAAATGCGTCTTACAGGGAAAACCTCATGTAGGCTTTGCAGTGAGTGCCACAAGATACAAGAAACAAAATACAAACATATTAAATACATTTGATATTAAACTGCATTAACAAGTTAAAATACATGGGGGGGGGGGCTTATGGGGGGGTGCTTTGCCTGCACCCCCCTGGAGATGCAATGTGTCTCAAATGCCCATATAAATGATCTGGGCCAGCTTTTTGGACAATTCCGAATAGGTGTGAATACCAACATCATACCAGAGATATCCAATTTTCTCCTGCTGAGCTATTAAAAGGCATCTTCAAATCATTCTTTTCTAACTTTCCATAACCTCTCCACAGCAATTATTGATCCCTGAATTACAACCTTAATACCCAAAATGGCCACCTTACTAGGTAAACCTAGCTAGTACCAAGTAGGACACAGTTTTGCCTCCAGATCAACCTCAAGGTTAAACAAGCTGTTCTTTTTGCGCTTGTGGCCTAGCAGTTCTATATAATGAGTCTGGCCATTCTCCTCTGACCCTTCTTATTAACAATGTGTTTTTGCCCACTGAAATGCCACTGACTACAGTAAATGTTTTTTTATTGCACCAATCTCTGTAAACTCTAGACACTGTGAAAATCCAAGGAAGGTGGCTGTTTCTTATGTTCTGGAACCAGCACATCTGGCACCAACAGTCAGGAAGTAGGTTAACAAAGGTTAACGTAACAATATCACAGTGCTTTTGAGAACATGTTCTGCTGAATTGGAATCATTGGCCATAAACTGCAAGCTGTTCTATTCTCCCTGAAGTTTGTCTCTTTTATTCTGGTTGGCGTATATATGTATATATATATATATTCCAGCGTGGACTCCTGTGTGTGTGACGTGAAGCAGAGACTATCTGAGCAGATAACAAAGGTGGAAGACACCTATCCGAATTGCCTGCTTATCGTCTTAGGCGAGTTACAGGTTACATTTGAGATCTTCCAGTAAAGACTGTGCATCCCATGTGTCTACTAGGGAAGGGAACAGTTGACTATTGCTATACTATAATCAAAGAAGCATTCCATCCCACCCACTGTTTAGCTCTGGGACACTGCAACCATACTATACTCTACCTCATCCCTAAGTTCATGCAACAACTAAAACCAGCTAATCCTACTTGACCCAGAATGAAAACACCGACTAGGCCTTAGACGAGCTACTGAGGTACCTGACTGAATATTTTCAGGCTTGCAACCAGCAACCTAGACAAACAGCCACTGTCATCATACATCAGCTGTAGAGATGACTTTAGACTTTAGAAGGGAAGTGGCCCGAAAGGGCAGTCCTTCAGATACTTCAGGACCACATCCTCTCAAATTCTCAAATCTGAGAAATAAACTCCATCACAAGAAAGGATGTGCTTCCTGCCGTACTTGGAAAAGTTCAAACATTCACACACAATGATGACACATTTCCATACAGCCGGCACTGAGGACATCCTGACATCATCACTGCTTCTCTGGGTCAGGTATATCACAACATGGAATGGGGCCAGACTCCAACGCATCCAAGAAGCAAGCAGGCAGGATCAGTGGTGACCTTTCAGACCTGGCCCACTGGCTGTTTCAGCCTCTCTTTTCTACGATGGGATTCTGGTCAGAAAAAACCAGCTCTTCAAGACAATTTGCTTCTTTTCTCTACTCCAAACAAGTACACTTTATACTGGCAATATCCAGCACCACACCATAGATTGCATACAAGTTTATCTGTTCGTTTTTATTTACTTTTTAGTGTTGTTTGTAAGTCAGTCAAACATTAACCGAACCTCTTGACCCTGTCTGCATATTGTATGTGTTGAGTTTCAGCCACTAACTTGCTGTTTAGACTAGCAGGTTGTCCATATATAAATGTGTGGGTGTGTGTGTGCATATGTGTGTGTGTGTGTGTGTGTGTGTGTGTGGATTAGGTTTATATTACATTTTGGGGACAAAACATCCCCCACAATGTGATAAAAAACTGCTATTTTGATGTTGTGTGGTCCATTTTTCAAGTCCCCACAAAGATCTGTGAATGCAATAAAAAAACTAAATAATTCTCGTATTTTGTTTGGTTAATTTTGGTTAAGATTAGGTCTGGGTCGGGGTTAAGGTTATGGTTAAGGTTAGGTCTGGGTAGGGGTTAAGGACGTCATGTTGGCATTAGAGTTTTCCCCCTAGAAATGAATGGAAAGTCCCCACTAAGATATAATTACAAACCTCTGTGTGTGTGTGTGTGTGTGTGTGTGTGTGCATGTGTGTGTGTGTGGGAATGTGTGTGTGGATGGAGTCCTCTGGTTGTGTACTGTTGTTGTAAGGGAGTTAGGAAGTATTACAAAAGCAGAGTTTCATTCTTCAGGCTTCACGAGGCCAATCTATTTCCATCTGAGTGTTTGGCCCAACTTCTAACACAAAGTACAACCACCTGTGATGGACCAGATCAGATCTCCCTGGTAGACATTTGAAGGAGGTGACCCAATGATGCCTTTTTAAAATCACTTCACTGGCGTTCACTTTATATCTTCAACAGAAAATGGTTCTTGATATCAGTATTGCTAGGGAGGCCTACTGTGCAAGTTTCTAGTTAGCCTGAATTTCTACAAACCGCATAGAGAGAGATCAAACACTCATACCTCACAAAGATGAAAGGACCCCTGCTTGTTTTAATGAGATGGGCCAGCTACACAATCATTAGCTATCACAAAGGGAAGATTTTGATGTTGTGTTTCCGCATTTGACACTACCTCTGAAGCTGAAATTCTATGGGATTAATATTTCATGCCCTTAGCCAAATAGCTTTACAAAATGTAATTCTGAACTCTCAAATTGACGACCTTTTTAAAGACCCACTTATGAATAATTTCTGAAGTAAAACATCCTGAAGCTATAGATTGGAGGATTGAGGAGACACGTTGGGTGATGACTCTATTAATCTGATGTAGGAACAGAGGAGAAAAGTAAAAAAGCAACTACACTTATATCATCTCATAATTAACAAAATAAACAAACAGTATGAAAAATGAATGGGTAGATAAAAAAAATATATAACATGGGCTGTACATTTCAAAATGATCAGAGTCAGAAATATGTCTGTGTGCATTTATTTATTTCTAAGTTAAAGTTTTCTGGTCTTGTCTCTGGACTGCACTCCCTGAAATCCACACACCTCTCTGAACACTCGAAACTTTGAGTGTATGACTTTTAAATTACAATCCTGCCAAGTTAATTTCTGCCTTTTTATGTGTAGGACAAGTCGTGCTGTTTGGAAGAGACATGTTTTACGATGAAGGCGGTGCCTGTAGAAGGTTTCGAGAAGTTCAGTAAAAACCATTCTGCTGCAAAGACTCAAGTCAGTAAAAGATGATAATCTGGCAATCCTGAAATGAAACAATAATTTTATAAAATATTCGATTGAAAAGGTAGAGAGCAGAAAAACATTCATCATTGTTCAGCATAATGATTTTTATTTTATTTGTGTTTATATTTGTATTATTATTTTACTATGGGAAGTAAATGGTCTACAGTAAAAATCACATTAAACACCAATTGTCATTAACGTGAAAAGTATTGCAAATCCACAGCTTTTTTTTTTCGCTTATGCTGAAGTATAAAAATGTTTGTTTTTCTATCATGGGTGGCCCAGAGCATATCGCAGGGAACACCCTGGGTGGGATGCCAGTCCATCATAGGACACATACAAACTGCAGGCAATTTTGAGATGCCCCTTAGCCTAACTGCTGTCATCAGGTCTAAGCGGGAAAGCGAGGACCTGGAAGAAACCATCCCACACAGTGAGACGGGATTCAGACCATCAGTCCTGGAGGTGTGAGGCAGCAGAGGTGCACCCCCCCACCGACACACACACACACTGTCAGAAAAAAATGATACCAATTTGTACCTTTGACGGAACAATTACATGTCACTGGGGCTGTAGCCTCTATGGTCCATCCAGTTGTACCCTAGCTGTACTGTAGGTAAAAGTTACAGTAATTGATTCTGAGAAATATTTTTGTACCATTTTGTACAATAATATTGTTTGTACCTTGTGGTACAAAGCTGTACCAGGGTTGTACCCTTTTTTTCTGAAAGTGCAAGTCACCACATCCCCCCCTCCTGTTTAACCAATTTAACCACACTTCAAAATGATGAGACACACAAATGATGCAAGATATGCTGCTCATCTGGAATCTACATACAGTCACATGACATCACTGGCCTGGAATCGCTTTCCTGGATGCGTGGTTAAGTTACCACGGCACCATACTGTGCTGCTAACCGTTGCCTCTTATGTCACTCAAATGCATCAGTCAGTGTGACAGACAGGAAGTTGACTCTGACCAAGACATAAACAAGCATGAGGAAGGTGGAAAAATAAAGGCTCTGTGCTTTTCCATGTCTCAAGCTCATTGGCAGCGTACAAATACATCCACCTTTTCCATCAAAGACCAGCGAATAGGACGCAGCCTGGGGGTGGAAGAGGGTTTTTATACCAATAGGAGTGAGGAACACTAAATTCCTTACCTTGTGTGCAAATGTTGTTGTTAATTACTCTTAACTTATTAGGTTTAAATGAAGGGGTGGAAGATCAGCCACAGGAAAGCAAAGAGCTCCATCCTGAGGGTCAGTGCTTGATGTTACTGCAACGCCAGAGCCACAACTCTGACCCCCTGCCTTGGCGGTTGTTCACCAACCCCCTCCTTTCCTGGTCCTCGTCCAGGTCCAAGCTTTAATGAACTTTGTGGTGCGGTACCGACCTGACAAACAGCCCTCTCTAAGGCTCTATCACAAATACATCCACCTTTTCCATTAAACACTTGGAATCTTGTCAACAACTTAAGAGCTTATCAATGTATAATGTGGTTATATGCAGGGATGGACATAACTGGTACGCAAGTACGCATTCACCTTTAAAAACGATACGTGCGACAATTGATTGTTGCATTTTAACCTTTGTACCTCAAATGAAGTAGAGTTAGCATATAAAGATTAAAATATATTATATTTTGTTATCACATCAGCACAAATGCAAATAAAATAAATGCACATTTTTACACTGTTACCACAATCGATTGTCGCACGTATCGTTTTTAAAGGTGAATGCGTACTTGCGTACCTGGTATGTCCATCCCTGGTTATATGGAATTACATTTGTGAGACTAATGGTCATGAATGATATGCCACAGAAATCGTCCTGGATTTGCTTAGTCTCCTCTGAAAACATGTTTCTTTGTCTTACAGCCTCCTACTTGGTTTATTTTTTATTTTTTGTATCTCAGCACTTGGAAACACGCATTTAAAACAAGAAAACATGGCAGTATACTCAGTGGTGGTTAAAATAATTGTCCACATTGTTAAACCTCGTCACATGTATAGTTCAGTGGTTTTCGACTTAAGCTAACAAAGCCCCATGTGAAAGTTCCTTGTGATCCTTCCCTCTAAATAATTTACATCCAATTCCCCCTCCACACTGCGAGCCTCGATCACCATCCAACAGCGCTTCCCCCCAGCAAATGTCGGCCATCCTATTCCAGAGGTTTAATATTGTTGTCTATGGCTCGACAGCACCCCCACAAGGCCAGGGCTGTTCACAGCATCTTTGGAGTCTGAACATTTATGCACAATTGTGTATTAGTGTGTGTGTTGCTGTGTTAGGCTGTGGGTGTTTATATGTAGGTGCATTATTCCTGTAGTTACATAAGCAAGTGTACTTCAATTTATTGTGGAGAAAGTTGTGTTTAAGTGTGTGTATGTGCATATGTCAGTGTGCGTCCAAAGAGGGACACCATGCCTCTCTTACCGATGGCAATCATTCTGGTTACTGCTCCGAAATACAGAAAAAAGATTAAATTAATTTCTGTGTGCCTCTGGTTTCGTGAACACAGTATTTATTCATCATGAAAGGACAGGAGTTGTATTTTGTACCCTTGTGACAATCTGCAAACATTTCCGATGGATATGATTGAGGTCAATGAGAACAATGGCTTTTTCCCATAAATTAGCAAACATAGTTAATATCCCATGGGAAGTTTTTTTTTTATAGTCCAATAAGGCCACAAATTTCTTCAATCCCCCTGCATCTCCCAGTCCCTGTCCCAGAAGGGGATCCCCTTTCCCTTGACCCCTGTGTTAAAAGCTGGGAACTATCCTGTCCCCCACATTTTTCCCACAGTATCCATTTCCAGGAATCTTTTATTCCCAGCAACCACAAGGCTTTGCTCTGGTGTCTAAGGATTGGCTCATACTAAACGTGTAAAGTGAAGGACACATCTTCCCTCCCGGGAGGGGGTGTTGGGGGGTTGGGGTGCACTTCTGGAAGCTTACCAATGAGGTCCAAAGGGCATCTGTATTCAGAAGCATCCTGCGGGGAAGTGTAGGCAAGTCACAAAAAACACACAAAAAAATTGTATTCCCTCTTTAGTCGTAGATTTCAACTGAGATGCAGATTTGCAAGATGTAAAGAACTTTCATTCATCTTGTGTCTTTGTTTTTGCAGATTACGTTCTCATCACTGTTATTAGGATTGCTGAATATCCCCAGGGAAAGAATTTTTGTCTTCTGTATCGGCATTTATTTATTTACTATTTACTTTGCAATCTGCAATTAGCAAGTAATTCATGGATTTAATTATTGCCATTAAGGAGAAAAAGTTTACTCTATCAGACAAGTTTGATATCACATATCACATTGCGCCCGGGCATTACAATATAAATAAATAATTGCATGTATAAATAATTGGCGAATGCTTTTAAAATTCTCTGGAAGTGTACTTATGAAAACAGAATGTCACCTCGGTTTTAAATGTGCATTTACAGAAGGCCATTCCCCCAGATTCTCTCTAAGTTTAAGGTCCTGAAAGGAAAAACAATGAAAAATGCATCAGTCACTTTGGTTTGTCTCTGGAGTCATCATTAAAAGCCAATTCATCTGTCCTTCTTTTGCAGTGCTGCCTTTGGCCCCCTGTCTGACAACCCCCCACCCCCGCCTGCCACAGATGCAGCATGCGCTGCCTGCTCGTCGCCCCGGGCATGGACTGCTTTCAAGCAGATCGCCTGGACCCAGAACGACCAGCTCTTAAATGCTAGCACACATGCCCACGGCCTTTCATCTCACACGCATGTTCACACAGGCCAAAGTAAACACGCACTCGTCTCTAAATATACACAATGTACATATCACATTCAGATACACTCTGCCATCTGTACACATCCAGCTAATAAACATTCTGCACACACACTTAAATCTGTATACATATAACTAGCTGCACAAACATACATACACCTCAGTACAAATAAAGACTTCAGTATATAGACACAAACTCGATTAAACACACACACATACACACACACACACACACACGCACAGTTCAGTACACATAAAAACTAATAACAAATAATCATTTCATATAATATTCAAGAACTTGAACAGTTTGCTACATACAGGGTTGCCAACCGTTTGTAAATTTAGGGAGAGTCCATATTAAATTCACCCAGTCCATAAACCTGGAAATTAATTTGAATGTGAAACCTAAAAAATGTAAAAAAAAAATAGGGTGTCGGTAAAAAATACGGCATGTTGGTAAAATCAGAAATTTAAGGTTGGTATCCCTGGATACATACTAACAGACATACATCTGCATGATGTAAGTGAGACTTTTCTGGTATGGAGTACTGCTATGTATCTGCTGTCATTGCTTCATTAAAGTAAACATGTTTAATAGCCAATCAGAACTGCAGAAGAGACACAAGTTTGCACGAAATTTATTCTCTAAGCTGTGATTCCACAGGCTCAAGCAGGATGCACAACACTCCCCCCCCACACACACACACATCTCCACTGCCCCCACACCCCACCCCAGCCCTCACCCTCAGTTCGCTTTATTTTCCGTGAAGTCATCGGGAACGAACAAAGATGCCATAAAATGTCACTTTAGGCCCCCCCGCTGGCGGCACGGTGGCGCACCGAGAGATGACATATTGAAGCTCTTTAGATCCCAGTTGCTGTTTAATGAGCTTTAATGTGCCACTGACTCTAAATGGGAGACCCCAGTGAGATTGTGAGCCCTCCCAGACTCCACTCTGATGTGACAGCTGGGGACAAGCTCTTCCAGTGCATACCAAAGCGGTCCTGGCTTGGCGGCCTGCCGCCAATCTGCCACCGCGCCATGCACTTGCGGGTGTGCTGCCTTCGGTGTCACGTGTGCCCGTGTGCGTTGGCGTGCTGGGACTGCATTAGCCAGAATGTTTGCGGGTCTAAACCTGCACGACTGTACTCGTGATTCATTGTAATCATATGCCTGCCCAGTACATGTTGGCAGCTATGCATTTATCATATGTCACATGATGCATAAATGCATGTTTAAGCATAATTGGGTGTGCGTGTAATTTTGAGTGATTACCTGTGTGTGTGTGTGTGTGTGTGTGTGTGTGTGTGTGTGTGTGAGTATATGTGTGTGAGTTTGAAGCGGTGCTTCGGGAGTTTAACTGATGTGAAACACACCGCCTCTCTGATCTCAGTGGCAGATCCCAGAGATTGGACGACCACCATCCGCGGGGTGCCTGTCGTTTAAAAAATGGCAGTTGCTCTCTCCATTCATCGCTGACTGATTGCATGACCCCAAGGCAAATCTCCCTGCCACAGATTTGCTCAGCTGGTAAATGAGAACAAGCAGTCAAACTTGATAAACTGTGAAATCCCCTCTTCCTGGCCCACGGCCATCCATCTATTCCTCAAATATTAGCTAGCACCGACAAACCGGTGAAGAAACGGTCACGTGGCTGCATTAGCCAAAACTGCTACTGGGGTGTAAATGATGGACGCTTAAATCTTTAATGTTGCTGGATCGCCGGCGACATTAGCCGAGCAAGTCCTGCTGAATGATTTACAACGGAACGGAGGGATGTTGGGCTGTCATCCAGTTGCAACTTGGTCCTGGGTGCTGCAGTGACACGTGGGGATCAAGAATTTCCTTTAAACTTTAAAGATAGGCCTAATAAAACTCTGTTGTCAAAATATAGTTCACTTTTTTGGGATGGTGGAACAGGCTGCATACAGGGGGGCTGTAACACATGGACTTACAGGCCTCAACTAACTTTAATAAAATGTCATACCTCCAATTCCCCCAGGTCAACAGCTGTTATCATTGCCACCTAAGGTGACCAGTGACTGACTACTCCATGTGAGGGAGGAGAGTATGAGCCAAGACAGAGTTTGCAAACTAACATTTGAATTAAAAATACCTGAATTTCACTTTAGCACTAAGTACTTGCTGTGTGCTGATTGGTCAGTCTCCTATAATCATGCACGTGTGACTAATGTTAATGTGAAACAGCTGGATGAGTCTTTCAATCAAGGAAACAAACCAGTAAAAGTACAAGAACAATTGAACTAATTAGCCAAACACAGGAGTCTTTTAGTTTTAAAGTTTGAAGTAGCTCATAGTGACCCCCCTGACGTGGATTAGATGGTCACCTTAGTGCCACCCCACTTTTCAAGTTTTAATGTTGCAAGTCTCTCACACCCTGGACAATAACTTTCAGTGAAATAGTTAATGAGACTCTGACAACTGAAATAGCCCAGGGACCTCTGACTGTGACTATCTGCCTCTGGTTGCATGTTAACTGACGGTTCTAGATCTGAGTTCTGTTTGGACCATTCGTATGACTGTTTAAGACAAGGCACGGAACCACACCTTTAGCTTGGTTAAAAGAAAATTAGAAGACGCCATGGCTGGAAGCGAAAACCCAGGCAAGCTCAGGTGATCCATTTACTGTGATGACTGACATGTCAACAACAAGATGTTTCCGGCAGTCTGTATTGGGCAGGGATGAAGATAAAGCACCTCTTGGCCGAGAATGGAAGCAAGAGGATGACTCCTGCTTATCCTCTTTCGAGACAATGTTGTAAAATACACAGACCATGTAAGCTGGTGTAAGGGTGCATTGCTTCCCAGAGGTACCTGGGTGTCGATCTCACCCTTTGCACAGATTGGAAACCAAGATTTCATAGAGATAAAGACCGGAGGATTATCACTGCCCCAGTGCATGTGTGTGTGTGTGTGTGTATGGGGGGGGTATTTATATGCTGATCAACCATAACATTAAAACCACCCACCTAAAAATTTGTAGGTCCCCCTTGTGCTACCAAAACCGCTCTGACCCATCGATGCATGGACTCCACAAGGCCTCTGAAAGTGTCCTGTGATATCTGGCACCAAGACAGCAGATCCTTTAAGTCCTGTAAGTTCTGATGTGAGGCCTCCCTGGATCAGACTTTGTCCAGCACATCCCACAGATGCTTGATTGGATTGAGATATGGGGAACATCTTTTTTATATCCCTCACACCATTCCTGAACAATTTTTGTATTGTGGAGTGGTGTATTATCCACCTGAAAGGGGCTACTGCCTTGGGGAAAATACAGCTGCCATGAAGGGGTGTACTTGGTCTGCAGCAATGTTTCGGTTGGTGGTACATGCCAAAGTAACACCCACATGAATTCCAGGTGACAAGGTTTCCCAGCAGAACATTGTCCAGAGCATCACACTGCCTCCAGGTAAATGATGCACATGCACCCAGCCATCCACAGGATATAACAGAACATTTGACCACTTTCTTCCATTGCCCTGTGGTCCAGTCCTGACGTTCACGTGCCAATTGTAGGCACTTTCGGTGGCGGACAGGGGTCAGAATGGACACTCTGACCAGTCTGGGGCTATGCAGACCCATATGCAGCAAGCTGCACTGCACTGTGTTTTCTGACACCTTTCTATCATAGCCGGCATTAACTTTTTCAGTAATTTGTGCTACAGTAGCTTTCCTGTGGTATTGAAGCAGACGGGCTAGCCTTAGCTCCAAACCGCACATCAATGAGCCTTGGACGCTCTTAACCCCACCACTGGTTCACTGGTTGGCCTTCCTTGGACTACTTTTGGTAGGTACTGGCCACTGCATGCTGGAAACACCCCACAAGACTTGCCATTTTGGAGGTGCTCTGATCCAGTCATCTAGCCATCGCAATTTCACCCTTGTGAAAATCAACAGATCATTACTCTTGCCATTTTTTGCTGCTGCCAGTGCATCAACTTTATGCACCTACTGTTCACTTGCTTAATATATAATGGTAACCTTTATAGTTGCCTTTATCACAAGATAATCTGTTATTCACTTCAGCTGTCAGTGGTTTTAACGTTATGGCTGATCATTTTGGTCCCCAAATGTGATCTATGGAAACGTACACACACACACACACACACACACACACACACACACACACACACACAGGTTTGTAACTATATTGTTGTGGGGACTCTCCATTCTTTTTTATGGGGAAAACTCTATTCCCAGCATGATTTCCCAACATGATGACCTTATCATGATGACCCTACCTTAACCCTAACCTTAACCGTAAGTAACCAAAGAAAATCTGCTTTTGGCATTTTTGTTTTTTTGATTGCATTCACAGACCTGAAAAAATGTTCCCACAATGTCAAAATTACAGGTTTTTATTACATTGTGATGGACATTTGGACACACACACATGTTGAACACGCCTGAATCTAAGAGGTTGCTCTTCTCATGACTGGGTTGGCTTCCATACGGTCTAGATGGGGCCGTTTCATTTTCTTTTGAGCGGTGATTTTGTGATGATTCAGTTCACTGTTGATCCCTGTGGCAGCAGATCTCACATCAGAGAAATGAGAGTAGAAACTGTGATGAAGGAGAGTTTAATGCTTATCAAATGCCGTCTAACAGCGGATGCAAAGCAGGCAGAATGTCATTTGTTCCTTTTCTTGCTTTTATTTTGAGGGGACAGATGAGTGATTGAGCATCGCACGATGAAATAGGGACAATAACATTCTTCCCTTGAATTGGCTGGGGAGGTCCTGGCATATTCACTGAGATCGGAATGGGACATCGTTTGCTGTTTCAGCTTATTATGACTCACACGTGTTAATGGGGAGAGTGTGTTCGTGCGTGCATATGTGAGTGCGTGCGTGCATGTGTGTTGCTATACTTTCAGTTCAGGAGACCTGGCATGATAAACTGCCACATTTTCATCTTTGCATGTCATAAAGTTCACGCTGTGAGATGCTTATGAGTAATTTCCCAAATGCCACTGTTCGCTTCAGTTTCTGATAAATGTAGTCATTAAGTTTGTGCATTGTGATCCTGGCTCCTGGCAAAAGCACGCAGTTTACTAAACAGCGTGTTGTCTTCGGAGATGCCAGGAGATAAAACATTATGCCTCTTCCTAAGATGCGTCGGGGGCCTGATGTGCTCAGAGACTGTTACGGCTGAGTTTGGGGAGTCCAGAAGGGAAAGACACACCTTTTACAGGATCAGTAGGCTTAGGCCAGTGTGAGGCGCTGTGCTGAATACGAATCCATCAAATCCAACCACGGAACAATAGTGTAAAATGTCTCCTTTTCATGCTCTGCAATTTTTTTTTTTGAGAAGTTGTTCTGCAGCCTTTTCACATGTAGCTTGGGTGAATGAAGGCACTCGTTTTCGTTCAGCCTGCATGGAATTACAAAATGCTCTAGCCTGTCAATGGCCAGAAGGACTGACCAAAATGCCGAGGGAGGGATGTTTGTGTTCTTCAATTTATTCATTTCCAAAATCCCCCAGTGCATCGGGTTTTAATTATTCACCTGACTTTTTTCATCTGGTTTTTTTTTCTGATTTTAGTCCCTATACAGTCATTTACAGTTCCCTGGTGTGACTGTATTTAATTATTCATCTGACTATTCATCTGGCCATTCGCAACTGAGAACGGTTTCCGTCACATTAACGCACGTTCCTGTGATTCACATCCCTTCCATGCTTTGCTGTCTTCTTGCACGGAATGTTCTCTGGCCCTGCTTGGAACCCGCTCGCTATCACAGCTGACTTGCATGCACCTGACAGACTAATGAACCAGCCAAGGACCATGACTGCGTTCGGGACTCACCTTTCCCAGTCATAATCAGCAAATGACAGATTTGAGATCTGTCCTTAATCTGCTCTGTCGCTGAAAGGATCTGGATGCACTTGTTAAGCACCTGGACTTCCTGGACGACACCAGATATTTTGGGCCACTGAAGTATCCATCTCCATGAAAAGGCAATACATAAATAGACAAGTTAAAAAACTAAAAAGAATTGACTTTGAAGCAGTGGAGATGTTCCTCCACTGGCATCCAGGAGCTTAAGCAGTAAGTGGAATTCATCAATTGTTCATCAAGTAACAAAATTTCCATAACTTGTAAAAAGTGGCATAGCCTCCACAAATGGTAACTATTGCTCTGCATGTTTCTTGTTTGTTTTATTACCTTCTAAATCAGTATTTCCCAATCCAGTGTTTGAGGACCTACAGACAGTCTATGCTTTTGATCCCTAATGGAAGATGGGAGGGAGCAAAGATGTGGACTGTCTCTCAGGGAGCTGGGAGAGAGCAAAAACAAGGAGTGGCTGTAGGTCCCCAAGGACTGGGTTGGGAAACACTGTTCTAGATTAGTCTTTGCTTGAGAAGGGCACCTCTACACTCTTTCACTGCAGGAGATCCGGTCTCCCCATCATTAGCTGGCTGGTATTTCCTCATTCCCTCATTCCCTTATTCTCTGCTGTTAGCCTGCTCACTGAGTTCCTGAGCTTGGAGTGAGGAAGCACATTTAGAGGAACAACTGCAGTTACCGAGCAGGAAGCCACACCCCCATTGCGCAATTGGCTCCGCCTTGATTGTAGTACTGGAGACCAACTATAAAATGGTTATTTTACAAATTAAATAAGTTAAATATTGTTATACAATTAACTTATACAAACTTAAACACTAGTGAGAAATTATTTTTTCATGTACACATATTTATGCCGCAAAGAAGCACTGAATGTAAGGAAATAGAAGATTAAAATAATTTCTTTCTATAACAAAAAAATATTTTTTATCTTTCTTGCCGCCTGGACACTTAATCAGTTTCAGGAAGCCCAGAAAATCATATGATATTACTCTGATCTCCGTCTTTGCAATGTAATTACTACGGCCAAGACATACATAACTGTACATAAAAGGAGGAGCTCCAGTCTTATAAAAACCTTAAACATTTGAGGATTCAGAAACAAACTTCCCATCCATGTCATTAAACATAAGTAATTCCCTTTGTAACTACAAGCAAATTAAAAATCTTTAAAAACTGAACAATATCTTTACATCAAGTAGCTGAATACTAAACTACATTTTGAAGCATAAATTTAGGTTGTGACTCTTTGCTTCATTTGAGCCCCTTTGAGTGACGGAGGTCTTGCTTGGACAGACACTCACCATTGGAGGCCACTGAGTCACGTCTCAAGCTAAACCTTGGAAATATACTACGAATTCACAGCTTCTGAAAATGTGGTGTTTGATGTTTGTTGTTCCACTTGAATGACACCTGTAATGATTTAATATCCCTTGATGTAAATGTCCATGTGCTTTGAATGGGTCTACATGTCAGGTTTTAGGGCATGTCTCAGTTTATTTAAAATAGATGTCTAGTTCTCCGTTTACGTGAAATAAATGATTAGTAAGAAATATTCTAGCAAATTTTCTCCAAACTAGTGATAAATAAAGAATTCATTGGATGATACAGTGTTTTGGCATTTATAAGCTCAGGGCAGGATGATGTTTCAGTCACTAAAGCAGGTTTGGCCAGCAAAATTACCCAAATTATATCTGCTCATTGATGATTACACACTAACCATACAAAGGAACCCCTGAAACATCAAGCAGATGGAGTGAGAGGGAAGTCTGATCTGAGTTGTCCAGAAACTACCTCATTACAAAGTTAACCTTAATCTGCGATAATGGCAGGATTTCCATGTGAGCCTACCAGACCCAGCTGGTAATTCCTGAACATTTTAATGGTCAAGCTATGGACTCTGATTCCACCATTATGAGACCATCCCGCTGCATCACAAAACTTCACCCATATTTCCTGTTTTTTCTGAAATTTGCATAATCGTCTGCATGAAGATGTCACTACCGCTACTACACCCCAAAGGCTGTTGAAGTCTCTGGTCTCGGATGTGGCTCTGCTATTAAACGCTGTAATTCAGTGAGGAGAAAATAATAGATCTGTCAAAAGCCTCATGCTGGAGGTACTATCACTCATACTGGTCCTTTCATAAATGGTGGTGGT